>OX422220.1:492308333-493508333 GCA_949130495.1 Sambucus nigra | reverse complement strand
GATTACAGTCAACCTCTCTCTCTATCAATTGTGGGAAGAACAACTCAACCTCTCTCTCCATTTGATCTTTAGACGAGTACGCTCCTCTTTCTCTCTCTATATCGATCGTAACCACTCTCCATTTCCTTTCTTTTGTTCAACAGGTAATGGATTTATCAATGGTTTTAGGTTTGTGTTGTTTTATTGTTATCATAAAGGTTTATCTGCAGGTAATATGTAATTCACATTTTGGTTGTTTTCTCTGTCTCTCATTTTATGTCTCTTTTATTTTTTACTAAATGTTTTACTTTGTGGTTTGATTTGGTTTTTTGCTATTTTTATCTAGGGTTTGGAAATTTGATGACGTGCTTAAGAAGATTGAACCTTATTTTTTGTGTCCACTCCTTATGTTCATATGGAAATTTAGGGCTTTGTAATTTAAGTTTTTTGTACACATTTTGTTTATTTCTATGTTTATGTTTTGCGATCTAATTTTGTTTTTGTTTTTTGTTGTTTATTATTTCTTTTGAAGATGAAGGCCTGATTATACGTAATAAACCTAAACAGGTATACCCTTAAATTATCATTCCCATGCTTCTTGACTTTATTAAAACATGAGTTTTGTTCTTGGTAAATGTTTGATAAGTAATAGATATAGTTTTGTTCTTGATAAATGTTTCTTTTGTTTTTTTAGATACTAACTTGGTGGCCCTCTAATTTGTTATAGGTTTGTATTTCAAATTTTATGATTTTTGGATTCAATGACTTATTATTGTTCTGATTTTATGCTTATTTTACTTTTGTACAATGCTTTGGTATATGTATGTTTATGCCCCTCTAAATATCTATCTTTATCTTTATTGAATCTGTAGGTATATGTCTCTTTGTGTTATGTAAATCTAGGGATTTATTATTTTTATCTTCAGGTTCTAATGTCTTCATCGAGAAGTTTAGAGATAGAATCGTCTACGACGGATGAGGTTTTTTTGGTTCTGATGATTCATATTAGCATTGGGGCCAAAAAAAGGTCTAAGTACTTCAAGCATCCACCTATTATTGATAAAAGGTTTCGATCAATGAGTGTTTGATTAATAATTATGTAAGTTCATCTCCTTTATAATATGCATTAGTCATATTATGTCTAATCACGGGTATGCATTGTTAGGTATTGAAAAGTTTTGATTAATCATAAAGTACTTCCAATTTTTTTCTATTTTTTACAGCCACTTATGTAACTGCTTCATTCATTACTAATTCGGTTACCATATTGAACTTTCATAACTAATTCATTTGAATATACAACATTATCACGTTAAACATTTGTAACTACGTTTGAATATACAATATTCATTACTTGCTGTGTCGATTTTGTAGGTAATCACATTTTGGGGAGATGAAAGCAGATGTTCGGATTTTATGATTCCTCCCCCCCAATACATTTGGTGGTTTTGAGAAATTGGTAACCAGATTGCAAGGAGAATGTGGATTAAAGGTCCCCACAATTCCATCCATCTAAGGTCAGAGAAGGATATGTGGATAAGAATAGGGTATCTCACCAGTTTAGGCCAAGAAGATGATAGGAATATAACCCTTGATAGGGCATCTCACCCTATTTTTGGGTTTCTTATCTAACATTTTAAATTATCCCAAGTTCTTATCGTTTTTTCTTATATGTTGGTCATTTATTTCTTTTGTTGTTTTTTCATTTGAAGTAGTATATTTTGTTTGGATCATAGATCTTTTTGTCAAATGAAATCTCTGAGTGATGTTTTTCTCATGCTTGATAAAATGTCTGAGTGATGTTTCCTTATTCGAGATATGTTCTTTAGTTGCTCTGTGAACATTTCATGTAATTGACAGTAACACTACAATTGCATTATATTCCTCTCCTTTATAATTTGTGGCTTTATTTATTTGTGACTTCATTTATGATTTGTGACTTTATTCATTTATTTTTGTACATGAATTCCCTACTCATTATTTGATGTTATATTTCTTCTATAAGATTGGAAAATGGAGCTCATGGTATGTTCTCATGATCATGCTCTGTGTTCAAGCCTTTTGAATTGGATAATTAAAGTGATGTCCTATAAGAGTGATGTCATGAATTATGAGATTTACTAATTCATACTATGATTGATAAAGTTAATATATGATTTGAATTTGATATTTTATATGGATATACACATTATTACAGGTACTTTAATTTGTAGTGGAATTTCATTTAGTGTTTGTTTTTTCTTATCAGGTTTTCTTCACCAGTGGTAGATGATGATGATGGTACGATAACTAACCTTATATTCCATTTTTCTTGATTTTTATTTGGATTTATTAGCTGAGTTGAGGGATTTTTAAAATTTGTAATTTCTTTATTGTCCTATAGGTGTTTGACAATATATGCAAGTGAAAATTTCTAATGCACACATATATGACGTAGTGCTGAATATCACATTGATTGCACAAGCTTTTAGAATCTACATTTTTTGTTTAACTTTTCATAATATGGTTCTTTTACATCTAGGATGCATAAGTGGAGACATCTTAGCGGTATTATTCCATTTTTTGTTTATTGATTGTATGACTGTGGGATGTTTTAATTGAGCTTTTTCTAATGAGAATTATTTACGATGCCGAATGAGTTTGATTCATATCAGTTTTCAACGGTCACAATTAAGCGGCATTCGTTGACATGTCATTGAATATATAACATTGTCTGAGTTTATTATTTCCATGAAATTTTCATTTATAAAAGCAATTCTATTATTTCTCACAATAGTTTCAATTTTGTAGTGAAATCTAATTTTGAGATTTAAACATTTGTGATTGCCGAGTAAGTCAAACTTTCCTATCTAGATGAAGTTTACAAGTAGATTTTCATCTTAGTATAACTAAAAGGAACATTGATAACTAAAGTGGAATTATGCAGGAACCAAATCCAGTTGGAAGTGGGTTAGGAAATGAAGCTACATTGGAAGCTGCTCAGCAGAGTGTATTGTACCAGGACAGATTGCCCCAGTTAAATTACTTGGTTTGAAGGTGACTTTTTTCTCTTCCTATTGGTTAAATAGATATGTCATTTAGCCCTTTGTAAAGAAAAGTTGTTAAATAAGCTTATGAGTCCACCTCCAAATGGGGTACACTTAATTGTAGTCTTATTTATACCACAATCGATTTTTTCCTTTTCTTAGAATTAAATCATATTTAATTAGGGATGTAGAACTGTAGTAAGTTAAAGGGATTCTATTTTAATTTTACTTACTCTCACTCTTCATCTTTCTCACTTTGAATTCATGTTAATATATTTTATTAATGTCTGTATAATTTTAAACTTAACTGAATTTAATTATTTCAATTTATATCAACCGCTACTATAATTTATACAGTTCAAAGTATTTCAAACTAAAAAAAAGTTCACCCGTAGGTCATAGCAGCATGCAAACTTCCTGAACTTGCAAATTTCATTTTATACTTTGTGTATTTTACGGTATCTTAAAGTTTTCCAAGTTAAATAAAACAAGACTACCATAGAATTAGCCTTAAGAGATCAATGGTATGAGAATTTCACAATTGGTCGTGTAAACTGGGCTAAATATCTTTTGATTAGCAATCTTTATAAGCATAAGTCCATAGATGATTGGTAAAACAACATAAAGACCAAGCACACAAGAGTCAGATAAGTATTAGTTAGATGAATCCTTTTCCCCGGACAAGCATTAAAAAAACAAAATCAATTCATGTACGAGCTTTGACAATGTTTAGATTATATTGTGACAAAAAACAACTATCTTTGAACCATTATCCATACTTAAGGCTTTCCTTAGCAGTGGCTATGAGAAGCTTTTGTCAAACTAAACAACAAAATATGCAGGCATTATAACCTAGGTTCAATAATGCCTACATGAATTTGAATAGAATTTTATAAAATCGATGAATATCAGACATAGGTTCAAGCAGCTTATACATTTTTAGAAAGTTCTTCGTTCTTCTAACAGCATGTTTATTGAAAACTCCTCTAGCATGCCATGTAAGAAAATTAATCATTGAGAGTTTTGCTGACATTTAATTAATAGAATCCAACTCTTCTTTATTATCTTCTTATAGTTCTAAACTGTATGTCACTTTCATAATTTTTGTTGTTGTTATAGATTGTGCATGTTGTTACTGGAAACATTCAAATGGTGCTCCCTCTACTCCAAACATATGTTCATAACTTTGTGATTGGTGGAGTTGACCAAAAGATGAAACCCTTTATGAAATCAATGATAAGTCATGTGTATGTCTTTAACTTGAGTTTAATTAATGTATTGAAGCAATTGTAAAAAAAGTATTACCATTTATGTATTTAACTTGAGTTTAATTTTGGGGGTCAGGCACATTTGATTTCCATGATGATTTCTTGGGGTTCTCATTTTTTGTTTCAAAACATCTGTATTGTAGAGGTGATAAGGCGAGTAAGATTAAGTCATTACTATTAGATAATCAGCCTCATTATCCTTAGCTTTACCTATACTATACAGGTGATAAGGTGATCCCATTTCAGTTAGTATAGTTATTTATTAATGGCCAGAGAAAAATGGGGCAACAAGTATTTAGGTCCTGCTACGATCATTTCAGTCAGTAGAGTCATTCCCAAATATAGATTTTGATGTGTTCATGATGGAGCCACTGTTGCCAAGGTGAGTTCCAGTTCTTCTAAATTCCAGGAGAATACGCACAGGAATTCACTAATACAACAATCAAAGAATATAAAGATCCTTAATTCAAACACTATGAATAAGGGAAAAAAAATGCTCTTATCTTTGATAGGTACAATATAGTTGTGAATTTAAATCTGATATTGGCCAAATAGCTGATGTTCACAAGAAGAATATTGAAATGCTTAAATACCTTAGTTCCATGGGTTTTGTGGTTTAGGAAGTAGTTTTTAGTATTTTGAAGATTTTACGTACTGAAGAGTTTAATGTTTATTCTTTAATAACAGGAATAGGGCATATGCCGGCTAAAATAAACACATATCCATGTTGATGTCAATTCTACTCACTTTGCAACTCTACAACTGCTGAATTAATGGATATTATTGTTAGTTTTTCCTCTGAACCTTCCCCATAAATATTCATGTCATAGGGTGTTGTATAGTTTGAAGTTATATTCGAAGCATTACTAAATTTCGAGCACAATTGTGAGTACTCGATACGCTTAATTCTTAAAAAATATGCGATTGAGTCAAAATATTTTCTATAGGGGATAGGAGTGGAAAGATTCCTATATTTTGAAATTTTAAATAACTTAGTATTTGGATTCCACATCCACTTTAGTATATATATGACTTCTATTAGTTACAATGAATAAATAGTCTAATCAATTAAGTGACTTTACTTTCTATCCAATATTTATGCTTATGTTTTGTATATTGATTTGGTTGCGTAGTTGCAACAACCAAACTGGACACGAGGTCAAAGAATCAGTGTGGGCAATATTGAAGTTCTAATGTTTTATTATCTGTACAACAAGAAATTGGCATTGGTCTTGAGTTCTAATGTTTTTTTAGTTCTAATGTTTTATTATCCATTTTGTGTTTCCATTATGACAGCAATAAAGTTATTTTTTATCTTAGCCGTCAAGAATGGCGACAAGATCAGATGAAATTGGCACCGGACCCAAGCTCACGTGAGTAAATACCGACAATGGATGATTATTTGTCCATTGGTAAGGCAAATGGAACAATTTTGATTTAGATAACAATAAAAAAAATCATATGCGGTCAACAATTGTTAAGGTTTGGGATTATGGTCAAATATAAGGCTTTCTTTTAACCTGTAAGAATAAAGTCTCATTGTAAATGTGTGTGGGAGTTCTTTAAATAAATCAGTAGACATTGTGTGTTAATTTCTTAGTTAGTAATAAGACTAAATACTGTTTTTAAAGTATTCAGGATTTTTTGGTATGCTTTGAACTTGAACACAATATGTGGGTGTAAGAACTTTTCATTCAGTTCACATGATAAACATATGAAATAAAATCTGTTTTCTTGAAGAATGGTGGATAGACATCTTTGCATATCGTTATTGTTATCTATTTGAATCTGAGTGTTGTTTATTTGGTAATATTTGTTATATTTTTCTTAGTTTTCGTCATGTTAATTAACTTCTTCAACGATTTTGGGTTAACGACTACAGATGCCTTTTGGAGTAAAAGTAAATTACTGTTTGGTCATATACCACCCGTTCCTCATGATCAACGAGTTGAAGAATAAATTTGGTCAGGTTGGTGGTTTCATTATTCCTCTTTTTTATTGTGGCCATTATCAGTGAAGGATTAGTGAATGTTACTTTAATGTCGGTATAGATTACTATACCTAAATGAATATTATTTCACCCCTAATAGACCTGTTTGACTGCTCCAACCTTAAGGGAGTGTTGAACCCTCACCTCACAATCAATACAAAGGGAAACTTTCAAGTCTGCAAATGTTCTTATAGAAGTTATTTTATCTCTTCTAACCATAAAAATGGGAATTACGCGACTGTGGAAGCATGATTTAGATTTCTTCTATGTTACTTTCTGGCAATTAGTGGTTAATTGTTGGTATTGAATGACCAAGTCACAGTTGAATGAAGACTAGTAAGACATTAGAGGTCATTTCCAAAATATGCATCTATGCTTATGCTAACTTTATTGCATCTCTAATTAATATATCAGGTGGCATGGAGACTTCAATTTGAAGAAAAATATTGCCTTGCAACAAGTTGCTTGTTATCCGCTCAATAATCATCTTCTCTGAAAACTTTGATGCCAATGTATCGGAAACAACATCTTCAATATCTTTATGCTCGAAGGATTCAATATCATTATGGTAATATATTCCCCTTTTGTTCTTTTGTGGGTCCGTTTGTGACAACCCGCTCACCAAAATAAGGGGTGGCCAGCTCAATACTCTAATATAACAAGAATCATAGATGGAATCATTCTCAACATCACAATAAAATATAGAGTATTCAGGATAACCACCCAATATTTCAGAAAATGGGTTGCCAAAAAAATTTGTTTTTCAAGTTAAACAAAGAATTTAAACAACCCAATCTTGAAAAGATAGGGGAAACCCCAAGGATGTATATACATTACAATAATAACAAGTGACAAATTATGAGGACCAAATATATTATCGGTCCGCAGATACATACAACATTGTTAAACAATTTCAATAAATTTATATAATACATTACATTAAACAATTACAAAGGCTTGGGCCTCTCGCCCGAATAAATGACTAGTTCTTAACTATAGTGCAAAAAGGAAAACGACTATACAATATAACCCGTAATACCCGCAAAGCATCACGGCTCGTCAAAATCACCGGAGTAGGAAGGTCAGAATAGGCATCCTTGCGACGGAGTACCTCAGCGGATACAAGATGTATATGCAACAAGAAATATAAACGGGTCAGGGCCCGGTTCTATATGATTACCAGATGAATAAGAAGTATGACAGTTATGAATGATGAATCATGATGAAATAGAAATAAGAATCTACCTACACAAATTAAACATAAGCTAAGTAGGAAAATAAAATGAATAACATTAATCTAAAACTTCCATCATATGCACCAATTATCTCATATATCTTTTCCTTAACAGGAAATATATATATATAATCAAAATCTTATGTTCTTCATGGCACTTTTATCTCACTTTTACATTTTTGTAAAAATCCTTTCCTTATCAGGAAAATAGTCATTTTCAAATGCCCTTTGTGGAATTTATATGTGCTCTTTGTGGCACTTCATCATGCTCTTTATGGCATATACAATCCATCAAGTCCCACTTGAAGATGAATAGTTATATTTATATACATATAACGATTCTACGATTGCCCGTCCGGGAATCCCCATTGCGCGCCCCTAAATGACCATCATCTTCCAGGGCTTATAATTAAGACAACCTGGGAACCTATAACGCAAAACGTCGGGAAGCGTCCATGTGCCTACGGGATAGTCAAGACCACACCCAGAATCTCCTACCCATCACAGAAAAATATACAACACAAATGCTCACATGGACTATGGACTATACCCACCCTGCATTGATTAGCCAGGGGGCATCACCAAGCGCGCGAACTTCCCTTATGATGTCATTTAGAGAGGTGTGTTTAAACCATTTATTTTACCATTTTCAAAAATCAAGTAAATTATCATTTACCAGTTTCGTTACAATTTCCATTTTCATTTTCATTCACCATTATTCATTTTATCCAAAACCATTACCATTTACCTTTTGTAAATATTATAGCTTATTATCCGGAGCCATACGATAGCTTACATCGTTGCTACAACCTCAAAGGAGTAATTAACTCTTAATTAACTCCAAACATTTCGGGATATTATTTTACAACCCTAAGACTAGCATACCTCAATGGAACGAATAACTTTCAATTTTATTCTCCAAACATTTGTTTATGGTGTTTTTTATGAACCATCAAGATTTATGTAGCTCCATTGAGCTCCAAAAGTCTCCGAAACATAACTCTAGGAATCCTAGTCTCATAATAATTAACTAGAAGAAAGAATGTCCTAACAACAATTGGCATATCCCCCGAAAACCCCACATAACCCCTTCCTAGTGTAGGGAAAGTAACTAACTCAATTAAACTCTAGGACACTTAGATTACTTCATTATAGAAGGTTCCTAGGCCCTAGACCTAAAGGAAATGAATTAGAACAAAACTAACAAAATCACTCAAAAATGCAGGGCTCCAGAATCGATTTGGCCTAGCCGAATGGATTTGGGTTCAGGAAAGCGAATCGATTCGGACAACCCGAATCGATTCGGTCAGGAAAGCCTGACTTTTGCATAATTTTTGAATCGATTCGGTCGACCCAGACCTGGAAAATGTCTCAAGGCGAATCGATTCAGCCTGGGAATCGATTCGGTTCTGCAGAATTGCCTATTTTTGTTCTAAGGGTTATGAACTCTAAATCTTCCAAACCTCAAATATCTACCATTTTACGCACAACCAACAACATTTATCTACCTAAGGTCATCCCAACATGATATATAACTAATATAATCCATAATTTCATCATCAAAACTAAGATTAGGGTTTAAATCCCATAAATTCCATTTTTTTTATCTCCAAATAAATATACATAATTATCATACAAATTATTAATATTAAATCACATATTAGCAAGTATAAAACTTGCCTTAATGTAGGAAATATCATATTTCTTTGAGTAGGAGCATTAATCCATCTCCAATCTTCATTTTCTCTCTTCTTTCTCCACTTTTTCTCTCTATGTTTAAGACATAATATGAGGAAATGAAATAAGGGGCAAGACTAAAATCGTGGCTTAAGTCTAAAGTCTCCAACTTAAGTGGTTAATACCACATTAAAATGACTCCAAAATACACGTTTAAGTTAAAAGAAGGTAAAAGTTCCCGAAACCCAAAAATACCATGTGGCACTTATTTTGACAGTCTCGGACATTCCGGGACTAACTATACCCTCTTAACTAGCATCCGACAATTTTATAGTTTGTTTCCAATTCCAATTTCATTTAAACCAAAGTGTCATTTAAAATACATGACACTATAAATCATACCACGTGAAGATATTTACCTACATGATCGGTAAACATACAACATCCCACTAAATATTAACATCTATCTCATTCAATTAATATTTACTCCAGTCCTCACATTTTATATAATTACCTTATGCGGTAAAATTAGTATAAAATGAGCCTCCCGAGTTCGAGGGTTGTAACATACTCCCCCCACCCTTACGAGGGAATTTTGCCCCCAAAATTTGGGAATACCCAATTCTCATAAAGGGTACACTACTCTAATCTCGGATTCTATCATCCTAAGCAAACCCCTCGTTACTGTGGCATCCCAAATGATCTTAGACCAAGGTCGTCATTAACGATCTCGGTCACATTCTTGGTTCTCAAGCATAGCACCAAATCGTTCCTCACGAACTATCAATCCTACCGTCTTACAACGGAAGTAGATAGCCACACAACTCAACATACACCGCTTTACTCTCTCCTCGGGGATATTTAGACCAACACTAATTTGTTTAACCCCAACAGTAATTAACTTTTCTTCGCATTGACGTATCCCATCAAGGCGTATGGCTCAAAAGCCAACTCTTTAAGGAAATGTCCCGAGACCACTCCAAGTCCAAGGAACATATTAACCATTGGTTCCATCCAACGAGTATGAGAATTACCCAACCGGCCCCACTAGGCCACTCATGGTGCCAAGCCTTAGGAAATGATCCAAATCCTTGTATGGGAAATTTCCATCCACACAAGTCATTGCTCCCATCCATCCATTTATCCCAAGGCGTACATTCCAGGTATGCCTTTCGGCATTAAATCAACTTCCTCTAATCATCCATCCACTTTAGGGTTGTAGGATATACGCCATTTCCATACGGTTCCCATTAATTCAGGGAAAATTTTACCAAACCTCCGACACGAATATCTAGTCTCGGTCCACCCTATTTTAATAGGCACCTCCTACGGTTCTACCATTCCTCCATCGAGAATGGGGCGTATTCTTCTACATGTAGTCCGTCCATAATGGCCGGAAATGCAACAGTCTGCTCAAACGATCAACAATTTTCTCAAATAGGATTATAACCAGAACGGTGCCGGCACTTCAATGAAAACGTCTATGAATAGACCCTTCTTTATTTCACCCATACTCTTTTTTACACGAGTAGGTGAAATGTTCCATCATAGATCGGAATTCTCTCGCTTCAAGGTCTTTCGTGTCATGCTCGTTCTACTTGGCTTCCTATGCCATCGATAATTTCTCTGGAGGGTTTTCTACTCGACGTACCTACTACCCTAATCTCATTCCCTTAGAGAATGAGAAAAATCTGTTTGATAGTTCTTTAAGAATTCCAAACACTAACTCTATTCCTCCCACAACCTATTCCAACAACTTGTTGCTCACGAGAAGGACCAAATTTCCTACCCAGGAAGTAGTGCCTTATCTATTTAAGGTGATCACTACCACGACGAATTTTAATTCAATCATGGGATAATACTTCCCACAAGTTTAAGCTTGTGAGATGCATAAAAATGGGTTTATGCTCCAGTATTATTACTCCCCAACCTTACAGAAACTTATTCATTAAATCCACCCTCGAGCATACTATCATGGACTCAGGAGTGAAGGTCAACCCGTCCATTAAGTCCCTGAAAGTGTAGTCACCACGTAACACCATATCTAAGAAAGGCCTCATCTACTTCGGTCAAAACTGCCAAACCTCTCGAGACCCCATAAATCTCGTTCCTAGGGATCTAATCCCTCCT
Organism: Sambucus nigra; assembly: GCA_949130495.1. NCBI lineage: Eukaryota > Viridiplantae > Streptophyta > Magnoliopsida > Dipsacales > Adoxaceae > Sambucus > Sambucus nigra. The sequence goes on along the minus strand of OX422220.1, from coordinate 493,497,029 downwards.
AGAGTTAACCCGCAACTTATTCGTGGTCAACTCCTTACCGCCTTCCAAAATTAATATCACATACCGTAAAGATCTAACGTCTTAATAATCCTAAAGTCTATCTATATATACTATCTAAATCGTAAGCACATAATACTAAATATATCCCTAATGCCCAAGACCTTACTCAACTTCCGACATTCGCTCGGATTCATGCGTGGGACGTCTCGCCGAAACGAAATCCAAACAAGGAACCCTCCCGTTACACTACTACCTCGCATCGTCGGTCATTAAGATATGACGGTCTAAGACCCACGATCGGGATGGGTAAATGTCTAACTTATAATTTTACTTCTATACTTTACCATCCAATAATTGAGGATTTCAACTGACAAGACATCTACTTTCTGTAAAGTCTTGTAACCATTTATACCACAACCACATATATATATCATTTTAAGTATCCTTCTTATCAAGGTGGAACCCGAAGTCTCAATTCGACTTGGTATCTCAGTCTCCCTCACATCGATCAGAGGAGAGAACTATATACAGTGCTTCTATCTCGCACTTCAATAGCCCTAAATCACTCTCCTACACGATTCTCGGCTAAACCTTTCTACCCAACTCTCAACAACAAAATAAAATAAAAAGGAAAGAAGAGCGTCTCTCCACTCCCAACATCGTTAAGTGTTCATGCGGTGGAGTGTCTCGCAAAGAGAAATCCAAACAAGGAACCCCTCTGACACATGCCTACTTAACTAGTTGGTTATGGAGATAAAGTGTAACAAGCACAAACAAAGCAAACAAACAATTATACACTCACACAAGGTAACGAAACGAATAACAAAATCTCGTACCTCGATCCACCTCTATAAGGTCTCAACCTGTATCCAGGAGAGAAATTATAGAACAACTAGATCCATTTTGAACTAGAAGTGAGATAGCCTTTCAATTTTAGTTCTTTGCTATCACCCCAAACCAACAAAAATATCTTTACTCGCTTATTATACAAGAAATAAGAAAAGGAAAAGTAACATCTATCCACTCCCAACGTCGTTAAGCTTCACGCGTGGAGCGTCCCGCAAAAGCGGAATCCAAACAAGGAACCCCTCCTATGCATTACTACTTAACCTTGTTGGTCATGCAGATAAGTCATAACATCCGCATACAATGCAAACAAGTAGTAAAACACTCATACCAAATAACATATATAACACATATACCTTTAAATTATTCTCACTCGTTTGATAACGAGTGAAGAAATTATTAAACTTCCCTACCACGGAAGTCATATAATTACTCTTCTATAATTGCATCAATACTTCTACAAGCTCAATATACACACCTGAATCTTCAGTAGATACAATACTACTAAATCTTATCCTAAGGAATACACCACCCACTAATACGGTGGAATTCCCACCAACAGTTTATGCCAATCACTTCGGGTCCATACTAATGGTTCTCAGACTCCATATTCGAGCCTTACACGAACCAACATTATTTCCACCATATACCCAACTAGGCACTTTATCTTGGCACTTGTTCTCCACTCAACAAAGTTTAAAATCAGCGGTTCTACGCTCCACATCATAGCCATTATTCTGACTCGGGATGACAACAATTGTCCATGCAGTCCCTCTTACTTTCTCAGTAAAAGAGGACACTCTCTCGGCCTTCTCTTCCTCAGTTCAATGAAACCTCTCCAGGCGGAAGTCCTCCAAAAGGGTTTCATGATCATTACTCCATCAGAAGTGTTAACGACACTTATTCTGGAGCCAATCATTTTATGGTGCACGGTCTCCCTAACCGTTCAACACCTTATTCACTATCGGCCTTTAATCGAGCATTGTGTGAATATTTGAGAATCCACCTTCTCCTCAGTCCAGTTATCCCAGAGAAATTCACCGTTGCAAGTGACCACCGGGCTTCTCTATAGGCCAAACTTTATCACCCACTAATATAGTGACCACATTTTCACAACCTCAACACTACTTCTACGGGTGAAGGATTTTCCTCCATCCTACTTCAGGGCACTTCTCCACTTCAATTTAACATTGCTTGAAACCTCAAGCTTAGTACCACTTTCCACTTCTAGCGGTAATTGGAAAAACTACATCAACTGAAATTAGTAGTCGTAGTAGCAAGACAAGAAAGTTCCCTCCAAAGCGGTCCTCATCCCCGACCACAACTTACAGTTCTTAGTATTCCTCTCTTATGACGCCTTCACGACGACCTTCTTTGGCGTCCTTCTTCAATTGACCTACTAATCTCACACAAATGCGCAAAAGATTCTATAAGTTCTACCTCATGGCATAAGAACGAGACCTCACTAAAGAAATCAAAGATCTTAATCCTAAGGCTCTATGTCAAGTCAAAAGCAACGCTGAAGACTTAAGGCATCCACAAAGATTCCTAAGGACTTTAGAACCTGATGCTCTAATACCATCTGTGACAACCCGCTCACCAAAATAAGGGGTGGCCAACCCAATACTCTAAAATAACAGGAATCATAGATGGAATCATTCTCATCATCACAATAAAATATAGAGTATTCAAGATAACCACCTAATATTTCAGAAAACGGGTTGCCAAAAAAAATTGTTTTTCGAGTTAAAGAAAGAATTTAAACAACCCAATCCTAAAAAGATAGGGGAAACCCCAAGGATGTATATACATTACAATAATAACAAGTGATAAATACGAGGACCAAATATATTATCGGACCACAGATACATACAACATTGTTAAACAATTTCAATAAATTTATATAATTCATTACATTAAACAATTACAAAGGCTTGGGCCTCTCGCCTGGATAAATGAGTAGTTCTTAGCTAGAGTGCAAAAAGGAAAATGACTATACAATATAACCCGTAATACCCGCAAAGCATCAAGGCTCGTCAAAATCACCGGAGTAGGAAGGTCAGAACAGGCGTCCTTGCGGCGGAGTACCTCAGCGGATACAAGATGTATATGCAATAAGAAATATAAACGGGTCAGGGCCCGGTTCTATATGATTACCAGATGAATAAGAAGTATGATAGTTATGAATGATGAATCATGATGAAAGAGAAATAAGAATCTACCTACAAAAATTAAACATAAGCTAAGCAGGAAAATAAAATGAATAACATTAATCTTAAACTTCCGTCATATGCACCAATTATCTCATATATCTTTTCCTTAACAGGAAATATATATATATAATCAAAATATTATGTTCTTTATGGAATTTTTATCTCACTTTTACATTTTTTGTAAAAATCCTTTCCTTATCAGGAAAATAATCATTTTCAAATGCTCTTTGTGGCATTTATATGTGCTCTTTGTGGCACTTCATCATGCTCTTTATGGCATATACAATCCATCAAGTCCCACTTGAAGATGAATAGTTATATTTATATACATATAATGATTCTAAGACCGCCCGTCCGGGTTTCCCCACTGTGCGCACCCCTAAATGACCATCATCTTCCAGGGCCTATCATTAAGACAACCTGGGCACCTATAACGCAAAACGTCGGGAAGCGGCCATGTGCCTGCGGGATAGTCAAGACCACACCCAGAATCTCCTACCCATCGCAAAAAAATATACAACACAAACGCTCACATGGACTATGGAATATATCCAACCTGCATTGATTATCCATGGGGCATCACCAAGCGCGCGAACTTCCCTTATGATGTCATTTAGAGAGGTGTGTTTAAACCATTTATATTACCATTTTCAAAAATCAAGTAAATTATCATTTACCAGTTTCGTTACCATTTCCATTTTCATTTTCATTCACCATTATTCATTTTATCCAAAACCATTACCATTTACCTTTTGTAAATATTATAGCTTATTATCCGGAGCCATACGATAGCTTACATCGTTGCTACAACCTCAAAGGAGTAATTAACTCTTAACTAACTCTAAACATTTCGGGGTATTATTTTACAACCCTAAGACTAGCATACCTCAATGGAACGAATAACTTTCAATTTTATTCTCCAAACATTTTTTATGGTGTTTTTTATGAACCATCAAGATTTATGTAGCTCCATTGAGCTCCAAAAGTCTCCCAAACATAACTCTAGGAATCCTAGTCTCATAATAATTAACTAGAAGAAATAATGCCCTAACAACAATTGGCATATCCCCTGAAAACCCCACATACCCCCTTCCTAGTGTAGGGAAAGTAACTAACTCAATTAAACTCTGGGACACTTAGATTACTTCATTATAGACGGTTCCTAGGCCCTAGACTTAAAGGAAATGAATTAGAACTAAACTAAGAAAATCACTCAAAAATGCAGGGCTCCAGAATCGATTCAGCCTAGCCGAATGGATTTGGGTTCAGGAAAGCAAATCGATTCGGACAACCTAAATAAATTCGGTCCAGAAAGCCTGACTTCTGCATAATTTATGAATCGATTCGAACCATCCGAATCGATTCGGTCGACCCAGACCTGGAAACTGTCTCAAGGCGACTCGATTCGGCCAGGCCGAATCGATTTGGTTCTGCAGAATTGCCTAGTTTTGTTCAAAGGGTTATGAACCCTAAATATTCCAAACCTCAAATCTCTACCATTTTACCCACAACCAACAACATTTATCTACCTCAAGTCATCCCAACATGATTTATAACTAACATAATTTATAATTTCATCATCAAAACTAAGATTAGGGTTTAAATCCCATAAATTCCTTTATTTTTATCTCCAAATGAATATACCTAATTATCAGACAAATTATTCATCCTAAATCACATATTAGCAAGTAGAAAACTTGACTTGATGTAGGAAATATCATATTTCTTTGAGTAGGAGCATTAATCCATCTTCAATCTTCATTTTCTCTCTTCTTTCTCCACTTTTTCTCTCTATGTTTAAGACATAATATGAGGAAATGAAATAAGGGGCAAGACTAAAATCGTGGCTTAAGTCTAAAGTCTCCAGCTTAAGTGGTTAATACCACATTAAAATGACTCCCAAATACATGCTTAAGTTAAAACCAGGTAAAAGTGCCCGAAACCCAAAAATACCAAGTGGCACTTATTTTGACTGTCTCGGACATTTCGGGACTAACTACACCCTCTAAACTGGCATCCGACAATTTTATAGATTGTTTCCAGTTCCAATTTCATTTAAACCAAAGTGTCATTTAAAATACATGACACTATAAATCATACCACATGAAGATATTTACCTACATGATCGGTAAACATACAACATCCCAGTAAATATTAACTTCTATCTCATTCAATTAATATTTACTCCAATACCCATATTTTATATAATTACCTTATGCGGTAAAATTAGTATAAAATCAGCCTCCCGAGTTCGAGGGTTGTTACATACTCCCCCCCTTACGAGGGAATTTTTCCCCCAAAATTCGGGCATACCCAATTCTCATAAAGGGTACACTACTCTAATCTAGGATTCTACCATCCTAAACAAACCCCTCGTTACTGTGGCGTCCCAAATGATCTCAGACCAAGGTCATCATTAACGATCACGGTCACATTCTTGGTGCTCAAGCATAACACCAAATCGTTCTTCATGAACTATCAATCCTACCGTCTTACAACGGAAGAAGATACCCACACAACTCGTCATAGACCGCTTTACTCCCTCCTCGGGGATATTTACACCAACGCTAATTGGTTTAACCCCAACATTAATTACCTTTTCTTCGCATTGACGTATCCCATCAAGGCGTATGGCTCAAAAGATAATTCTTTAAGGAAATGCCCCGAGACCACTCCAAGTCCAAGGAACATATTACCCGTTGGTTCCATCCAACGAGTATGCGAATTACCCAACCGACCCCACTAGGCCACTCACGGTGCCAAGCCTTAGGAAATTATCCAAATCCTTGTATGGGAAATTTCCATCCACACAAGTCATTGCTCCCGTCCATCCATTTATCCCAAGGTGTACATTCCAGGTATGCCTTTCGGCATTAAATCAACTTCCTCCAATCATCCATCCACTTTAGGGTGGTAGGATATACGCCATTTACATACGGTTCCCATTAATTCAGGGAAACTTTTACCAAACCTCCGAAACGAATATCTAGTCTCGGTCCACCCTATTTTAATAGGCACCTCCTACGGTTCTACCATTACTCCATTGAGAATGGGGTGTATTCTTTTACATATAGTCCGTCCATAATGGCCGAAAATGCAACAGTCTGGTCAAACAATTAATAATTTTCTCAAATAGGATCATAACCATAACAGTGCCGGCACTTCAATGCAAACGCCTATGAATATACCCTTCTTCATTTCACCCATACTTTTTTCACACGAGTAGGTGAAATGGTCTATCATAGATCGGAATGCTCTCGCTACAAGGTCTTCTGAGTCATGATCGTTCTACTTGGCTTCCTATGCGATCAGTAATTTCTATGACGGGTTTTCTACTCGACGTACCTACTACCCCAATCTCGTTCCCTTAACGAATGAGAAAAATCCGTTTAATAGTTCTTTAAGAATTCCAAACCCCAACTCTATTCCTCCCACAACCTATTGTAAGAACTTGTTGCTCGCGGGAAGGACCAAATTTCCTGCCCAGGAAGTAGTGCCTTATCTATTTAAGGTGATCACTACCACGATGAATTTTAATTCAAGCATGGGATAATACTTCCCACAAGTTTAAACTTGTGAGATGCATAAAAATGGGTTTATGCTCCAGTATTATTACTCCCCAACCTGACAGGAACTTATTCATTAAATCCACCCTCGAGCTTACTATCATGGGCTCAGGATTGAAGGTTAGCCCATCCATTAAGTCCCCGAAAGTGTAGTCTCCACGTAACACCATATCTAAGAAAGGTCTCATCTCCTTTGGCCGAAACTTCCAAACCTCTCGAGACCCCATAAGTTTCGTTCCTAGGGATCTAATCCCTCTTAGACTTAACCCGCAACTTATTCATGGTCAACTCCTTACCGCCTTCCAAAATTAATATCACATACCCTAAAGATCTAATGTCCTAATAATCCTAAAGTCTATATATATATATATATATATATATATATATATATATATATATATATATATATATATATATATATACTATATAAATCGTAAGCACATAATACTAAATATATCCCTAATGACCAAGACCTTACTCAACTTCCAACATTCGCTCCGATTCATGCGTGGGACGTCTCGCCGAAGCGAAATCCAAACAAGGAACCCTCCCGTTACACTACTACCTCGCATCGTCGGTCATTAAGATATGACGGTCTAAGACACATCATAGGGATTAGTAAATGTCTAACTTACAATTTTACTTCTATACTTTACTATCCAATAATTGAAGATTTCAACTAACAAGACATCTACTTTCTGTAAAGTCTTGCAACCATTTATACCACAACCACATATATATAGCATTTTATGTAGCCTTCTTATCAAGGCGCAACCCGAAGTCTCAATTCGGCTTCGTATCTCAGTCTCCCTCACATCAATCAGAGGAGAGAACTATATACAGTGCTTCTATCTCGCACTTCAATAGCCCTTAATCACTAACCTACGTGATTCTCGGCTAAACCTTTCGACCCAACTCTCACCAACAAAATAAAATAAAAAGGAAAGAATAGCGTCTCTCCACTCATAACATCGTTAAGTGTTCATGCGGCGGAGTGTCTCGCAAAGAGAAATCCAAACAAGGAACCCCTCCGACACATGCCTACTTAACTAGTTGGTCATGGAGATAAAGCGTAACAAGCACAAACAAAGAAAACAAACAATCATACACTCACACAAGGTAACGAAACAAATAATAAAATCTCCTACCTTTATCCACCTCTATAAGGTCTCAACCTATATCTAGGACAGAAATTATAGAACAACTAGTTCCATTTTGAACTAGAAGTGAGATAGCCTTGCAATTTTAGTTTCTTGCTATCACTCCAAAGCAACCAAAATATCTTTACTCGCATATTATACATGAAATAAGAAAGGGAAAAGTAATATCTCTCCACTCCCAACGTCGTTAAGGTTCACGCGTGGAGCGTCCCGCAAAAGCGAAATCCAAACAAGGAACCCCTCCTATGCATTACTACTTAACCTTGTTGGTCATGGAGATAAGTCATAACATCCGCATACAATGCAAACAAGCAGTAAAACACTCATACCAAATATCACATATAACACATATACCTTTAAATTATCCTCACTCGTTTGATAACGAGTGAAGAAATCATAAAACTTCCCTACCACGGAAGTCATATAATTACTCTTCTATAATGGTGTCAATACTACTACAACCTCAATATACACACCCAAATTTATAGTAGATAAAATACTACTAAATCTTATGCTAATGAATACACCACCGACTAATAAGGTGGAATTCCCACCAATAGTTTATGCCTATCACTCCGGGTCCATACTAATGGTTCTCAAACTCCATATTCGAGCCTTACATGAACCAACATTATTTCCACCATCTCCCCAACTAGGCACTTTATCTTGGCCCTTGTTCTCCACTCAGCAAAGTTTAAAATGAGCGGTTCTAAGCTCCACATCATAGCCATTATTCTGACTCGGTCTAACAACAATTGTCCATGCAGTCCCTCTTACTTTCTCAGTAAAAGAGGACACGCTCTCGGCCTTCTCTTCATCACTTCAATGAAACCTCCGCAGGCGGAAGTCCTCCAAAGGGGTTTCATGATCATTACTCCATCAGAAGTGTTAACGACACTTATTCTGGAGACAATAATTTTATGGTGAATGGTCTCCCTAACCGTTCAACACCTTATACACTATCGGCCTTTAACCGAGCATTGTGTGAACATTCCAGAATCCACCTTCTCCTCAGTCCAGTTATCCCAGAGAAATTCACCGTTGCAAGTGACCACCGGGCTCACCCACTAATATAGTGACCACATTTTCACCACCTTAACACTACTTCTACGGGTGAAGGACTTTCCTCCATCCTACTTCAGGGCACTTCTCGACTTTAATTTAACATTGCTTGAAATCTCAAGCTTAGTACCACTTTCTACTTCTAGCGGTACTTGGGAAAACTACATCAACTAAAATTAGTAGACGTAGTAGCAAGACAAGAAAGTTCCCTCCAAATCGGTCCTCATCCCCGATGACAACTTACAGTTCTTAGTACTCCTCTCTCATGACGCCTTCGCGACGACCTTCTCTGGCGTCCTTCTTCAATCGACCTACTAATCTCACACGAATGGGAAAAAGATTCTATAAGTTCTACCTCATGGCAGAAGAACGAGATCTCACTAAAGAAATCAAAGATCTTAATCCTAAGGCTCTATGTCAAGTCAATAGCAACGCTGAAGACTTAAAGCATCCACACAGATTCCTAAGGACTCTAGAACCTGATGATCTGATACCATCTGTGACAACCCGATCATCAAAATAAGGGTTGGCCATCCCAATACTCTAATATAACAGGAATCATAGATGGAATCATTCTCAGCATCACAATAAAATATAGAGTATTCAAGATAACCACACAAGATTTCAGAAAACGGGTTGCCAAAAAAAATTGTTTTTCGAGTTAAAGAAAGAATTTAAACAACCCAATCTTGGAAAGATAGGGGAAACCCCAAGGATGTATATACATTGCAATAATAACAAGTGACAAATATGAGGACCAAATATATTATCGGTCCGCATATACATACAACATTGTTAAATAATTTCCATAAATTTATATAATGCATTACATTAAACAATTACAAAGGGTTGGGCCTCTTGCCCGAATAAATGACTAATTCTTAACTAGAGTGGAAAAAGGAAACCGTCTATACAATATAACCCGTAATACCCGCAAAGCATCACGGCTCGTCAAAATCACCGGAGTAGGAAGGTCAGAACAGGTGTTCTTGCGGTGGAGTACTTGAGCGGATACAAGATGTATATGCAACAAGAAATATAAACCGGTCAGTGCCCTGTTCTATATTATTACCAGATGAATAAGAAGTATGACAGTTATGAATGATGAATCATGATGAAATAGAAATAAGAATCTACCTACACAAATTAAACATAAGCTAAGAAGGAAAATAAAATGAATAACATTAATCTAAAACTTCCGTCATACGCACCAATTATCTCATATATCTTTTCCTTAACAGGAAATATATATATATATATATATATATATATAATCAAAATCTTATGTTCTTTATGGAATTTTTATCTCACATTTAAATTTTTGTAAAAATCCTTTCCTTATCAGGAAAATAGTCATTTTCAAATGCTCTTTGTGGCATTTATATGTGCTCTTTGTGGCACTTCATCATGCTCTTTATGGCATATACAATCCATCAAGTCCCACTTGAAGATGAATAGTTATGTTTATATACGTATAACGATTCTAAGACCGCCCGTTTGCTTTTCCCACTGTGCGCGCCCCTGAATGACCATCATCTTCCAGGGCCTATCATTAAGGCAACCTGGGCACCTATAATGCAAAACGTGGGGAAGCGGCCATGTGCCTGCGGGATAGTCAAGACCACACCCAGAATCTCCTACCCATCGCAGAAACATATATAACACAAACGCTCACATGGCCTATGGATAATATCGACCCTGCATTCATTATCCAAAGGGCATCCCCAAGCACGCGAACTTCCCTTGTGATGTCATTTAGAGAGGTGTGTTTAAACCATTTATTTTACAATTTTCAAAAATCAAGTAAATTATAATTTACCGGTTTCGTTACCATTTCCATTTTCATTTTCATTCACCCTTATTCATTTTATCCAAAACCATTACCATTTACCTTTTATAAATATTATATCTTATTATCCGGAGCCATACGATAGCTTACATCGTTGCGACAACCTCAAAGGAGTAATTAACTCTTAATTAACTCCAAACATTTCAGGGTATTATTTTACAACCCTAAGACTAGCATACCTTAATGGAATGAATAACTTTCAATTTTATTCTCCCAACATTTGTTTATGGTGTTTTTTATGAACCATCAAGATTTATGTAGCTCTATTGAGCTCCCAAAGTCTCCCAAACATAACTCTAGGAATCCTAGTCTCATAATAATTAACTAGAAGAAAGAATGCCCTAACAACAATTGGCATATCCCCTGAAAACCCCACATAACCCCTTCCTAGTGTACGGAAAGTAACTAACTCAATTAAAACTCTAGGACACTTAGATTACTTCATTAAAGAAGGTTCCTAGGCCCTAGACTTAAAGAAAATGAATTAGAACTAAACTAAGAAAATCACTCAAAAATGCAGGGCTCCCGAATCGATTCGGCCTAGCCAAATCGATTTGGGTTCAGGAAAGCGAATCGATTCGGACCACCCGAATTGATTCGGTCAGGAAAGCCTGACTTCTGCATAATTTCTGAATCGATTCGGACCATCCGAATCGACTCGTTCGACTCAGACCTGGAAATTTGTGTGTCAACAGATATAAAACTATTTTATATTACATTATTTTATAGGCCTTCGGGGAATATCGTTAGGGTTCAGAAACATTTTATAAAACCTTTGTCCTCGTTTAACTAATCTCAATCCCAAACAGAGCTACACAGTAGTGTATTGGGAGGGTTCCTTGTTCTGATTTATCTTGCGAGACCTCCCTCGCATGAAAGTATCGAATGTCAGGAATTAAGGAGAGTTCAATCTTCAGAAATTTCAAAAGTGTATGATAACTTTGCTTTTTGTATATCGTTGTTGAAAGCCAAGTTAGTCAAAACCTCAAATACCTACAAAATAAAAATTAACTAAGTGTAGAGGTAAGTAAGGGTATCAATCCACTTCCAAGGGGGAAAGCTAGAGAGAAAATCAAATGTAATTCACTTTTTATTTTCTTTTTGTTCTTTTTCACTTTTCTATTTTTTTTAGCTTTTTCAAATATTAAAAAAATTGGGTGAGGTGAGGATTTAAACTAAACTAAACTAAATTGTGAGATGAAAATAACTAACTAGAAAGTTACTAAAATGAAAAATAAAGTCTAAACTAAAATAAGAGATAAAGTGAAGTAAATAATTGTGAGAACAATCAAGGAGTGGGATTACACCACAAATTTTAGCTATTCTAACTAATTAATTGAATTAATTGAATTCTCCCAAATTAATATCAAAATTTCAAATCTACTCTCGTTGCAAATGTAATTTGAATAGTAACCTTTTAGAAAATTAAGTTTAACACCCCACAACTCTAGAAAATAAATCCACACTCCTTTTAATTAATCACCCGCTAGGATCAATCAATTAAAATTTATGTCAATCTTAGAAAATAAATTTAGAGTTGAAATTCAAGTTATAATACCCCACTTAAGAAACTCCTATCTCTAGTTCGAATCTAAAATGGGTATTATAACTACAATTTCGATTTTCTCTCGAAAATCATTTACCCTCTCTTGAGGCGTAATTCTAAGGGTGAGGGATCAAAATTAAAATTCAAAGGGAAATTTCAAGTAATCAAACTAATTAAACTAAAATAACATCAAATAAGGGTTTTCCCCCACCCCTTGAGATGGGATTTAGCCTAACATGGTATAAGATTTGACAAATTAATAATCAAAAGCATAAAATAAATGAGAAGAGAAGAGAAAAATCAAACTCAATCTCTTGAAATGAAATTGAACTCTTATTTCCTTGAAATCAAGCACAATCCATCCAATATGAGCATCCAACAATAATCAACTCAATTGAATTTCACACATTTATCTCTTACAAATATCTAAAAAAAAATGAAAATAAAACTATTTACAAATATTTCTACCTAATTTATTCTAACCTAACTCTCTACTTTTCTCTCTCTATTTGATGATCAAAAAGCTCTCCCACTCAAATGGGGTCTTCATCTTCAATATATAGTAGGCACATGGAACATGGGGGTATTTTTGGGAATGGACATGAGTGTGCATGGAAATGGTGAGGTGAGGGCATGTGGGTTAAATGGGGTGACACAATCAGATTTGGTTTATAGGGTATAATGGGTATTGTGGTTAAAGTTGGTAGTTGGGGGTAAAATTGGAAAAAGGGTTAAAAGGGTTTAATTGGCATGTGGGTATTTGGTTTCATTTTTGGCTTTAGTGGTTGAGATTTGCTTTTGGCAGGTGAATGTCGTGACTTTGGAGGGAAATGGGTTGACATGAGAAATGGGTTTGGATCAAGGTAAATGGGTGTGGGGTTTGAAAATGGGGGGTTTCTGGGTTAGAGGTGGCGATGGGATGGAAGGACGAGGTCCGTCCGGCGAGTTGCTGGCAGACGACGCGCCAGAGAGGGAGTCCGCGGGTTGGTGTCGCCAGCGGAGGGTTGCAGTCGCGCCGGAGCTGCGCCGGGCACGGGTAGGTGGATTGAGGCTTGGTCGCGGGTCGTAAGGGTGAGAGGCAGGGCTGGCGCTGGTTGGAGGTCGATATGAAGGCAGCGGCACCGGGGGTAGCTAGTGCCGGGTGAGGGTCCGACTGGAGAGAGGGGGTGAGTTCGCCGGCGGCGGGGGTGAAGGTAAGTGGGGTGGTATGGTGGTGAGATGAGGAGAGAGTGGAGACAAGGTTTTGTTGTTCGTGTTAATGGAGGTTAGGTTAGGTGAGAGGAGAGAGAAGGTGGTTGGAGGTAGAAAATGGGGTAGGGGATTATTGTGTGTGTGAGGGTGTATGGGTTATGGTGTGGGTATAGGATATGTTTGGGTGTAAGAAAGTGTATGGGAGGAGGGTGTGTGTGAGTTTATGTGTGTGTTTAATTTAGACCCTAATAAAATAATCAAAACTCAACGAAACTTAATAAAACTAAAACAAAAAAAAAATCTAACTAAAAATAAAACAAACTAAAAACATTAAAAAAAAATACTAAAACTAAAAAAAAAATCCTAAGCTTATATAAAAACAAAAGAAATAAAAACTTAAAATCTAATCGAAAATTAAAGTACTAAAAAAAATAAAATCTAAAAATAAACTACTAAAAACTAATCCTAATAAAACTACAAACTAATAAAAATCAAAAGAAAATAAAATTATATAAAGAAAATATAAAAATAGAGAATAAAACCTAAAAATCCTAAATAAATCCTAAAAATAAAAATGACTCAAACTAAAAATCTAAAAAACATTAAAAAGAGACAAATTAGACACACACAGGGTTCGGGGTAGGTTTAGGCTCAGTTTTGGGGTATGCTAGGATACGGGACAAGGATATTAGCTCCATAAAATGCGCAATTGCCTTAATTTAAGGGTTTGAACTCTGCAATGCACATTAGACCTACAAAATAAATATTTAAGCGCATAAGACCCAAATTGCCGAGAAGTTGCAACTAAAGTACGTCTATTCGGGGTATAAAATTTACAGTTTTGGGTGCTTATCACACCACCCCCAAATAGAGCGTTGCTAGTCCTCGAGCAATAAGATAGAGAGAAAGATAAAGATAAGTAACCAAAAGTGTACCACTTTCGCAGGAACTTGCGATTGCACTTAGCTTGTGCAATAAGCCTTTAAACCTATAGGTTTCCCTACAGGACGAGTTATGTCTCGTGAGGGTGTACAGGGAATATACCAACAAAATTCTTTATTTGTAAAAATTTATTGAAAGGTAGTCAATCCCTTATTAGACATAGAATAGTCGCACAATCCATCACATGAGAAATAATGATTTCAGAAATACAAGCTAGAATGTGTAAAACGTTTAGCTAAGTGAATACACGAGGCACATCCTTCCTAGAACTCAACGTGTGTGGTGTGAATCAGTCAAAATGAGTCGAATATCATAAGAGTAATTCCTAGATTGCCTTATCAGAATCAACGCTTCAACTTTAATTCTCACGGATATATCTCTCTCAAACGAACTCTCGAGATTAGGGTAAGTGTATCGCTCTTGTGTGTGAGGAGGTGAGTAAATGTAAGAAAGTTCAAACGTCTATCACACACATAAGAAAGAAGGAACAGTTAGAAAGAAAATGATCTCATGAAAGAATGCTAACTGATGATGCTGAAATCTAGCACCACCAGAAAAGTGATGATGCGCTCAAACAGTAGTAATCATAGAAGCCATAGAGATGTATATGTATAAGTATATAGAAGGAGGTGAGTGTAAGAGGGATAAGATAATGATGTATAGTGGTTCAACCAATTAGGCCTACATCCACTATGAGTGTGTGATCCACTAAGTATGGGCACTAATGGCCTTGGATACAATGCACATAAGCTCACTTTCTCTCTCTACTGTGTGTATAAGTAGAGTTTTTGCTAGGGTTACAATTACCGATCCCCTTGTAGGGTTGTAGGTGATAAGTATATATATAGGTCTTGGGGGGGGGGGGGGGGGGGGAGTAGTGTACCCCCCAAGTATGCATGGTGCATGTGAATGATGATCTAGCCAATCCCCTGTAATATAGAAGGAGGTGAGTGTAAGAGGGATAAGATAATGATGTATAGTGGTTCATCCAATTAGGCCTACATCCACTGTGAGTGTGTGATCCATTAAGTATGGGCACTAATGGCCTTGGATACAATGCACATAAGCTCACTTTCTCTCTCTACTGTGTGTATAAGCAAAGTTTTTGCTAGGGTTACAATTACCGATCCCCTTTTAGGGTTGTAGGTGATAAGTATATATAGGTCTTGGGGGGGAGGGAGTAGTGTACCCCCCAAGTATGCATGGTGCATGTGAATGATGATCTAGCCAATCCCCTGTTGACACCTATAGATGCCACCTGCGGCTAATGATGACTTAATATTCCCTCACATGAGGGGTTGATATTGTTATAACGATCTTCCAGGTGTTGTGGGAGCCTCGCACGCACTGTTCCATGCGTCTCCCAAACCACGCACTATGATGATACGAGGCATAGGGCAAAGTTCCCTCCGACAGTGAGTCTGGCCTAATTTAGGCCTCGTACTGTCTTACCCTCGGAGGTTCGTCCGAGCCTGATGGAGGGTCGGCCCCTTGGGGGGTTTTCTGTTCCTGATGGAGGGTCGTCTGGGCCTGATGAGGGGTCAACCCCTTGGAGGGTCGTCTAGGCCTAGTGAGGGGTCAGCCCCTTGGAGGGTCGTCCGAGCCTGGTGAGGGGTCGACCCCTTGGAGGGTCATCTGAGCATGATGCGTGGTCGGCCCCTTGGAGGGTCGTCTTATTGGAGGGCTCCCTCGGCCTGGCCGGGGGTATATATGGGTATATCAATCACCCCCCAGCCCTTATCCATAGATCATGCTGAGATGGCTGAGGGATAATGTTGCTTTCGAGACAAGTGTGTGGTCTGTTTGATGAGTGACACCTGCCAAGCTGTCGTGAAACCTAGGCAGATACTCATTGTTGTTTCAGTTTCCAAGGTGTGGCGGCTGCACACGACCTGGGACTTTTTGCCCTAATGATGCCCTCCTCGTGGGTTGTGCTCTGCCTTGGTTAATGGGCCCACTCATTACTAAGGTATTTAAGCTATTTTTGAAACCTTTCCTTCTCTTCTTCTTCTTCGCGCCCAAGGTCTCTCTCTCTCTAGATTTCCAACAAACAGACCACCATTTCTACAAATTTCAACATTTCGAGTTTGGCAGTCTCTTTCTTCCTCCTCAGGTAATCCCTCTGCCCCAGTGTACTCTTTACTTTTCATTTCTTTTTTTCTTTCTTATTTCAGGCTTGTAGGGTCGGATTTAGGCTGTTTCATAACTTTTCCGGCGTCTTCTTCGGCGATTGGTTCTTGAGTTTTCTTGAGTGTTCCTGATTAAAAACCCTCGATTTCTTTTGTTTTAATCCAAAAGTCCAGCCTGGTCAACTACAAACTTGTTTGTAGTTAGGTTACCCAAATTCTACCAAGTGTAGGGTCTCCCCCTTAATTATTAGGAGGCTTTATAATTTAGCCGAGGAATTCCCATCCTTGAGAGAGAAGCTCTTCATAGAGATTAGACGAATAAAGGAAGAGGAGGAGAGGAGACGAGTGGCTGACCCTAATTGGGTATGAACCATTTTCCCCATTCCTCTTGCCATAATAAAGTCATTTAAGTTGTCTGAGTCTTGTGGGTCGTCCCGTCGTCCAGCCGAGAGTTATTCAGGAGAGATGGATGAGAGAGTGTCATCGTCAACTAGTGCTGGACCTTCTGGGAGAGGAGAGACGTCTGGTCTAAGACCAGACCAATAGGCCGAGGGTATGGTTACTTTCGAGGCTATCCCTGTGACAACTCTATCCCCACATGCCTTCCTGATGGCTTTTCCTCAGGGGCCTCTGGCAGATGATGAGGCCGAGGGAGAGGGGATTAGGGATGATGAAGACTCATATGTTGACCCAGTTGACACATCTCATGCCTTTTCCTATATTTCCTTAGTCAGGGATCGTGAGCTCCTTCTGTGGAGGCATGCATATGGTGTCCCCCCAACATATCCATAAGGGTTCCCTCGGAGTCTGAGAGGGTCTTTGAGGGTGAAGAGGGAGAAATAGCGGTATACGAACAAATGTTTAAGGTCAGTGTCAGGTTCCCTCTACACCCTGTCGTTGAAGACATCTTGTCAGCCCTCGGCGTTGCCCCCTCCCAACTTCCTCCCAACTCTTGGAGGACGATCCTTGGCTACGTCTCCTTATGGAAAAATGCCTTTATTGACGAGCCCTCGGTCGATCTGTTCTTGGCCTGCTATAATATCACCTCCCTGTCTAAACATACTGGGTACTATCATTTGGGGGCGAGGAGGTCTGAAAAAAAACTTCTCCACGGGATGCAAACCTCTAACCACGATTGGAGGAAGATATTTTTCTTCATGTCTGGGGAATGGGAATTTGCGGCCGAGGCTCAGCCTTTAACTGATGGTCTGAGGGTCGCAAGAAGATGGTCTAACCCCTCAATGAAAGTCAGGTCAGACCCCGGACTTAGTCTGGAAGAGAAAGATATAGTCGAATATCTGAGGGAGGGAGGGAAAGGGGGTGACCTTACAAAGTTTGAAGATCTGATGACCCCTCAGTTCCTCAAGGAAGCTGGTCTGAGGGTCGGCCCCCTGACAGAGCTACGTGAGTTATATTATTTTTTGCCCATTTTTACTTTTTTCAAGTGTTTCATCTTTATCTCTGCATCTTTCTGACCTGTCGTCCTCTTTTCAGGTTGTCCTCCAGGTATATCAGACCATCTCTGGGAAATGAATTCCCTAAGCTTACTATCTGGTTTGGGAAAGAAAAGGGGGAAGGAGCCTCAGTAAGCTTCGAGGAAGACGAAGACTACTGGGCTGACACTTGATGAGACGACCTCCGATAGGCACAAAAGGAAATAGCCAGAAGTCCCGGTTGACCCTCGGCCTGATTCACGAACGAGGGCAAGGGTCGAGGAGTCTGAGGGGACCGCCTCCTCTTCTAGCATGGGGGCCTTTTGGTCCCAAAATTTGACATTACTGAAGACCGAGCCGTCTTCTCTTATTGCTAACTTGAGGGTGGCCAAAGCGTCAATGTTTTCTTCCCCCTTGGCTGCCAATTATGAATTCCTGTCCAAGATGCCTCCGGTGAGGGTGTATGACTATGGTCTGCCCAGCCTAGCTCAGGTATTTGTTCTCACTTCATTCCTTTAGTTGCATTCTCATAAACTGTTTTCTCGGCCTCTTAATTAGTGTCTGTCATTCTTCTGTGCAGTCTGTCTATGACTTTACCTCGGTCACTAAGTGGATGGCTGAGAATCAAGAAAAATTCCATGAAGATGAGAGAGCTATTCAGAATGAGGCTGATCTTCAGTCAGAGCTTCAGACTGTAAGGGATGAGTTGGAGAGCACCAGGACTGAGCATGCGAGGATCCTGGATGAGCTGACGAGGCAGCATGTTGCATACATGGCGGCCAAGGCCTTGCTTATAAAGGAGAGGGATGAGGCCTTGACCAACATGGGGGCTCAGCACAAGACCGATCTTGAGGCGACTGTAAGGAAAGCTGAGGCCAATGCTGTGGAGGCCTGTAAAATCTCGGACGAGTTTCAAGGCTTCAGCCTTAGGTCGTCCTTAAGTTTGGTGATGTCGTCTCTTCAGTCCGCCCATCCATCGAAGCAGTCCAACTGGACGACCCTCTGATTGCTGAGGCCTTGGCCCAGGTGGAATCTCAAGTGAATGTTGAGGGTACTGGCACGTCTAAAGATCAGTCTGTTTTGGTCATTGAGGAAACCCCTCTCATAGATGTTGAGGCCTTGCCCTCTGATGCTGCTCAATAGGGTGGTTGTCTATAGCCCACACCCTCTTAGTGTAATAAATATTTTTGTACTCTATTTTGTAGAACACTTTCTAATATTTCATTCATATTATCATCTCTCTTGTTGTCATGTGATTTGTATTGTGATTCTTGCATTGTCAATTTTTTATATTAACCATATCACTAACCCCTCCCTCGTCTTTCTTGAGGGTGAATGAGGGGTCGTCCCCTGCATTGACCCTCACTATAGCTGAGGGTGGTTTTTAACCAAATTAATGGTTTTTATTCAAGTCCTCCCTCTTCTTTCTTGAGGGTTCATCCCCTGCATTGACCCTCATTATAGCCGAGGGTAGTTTTTAACCAAATTAATGGTTTTAAATCAAGTCCTCCCTCGTCTTTTTTGACGGTCAATGAGGGGTCGTCCCCTGTATTGACCCTCATTATAGCCGAGGGTTGCTTTTAACCAAATTAATTGTTTTAAATCAAGTCCTCCCTTGTCTTTCTTAAGAGTGAATGAGGTGTCGTCCCCTGCACTGTCCCTCATTATAGCCGAGGGTTGCTTTTAACCAAATTAATGGTTTTAAATCAAGCCCTCCCTCATCTTTCTTGAGGGTGAATGAGGGGTCGTCCCCTGCATTGACCCTCATTATAGCCGAGGGTTGCTTTTAACCAAATTAACGGTTTTTAATCAAGTCCTCCCTCGTCTTTCTTGAGAGTGAATGAGGGGTCGTCCCCTCCATTGACCCTCATTATAGCCGAGGGTTGATTTTAACCAAATTAATGGCTTCAAATCAAGTCCTCCCTCGTCTTTCTTGAGGGTGAATGATGGTTCGTCCCCTGCATTGACCATTATTATAGACGAGGGTGGTTTTTAACCAAATTAATGGATTTTAATTAACCCCTCCCTCGTCTTTCTTGAGGGTGAATGAGGGGGACGACTGCTCATTCACTCTCATTATAACCGAGGGTGGTTCTCCAAAGATGATCCCAGACATACTAGAACTGACAAACACTAGATGGGAGGAAACACTGATATTTCTCATTATCATTCCAAGTGTTCTGTTGGAGGGACACTTATTACAATTGTGGTCCGATAGGACATTATAGCACTATAGATAGTATTTCTTCAAATGATCTGCATTCCAGGGGTTGGAAAAAGGTTCCCCTTCTAGGTTTTCTAGCCTATAGGTCCCTGGGACAACTTCATCGATGACCCTATATGGGTCGTGCCAATTAGGATGGAGCTTGTTGGGCTTCTGCCAAGTCTTTTTGAGGACCAAGTCCCCCACTGCAATTGGTCTCTGTTTCACCCTCTGATTGTAAAACCTTGCAGTCCTCTATTGGTAGGAGCCTTGCCTTATCTTGGCGTCTTCCCTCCTTTCCTCAATTAGGTCTAATTCAAGTCTCCTCTCTTCCGTATTTCTCTAGGGGTCATACATTTGGACCCTATGAGTAAGTAACCCAATCTCAGTGGGGATGACGGCCTCTGAGCCATAAGCTAGCATGAATGGGGTCTATCCAGTAGAGGTCTTTGTTGTCATCCTATAATCCCACAGTACAGCATATAACTCTTCAACCCATCTTCATTTTTCCTCTTCAAGTTTCTTCTTGATCCCGTCTAGGATCGTCCTATTTGTAACTTCTGTTTGCCCATTAGCCTGAGGTCAGCCTGGGGTAGAGAAGAATTGTTTGATACTCACCCTTTCACAGTACTTCTGTAGAGATGTATTCTTGAATTGAGTCCCGTTATCCGATATATGGGTATTTAGGAGACCATATCTGCATATAATGTTTCTCCATATAAATTGGAAGGTCTTCAACTCTGTGATCGTTACCTTCGGATTCGCCTCCACCCATTTTGAAAAATAGTCAATGGCCACGATGAGGAACCGATAGTTATTGCCCTAGGCAAGGGTCCTACTAGGTTAATCCCCCACACTGTAAATGGCCACGGGGATGTAATGGAAGTAAGAGGCTGATGGGGTTGGTGAGGGATGGTGGCAAATCTTTGGCATTTGTCACACTTTTTTACATATGTCATAGCATCCTTCCCCAAGGTCGGCCACCAGTACCCCTGGGTGATCACCCTCTTCGCCAGAGACCTACCCCCGATGTGGCTTGAACATGACCCCTCATGCACGTCTTGTAAAATGGAAGGGACTTCAGATGGGTGCACACACCTAAGTAAGGGGAGCAAAAACACCTTTTTGTATAAGGTGTCCCCAATGATAGTGAATTTTGTACCTCTGTATCTCAACTTCTTCCTTTCTTACCTTGCTTCTGGTATCTCCCCCTCTTTAATGTATCTGATCAGAGGGTCCATCCATGAGGCCTCCTTAGCAATATTCAGGCAAGTTCCAAGTGTTCCCTCAGCATCTTTAATAGTTGGTCGAAGCAAAATTTCCACTGGGACTGTCATCCTGATGTCTGTCCTAGTTGTTGAGGCCAGCGTGGCAAGTGCATCGGCTCGGCCATTGTCATGCCTAGGTATCCGCTTCAATTTCACTTCTCTCAAGCTCTTTAGTAATGACATTACTTTCTCAAGGTACTTGGCCATCCGCTCGTCCTTTTCTTTGTAGGCTCCTAGTATCTGATTTACTACCATCCTTGAATCACTATGGACCAAAATCTGGCCGACACTAAGAGACTTGGCCAAGGAGAGTCCTACTATCAGGGCCTCATATTCGGATTCGTTGTTGGAGGCTTGGAAGTTGAACCTCAGGGCGTACTCAATGTCTGTGCCATCGGGTCCGGATACTATCAGTCCAGCTCCACTTCCGCTGTCGCAGGAAGACCCGTCAACGAAGAGGCTCCACACAGTCTCTTCCTTTGAGAAATTTCCCTCGGTGAGAGATCCCTCTCTAAAGAGGTATCTTCCCTCTTTGTTTTCAGCCACTTTCCTTTTAGCGGTGCTTATCTCAGCCTTATCTGCAGGTCTGTCGATGTTTTGTTGGGTATCTGACTTCCCAAAGCGCTCATCCTCGGCCTCATCATCTTCCCAAGTGAACTCGGCTAAGAAATCTGCCAGTGCTTGCCCCTTAATGGCCGTCCTAGGCTGATATACAATGTCAAACTCACCCATCTCTATGACCCAGGCCATTAACCTGCCTGATTTTTCTGGCTTGTGTAGGACCTGCCTATGAGGAGAGTCAGTGAGGATGACCATTGTATGGTACTGGAAGTATGCCTTCATCTTCCTTGAGGCATAGATCAAGGCGTAGGCTAACTTCTCCATCCTCGGGTATCTTTGCTCTACCCCCTGAAGTGCCTTACTGTTGAAATACACTAGCCTCTGTACCCCGTCTTCCTCTCTGACGATTGCTGCACTAATGGCTGACTCAGAGACAGCTAGATACACATAGAGTCGTTCACCCTACACTGGTCGTGACAACAGCAAAGGGGACCATAGGTATGACTTTAGCTCCCTGAAAGCCTCATCACACTCTTCACTCCATTCGAAGGCCTTCCTAAGGATCTTGAAGAATGGCAAACACTTCTCTGTGGCTTTTGATACGAACCTATTCAAAGCAGCCACTCGCCCCATGAGCCTCTGAACGTCTTTAATGGTCATGGTGGTCTTTATTTCTAGGAGGGCCTTTATTTTCTCAGGGTTAGCCTCAATGCCTCTTTGATTTACGATAAACCCTAATAATTTCCCTGCTCCAACCCCGAAGACACACTTGGTCGGGTTGAGCTTCATCCGATACTTGTCCATCGTGTTAAAGGTCCTCTCAAGGTCGGCCACATGATCCTATGCCTTTAGGCTCTTAGTCAGCATGTCATCTACATAAACTTCCATAGATTTCCCAACTTGGTCTTCAAACATTTTATTTACAAGGCGTTGATACGTTGCCCCTGCATTCTTCATACCAAAGGGCATGACCCTATAACAGTATGTCCCCTTGTCGGTAATGAAGGTTGTTTTCTCCTAGTCTTCAGGGTCCATGAAGATCTGGTTGTACCTTGAATAGGCATCCATGAAGCTCATGAGCTCATGGCCTGCGATAGCGTCTACCATCTGGTCAATGGGGGGAGAGGGAAGCTGTCTTTGGGACAGTGCCTGTTGAGGTCGGTGAAGTCCACACACATTCTCCACTTCCCGTTGGCCTTTGGGACAATGACTGCGTTGGACAGTCATTCAGGGTAGATGACCTCTCTGATAAACTCCGCATCTTATAATTTTTTGACCTCATCCCTTATGACCTCATACTTCTCTCTAGAGTGAATTCTCCTCTTCTGCTTCACCGGCTTCGCACCCTCTACCACGTTGAGCTTGTGGCACATGATTTCAAGGTCAATCCCCGGCATATCTGCATGACTCCATGCAAAGATGCTCTGTCTTCTCCTCAACAGTTTAATGAGATCTTCCTTAATATTTGGCTTCATAGACTTACCGACTTGGACGGGTTTTTTTGGGTCATCCTCGTTGAGGATGATGGATTCTACCTCTTCCGCGGCCTCTCCTTTCTTCAGCTTCATCACATCTCTGGGATCTAGGGTATCAATATTGTAAGTGGTTTTAGCCTTCTTGTGTGACTCTCCTTCTTCAGCGGAATTGTAATAATATTCTCGCGCTGTCGTCTGGTCTCGCTAAACTTTCCCCACCCCGTAAGGGGTTGGAAATTTAATCATCTGATGGACCGTAGACGTCACAGCTTCGAACCCCTTGAGAGCTACCCGCCCCATTATAATATTGTTGGCCGAAAAGACTTGTTCATCCATCATAAAGAAGCTGACCTTCTTTATAAGCCATCTCGGCCACTTGTCCCCCATCCGGACATCAGCCTCATACACTCCGAGGGGATGAACCTTTTCTCCACTGAACCCAATCAATGGGTGATGGTATGGGATGAGTCTAGAACTGTTGAGACCTAAATCTTTGAAGCATGGCCAAAACATCACGTCTGCAGAGGAGCCCCCATCTACCAGGATCCTCAGTACCTCGCACCCGTGCACCCTGGTAGTGATGACGAGAGGGTCATCATGCGGGGCTAAGAGGCCTTTGAAGTCCATTCTTGAGAACCCCACTATCAGAGTATCCATGTTAACCTTTTTTCTTTTTTCTGACTTCGCCTCCAGAGAGGTTGAGTGTACTGTCTTCGTCACTGCCTTGGCCTCACCCACATGGGCCTTCCTATCACCGACGTCTGACCCTCCTCCTGCTAAACCCCCGGAAATTTTTCCTACTCTGAGCAAGATCATATTAATCCTCTTGACAGGGCCTTAGTCATCTCTCGGCGGGAGGTCAGTGTTGTCCTCATCGTCAGAAGGGTCGTCCCCTCTTTTTTGAGGACCTTCTCTACATGCATCGCCTCGCTTTTTTCTGGGGTCGTCCCCTCGGCCCCTCTTGAAGGCACACTTGTCGACGTACTTTCTGAGTTTCCCTTCTTTCAGCATCTTTTCAATCTCATCTTTCAGAGCAAAGCATTTGTCTGCTATGTGACCATGGTCTTGGTGAAGTTCGCACCATAGGTTTTTATTCCTCTTATTAGTGTTTGCCCTCAACTTCTCAGGCCACTTCAGAGACTGGTCACTCTTTATCTCATTGAGAATATGTTCACAGCTGACCGTTAGAGGGATGTAACAAGCAAACTTGTCGTCCGTAGACCTCTTCTTCACCTCTTTGTTCTTCTTAGGGTACTTAACCCCACTAGATCCTCCTTTTTCGTCTTCGTATTTTGCGGCCATCGCCTCTTCGGCATTCATCACCTTTCTTGCTGTTGATAGCAATTCTTCCATCGTCCTCGAAGAGTCTTCAGCCAGCTTCCATATCAACTTCCCCTTTTGGAGTCCTCCAATCAGGATTGTCATAGCTATGCTCTCCTCATAGTCTTCCACCTCCAACTTTTCTTTGTTGAATCTGGCTATGTAGTCCCTCAGACTCTCATTCTTCCCCTGCTTAACATAGAGCAGGTGGGTGGTCTTCTTCTGTGGCCTCACCCCAAAGCAGAATTTGTGGATAAACCCGTCTGCCAACTGCTTAAAGCATTCAATGGAATTTTTTGGAAGAGACATATACTAGACATGTGCAGCCCCCGTCAGAGTGCCAGAAAAGGCACGACACCTCATCTCATCTGAGATAGAGTATATGTCTGCCGTTGATTGATACATCTCAATATGATGGACATGATTAGTACTCCCGTCATACCGTGGGGTGACCACAGGTGTCTTAAACTTCGATGGCGTAGGAAAGTTGACTATCTTCGCCACAAAGGGAGAGCCTATGGAGTATCCTCTATGAGGAGGGTCCTGACTTTTCAGAATATCACCAATCTTGTCCTCCAGTCACTGGATTGAGTCATTCCAGTGTCTCGTAGGGTCGGCCTGGCCGATGTTATCCCCTGCCGCCTCTTTAAGGTGGACGGAGGGGTCTGCCGCAGGAGGCCTGTGTCTGTTGTTCACCTCCCCCTGGCCGTCGTCCCGTACTTGGGGTCGGCCCCCGTGAGGTCGACCACCTGCCGCCTCCTTTCTGGACCTTGCAGCACTCCTTGATCTGGACAATTTTTCTCGCATGTCATTTGCTGGGCCCAGCCTCTCAAAAGTCGACCCCCTGCTCAGGCGATCAAAATCAGAGCCTCTTAGGTAATCGTCAGGATTTGGTCTCCTGCACTTTCCTCTACTTTCCTAGAGAGGTTGTACAGTATTGTTGGAGACCTCATATGGTTCCCAGCATTCTATAGGGGCCTCCTGTCCCTCCAGATCGTCATACCTGTCCTCAGGGCAAGGGTTTCCTTGCCTCCCCAGGTGTAGACGCTGGGGGTCAGCAACATCCCTACGCTGCTGAGGGGGTGGTAGGTCTTTACGTGGTGATTGGGGTGGTCCTCTGGCTTCATGCTGTCCTAGAGATGCTGCCGGAGTAATCATCTCAGGTGAAACCCCTAGTGGTCTTAGTATGTTCTGGCTTAGAGCTGTGAACTGCTCCTGCATGATCCGCTGGCTTGCTGCTAGAGACTTCAAGGCTGCCGCCACATCAGCCATCTCAGACTGGGGTGGTGGCTGACTGGAACTGGGTCCCACTCCACTATCCGGTGGAGGGAGTGGTGGTTGTGGCATCTCTGGTGCCATGTGTTTGAGCTATGAAAAGCTGAACTGGAAAAAAGACTAGTGATCCTGAGAACCTTAGTAGGTCTCTTTCAATGGTGAAACATCGCCTCTCAGAGGGAGAACTGGTTCACCACCAGAGTGCCCAGTGAGGTCTAGCTGTACAAAGGAAGAGATGTCTTCTCGTTCCCACAGACGGCGCCAAACTGATGATGCTGAAATCTAGCACCACCAGATAAGTGATGATGAGCTCAAACAGTAGTAATCATGGAAGCCATAGAGATGTATATGTATAAGTATATAGAATGAGGTGAGTGTAAGAGGGACAAGATAATGATGTATAGTGGTTCAGCCAATTAGGCCTACATCCACTGTTGATCGAGTGGAAAAACCGAGCGTCCGTGTAATACGCTAGTCGTTGTTATCGGCTTCCAACCTCAATACAAAAAAAACCTAAACTTTTAACTAGACTTTTATGGAGTATAGTAGTAAGTCTGGGTATCGAATCCACAGGGAATGTTTTATAGAATTTAATTGATTTATTACTTCTAAAATAAAAATGAAAAAGATGATGATTGGGAAAATTTCTATTAAAAAATTACTTAAGAAAAACAAACTGAAAAGTGCCAAAGAAATTAGATCTGACAAATGGGAGAAAATAGGGTAGGGTACAATCCCTCAATCCTTAACAAATTATCCTTTAGAATACTAGAATTATAAATCAAAATTCTTGATTAAATCCAGTCCTTATCATCACTAAGCATTACATATATGAGGGTCAAGCCCGCATCATATGAAATCAAAGATCAATATAAGGCGGTGAACGACAAATTATACATACAAAGCATTCTAAAACATCCCAAGTACCTAGGGCAAGAGAGATTAAAAGATATGACAATGCATATATGATTTTCATTCACGATTCAACCAATATTTTCATTTATTTTCTAATTTTCCATACAAATAATTTGCCTTGGATTGAGTTCATGTACCCCAACCCTTGAAAAATTAGCTACTCATGATTGGATTAAAAAAACAAATTCATACACAACATTAAAGATCTACAAGACATTATAAATAAATTGCAAATAATAAAACAAGAGAATGAAAATGAGATTACTTGAATTCAGCAACAAGAACGGAATTGGGATTCAGAAATTCTTACAAAATAGGATTCATGAAAACTCTTGAAGGAATATAAAATTTGCTCTCAAAATCTAACCTTAAAATTCAATCTAGCACTTTTAACCTACTCCTAACCTAGCCTCTCTCTAGCAACTCACCTTCAAATGATGTAGGTCATGGGCTTTTATAGCACAAAATCTCGAAATTGACAACCAATAGTGCTTGTTGAACAAGTTTTCCAAGAGTTGCACTGCATTAAATGCATAATTAATGACAGAAATCCGCACATCCAGACTCTTCATTATCCCGCAACTTCAAAATATCGTAACTTCTTCACCGTAGCTCGGATTGAGGTGCCGTTTTTTCCAGTATTCTTGTAATTTAGAGCTCTTCAACTTTCTAGTTGGCCCCACCTCCGGACTAAGGCTGCAAAATTACGAAAATGCCCTTCAACTCTCCATTTCTTGGTTTCTTTCACTGTTTTGAGTTCTCCTTCGCACTAACTTGCGTGAAATACCTGTAAAACACATGAGAAATACACAAAACAAGAAATACTTGCCAAAAAAGGTTAGTACAATACATTTGAGACAAATCCAAGCTACTTACACTGCACGGGATCATAAAAATACTGAAATTAAGGGGATAAATGTGAAGAATATGTGCCTAAACACACCCCCTAACTTAGAACTTTGCGCGTCCCGAGCAATGTATATGAATCCTAACCAAAATTCTACTCTTGAAAATTCCTTTATTAAAATAAAATTCCACTTTCGCAGGCACGCGATTGCATTTAGCGTATGCAACAAGCCTTTAAACCCTTAGGTTACCCTAGTAGGACGAGTTTTGTCTCCTGAGGGTTTTGCAGTGAATATACCCACAAAATTCTTTATTGACTCAAATAAAGATCAAAATACTTAAAAATTGTACAATTTAAACTTTTCTAAAAAATAATCACCATCAATTTATATTCAACTGTCTCAAACCATAGTGTGTGTGTGTAAAGCCAAAAATTAAACCTCAAATTTCCACCGATTGAGCATTACGTTACTTTTTGAAAATTCGTTTTGATTCAAATTCTTACGGATGCACTCACAAACGAATCACTCGGATTGTGGCTATTTTCTCTCGGTATGCATGATATAAAGAGTAAATATAATGGACACAAATTCATGCATACAAAATTGAAAAGAAGGAAATATATGGTGAAAAGATCTCATCATCGGATTACAATTATTAGGAAATGGGAACATCACCTCTAGTTCACACCATTTTAATCTCTCATATTATCTTTTCATGTCTTAGCTCTCCATGCAGTAATTAATTTCGCCATTTGGACTCAGTTAGGACTTTTCGGGTTAAAAAGTGTAAAGGGTAAAAATGGAAATGGATGGAATGTTCGGAATTGGAAAATGTCCTTATGACGTCCATTTGTGCTTTTTCGGGCATTTGCTCATTTTTCTCTTTCTCTTTTTTTTCTTTTTTTTTCATTTGTTTTTTCTTGCTATTTTTTTTTTTTTTTTTTCTCTTGCCCCTTTTTATTGCACAATTTGGACTTACTTGATGAATTTTCTCAATTTTCACAATTCCAGGCTATTTGGGTTTTTCGGGTTATCAAACGAAAGGAAAATATTTTATTTGGCTCAAAGTGGGTTGTAAAGGGATAATTTTGTTTTTCACAACTTTTTATGGCTAATATTTTTGGGTTAAACAAACGAGGGCCTACTTCATTGTCCAAATTGCTAATCACATTACTATATGCATCTCGAGATTAATTAAGTTTAGAGATATATTTAGCACGAATTTCGAGACAACATTTCACACATTTCCCATAACCGATCAAAACAAAGGATTGAGATCATCAACGACTTATTAAAACGCTGAAAAGAACTTTGAGTTAAACATAAACTCGGATTGATTTAAAAACTCATAAAAAATTGAAAGGCTCGAAATCTCACCGGGTTTGATCAATCTCCACACTTATTCGTAAAGTCGTCAATTTTCTTTCAATTTCCATCTTCGGTCAATTTTGGCTTAGTGCATTATGAATTTTACAATTTGAGACTATAAATAGAATAAAGGTGACATTTTTGAAAAATTTAAATTCCAATTTTTATTTATTTTGAAGAAAAATATTTTTGGTTTTTTTCAAAATTTTTCATTTTTTTTTTCTTTTTTTAAAAAAAAAAACATACTTGGAAAGAACATGTGATCGAATCAATGAATCTAAACAATAAATGGGAAGAATATCCCACACCCCCTAACTTAAATGTTGCATTGTCCTCAATGCGAATCAAGAACACAACATAAAGAGAGGAAAAGAAAGATATTACCCAAATGGAGCGATCCCTGATGAGTGCGAGTCCATTGAATCTACAAAACATGTTAGAACCAAGCATACCAAAAAAATAACAATACTTGAACTAATTACTCTAAATGCAACAAGATACTATATAACACTTATACATGACTCAAAAATTCAGCAAAAATCACCCCATACGCGTCGGGGGTGCGACGACCTCACCTCTCTTTGTTCATTCAATCCCCATAAATGGGGTCCGACAGCCAGATTGTGTCGGCTTCTTTAACCATGGCTTCCAAATAAGGCTTGAGACGATGCCCATTGACTTTAAAAGTGGTTCCCCCTTTTTCATCCATTAGCTCAACGGCTCCATGGGGAAACACTTCTTTCACAATGTAAGGACCAGACCATCGAGACCGCAATTTACCGGGAAACAAGTGCAACCTCGAGTTGTAGAGGAGTACTTTCTGTCCCAAATGAAACTCTTTCTTACGAATGATTCCGTCATGAGCGCGTTTCATTCGGTCCTTGGAAATTTTGGCACTTTCATACGCATCATTGTGCATTTCTTCCAACTCATTCAACTGAAGTTTACGTGTTTCACCGGCTTTATCCATTTTGAAGTTCACCCTTTTGATAGCCCAATACGCTTTGTGTTCGATTTCAACTGGAAGATGACAAGGTTTTCCATACACAAATCGAAATGGGGACATCCCAAGGGGATTCTTGTATGCGGTTCTATAAGCCCAAAGAGCATCAGTCAACCGAAGAGACCAGTCTTTCCTATTAGGATCAACTGTCTTCTCCAAGATATTCTTGATCTCCCTATTAGCAAGCTCGGCTTGGCCATTCAATTGGGGGTGATAGGGGGTGCTAACCTTGTGGACAATTCCATACTTTCGCATTAGTTTATTCATCGGCCTATTGCAAAAATGAGTTCCATTATCACTAATTATGGCCTTAGGCATACCAAAGCGAGAAAGTATATTTTCTTGAATAAATTTGATCACCACCTTACTGTCATTCGTCCGTGTAGCTATAGCCTCTACCCATTTTGAGACATAATCTACAGCGACAAGAATGTATAGAAAACCAAAAGAAAGGGGAAAGGGCCCCATGAAGTCAATTCCCCAACAATCAAACAACTCCAAGACTAAAATAGGGGATAATGGCATCATATCACGGCGAGTAATAGCTCCCATTCTTTGGCATCTATCGCAAGTCTTACAAAAAGCATTCACATCCCGGAAGATTGTGGGCCAATAAAGACCACTTTGAAGGATTTTCGCAGCAGTTTTATTTTTAGAAAAATGACCGCCACATGCTTCCGAATGACAGAATCGAATCACCCCTTGGATTTCCTCATTGGGTACACATCTCCGGATAATTTGGTCAGCACAATACTTAAACAAGTATGGATCATCATAAAAGAACATGCGTGACCAAGTAATAAACCTCCTTCGCTCTTGCGGATTCCAACTAGAGGGAACAACTCCGGTGACAAGGTAATTGACAATATCCGCAAACCAAGGGAGAGAAGAGGTAGCAAATAGATTCTCATCCGGAAAATACTCGTCTATGGGAATGGGATCAATAGGTACGTCGGACGAGAGTCGTGACAAATGGTCAGCAACGACGTTTTCTACTCCTTTCTTATCTTGAATGGAGAGATTAAACTCTTGTAGGAGTAGGATCCACCTGATTAAACGAGGTTTGGCATCTTTCTTGCTTAAGAGATACTTCAATGCCGAATGATCAGTGAAGCAAAGGATAGGCGACCCAACGACGTAAGAGCGAAATTTGTCGAGAGCAAAAACGACTGCTAGCAACTCTTTCTCTGTAGTAGAGTAATTAAGCTGAGGGCCAGATAATGTTCGGCTAGCATAGTAAATAACATGAGCTTTCTTGTCTTTCCTCTGTCCAAGAACAGCCCCAATCGCGAAATCACTTGCATCACACATAAGCTCAAAGGGAAGCGACCAATCCGGAGCCTGCATGATAGGTGCAGAAATAAGCATGCTTTTGAGTTTATCAAATGCTTCTTGACATGCTTTACTCCACTCAAATGGAGTGTCCTTCATGAGAAGATTACTCAAAGGTCTAGCGATGGCGCTAAAGTCTTTGATAAACCTCCTATAAAATCCAGCATGGCCTAGAAAGGACCTCACATCTTTAAGTGATTTTGGCGGGGGTAGCTCAGCTATTACTTCAATTTTTGCTCGATCAACTTCAATTCCCCTAAATGAGACTATGTGGCCCAAGACTACACCCTCGGTAACCATGAAATGGCATTTTTCCCAATTGAGGACTAAGTCTTTTTCCACACATCGGAATAGAACTCTCTCAAGATTAGCTAAACAATGGTCAAAAGATGAGCCGAAAACGCTGAAATCGTCCATGAACACCTCAAGACCTTTTTCAATCATGTCGCTAAAGAGACTTAACATGCACCTCTGAAAAGTAGCCGGCTCATTACATAACCCAAATGGCGTACGTTTATAGGGAAACGTACCAAATGGACATGTAAAAGTCGTCTTTTCTTGATCAAGAACATCCACCTCAATCTGATTATAACCGGAATACCCATCTAGAAAACAATAATAAGGATGGCCCGCTACTCGTTCAATAACTTGATCGATAAATGGTAAGGGAAAATGATCCTTTCGAGTTCCGGCATTGAGCTTTCGGTAGTCAATGCAAACACGCCACCCGGTGGTGGTGCGTTGAGGTATTAATTCTCCCTTAGCATTTTCAACCACAGTCATCCCTGATTTCTTTGGAACGACCTGAATTGGGCTCACCCATTTACTATCCGAAATGGGATATATAATTCCAGCATCTAGCAATTTGATTATTTCCGCTCTTACAACATCTTTCATTGTTGGATTTAACCGCCTTTGCATCTCACGAGATGGCTTCACTTCTTCCTCGAGATGGATTTTATGGGTACAAATCAAAGGACTTATACCCTTTAAATCTGCTATGGTCCATCCAAAAGCACTTCTATGCTTTCTCAACACATCTAACAACATACCTTCTTGCCCTTTTTCTAGATGGGAAGACACAACAACAGGAAATGTATCATTCTCACCTAAAAAGGCATATTTGACATGAGAAGGTAGTTTCTTCAACTCAAGACTAGGAAATCTATGTTCAGAGGGGACCAAGGGTGTCTCCCTCGGAGGCAATTCTTCATACCTAGAAATCCAGTCAACCGCTCTTAAACTCTCAAAACTTTCTTCCTCTTGTAACCACATTTTCATCTCTTCCACCTCTCTTTCAAACTCAGTATAATCACTAATTTGAGCATCACTTTGCCCTAAGCATACTTTCAAAGCATCTCCTCCTATGATTTTCTCAATATTTTCATCCACCACTTCTTCAATAAGATCCATTTCAAGAATCTCATCCTCATCACCCATTTGGTTAGCGACATTGAAAATATTTTTCTCGAGAGTCATGTTTCCAAAAGTGAGTTGCATTTGGCCATTCCGTGTATTGATCAAAGCATTAGCGGTAGCTAAGAACGGTCGGCCCAATATAATTGGAACATGATTTCTCGTATGGAGAACAGGCTCGGTGTCCCAAATAACAAAATCAACGGGGAAGTAGAACGTATCCACTTGAACAATTACGTCTTCTACAATCCCACGAGGCACTTTGACTGTCCTATCCGCTAACTGTAGAGTGATTCGGGTAGGTTTTAAATCACCTAAATCAAGCTTCTTATAGATGGAGTATGGGAGGATGTTTACACTCGCACCTAAATCAAGCAACGCTCTTTCCACTCTCATTTCTCCAATGATACATGAAATGGTAGGTGAACCTGGATCTTTGAATTTTGGTGGAAGATCATTGAGAAGAACTGAGCTCACATTTTGTGCCAAGAAAACATTTTTCTTCACCTTAAGACGTCTCTTGACAGTCAAAAGATCTTTAATAACCTTCGCATATGCTGGAATTTGTTGAATAGCATCAAGGAACGGCAAGTTCAATTTTACTTGCTTCAACACATCCATCACCTCGATACGCGAAGCACCTTTCTGGGGTGACTCTAAGCGTTGAGGAAATGGAGAAACAGTAGGCGACTTGACTTCAATATCAGGCTCAACCTCCGCATCTTTCAATTCTTTTTCTAAGGAAGGTTCTTCAGACTCGGAAATTTCAGATTCCTTCACAATCTCGGGTTCGACTCCATCATCATTCACCTTTGGTAATTTAGGTGCTAGATCAATTACGCGGCCACTACGAAGAGTAGTAACAGCTTGACATTGTTCTTGCAATTCTGATGATGTGGAGCAAACTGTGGTTTGACCTTGAAGAGGTGGTCTTTGGCCTTGGGCTGGAAGTTTACCCTTCTCTTGAGTATTCACCGCAGACTGCAACCTAGAGATGTTAGTATGCATTTCAGCGAACATTCGCTCAAATTTGGCATCTCTTTCTTTTTGGCCTTGGATGAATTGATTGAAATTATCCTCATGAGATCTCCTAGGTGGAGGTACATAAGGACCAGGAGGTGGTACTTGCATAGGGTTTGCCACTTGCTGAAATTGAGGGGGTTGTGGTAGAGTCATCTGTGGGTTAGGAACCATCCCACCTTGGGGTTGTCCATAATTGTACCCGGGATTCCTCCACGATTGATTATATGCATTCCCTTGCTGAGCATTATAATTCCCTCAAAAACCTCCTATTGCATCAACCTGTTCAGTGTACATGGCCTTGTATGCAGGTATGGTAGGACATCCTTCGGTAGAATGGCCTGCATTACAAATGGCACATACCTTCTCCATCTCGGTTTTTACAGGTCCAGACACATCTCTCAATCGCATATCTAGCATATCTCTAAAATTCTTCTCCATTTGGTCAAGTTTTAGATCCAACAAAGTGTCCTTATCCACGTGATAAATACCAGACGCAGCAGGCAAGTTAGACACTTGTCGATTTCTATTTTGACTATTTGGATCAGAAGTATCCCATGCTTGGGTAGTTTCCGCCACATATTTCAAATGAGCCTCAGCATCGCTCGTACTTAACTCCCAAAAAGGTCTCTCACACATGGTTTGAACAAGTTGTTTAGACGCTACAGTAAGGCCTTGATGGAAAAATGAAATCAGATGATGAGTTTCAAAACCATGATGGGGGCATGCATTAACTAACTCCTGGTATCTCTCCCAACACTTATCAAAAGCCTCATTCTCATTTTGACGAAAAGCTTGAATTTGGGCTTTAACAGAATTGGTTTTGTGTTGTGGAAAAAATTTTGAGATAAACTTGTTTTGCATATCTCTCCATGATAAAACAGAATTTGGGGGCAGGGTCCATAACCAAGTTTTCGCTTTATCCTTTAAGGAAAAAGGAAAGAGCTTTAACCGGATTACTTCTTGTGGACAAGTTTGGTCTCCAAATGTTTCACACGTATCTTCAAACTCTCTAATATGGAGATATGGTTTTTCCGAATCCATCCCATGAAATGTAGGAAGAATTTGGATCATTCCATTCCAAAAGTGGAACTGACCGGCATTATACGGGAATAAAATGCAACCAGGGTTAGCAGTTCTCTCCGGAAACAAAAGATCTTTTATGGGTTGATATGGTACATCATCCTCTCCAGCACCAACACCGACACTACCATGATCCGACATATTGCTACCGAAAGGTTCAGAATTCTCACTCAAGGTTTGACTCAACGAACGACTTGTGATGGAATTATTAGGGGAAGGAGGTGGAACCCAAAACGGCAAAGACTCAGAATTTTCAGATCCGGCTTCGGCAATAGGATTTTCGTGAATTTGGGTGGGAGATGAATTCTGCATATAAGATCACAAGAGAAAAAATGAAAAATATATATATTTTTTTTTTATGAAATCACTTGTAGATAACAATAACTTTCTTGGAAATTTAACAATTTTGGATCCCCGGTAACGGATTGAGGTGCCGTTTTTTCCAGTATTCTTGTAATTTAGAGCTCTTCAACTTTCTAGTTGGCCCCACCTCCGGACTAAGGCTGAAAAATTACGAAAATGCCCTTCAACTCTCCATTTCTAGGTTTCTTTCACTGTTTTGCGTTCTCCTTCGCACTAACTTGCGTGAAATACCTGTAAAACACATGAGAAATACACAAAACAAGAAATACTTGCCAAAAAAGGTTAGTAGAATACATTTGAGACAAATCCAAGCTACTTACACTGCACGGGATCATAAAAATACTGAAATTAAGGGGATAAATGTGAAGAATATGTGCCTAAACAACTGTGAGTGTGTGATCCACTAAGTATGGACACTAATGGCCTTGGATAAAATGCACATAAGCTCACTTTCTATCTCTACTGTGTGTATAAGTAGAGTTTTTGCTAGGGTTACAATTACTGATCCCCTTGTAGGGTTGTAGGTGATAAGTATATATATAGGTCTTGGGGGGGGGGGGGGGGGGGGGGAGTAGTGTACCCCCCAAGTATGCATGGTGCATGTGAATGATTATCCAACCAATACCCTGTTGACACCAGGGCTTCCTCTAACAAGAGAAGAAGCCGTTAGTAGTCCAGGTTAGGCTTTCGGTTTCATACCAATCTCCCGTAGAGTAGTGTTAAAACAATAATAGTTGTATGGGCTCAGCCCTACGTGCTGGCACTCAATTAGTAGCGCTGGCACGTCACTCGGCTCCTCGGCGGGAGTAGTGTACCCCCCAAGTATGCATGGTGCATGTGAATGATTATCCAACCAATACCCTGTTGACACCTGTAGATGCCACCTGTGGCTAATGATGACATAATATTCCTCACGTGAGGGGGTGATATTATTATAACGGTCTTCCACGTGCCGTGGGAGCCTCACGCGCACTGTTCCACGCGTCTCCCAAACCACGGGCTGTGGTGATGTCACCCTCAGCCCATGATACGAGGTCGAGGGCAAAGTTACCTCCGGTAGTGAGTCAGGCCTATTTTAGGCCTCGTACTGTCGTACCCTCGGAGGGTCGTCTGAGCCTGATGAGGGGTCGTCCCCTTAGAGGGTCATCCAAGCCTGATGAGGGGTCGGCCCCTTGGAGAGTCATCCGAGCCTGATGGAGGGTCGGCCCCTTGGAGGGTCGTCTGGGCCTGGTGAGGGGTCGGCCCCTTGGAGGGTCGTCTGAGCTAGATGCGTGGTTGGCCCCTTGGAGGGTCGTCTTGTTGGAGGGATCCCTCGGCCTGGACGGGGGTATATATGGGTATATCACTAACCACTATAGCGAGAACGTCGAGTTATTCACCACGTCGACTTTCATTTTCCCGAACACCTAGGGAAACATGTATGTATATGGGTGAGGAGGAATGAAATGGGATGATAAGGATATGATAGGTAGGATGGATGCGATGAGGTAGGTAGGATAGTGATATGATGGATAATGGATGAGTGATGAGTGATGGATGCGATAAGATTGAGATGAGTGTATACACTTTAGGCACAAATGTCTTTATTACTAACTACAAACTCTCTTTCTTTTCTTTTCTCTCTTTTTTTTTATTTTTCTTTTCTTTTTCTCTATTTTTTTTCTTTTTCTTTTTTTTTTATCTTTTTCTCTTTTTTTTTCTTTTTTCTTTTTTATTTGTTTTTCTCTCACTTTTCAAACCAACAATGAAGACATTTACATTTGAAATCACACTCTTTTATCAAAAATGATGATGGATGATATATGAGTGGAATGATAAATGGATGGTGTGGGAAATGTATATGAAATATGGGAAAGTAATGGGTGAAATGAATGGGAATATGATATATGGAAAAGTGGTAAGTGTATGGATGAAAATGTAGTGATCGGAATAAATTTCAAGACACGTGTTTCTTACAACTCGAAAGTGATGTCGTTCACAGTGATCAAGCCAAAAATGAAGAATAATGAGATCATACAGCAATTAAAGTGCGGACCCAAAAGAAGTTGAATCAACTTATGATTCGGAGATTGCGTAAAACACTCAAAAAGGGTGAAAGGCACAAATCTCACAAGCTAAAGTCTCTACTAGTGATCATTAAGGTTCTCTTTAGAATTGTAGTACTCCTCAACTCTAAACCATAGTGACATGATAAATGCGCAAATTTTGTTGAGTATAGAAATTCATGGTGCAACATGCCTTATTATGTATTACGTAAGCTATTTAGAAAAAAATATTCCTCTAGCTTGATTCCTAGACTTTGAAAAATGGATGATTGAAAATTCACATCAATGATTGAGATGAAAGAAACTGCGCGAAAATTTTAAAAATCAGGTTTAAAACTCAAAAATTTTCAAAAGAGGTACGATTTTGATAAAATTCCCCACCCCAAACAAAAAGGAACATCGTCCTCGATGTTAAGTAAAATGATTTTTAAAATTGAAAGCATAAGGTAGGAAAGAGATTACCATAATGAACCGCTAATGAAGCCAAAATGAAACCTGAATAAATAGTGAGAGAAAAAAAATGTGTACAAGTCCATAACATGATAAAGCATTGGGTGATGTGAAACACCACCCCCAAATAGGATGAGACTAGTACAAGAAACACGGGATTCCTCCCGGTAGCGCTAAGTTTAATGTCTTCATCCAGACCGAACCATTCTCACCCTAAAGATAGGAACTAGGAAATCTCGGGGTGGCAGAAAGATTGGGTGATGAGAATCACCCCCAAACAAGACTGAAGCATCAAACTTGTTGGATAGAGGCTAAAACGGGTGAATGCACCTGTATGGAAAAGTGCATCACACGATGCAAAGCATCGGTGGACCATGGGTGGATGGGAATTAGGGAAAGGGTAAGAAAGGAAAGGGTAAGGGTGAAAAGGTATCAGCCACGGGCCTTATTGAGCTTAAAGGTGAGGGCGACTAGGGCCTATAAGCATGATTCTATAATTGGTGAGGGAGGCGAAAAGGTGTAGAAAGTGGAATGGGGTGGGGCTCATAAAAATCACATGACCATTCTATTAATGGGCAATGGTAATGGTCGCGTCGTGACACGTCAGAGAGCTGTTGAGAAGAAAAATCAACACCACAAGAGAGTGGCGGTCATAGAGGAACAAGCTCGGTGCCACGAAAGTAGAGAGTAGCACCACAAATACTCTCATGGGTGGGGAAGGATAGTTTCAGGTGAGGATCCAAAAATTTAGATGGACACATGAAATGTGTTAAATCAAGATCCAAACCAGGTGGTGGAGTAGACGAGACAATGGGTGGGTCGGGTGGTATAAATGGTGGAGGAAGATGATCCAACTCCAGAGTGGGAGACACACACTCATTGGGAGGAGTAAAGGAATACTCACAAGGGAGTGTGGTATCCAAGGATGGAGTGGTCAACTTCTCCACAAGAGTAGCATAGGTGAATGTGGTGGTTGGTTCAAACGAGGCACCAAGATCGGAGATGGAGGAATCACTAGAAATATTGGTCTTAAGATGAGCCAAGCATAGTGGAACAGGATCCATATCCTGATAGTTAGGAACTATCACGGATTCTATCTCGGGAAAATGATGAACACTCGTAGCCGGAGCGAACCTAAAAGATATGGGCATGTCAGAGACATATGCAATTGGGGCATAAGGTAAAAGCTCGGGCATATTTTTGGATAATACGGGAGTGGAAACCTCAAGGTGGGGTTCAGGTGGATATGGTGGGATTGGATCAGGCTCACTATCAAAAGGTAAGTCAACACAATTGTCGACTTGGGACTCGGACCATGGGATGTTCTCAACTTCAAGATTCTCGAGGTGGTAGGGTTGGTCACACTCAAAATTGGTGGCATAAGATGATGCATCATCATCACACTCGGGTGGAATGATGGGTGGATCCATGGGAATGTCCGACTCTCTCGCACACTCAATTTCATTTAACCTTTGTTAAAGTCGTTGGAGGGCTTCATTTTGAATTTGAGTGGCTTTCTTTTGCTCGAGTATGAACTTTTGCAATAGACTTTCGGGAGTAAATGTGGATGGAGGTGGTGGAGTGATGGGTGGTGGCGGTGGTTGAAGTGGACACAACTCGCTACTATCAGGACTATACGGAGAATACTCAAATGAAGTGTGTGGGGTGGGGCCAAGTTCATCACACACGAAAGGATCACTTTCGTGATGGAAAAATGGTTAATACTCATGTGGTGCGTAGTGAGGGAACTGATCGGGAATGGGTGCACAAGGTTGCCATGACGACTTTGGGAACGTGTGAGGATCCACAACATCAGGTTGGGATTCGTATTGCGTGAAAGGGTGATCAGGCCTCCACGAATAGCTCGGATACTCACACAACTCGGGATTGGGTATATCGGGATAATAAGCCGAGTTGGATTCCGGAACAATGTCATATGGATAAACATGTTCCATGGTGGGTTCAGATGGATATTTAAGGTAAGGGCACTCATGGGACATGTGATCGGTATAATAACAGTGGGTGCAGAACAAAGGATGAGA
This sequence comes from Sambucus nigra, assembly GCA_949130495.1. Classification (NCBI taxonomy): domain Eukaryota; kingdom Viridiplantae; phylum Streptophyta; class Magnoliopsida; order Dipsacales; family Adoxaceae; genus Sambucus; species Sambucus nigra. The sequence goes on along the minus strand of OX422220.1, from coordinate 493,457,105 downwards.
CACGTCAACACTTGACACCGAGGGTGATGGAATAGGAGGTGCGTGCATGGATGGGTTAAGAGTATCAAGGGCACTCGTGAGAGAGGTGAAACCACTAAAAATCTCGTAAAGAGACGGCTCGGGATCACTCTCACACGTGTCAATTGAAAATGACCAAAGTAGTCCCATAAGGGACGTTCTTCGGCCATGAGGAGAGAAATATTTTTTTGATTTTTAAATTTTTTCAAAAGGAAAGAAAATATTTTTGGATTTTTCTAAAAAAGAAAGAAAATATTTTTGGATTTTTTGGAAGAAAGGGGTTGGGAAAAAATATGGACTCTATGAATGGACGAATGCACTAAAATCCGACTACCAAAAAATGAATTACACACACAAGTCAAGAAAATTTCCTAACTAGCACATAGCCAATTTTTATCTTTAAATTTAGTGAAAGGGGTACTCAAATTTTAATTAAGTCCGTGGGCGATAAAAAAATCACGGAAATCTGAGTGATCGCCTTGGCAAAATTTTCTCCTAGTGGGCTACCTAGTTTATTGATTTTAAATTTAGTGATGCCTAGGGTAGCACACAATTTGTAAGCGAGTGAGTCGGGTGATGAAATCCCTTCTCGTCAGTGACCGGGTGTAGGCCTTAGCAATTTAATTCATCACACCATTCAAAAAAAATGCGAGAATAAAATCAAACAAGAACACACAAAAGAATTGACTCGCTAACAGGAGAGGCGCGAGAGTTTTAGAAATGTACCTCCCACGGTTTTTAGACCATGGGGTGCCGAAAATTTTGAGTCGATCGGGGGTAGATCGCGCCTATCTTAGTCGTCCCCGGGAGTCCTACCGACCCAAGGTAGAGAGGCTTCTAAATCCTCGCCTTTGGATGCCCTCTCTCTACCTTGTCCGGTTTCCCAATCAAGCTTTCTTCAATTATTATAATTTTAAATGGAAACTAAATGGTGTCTCTATGCAAAGCAATACAAGCAAAATAATAATGTCCTACTACAATCCTTCTAAAAAAAGGCGTACTAAGAAAAATTAAAAAAAATGCAATACCAGTGAATCCCAATATTTATTCCACTCCGAGCTTCACGATCCCAAGAATGGCAACGGCGCCATTTGATAACTTTGCTTTTTGTATATCGTTGTTGAAAGTCAACTTAGTCAAAACCTCAAATACCTACAAAATAAAATCAACTTAAGTGTAGAGATAAGTAAGGGTATGAATCCACTTCCAAGGGGGGAAGCTAGAGACAAAATAAAATGTAATTCACTTTTTATTTTCTTTTTCTTCTTTTTCACTTTTCTATTTTTTTAGCTTTTTCAAATATTAAAACAATTGGGTGAGGTGAGGATTTAAACTAAACTAAACTAAATTGTGAGATGAAAATAACTAACTAGAAAGTTACTAAAATGAAAAATAAAGTCTAAACTAAAATAAGAGATAAAGTGAGGCAAATAATTGTGAGAACAATTAAGGAGTGGGATTACACCACAAATTTTATCTATTCTAACTAATTAATTTAATTAATTGAATTCTCCGAAATTAATATCAAAATTACAAATCAACTCTCGTTGCAAATGTAATTTTAATAGTAACATTTTAGAAAATTAAGTTTAACACCCCAGAACTCTAGAAAATAGATCCACACTCCTGTTAATTAATCACCCGCTAGGATCGATCAATTAAAATTTATGTCAATCTTAGAAAATAAATTGAGAGTTGAAATTCAAGTTATAATATCCCACTTAAGAAACCCCTATCTCTAGTTTGAATCTAAAATGGGTATTATAACTAGAATTTCGATTTTCTCTCGAAAATCATTTACCCTCTCTCGAGGCATAAATCTAAGGGTGAGGGATCAAAATTAACATTCAAAGGGAAATTTCAAGTAATCAAACTAATTAAACTAAAATAACATCAAATAAGGGTTTCCCCCCACCCCTTGAGAGGCAATTTAGCCTAACATGGTATAAGATTTGACAAATTAATAAGCAAAGGCATAAAATAAATGAGAAGAGAAGAGAACAATTAAACCCAATCTCGTGAAGTGAAATTGAACTCTTATTTCCTTAAAATCAAGCACCATCCATCCAATATGAGCATCCAACAATAATCAACTCAATAATCAACTCAATTAAATTTCACACATTTATCACTCATAAATATCTAAAAAAAAAAAAAAAAACTATTTACAAATATTTCTACCTAATTTACAAATGTTTATGGATTTGAGGTTGAATAGATATTTGGGTTGATATATATGATGATTTTTTATATTAGAAACATGCTTGGGTTGAATATTGAGGGTTGAAAGATGATATAATTAGGTTTTGGAGAAAATAATACATTTCGTAGTTTGCTGAATAGGCCGAGTCGATTCACCGCCTTTGCGAATCGATTCAGAATGTTGCAGACTTACAGGTCTGGGTGACCAAATCGATTCGAACCCCAAAACGAATCGATTCCGCCTAAGGTAGACTTACAGGTCCTTTGAATCGAATCAATTCGCATAGGGGGCGAATCGATTCAGTTGTCAGACCGAATCGATTGGGGTTGGGCCGAATCGATTCGGAAATAGGGTTGTTTTGCAAAGTTTTTCTAGAGAGTGTTTTACCCCATTTCGATTAGGTTTATTGATTGGGAACCTTCTTATATGATGTGAGGAATACGTTTTGGAGATTTATTGTGAGATCCTTATATGATGTTACAAGTTCGAGATTGTATAATGAAATGAATTGGGAAGGTATGCATTATAACGTCGGTTAGTATAATGAGAGTTATGTACATATAGACGAATTCTTTACTTTTACACAATACGAACGAGAGATAGTATATATATATATATATATATATATATATATATATATATATACGTTGTGTGATGGTTTGTATATTTGATGTGATGGCATGTATTTCTAGTGTGAATGATATATATATATATATATACTAATTGTGTGAGCATACCTAACACATGCTATCATGGAAAGTTGCGCGATGTGGGTGAGTCTCCTGGCTTGAGGAGTAGGGATCGTATAGTCCCCAAGTCATTGTGGTCCATTATATATTGTGCGATTTTTATTCTGGGTGAGAAGTCTTTAGTATGATTCGTTCTCACTTTCAAGTTTGGAACTATGACCGCTTCCCATACGTTGTGTTTTGTTTGATTACTAGGGCGGTGTGATAATTGTCCAGTGGCTGGTAATCCGGGATAAAGTGTGTAATTCCTAAAAGATGATATCTTTGTGAAGTATCTTTTTTATATCCTATAACTAAATGTGTTATGGGCATTTTAAGTGCAGGTTATGGTTAAACCCTAAGGGTTCAGTGCAATATCTTACTTATGTGCTTAGAGATAGTAGTTCATAATAAGTAGCTGAGGGTATATGTGTGGTGTTCTGAGGGCCTAATGGATCTCGACAATCGACATTGCCAAGTAGTAGTGTATCGGGGGGTTCCTTATTTGGATTTCGCTGTGCGAGACGCCCCATGCCCGAAACGTAGCGCAATGTTGGGAGTGGGCAGAAGTTTAGTCCTTAGTACGCGAGTTTATGTTAAATGGTGAGACAATGCTTTATAAATGGATATGGATAATGTGTGACTATTCCGATGCCCATAACTTGTTTTAGTTAATAATTGGAAACCGATGAATTCTAATAAGCTATATATGTGTGTGTGTGTGTGTGTGCGTGTGTGTGTGTGTGTGTGTATAAGTCTGGGCTTAGACCTAGGATATGATAGAATGAAACGATCATGGTTATATTTTAGATAGTGGGTTACGCGGGTATAGAGTATGCATAGACGAAGATGGAATTATCTGTTGCATCTGTTGGGTATCTTAATTGAGGTTTATGTACATACGTTTAGGTGCGCGCTTTAGTACAGGGGTGAGTTTCAGTTTCATGAGAGTGCGACTCCACCTTAATCATGAAATTGTGCATTGTAATTATTATGCAGTTTAATGCACTTGCTATAAATGTTTACCCACCTCGGGCTCTGACATGTTTATATTTCTCTCTTGATATACCTATATTGCATATTATAGGTGTCCCACCGCAAGGACACCAATGATGCTTTTCTATCCAGTGTTCTCGAAGCTGTAGCAGATACGGACTGTTACGAGGTTTTGTTATAGCCGTTTCCTATCTTTTGCAAATCTAGTTAAGGATTCATTTTGTATATAGGAATTATAGCCAAGGGTTATTTATGTAGTGCTTTTATATTTCTCTCCTCAAGTTGTTATATGGTATGTGACCCGACAGCATATTCGGGTATATTTATTTTGTTGTGCTTAGTATGTTTTATGCGAGTACTCCCTTTTGTCATGATACGCGTGTACATTTTACCATGTTCAGTAGTTACTATATATATTAGTAGGATGTTCATTATATGTTTTTTTTTTGCATTCGCTTATTGTAATATAGGGTAGTTAGCCATGTTTATTAGTATCGACAATAGAAGCTGAGAATGATCCACTTGATATTCCTAATTTATTTTTGTATAGGGTTGTCCACCCGTTATTATTTTAAGTGGGGTGTCATAGAGAATCGAACCAACACCTACTAGTTGCACAATGGCGGGTCTCCCACTACACGCAACCTCCAACGATGGAATATCTAGGGTAGTTATGTTCAAATATATAATTCACACAGATATATGCATACTATTAGTAACTCATGCAATACACGGGCTAGTTTAATGCATTTTGGGTAATCCAAAGAGATATTAGTCATGGACCCAATACATCAATTTAAATAACTATAAATTCAAAAAATTAATGTATAAGAAAATTTGTCCACAAAAAAATTAGGATACTTTAATAAAATGCAAAAAAATAAATGAGAAAATATCTAATGAAATTGTGTAGTAGTTAAAAAAAATATTTTTTATATACAAAATTTTTAGAAGTAAATTTTCCTAAAAATACATTTGGATACTTTGTTTAAATACAAAAAAATAATTGATAAAATATCTAATCAAATTTTGAAATTTTTTAAATTTGAATTTTTGACATTAAAGTTTTTTAGAAGTATATTTTCACATCGAACATAAAATACATGGTAATAAATTCATATTCACAATATAACAATGACAATAAAAACTCTAGATTTTTCACTTTTCACTTTAGTAAGGCCTTGATTTATCAGATGGATATAGCCACCATAGATTCACTCTTCCTTAGGGCTATGATAAGGCTAGGATTTCCCATGCGGTCCGGACTAAAAAATTAATATTATATGCAGAATTTTAAGAACATAACATCAAGAAATTTTTCCACCAACCATGTATGTTGACGATAAACAATTATTGTGCAAGTCTATTTCACTGATTCATTAAGATATTATGAAAGAAATCGTCTAATTTTTCGAAGTCATCAACTGATTGAAATATAATCACAATGAAAGAAAAAGGTGTAAAAATGGGTATAACTTACACTATTTTTTTAAATCAAACAAAAGGACACACGACTGGCGTAATGAAAATCATCAAAGAGATTGAATCAATGTCTAAGGGAGATGTAAAAATAACGAATGGGTCATTCCACTAAACAACTTTCAAAAGACAAAAAGAATAAAAGAATGCCATTACAATTTGAATAATAAGTAAAAATAAAATATGTTATTAAATAACACTAAACTTACTGAAAGTGATTACATGACGAGGTAAATTTAATATCTTTGACAAGCGACGAAATCAAAGAAATAGACCCCATTGCACCATCCTCCATTTGTTTCCTATGAATTCGAAGGTATAAGTGATCCACTTTCCCGTCCATTTAAAGATATACAAATTCAATCTATAGAGGTCTACATCATCCATTCAGGAATATATAAATTACGCAACAAATAACGGTAGTGTAAACTTTTGGACATTTATTCATACATCTAAACATGAAGTGTTAGTGAAATGGAAAAAAGAATGTATTATCAACTTCATCATACAATATAACGGGGAAAAAAAAATCTAAAGGTCACATGACTTAACAAAAATATTTTTCAACTGTTTTTTATAAAAAAAATTCAAAGAAAGTAGTTCAAAAGTAAAGAAAACTATTTTAATAAAATAAAAAACTCCTTCTTTTATATAAAACTGTTTTTATATAGTTATAAAATTTTTTTATAGTTTTTTGTCTGTTTTATATATAGTTTTTATTTTTATAACAAAATAGTTTTATATAAAAATTATTACAAAACCAATTAATATTTTGTTAGTTTATTTCTAATTTGTTACTTTTATAGCAAACAATTTTTATATAGACAGTTTTGCTATAAAATGTTTCTAACATCAATTATATAAAAAATATAGTGTGTGATTTCTTTGTACCCATAACATCTATATCTATATTATACATCTAAAAGAGTAGTATTAGAGGTATAATGAGGGTTTAATTCACTTTAACCTCTGTTTCTCTCACTCCCATCTAGATTTATATACCCGTCTTGAACCATTCAAATCTATCCCCCACTGTTTCACTATCTATATTCTCTTCCCCTCCCCATGACTTTTGCCCACCTCGACTATATATATTGGTGCACCAATATCACAACAAATATGCTGCTACCAAGGAGAGAAAGAAAGTGGGGGTAAACAAAAGTAGCTTGTTCAATGGTGAGAGCACTAGACCTATAATGGTATTTATAATGATGTTTCGGTGCAAAAGGCCAAGAGTGATCACGGAAGGCTTGCGATGGAGGTGATGAGCATCACATATGAAGGGATGGCTCTTATCGGTGCATTCAATAAAAGGGTTACCTACTTAGTATAGATGGGCGCCTTTAGATTGACTAAAAAAATAAATCGTTTGTGATTGTGCTCTTATTTGGAACCTTTTGCAATTTTTGTGAAGATGTTTAGTCATGGCTATGTTCTGATAGACTTAGTTGTTTTTTGAGGGATGTATAATCTCACATTCAATATGAAAAAGAGTGTTTTCACCAAAAAAAATCTATATTTATTTGTGATATTAAATGTAAAATAATTATTTTCTGTATACAGTATATATGTATATATGTATATATGTATATTAAAGATAAAGTAATATATATATATATATTATAAATGGTTTATGTATGTTGCCCGCACATCGTGCTGATTACATGCTTGTTTTTACCTATGATACAATAGTATTAGAGGTATAAATTCTCATTAATGATAGATGCATTAATTTGATTATAAATCTACTCCTACGGGTACCAAAACGTCTTCCAAACTAAAAACGACTATCCAAATTCCAGGGTCCCTTCAAATTAAACGCCCTACCCAAAATACGTAAGGATTGACCTTGACCTCCAAATACCATGAACTCTTCAAATTTCGGCTTCCCATACATAATTAAATGAATATTATCTTTTTGAATAGTGATTCCATTTTTTTCCAAGAGTATGAGTCTCCCAAGCGCAGGGTCTTGATCTTTTCCTCCACTCATTTTGGCTATTTTTCAGACCTGCTATTTAGGGACGAAGGCAGCCTTTGCTGGGTGGGGCAACTGCCCACCCCAAAAATGTTTGGAAAAAAAAAATTTGGGGGTAAATTCGTAAAACTCTGAAAAATTAGGGTAAAAATTAGAAAGACAAAACTTATCCCACTTAAAACCTACCCAAAACACCAAATAGTTTCATTTCAGAATTCACACCAGTCATTTGCCTTCTCCATCCCTCTCTCCAAGGTAATCATCAAGCCTCTTTCATATGTATGCTTTTTGTAATTTGTAAAGAACAATATGTATTTTTATGCCCAAATGTATGCTGTTTGCTATTTGTTTGCTCAAATGTATTTTTATGCCCAAAGAACAATATTTATGCTATGAACAATATTTATGTTGTTTGCTCTTTGTATGCTATTTGCTCTTTAGTACAAATAACAACGGTGTTTGCTCTGTTATATAGTGTATATGATGTTTTATTTTTTTTATGCCCAAATGAGTTATATGGTTTTTTTGTATGTTGTTTTATATTTTTTTCAATTTGTGCCGTGTTTTATATTTCAAATGTATGATTATTTTCAGACATGGAAAAATATTTTAAAAGGACTCATGAAAAAGATTCTGATGGAGTGATGCCTCCACCCACTGAAAATATTAATGTTCAAGTGGAATGTACATCAAAAAAGACGAGACGAGAACTCATTACGTATGACTTTTCAAATCTTCCTTCTGATCCGGCTTTAAGACCTCAGAACATGGTATCCCCATTCCTAATATGGAGGATAACTATATTCTTTTAGGAAGATCGAGAAGAGGACCTTTGATAACAAATATACATCATTATCGAGTTGACATGTTCTACATTCGTGTGGATAAGCAACTTGTTGAGCTTAACAACCGTTTTGATGAGGTGAATTCAGAATTGCTCATGTGTATGGCATGCTTAAACCCAAGTAATTCATTTGCTTCTTTTAATATCACCAAATTGGTTCATCTCTCTGAATTCTATCCCGTTGATTTCACAGAACAACAGCGTATTGTCCTTGAGAATGAACTAGAGATGTATGAATTTGATATGAAATCTAATGATGACTTTCTAGAGTTGGAAGGGATTGGAGATTTGGGTAAGAAGATGGTTGAGACAAGAAAGCACATTGTGTCTGGATTGGTTTATAAGCTTATAAACTTATCACTAATTCTTCCTGTTTCCACTTCTACACTTGAGAGGGCATTTTCAGCTATGAAAATAGTTAAATCTGACCTCCGAAACTGCATGGGGGATGAATGGTTAAGTGATAGTTGTGTGACATACATTGAAAATGATGTTTTTGATTCCATCTCCAATGAATCAATCGTCGATCGCTTTCAGAAGATGAAAACACGCCGAGGGATATAATAGAATATTTGTACTCTATTGTGGTGTATTTCAACTCAACTTTTATCTGAAAAGATGTAAATGTATTTCAATTCTTTTTGAGTAATGAAATGCGTTTGTTCTATTTCTAACAATCTTGCAATATTATGTGAATATTTATATTTGTTTAGATATTTGTGTATCACTTGCAAAAAAAAAATCGGGGATTGCCTCCCCCGAACCCCCGTCATTTTTTTTATGTCTGCCCCATCCCGTGCCAAATCCTAGCGCCGCCACTGCTGCTATTAATATTAACTGGGAGATGGTGGGTTGGAAGGATAACTGGGAGGGATGCTTCTAATTACCAAGTGTATTTTGAAGGCTCTAGGGATGAGTTAGCCTATTCGTTTCATAAGTTGAGGGTTCATCAAGAAGAATATGAGAATGGCCATTAGGTTCCTTCTAAAAAAAAATAAGAAAAGTATGATCAGTCTTGTATTTTCTTTCACCTTGTTCTTGGGCTTTACTATATCTATTCTTGCTGCTAATTAAATATGTTGTTATTAATGTGATTAAGGTATAGATTAGAGTGGATTCTGACAGAATATAATTCTACTGGCAATGGAAGATAGATAAAATGTTGTCTTTATTTTCATATATAACCATGAAAAATTTGTTGTTAATGGAAATTTTGGTGTCATCAATGGGCAGGGATTGTCACGGGTATAAATGGTATCAAGCTATTGTCATACATATTTTTTCACAAATTAAAGATGTGAAATAAATAAATAAATAACAAAAATACCAAAACAGAAATAATTTCTTTTAATATTCGGAAAAAATAGCTTAAATTTTTTTTGGCGCCTTATTGTAATCCAGTTTTTTTCACCGCCCACCTGAACCGGAATTTCGGTATCTGAAACAATCCTAACGCAACCGATTTGGAGGCACTGTCGAAGCATGCAGGCCTGCTGGATCCGCACATGCATTATGTTGGAAGCCTGAAAGTTTTTTTTCCACATTTTTAAACGGGGTTTTCATGCACAACAAGCAGCAGTCATCTTCAGGCATGACGACTGTGTATCATACTCTCCTCGGTGTTCTTTTTCCCAAAAAATGTTCCTTATATATGATGTCATTTCTTTGTTTGTAAGAAAAAGTAAACCAACTTTGTTTCTTCAGTGTGTTGCTTTGGATCATACTGCTGGTCATCATTCAGTCTTCATTGGAAGTAAGGTTCTTAACATTGTCCTCACATCATCATTGTAAATTGTTGGATTGATTGTTGCATATTACGTGTTTGATTTTTTTGCCTCTAAGATTGTTTATAGCCCACACTGGTATAGTAAAACATGTTTTCAAATAATCCCACACATATGTAGTATAGGGTGCCATTCGTTTAAATGAAGTTATTGATTGGATGGGGTTATAAAAATAGGGCCTCCATCCCTAATAAAGAACTGGATTTATGTTATAAATAGGTATGTTATATGTACTAAGATTTGTTTTTATTAGACTCACCTTAATATGCTTTATATATTGTGTGCAATTGTTATTAGGGTGACCTGTTCTTCAAGGCTTCTTACGCTGCATCATAAATTAATATCATTATTCGAATTTCTTTGAATAATCATATTGGGATTGGAGTTGAAAACTATGAGATATCTTGGTTTTGGATTGTTATATACATGTTTTATTTTAGAGTGAATGAATTGATATTTGAACTTTTTATTTTTAAATTATTATTTCTTGAATATAATCCTAATATCCGCCTAATCCTAGTAACCATAGTCCGAAGTAGGGGTTTAAGCCCTACGGATTGTTACTGTACTATACACACACACACACACTCAAAGATTGGACCATGAGGGTGAGAAGGGAAATTAATCCTCAATGAATTTGACATGTTTAGAAAGAAATAGTTGGCCGGTGACTAGATCCAAACTAGCAGTGTCAATTTTAAAAACGACACGAAAAAACTGCACGAAACGACACAAAATTAATCTAAAATTGACACGATATGTCGTGTTCGTGTGGTGTTTTTTTTACACAAAGTCGTATCGCGTTGTATTCGTGTTAATATTATGAGTCGTGTCTTGTCGTGTTATAGTGTTTTTTAGGCGTAAAATTTAAGAAATTCTAGTATTCGTATCATGTTATTTTTTATTTGTGTCGTATTCGTGTCAATTAAAAAAACACTCGGGATAGAATTAAGATAGTGTCACCGATACAGAATACGAACTGTTGGCGACACGGGAACTAATTTATTGTCGTGCCATCGGCACAGGTACACCCTAATATATATATATATATATATATATACCATGAGATGCGAAGGTAAGCTTATGTGGTAGGAATCGTGGGCGGCTGTAGCACTTCTTAGCGAGAGAGTGAGATGTCACTGTAAGGAGTTTATTGCATCCAGCTTCGTTAAGTAGTGTGGGGTGCAGGAGCAAAGACTTTGACAGAAAAAACAAGGGTTTACAAAGCTGATATTAGATAGAGACGTCAGTGAAAATTTATGTATTATTTTAATTTTGTTCCCCCGCTTTTCTGTTGGCCGCACATTTATTTTATTCATATATAATAAGGTTTACTCTCATAAATTAATTGTTAGTAAGTTTAACTCTCACAATGTTAATTTTTTGTGGTTGGAAATTCATTTTACGAAATTCGACAATTGAATATTAACTAATTTATTTTTATATCTCAATTGTCCAATATGACGGCCATATTTGACTACTCAGAGCTTTTGATAACTGTGGAAGGACATATATCATCTTCAAGAGTATTCTAACCTTTGAAATTTTTTGTTCAATTATTGTAATTCTTTTACTGATGATGAATAAATAAAGAAATAATAAAATTATACAGCATTTCAATTAAAGTTACTCACTCGTTTGTAGTCTGTGATTTTTATCATCGTTTCCCCCCTCATCTAGTCAAACTTTTCTTTCCATCCATGCACCTGCAACTACTTGAATAATTTGAACTGTACACAATTCTCTAATTTGAGGTGAAAAAATGATCATTTTATAAGTATTAAACAAAAACCATTTCCTGAATCAATATATATATATATATATATATATATATATAGATATACAGTGTGCCGACTAGTTCGCATTTTAGGAATGCGGACCGGACATGTGTCACCTTACGGTGAACCCAGAAAAGAGAGAGAGTATAACTATAATTCAGTCGATATTTCTAGGCGGACCGTTAGGTGACACATATCCAGTTCGCATTCTTAAAATGTGGACTAGTCAGTACAGGAGCATTATTATATATATATATATATATATATATATATATACACACACTAGAGGAATCCCCGTGCCTTCAGGCACGGAGAAAATTATCCAAAGTATTAAATCGTAAATAATTCAAGTAAAAAAAAATTACAACACAAAAATGGGTAAACAATTTTAAAAAATTGGGCAAAAGTTCCTTTGTTTATAGGACTATCCACCCTGTTTAAAAAATAAAAATACTCAACAATACAAATAGTCCATCATGGACCTCGTATAAGCAACATAATCAATTACACGTGTGATCTAATGTTTTAGTGAAGGCAATTAGAACCCAAAATAAATTACATGTATTTATTTAAAGATAAACACTCAATTGCAAATCAATTACTTTGTAGATTTTCAAATCAATCAGAACACTCTTTACATTAACTATTCAATGAGTATCTTCAATATAACTTCATGTTTACACTTCAAGTTGTCTGTTTCAACTATGATGGCCTTATGTGGAGGTTAGCTATCATCGGCAACAGCATGAAAGAACAACTTGTGGTGGTCGTACAGGCTTTTTGCCGAAACAAATTGTGTTGCTATCCTTTCATCCATCAAGATTTAATAAATATTAGTAAAAAAGCATATAATCATATAAATCATTATAGTAAACAAAGAATAAGTCGACTAACCTTCTGAAATTAATCATGAAGGGAAGTGACTCCACTCGATTTCGATAAATAGTTCATTTAACGAAAATAATTGACATCATACTAAATATAGATATCCAACAACCTGTTACATGATATAAAAAAAACATCATCCAATAAAATCAATAAAGTGTATTAAACAATTAATATTTTTTTAAATAAGAACATCATTTACCAAAATAATTGATAATTATGTCAGCTCTTGTTGCTCCCCTTTATAAGTCAACTCAGTACTTTCTGGATGATAGAAATAAACACATAGTTTTTGAAGTATCAAATACTAAAACACCATAACACAACATGTTATTTGGACCCAATACCTTTCAATTAAAAAAAACAGTGTCATCGCGTGTTTGCGGTCTATTAGGAATTGACTTTGTCTTAATCTTCGAAACCTCACGTCTCTCCAATTATAGGGAGCATAGGACTATTACTCTGAATAAGCATCTTCTTGAGATCTTAAAATGCATTAGTATCATGAAGACTCAAGAACGTTGTGTTCACTCCCCTCTTCCCAGCACGCCCCATTTGTCCAATCATAATTTATGACATGTACAGCATCAGGTATATCAATCCCACGTCCATCTACATCGGTAGCAAGCAGGACATTATACCTCTTAACAAACGTTTAGTGTGAAAAGGGTTGGAATCATCTTACATGTACCTGTAAGATGACCAAAATTGATTTAGTATAGTATTCACATTTATTTGAAAGTAAACGTTTTACCTCCAGTGATTATTATCAGGTGTTTTGATGCACCAGGGGGCATATACATTTTTTTCATATTAATTCTTTGACCTGCAAAAGGTTCCAAAAAAGACTAAGCATCTGAGAGATTAGAACTCAACTACAAACTAAGCATCCAAGAGATTAAAACTTGACTCTTGATAATTATATAAAAATCAACTACCAAACTCTAATTAGTTTTATTCTATTAGAAAACAAAATCATAGGCCATTATATCACCAAATCTGCAACAAAATACACAGTACACAAACTGAGAAATCCCAAAAGATTAAAACAGTAAAAAGTCACATTACAGAGAAAAATCATCCTTTGTAGATTGAAAATGAAATAAACGAAGAGGTACCGTAGGATTCCGTGATTCCGGGTTGGTCACGACTAAAATTTCAAACAATTGCAACATATAAATCAAGAAACCTCATCAAAATAATAACACAAAGTTACCTCCCTATACATACCATACAAATAATGCAAATACAATAAAAATAATGTCCTGATAAAAAGTAGCTTGCAAATTTAGTTTGAAACCCACCTATCACATATGATATGAGATTGGGCATAGTATTAGGGGTTTCAAAAATAGTATATACCACTATAAACTCCTTAAAAGGGATAATAATATTGTCAGATATGCTCAAATGGTAAAAGAAATGTCAGATCTTTACCCTGTACAACATATATCACTCGCTTAATGGAACAAATTCATTATTCAATTCTTTACAAACCTTAATATCTAGAATTATTTACAAAATCGTAGACCAAAATCATGGAACACAATAAATGAATCGACCAAGGTAAAGATAAACATTTCAAATTCATATAATTCAGAGTTAAATGTCCCAAAACTAAATACACACTCATGTATATTACAATAAACAAATTGATATTGTTTTTACCAAAGCAATTGTATCATCAAATAAAGTAGTGATACGCAGAATATTAGTCGATTAAAAAAGAACTTAGTTAACAAATAGTTCACCTGTCAGATGCCAAAATACTATGTCAAAGGTGAAGTGTTATGGCAAAAAATAACCAAGGTAGCATGCAAAGGAAATTATGATTAAATTAGTTGAAAGTAATTACTTATCGTGCTGAATCCAGTTACCGACCTTATCCTATTACAGAGCCTTATGATTATCCAAGAAAAGGTGGAAAAACACCTCGACGGATCCAACAACTCTGTGGAGCACAACTGTTGCAAGGATGAACGCTTAACTGACCTATGGTGGACCACAACTTCAGTAAAAGACCATATTAAATGAAATAAAGTGAAGCAAATTATACAAAATGAAATAAAGTGCAAACAAATGTACTTGTACATACCAAATTATTTATCCAAAACCACAATGATATATAACACATAACACACATACCCCATTTATAGGTCTAAGGACACATAGTCACCCACATCAAATAACTATTATGGAATAATCCAGTTAATCAAATATGCACCCAAACCCAAATTACAAAAAGACTCTCTTCGACATTATTTTAAACAGTTTTCATGCAAAGTCAATATAAAATCACCAAATAAATGCATTCATGAGATTTGGGGTCTTAACTTTGCACAATTTGTTCACCAATCATTCATGATTGTAAGTTCTTTGAGTGATTTGTATTATTATATCTCTTTGGAAAAAGTTTATAGGACTTATTACGTACTAATTGAATCAGGATTGTAAAAGTTTTTGAGAACGGTATGAAAGTTTGAACATGTACCATAAACCAAACTATAAGAAATGGTAAGAAACAGCTTATAAGAAAGCATACGTGGGTCACACACATCAGAAGCACATATTTAGAAACAAATTGGCAAAATGGTAAGTTGTTTTTGGTGATGGTCATTGAAAGTTTTATTGATTTTTTTTTCGAGTACAGAGTAAGCAATCTCAACTGCAATTGTTAATGCATAAATATTAACAAAATAGATCTATTAAAAAATAAATATAAATATATTAAAAAAATAGATTATGCAACACAACACCCAAAACCCACAACCACCCCAAAAATTATTTGTCCCTTTTTTATGATATCAACATATCCATATCTTTCAGCTTTAAAAATAGTGTTAAGAAGAATCAAGATCCCCCCAAGTTACCTGGGAAGCGTGAAGACTATGATGGTCTTATTTGTCTCTAATCTCTGGAGAAATTCCATAAAACAATTGTCCGTGAGCTGAAGAAAATTTTCCCACCTAAGGCCTGGATTCATAACAAATCTATAATTGTGAACTGTAGATCTAAGGTATTACACACACTAAAGTTCTCCTCAATTACGATCATGAATGTGTAAAATTTTGCTCAATTAAGAACAAATTATTATACAAAATGAAAAATCTTACAAATTTTAAGCTTCAAGTTAAAAGTACCCAACATTGTTGTCTAGCACATTTCGTGAGTGAGGATCTTGGTCCCAACCTCTAACCTTCTCTTAAATGTTGTTTATTAAAATAGTATATCAAATAAGATGTCGGTGACATGATATAGAGAATAGACACCGTTATCGAGCACAATATACGCACCCGAAGCATGTGACTAAATGGAGCTCTCACCATTACCTATAAGCACAAAGTAGGTCGGTAGTTAAGCACAAAGTAGGTGAATGTAAAAGCAAAACTGAACATAGAAATAGAGATTTAGCAACCAAATTTATCTTCGACAAAAAAAATATTGACCATGTACTGAGGGACAATACAGTAAAGTGTTGTGTTGTGTGTTATAATCGTCACTGATAACTGAAAAGAAACCAAAATGTAATATCTAAAGATCAATTATCAAATGTGTTTGTTTACACTGTTAAAGGATGGTAAGATCATACTTGAGCAGGTGATTTACACTGGATAACTAAGGGGTTCTCCTTCAAACAAAATGAAAATCGTTTTTGGTTGCAAAAAGGCATTATTTACCCGATGTGGGACTATATATCTCAACAAACCGTAAGTAATCCACCACCATATCGGACGGTAAAAAACGTCTTATAAAAATATACAAACCAAATCCATAATTATGTTAGGAATTACTGCATTTGAAATTAAAACAATTGTTTTGGAGTTCCCTATTAAATTCATATATATCATAAGGTCGTAAATGAATAAATAGTCCAATAATAAGTTTTATCCATTCAAACAACAATATGATTCAGAATAACTTTACATACTGACCAATCTACTTAGATGTCCAAGAACAAAGTTAAACATTGAAGCTTCCTAGACCCTGTTACACAACTTGACTGTGTGAGATCTACCTCCAGGGCTCGCCAACAAAATAAAAGGCTATAAATCACCACGTTGGTCAATTAAATTGGATTAAAAAAGTTATCAATGTGCTATAGTTATCAAAGTTACCAAATTATTTGGATGGAGTAGAGAATTCTACTTCAAATGGAAAGCTAAATATGATCATGGAAAGAAGTAAGGTTAGCGTATCAATAGTTTTTTCTCTTGAGATACTTGTCCACCACGTCCAGTAAACCATAAGTCTCTTAAGGAAAGGAGCGTAGAAAAAGTATATGGGAAAAGAGAAGGATAAATATAGCATAACTTTAGACGAACAAAAAACTATATCATATTTTTTCCAAATCACCTTCCTAATTTGCACCCCACCAATTTCTGCAATTTTCCTTATGATAGTGAACTGCTACTACATTTACTGCTCAATTGATCCAGGTCTGGCATGTATAGAAAAACTCCAACCTACATTTGTCTACAAAAGTTTAATTTGACTCCTTTTGCAATTTAGAGACCAGTCCATACTGGGCTCGCTATGTCCAGAAAGAAGACAAAAATTTAAGAAAACTCAATTAATATAAGTTAACATGCAAGAATAAAATTTGAAGAAGTAACTACCATTTACCCGACATGCTTTTAAATCTAATGTTATTTTGATATTGAAAGCAATGTGTTCCGCAGAGATTAGGGCATCCTTAATGGTGGTCAATAAGCCATGCCACCCATATCGCCACCCATTGAAAGGGATTCTTTCTCGTCCATGGAAAGTTCTATTAAATCTAAGGATAATTTAGATTCTATTCAAAAGGAGATTGAACAATTTAGCCATACCATTTCCAGAGATGCTTTGGTATCTTTTGCTCAAACAGGTCTATACGCTCTAAAAAGAGAAGTCACTTTGGAAGGATAACAGCAGCTCCCGCAACCAAAAATACCTTTCTAGCTTTTGATCTAGAACTTCTTTTCACCTCAAAGATAACGACAGCTCTCACAATCGAAAACACATAGTTCCCCAAGAAGATCTGCAGCAGCTTGAACATCTTTCTCCTCATCCAGCAGCCTAATTGTAACATCAGTTGCATGACCATAAATTCGTTTCTTCGCTGGCGATTAGAAAAAGTCCATCAATTCAGGTCGATAATATTTGATTTCTCAATTTCTATCAAACTTGATTCAGATTGCGTTACCCCTTCCGATAAAAAAACCACTTCAAAAAACTATAAGTGGACTCCGAATAATCTATATAAAAACTATGGTTCCCGAAAAAATAGAGGCTGTTATAACAGCGCTGTTATAACAACAATGGATCGATGAATATGATGCTGAGAAAGTAATGGGCCTACTCTGGAAACATAACACTGACCATGCATACAGATTAGTCATCACAATCTTTCATAATCGCATCACATATATCGATCGAGCAACCTGGTTATCTTCACGGGTCTCCAATCTACTAATGAATGTCCAATTTAAAAAGTGTAATGAGATGAAGAAAATAAGTGTGCGTGTACTATTCTATCAGACCAAAGAAGATCAAAGTGTACTATTCTAATATCAATGCACCTAATCATAGTAAAAATTAGGATGCTACTTATCCTAGTAAAGATAGAATCAGCTACCTGATGTTGGTCTGATAATTTTGTACGCCCAACCAACGTACCTGATCCTGGTCTGATAACATTAGGATGTAACGTACCTGATAGCATAGTCCAACCAACCAGCATCTTTACTGCAGATAGCATAGTACAACCAGCGTACCTGATGTTGCAGATCGCAAAGTACAAAATTATCAGACCATCAGGTTTTTGGTACGTTAGGATGCTACTGACCACAACTTAGTCGTTCAAGTTTGTATTATAAGGATCATATCATTTTTGGCCCAGAATGCGCTATTATCAAATGAAAATTAGGATACACTTCGTTTTTGTAATTTTTTATTTTTTATTTCGACTAAATTTGATAATAAAAGTAAGTGTATGTAACTGATGAAGGCCTAAACTTGAAGTCATATGATCAAGGTATATAAATAATATATATAGAGTTAAATCCTTACAAAAAAGTATTAAAAGGAAAAACATAAAAACTATTTTTTTCCAATTGAATGGAGTATTTAACTAATGAAACCTAAAATAAGTACAAATTATTTATCAACTTAACGCGTATTTCACTGTATTGATCTTCAAAGACAATTGATATACACATCAAGAACCTCCACACAATTAGGGCTAAAAAAGTAAATCATTCAAAAAGATCATCTCTGTAATCAGATCTGATACAATGCCCTCCATCAAAATCCTCCACAATATCCAGATCTCAAAACATATACATATGGAAATTATTATATGGAAAAAGAAGTACAATCCTCCACAATATCCAGATCTCAAAACATATACATATATAAATTATTATATAAAAAAATAGGTGAAATGAGGAATAGATCTATACCTTTCCTGGCCAGCAGTAAATATGTCCGTCGAAGTAAGTTTGTCTTACAAACTCTATATCAGGAATAGCCTCTATTTCATGTCAAACAACTGTTAAAGTTTCTGTGGAAGAACCAAAAGATTGACTGAGTTTGGCAACATATTTGACACGTTTCTGATCTTAGGAAAATCACCCACCCATTCTCTTATATCAGCAACAATAATCCCCTCTCTCGAAGAAAACATCCATGCAAAATTTTCCTTTAATGTTAGTTCTCTTCTCCTCATTGAAGGTGCTAAAAATGGGGATAAATAGGTGGAAATGTTTTTTATCAGCTCCTCATAAACGAAAGAGACACAGAGGAAATTATCAGTATCCCTAGGTTGATGGTGTAATACGCGATTAGAACTGAGAGCCAAAGTTGAAAAAATAAAATACATGTTAGATCCGTTAGATATGTTAGATGCAAAATTGAAATAATACTCTTAAAGAGAGAGTGTGTACCTATTTCCAATAATGATGTTTGTATAGATCATCTAGGAGAGTGCGTGAGAGAGAGGCAAAGGCGAAGGATAAGTGGAAAACCTAGAAACATTGGACAATATTTAATTATAGTCAATAACACTTAGTCCAGATAATTTGCAACAACCTCACCTTCTCAATCGTAAAATGGGATGCGTGGAGATTAAATAATGATAGAGATAATTTTAGAACTATTATGAATATGCAACAAATATGACACGCTCCATGACCATGGCAATGGCGACTTTAATCATCAATTGTTTTCGAGGCTATTTAACAAAAATCACGAAAAAAATAATATACCAAAGCGGCGTAATCCATTCTAAGAAAATTCTATCCTTAACTTCAATTAATTGATGTAGTATCATAAAACAGGGCATCTGTATTAGGTACTACAAAACATTTAACCAAACTATGTGTCATAATAAAAGGGACGAAGTTTGTAAGAGAATGAAATGTTATCTCAATGGCTACATTAGTGGTACCTAATATAGTAACTTCTTTAGAGTGGATCCACCACTAATTCAACCGTTGAGGTATGATGAATTTAAAAAACATATATTGCACATGATTCAAATATGATGAATCTAGACTGATAATAAAATACAATTTCCAATGATTCAGTTTGATGTTTCTAGTTCAAGAATTATGGCAACCAACTAAAACTCCATAAGGCATGTTATAATGATTCAGTATGATGTAAGTTGAGGTATGTTACAATTATCCTTCATGTGTACAGGGTAAAATCAGATCGAAGTTGTGGAGGCATCAAATTCCATAAGATTATATTATTTCTTCATGAACCCAAAATTTAGAGCCATAGTAAATCAAATCCCTGTGTTCTTTTAGAGAACTCACATGTGTTGTGGATGGATTTGGACACTACTAAAAATCATATAAAAAAACTACCAATTGTATTTCAAGTCATAATGGATTTTACTCACTTATTACTTATGGAAGTCAAATCCATGAAAGAAAATAGGTTATATTATTTACTACAACTAAGCATAAATGAAGGTTCCTTTTCTCATTGTTTCTGGGGCAGGGGTCATCTAAAAGAAACGTACTCAACACATGCATTCTTTAACTAAATAGTGAAAAAAGGGAATCACAACAGTTCATTTGTATTTAAATGGTTAAACTTCCTAATTTTTTTGAAGATTAAGGATTGAGCCCATACATCAATTTTTTATCACCTGCAATAGACGTCATTATGCACCAAAGAACCACCAAAACTTATGAAATTAGAATCTTATACCAACTCCAGCATAATGATTCAGTATGATGTAAGTTGAGGTATGTTACAATTATCCTTCATGTGTACAGGGTAAAATCAGATCGAAGTTGTGGAGGCATCAAATTCCATAAGATTATATTATTTCTTCATGAACCCAAAATTTAGAGCCATAGTAAATCAAATCCTTGTGTTCTTTTAGAGAACTCACATGTGTTGTGGATGGATTTGGACACTACTAAAAATCATATAAAAAAACTACCAATTGTATTCCAAGTCATAATGGATTTTACTCACTTATTACTTGTGGAAGTCAAATCCATGAAAGAAAATAGGTTATATTATTTACTACAACTAAGCATAAATGAAGGTTCCTTTTCTCATTGTTTCCGGGGCAGGGGTCATCTAAAAGAAACGTACTCAACACATGCATTCTTTAACTAAATAGTGAAAAAAGGGAATCACAACAGTTCATTTGCATTTAAATGGTTAAACTTCCTAATTTTTTTGAAGATTAAGGATTGAGCCCATACATCAATTTTTTATCACCTGCAATAGACGTCATTATGCACCAAAGAACCACCAAAACTTATGAAATTAGAATCTTATACCAACTCCAGCATCGTAAACAGTAGAACCATGTGTGATGGGACTTAAAATAGTTGTTTTCAACTGACCATAAATAACATCTCATTTACTTTAAATCCAAGGTCACAAATGAGGATGCATAAAACCATATGAGCCTTTTACTTTGAAAGTCTAGATAAGATAAGCCAAATTGGATACTTGATTGAGATATAAATTATGTTAAAGTCTAAGCTATGGAATTCCCCTGCTAAGCCAAATTTCTTTTAACTTTGAAAATCTAGTCTAAGCCAAGAGAAGCTAAGCCAAATTGTTGTTGTGGAGTTTAAAAGACTACAGAGGATAGGAGGGGCTGTGGAATTACCCTACTAAGGAAGATTTTTTGGATGATAACACTTTATATCTCCATCTTCTTATTGAACAAAAACTATAGTTCATATATTACCCCAATTAAGCCTTATATCACAACATCATATATATTTGAGAAGAAAATTACGAAAAGGCAAAACATAAGCCTAACAACTGGTCGTATGTATAACAGACATAGAATAGTGGCATAATTTCAAAACTAACTGAGTAAGAATTACATTAAAATGAATGAATGGAAAAGATAAAAGATTAAACTTGGTAGAGTAATCACCTCGGCATTCACTATCGTTTGATTGCCACGAATCTTCAAAGTTCAGCACCTTAAAATCGTTTGATTACTTTGTAAGTCATTCCAAATGAACTAAATATATGGAAAGAATAAACAAATACCAAATATATATTATACCTATTCCTAATGACTTTGACTCAACTCGGGTATTGCCAGGAGATTAAAACATCTCAAATTTGAACTCAACCTATTGATGAAACAATGTAGATAGATTAGATATCATAAAAATAAATAAACACCTTGAGATAAACATAATGGATGAACTTATATACAAAGTAATAGGGTAAAATATAGGCAGTACACATAATTTAAGGGGAGGAGACAAAGAAAATCTAAAAGTATTCATTCAACCTCTAAGCTCTTCAGTTTGTACTAAAACCAAATTTATAACAATAAACAAAAACCATAATTAGAACAACAAAACAATAGGGGAAAAATATAACCTCACATTTTACATTATCCTAACCTTTTCATTAGCAACGAACTGAAGATCGAATAACAAAACAATGATTAGAGGCTGTTAAGGAAACATGCCAGTAAAGACTCTTCAAAAATATTTTTTTAAAAATATTACACACTACATCAGAAAAAACATATGTTTGAACCCAAATAAGCACCTACAAAAACAAATTATACCTGTAAGAAAAGTTATAATCAAGTCCGCCTTATAACATCTATTCCCCTGTAAGAAAAGTTGAATATGAGAGAAAGAGAGAGAAACAAACAGAACAATCACCAATATCTACAAAATCTGCAAAATAATACCAACACCTACTTATGAAGAGAAAACTCAAAAAATAATCTGATTTTCATAGAAACTTTCGAATAAGAAAACTGAAAACCCTAAATGACAATAATATGAAACATTACATAAAGCCTTAAAATCTACTTTCCTAAAATTACTCAAAATCCCTAAATGGCAGTAATATGAAACGGTACTAAAAAAATGTGATATTACAACCGTGAGATCTACAAAATCAAACAAATAATGGCAAAAAATGTACATCAAATTCAAGCTCTAAATCTGCAACATTGGAAAATAGTACAGACTTTTGATAAATCCAAAACCTTAAATATCCATTCTCTAGAAATTAAGGAAAAAATCAAGAGAAGAAAAAGATCGTGTACCATTATCGAGTGGAGGCCAAGAACGAGCGAGAGGGGGGGTGTGCTTGTGAAATGAGGTTCGGGGAGAGAGAGTGTGTTTTGGTAACTGGTATTTGGTACGAAATGTGTAATTTCCTATTTTAACCATATTTTTGAATTTTGGGTAAGAGGGGGAAGGAAACAAAAGGTTAAAAAAGAGGGGGCAATGAAATTATAAAGGGGCAAAAGAGGAAAAATGGTCTTTTAATCTCCACCCTTGATTTCTTACCTTGGTGGCCAAATCCTATCCCCTAATTAAGTTATCAACTTATTGAATAGTACCAAAATTCTACTCCTTATTATATAGATACACACACAGTACTGCTCTTGTGGGAACTAGTCCGCACTTTAAAAGTGTGAAATGGATATGTGTCATCCGACAATGAGCCAAAAATTTATGGGCTAAATTATAGGAGCTCTCCTTCTCTTTTCTGGGTCACCGCCAAGTGACATATGTCCATTTCGCACTATTAAAATGCAGACTGGTCCGCACAAGAGTAGTACTATATATATATATATATATATATATATATATATATATATATATATATATATATATATATAGAGAGAGAGAGAGAGTCACCTACATCACACTCTATGCATCACACTTACTTTTAGGCTCTAAATTTGTTTTCTTGAAATTAACCTTCCAATCAACCCATGTTCAAAAAATTAGGTCAAAATACATTTTGTAGCAATTTTTTAAAAATCTACAAAATTTTTGGCACAGACCCATATAAGTAAGGTATTTTCAGTAGTTTTTTGCTTGATTTTATAAAAATAGCTACAAAATGTATTTTGACCTAATTTTTGGAATGTGGGTTGATTGGAAGGTTAATTTGAAGGAAAAAAATAACAAAATTGAAAAAAAAAATAGGGCCTATAACGAGATGTGATGTATGGGTGATGTATAGCATGTGATGTTGGTGAGCCTTCTCATATATATATAATGTATCCAAAGCTACTATAAAACCACAAAATACAACGAGATAATTATATTTAAGTCCCATTTATCGGGTCAACATTCATATAAGTCCTATTGACTTTTCAACAATCCCATAGGCCCTATTCCAACTTTTTAGGGAATTTTTTCACAATTTTACCCTTTTATAACTAATCATCACTAACTTCCTTTAGGAAGTTACATAACTGGTTGGACTTTTTTTTTAATCTTTAAATGATCATAACTTTTGATTCACAAATCCGTTTTTTGCAAAATTACTATTTTTTAAATCTGCTCGACGAGATCTATCAAACAAGATCCATGAAGGCTATAAAATTCAAAAGAAAAAAATTTACACAAACAGTAAACTTTACTGTATGCACTAGAATATGAAATAGTTTTATATATGTGACATTTTCACGAACAGACAGTAACATTTACTGTGGTAATATTACACAGTATATATATATATATATATATAAACCCTCTTTTTTCAAAATTACCTTATATTTAAAGGTTCGCGCTAGCGGCATCCAATCCTTACTATTATTGTTGGAGCTTCAACGACCTTCGTAAGACTCCGATTTGGGGTGGGTAAGGGTGGCATGTGGTGCCGCTGGCGCGGACCTGTAAAAATAAGATTCTTTTGAATAAATTTGTTTTGGATCGACCGAAGTGTCATGGGGTGCCGCTGGCTCGGACCGTTGAAAATAAGATTGGATAAATGGGATCTAGATCCTCTTGATCACCGGTTTGGGGTGAGTAGGGGTGACATTAGGTGCCGGTGGCGCAGAGCTTTAAAAATAGGAGCATAATATATATATATATATATATATATATATATATATATATATATATATATAATAATAATAATAATAATAATAAAGTAGAAAACTTATGTATGTCATAAGTTTGATTGATGATGTCATCCATAAGATTTGTTTTTGTAATTCCTCTTTTGCCCTCAATCCTTTGGTTTCCCCCTATTTTTTTACTCACCAAATTTAGACTTGAATTCAAAATTGGGGGTATTTTAGTCAAAATCACTTCATTAGTTTGTTTAGACTCTCACTCATTTCTCACACAAACCTCTCATTCTCCCGTTCTCTCATCAGCAAGCCCCCCCCCCCCAAAAAAAATCCTACCTGAAACCCTTCTCCCACCATCTCCCCATTGCTTAAGCCGCCGCAGCATTTGAATCCATGCCTTCTCTCTTCTCTACGCCTCCGCTCCTCTTAGGTAAGTGCATTGTAATGTTTAGGTTTTTGGTTTATTTTAAATCTGATATTAGTTTTATTTCTTATATGTTTAATTCGTTGTGTGGTATACTCAATGTTTGCATGGAGTGTGTATTGTTTTAGGTGTGGTGGGTATTTAGGTTTGGTATGGCGATTTAGTTCTATTTCTAGCCCATGCCTAAAATTCTCAAAAGGTATTTCACTTTAGGGTCTGATTTGTGGTTTAGAATTATATTAGCGTTTTGATTTAATAATTATTTTTTGATTTAACATTAGGATTTTGATTTCCCATTCAAACAGGAGTGCAATACTGGTTTCACATTCCGGATCATTTCATGGTGATGGCAGAGCTCCACTATAATGCCTGAAGTAGCGGCCTAAATGCTTTCTATTTGTATATTTCCCTTTACTTAGTTCTCCATTTTCTTCTTATTGTGAATGTCACAGTGCACACA
This sequence comes from Sambucus nigra, assembly GCA_949130495.1. NCBI lineage: Eukaryota > Viridiplantae > Streptophyta > Magnoliopsida > Dipsacales > Adoxaceae > Sambucus > Sambucus nigra. Next base: position 493,431,209 of record OX422220.1, on the reverse strand, counting down.
AGGAATTTGGGAAAATGCCATACATAATTATTTATTTTTATTGTGTGATTTCTTTGCTTCAGATTGTTTTCCAAATAATAATAGTGGTTGTGGTTTATACAGTAAATCCGTTGCAAGTAAGTTCTTCATTAGATTATGTGAATTATTTTATGTCATTTCAGACATTTTTTTTGCAGCTTCTTTCTATAGTAATACAAAATGTTTCACTCTCACACACACTCATATTTGTATTTGAACTTTCAAAGTTTGTAGTTTCGTCATTTCTTGGACCGTTGAAATCGATTTTAGGTCTTATTGGTGTTTATATTTTGGGTTTATTTTTGTTATTCAGGTACTAATTAGAGTTTTTATTTTCTTTTCTGGGTTGAGGGGTTCATGCTATGTCAGGTATAATCTCTACACTCTTTGCTCTCTCTTGTCCTGTTTATTTTGTTGGGTGTGTGAATTCAATTTTTTAATTTTGGTAAACTAAAATTCAAATCTACATGATGTTGTGATATAAGGCATGATTTTGAGATTTTGCAAACTGCATGAGATTCGTAAAGGCTATATGAGATTCTCCGATTTTAGGGCTACATGGGATATCTAGGGGTGATAATTTACACCATGGTGGAGTTCATAATTAGTTGAATGGGATATTGATATGTTTTTAACGATGTTATGCCAGTACTGTTTTGGAAGTTTTAAACCCTTCCTAAGTTGATATTGCTATCAAACAAATTGGTTATGCCCTACTACTATTGACCTCCTTCTTATATATAGTTCACATTTGTCTAAACATAGGTTGTGTTTTTCCCATAGAGAGTTTTTAAAATTGTAATAATGTATGCAAAAGCATTGAAATTGATTGTTTAATGTATTGTTATTTCATTTTGGTTATATTTTTTAATCCGTGGGGTAATGCTTCTCTCTCACTATAACTTCATATATAACCAATTTAATAATTAAATATCTATGAGTAATCGTTTTTTAAACAACCAACTCAGTACAAAAACAAAAGATTATGAGTAAAATAACCCTATAAGATCTTAGAAGCTACATTCCCATAGTTGCATACATATGCAAAGACAAAATATAACAACAATAAACCCTATAGTAAAGATAAAATATAACACCAAATATAACTAAAATGTTACAGTTATGGAATCAGTGACCCTGTAGTAAATTCCCATAGTTGCATCTTACTTTTTCAATGAAATCAGTGACTTTTAAAGTTGCAAATCCAATAGCTTTGTAGTATTTAGTTGGAAATGCATGTGCCAATAGCGCTATATTCATTTTATCCTAATTATTATTCATCAAATGTTCACGATTTTACATTACTTTGCAACAATTAACCCCCAAAAGAGCCACATAATAGGGGATCTAATTATTATATCCTTTTATCTCTTTGTTTGTTATATTTTTTCATCTATTCATGGCATTCCTTGATTACTCTGATATTTCATACAAAGTTGTTGAGGTCAATCCTATCATCAAAAAGGAAATCAAATGGTCCGACTACAAGAAGGTGCCTATATTGATGGTAGATGGCGAACATATTGTCGACTCATCAGATATCGTTAATAAATTGTTCCAAAGGTTACGAACTTCATACAAGATTGGATACTCATTTTTATATCATGTTAAATACTCAGTTGCCTCTAACTAGAGTTGATTTTAAGTTTTCTATTTTGTCATTGGCTTTCGTATATATTTTTCATATGAACCACGATCTTGAAATTCCTGTCAAACAACTCAGTTTTGGTGCCAAATATCTACATTGTTCTTCCAAACAACTCTATTTTCTTTCATAAAATTAATATGCACTATTTTATATCCAATTAACTGTTTGCATTTTGGTTCTTTTTAAACAAGGGTGAATTATTTATATCCATCTAACTGTTGTCATATTTAGTTTATGACTGTGAATTGCAAAATTTAAGCTTTGGTTGCACAAGCGAACCCAATGCTTCATGACTGCGCTGCATTTATGAAAATCCACAGATGTGACTACTCAAATGGTACATGCACAAATAACTACCCATGCAAGGTAACCATAGAAGATGTCCGGTGAGGAATACAGTAATATGAGTGAGCATGATCATAATACTTTAGTGGAATTCTAAAAGGAAGGATATAGTGTACAACCTACTCTAACTGGAGTGATAGAATTAACTTCTACTCCAGAAAAAGTATCAAACAAGTATTACCTTGGGCCTACCCCAATTGAGGACATGACAAGGCAAATTGCGACTACTTATGGCCCATGTGGGAACAACAGGGACTATCTTTCTTTTTGGAAAAGGCCATGTTTGACATTGGTAATGAAGATGATATGGCGTTATAGCTGGAAAATGAAATAAGGAAAGTGTTTTTTATAAAGTGACAGTTGGTTTTTTGTAATTCGTATGAAGTGTAAATAAAGAGTGATGCATATGTAATTCAATCCAATTGAATGCACTTTTTATATTAAACTTTAAGGTGTATCAAACTCCATTAAGTCAAACTGCATATGTTAAACCTGATATAACATATGCATCACTCCCTATTATGATTCACTCCTTATTATAACTTTTCCGTTTGAATTACATATACAGATTTGATATATTGAACTGCATATGTTATATCAAACTTTTTTTAACCTACATAAGTATATATCAAATCTTTATTATGCTTTATCTTTCTGGACAATTGTACATCAAATCTGCGTATGTTATATCTATTAATGAAGGTCTAATTTTGATCCCAATATTGGTAAAAGAAAGTTTCTATATAGATATACTCTATGGAAGTGACAAATCTATTAATGAGGGACTAATATTCCCTTCTTAAACAGGAAGCATCATTCATAATGTAAAATGGCAACACATTTCAGTGAATTGAGGATTTACAATTTTGATGACAATCAGTAATTTTTACGCAGCCACTTTGCACATTATATAATCTTTTACCACGGTTTAAGGTCACCCACTGGGCCAGAAGTCCAGTTTAAGATCTTCTCGCTGGCTTCAAATATACACTCTTATCATGAGGCAGTTTCCAAGCAATCCCATTTTGAATTTTATGGAAAACATCTCCTGCTTAAGCAGGTTGTGGGAATAACATTGCCTGCTTCATCAATGGGTTGGCAAGCAATCTCTACTTTCTTAGTATTACTTCTAGGGGAATTGATGTAAGAATGATCCCAAATTGGGAACGTCCTTCTCTGCTATGTACACCTCGATATCCTCCCATGGGATTGCATCGGCAAATGGTAAAACAATTCCATATACTATAATAACTGGGATGCACCCAAAAGTAACCGCTTCAACAAATCTTGGGCTCCACGAACTTGATTCCATTTACCTTGCAGAAGATAAGAACATCACGAGATGGCTGGGAAATGCGATCCGCGTATACTTTTAGCGTCATATTTCTCTCTCACACACACTGAGGTAATGTTTTAAACTAACTAATTATTTTTTTATTTCTAATGATTCTTATATTAGTCTTCTCACAACATTGAGTCAATTTTTTATTTGCTGATGATTCATAACATTGTTATAGTGGCTTCTCCCCAATAACACGAGTTTCTTATGTATATGGCTTCTTTTGTTCGAGTGATTCCAAACACCACCTTAGTACAACTGGAGCATTGGGGTTATTTGATTGGCTTCCAACCGGATCATTGGGTTATTTCATTGGCTTCCAACTGGAGCATTGAGATGAATTTTACTTTGAAAATTAACACTCAAAACTTGATCTTTTTCTCTTTATGATTTTTCTCTCAAAACACTCTCTAGGAGTTAGTATGGTATGAAAAATATTACCTTTCAAAAATTATTCCCGCACATAGATATGTTGTGAGAGATAGTGGGGAAAGAAGTGGAGAAAGAGGGTAAAAACTACTCAAAACTGCCAAAAACTGTTCCCGCCTGGAATCTCATTCGAACGACATCTCGTTCGAACGAGTTTTCTAAAGAAGTTCCGGTGTGAACTCGTTAGAAGCTCATTGGAAATCTCATTAGAACGACCATCTCGTTCAAACGACATTTCAAAACGAAGTTCCAGTGGCCAATATGGGAAGTCATTGGCAATCTCGTTCGAACGACTTGTGGTTCGAACGACAATCTCGTTCGAACGACACTTCAAACGAACTTACAAAAAGTTCTAAAAATTTCATTTTTAACCCAAAAACTTTATATACTTTATATAAATTTTTTAATACAAATCTTTCTGAAACCAAAACACAGTTTCAAAACCTAACACCCATTTAAACATGCTCCAAGATCCTATATATATATATATGTAATGCATTCATATCTTGGGTGCATGGAACCATGTGGGATGACGTAGAAACAAGGCACTTTAAACTCGGCAAAATAATGAAGTTTTATACTCTTGAACGCTACGTCTTCAACAAACACGCCATAGGCTTGAATGGATCAATATGAACTCTATCCTTTGACTCAAACGTTTTTGTCCGGAATTGAGCCAAAACTACAAAGGACTCAATTGGAAATTTACGTCCTGATAGATAGCATGGTTTTTGAATTGTCTAAGCACAATAAGGGTTCAGATCTTGCCACATCTCCCACTAGAAATGAAGGGCTTATATTAAATCTTCATTTTTCATTCAAAATTTGAAAATTGAAAATTTCCCCCAAATTACATATCCCGCTTAATACATTTCAGCAATTCACTCACTTTTCACTTTAATTCAAAATCCTTACGCTATTCCTCTCTGTCTTCACAAGGTCTCTTTATCTCTACAATCAAAACTCACTCTCGAGATTCATGAGATCTCTCTCAAAACATCCCCACGACATCTCTCTTCCTAAACTTATTTTTTCCCACCAAGGTTTTGTTCCACATGATTTGGTTAGGAATCTGTTTTAGGATTTCATGTTTGGGTTCCATACTAAATGTTGCAAATCCATAGAACCATTTTTATGCCCCTTAAACCCAAACAACTTCATTTTTTTTCCGGATATATTGGTTTATCTTCTATATCATAACCAAAGTTGAAAAGGTATTTACTAATTTTAGTACCAAATTTGCATATCTACAATTTTTGGAATGTTTTCTTTTATGAAACAGAGAACCTAATCTTTATGATCGATATTTTTGGCATTTTTTTGTTTTGGTTGGGTTTGTTTTTGGTGTTTTGGTCTGATTTGGCTTCTCTATTGGATTTGTTTTTACAGATTTCACCATGTTGAACCCCAAGTGTAATTTATTATGGTCTTTATGCATTGTTAGGGTTTCGTTTTCATAAGACGTGTTATAATGGTTTTTTCTTTGATTAAATCTGTTCTTACGGATACACTGTGCAGTTTCTTTGATTTTGAATTCGCTTTACAGTGGGTACTTTTTTAGTCCTGTTCATAAAATCATAGAACAACATGCTTAAATCGGCATGAAGAGTATTTTTATTGTTACTTGGTGTCAAAAGTAGAATAGTGGAAAGAATTTGAGGAATATAAATCATTAAATGTTCAGTAACCCCAGAACTATGCACTATGTGACTTGGTGATTTTGTGGATTTTCTCTCCTTTTATATTGCTTGGAATTACAGTTGCTGGCATAAAGGATTAATCCTCTTGAGATGGAATTCAGTTAGCAATAGACGAAACACATAAGTTCGTGAAGGAGCTTGATTAACTATGCCACTTTCGTATAAAAGAGGAGGAATGGTAAGAGCAACTATTGTCATACGAAAGTTTGACACCAGGTATGCAATATTGTTTATGGAAGCTTCCAATATAGTTATTGTCCGTATGGCTACTCCATAACAAAAACATAACTCTGTGGGTTTTTAGTTCTTTGATTCATTTTTTAAATTCATTTATGTATTTTAAAATGAGTGATAGAGATGTAAAGGGTGTTAGTATGCTGGTTTGTCATTTTTTAACTTTACAGTAATTGATTTCTAACTTTTGATATTTTGGCAAATTCAGTCACTAAAAATGGTCAAAGTTTCAATTATTGCTTACTTGCTATTTGTGGGGGTTCATCAGCTGCAAGTATTCTCTGTTATGCATCCATACATTTTTTAATAAAGTTTTAACATAACATCAAGTTGGGAATTATTTACGTTGGTGATTAAAATTGTCCCAAAGTTTATAATTACATAACGTTTGGAAGTAAGTAAAAATGACAGATTACGAGATTAGTTCCATTTCAATTTAGGAGTATTAATATTCAGATTTTTAGCTTCTTAAGTTTTTGTTTGACAAATGGTTTGACATATTATGTTTTAGTTTATTTGTTTAAGTACAACCCAAGTTCTGGTGGTTTGACAGATTAGTTATGGTGGGTTGAGTGAATAATTTTGGCTCATTAACTTTTTACAAACTATTAAATGATTGTTTGAGGAGAATCGGTGAAGCCTTGGCTTTTTATTAAAATCAAGGAACAAAGGCGTTAGGTTATATTATTAGTATCTATATCAAACAATCTTAATGGTGATACCTCTGTTATGTTACAGTTGCAGTTGCTTATTCAAAATATTGCTTTCTTTCTGTTTGGGAAAACCAATTTTTTTTCTTTCTTCTTGAGGGCATTTCCAAATTCCCTGATACTTATATATTTTGCATAATTTGCCTCATACATTTCTTAAGTGAACATTCCATTTGTACGCATTTGAAAAGATTGAAAGTTTTTTGTACCTAATTTAGGATTATTAACCAAACACTACTTTATCCTTAATAATCAAGACAAGCAGAAGAAAAAGAAATGACACATCTCGAATGGGTGAAGGGAAATGTTATCGGATCAGGAGCGTTTGGGACCGTTCATTTGTCCGTAAATAAATCCAATGGTTCACTTTTTGTTTTGAAAACTACAGAAACACAACTAAGTGTATGTTTGCTCTGCTTTTACATATTTAGACTAGGGTTTTCATTATGTTTTCTGGGGTCTTATGATATTTTCTATTCTATGTTTTTTATTCACAGGTTTCTGAGTGCCTATCATATTCGCGGTTGTATTTAATATCATTTTGATAACGTTCCCTCATTTAGTCACTCGAGCCCCCTCAATTGAACCTTCATGAGCCCTCCATGATGCTGGTACACACCCATGGTTGTCTCATTCATTCACATCCATGTTGCCTCAGGTAATTTATTCTCTCTCTCTCTCTGACTACTTTTGCACTCATTTGATCTAAATATGTATGCTTTGGGGTTATGGGAATTAATTTCTTAAGTTAGGACATTGCATTGGAGTTTTACATTACTTTGCTTGGTCTTGATTTGTTTGGATGCATATTCTTAAAATAAAGGACCTTTCAACCCATATCCGTAACTCGATTGTTATATACTCTTTGTTTTAATTAATAGATTGATATGACACATAATTTCATATTTAGACTTTTTATCAATAAATTCACTGGGATTTAATGGGATTCTTTTTTCCATCAGATCTTTGTATAAAAGAAGATACATTCAGTGGCTTCAAGGGGAGGTAAAATTGAAGTTGGTAATTCACTACATTAATTTTTTTCTGGAGAAAACTCAAATCCCCAACCTAAGGAAATTTATCAAATGTTAGTTGAAATTGAAAATATACTAAAACACGTTCGACATGAATGTCAGCTGCCATAGTTTAGACTGATTTTTCAAATGTTAGTTGTTATTTCTGAATTTCTTTTCCACTTAATTTTTGCAGGTGTGGTAGATATGTGGTGTCATTGTGGTTCTTGGATTGTTGCAGCAAGTTCTCCTAAAGCCTCATGTAGTTCTAATCACACTTGGTAGTTGATATTCAAGTAGTGGCCCGTGGGGAGATGTTTTTGTGAATTCAAATTGGTTTCTATTTATAACTAGGATTGTTCAAATATGGTTTTGGATATGGTTTATTGCTTGCAATAGTATTCAGAGTTATGACTGTTAAAATATGGTGGTCCCTATGGTTTATTTCTTCCAATAGTTATCAAAAAATTTATCATACTTTTCAACTTTATTATGTAGTTGATGAGCCAAAGTTCATTTAATTCTGTATTATTTTTCACTTAAATTTGTGGCAATTTGTTTTATAATATTCATTTCACAATTTAACACATTTTTATTTGGGTATATTGATTAGGATCCATTTTCATTTTTGTCTCTTATTTTTATTGAAATTATTGTTAGTTACGACATAAAACTAAGGAGTTATATTTAGAGTTTGGAAATTAAACATGGCATTCCTACCTTTGATAATGACATTGCATTCTAGCACTATAAATCACAAGTTTTATACACTATTTTTTCAGAATTATTTAGTTTTGATAGTGTTAAATGACTAATATACTCAATTAATAAAAGTGTCGGGTATGTGCTATGTTTGAGAAATTAGGAATTTATTAAAACCTTTCTTTGGGTCTTGAAAATAAATTACTCTTGAAATTGATGTGAAAAGAAAGATTCGGTAGTTTATTAGCACATAAATTTTTTCGGCGACTCAATTTCACCGTAAATGTACTTTCTTTAAAAAAAATACAGCTATGCCTATTAGTTGTCATTGTGCATATTATGATTTTTGTAAATTAAATAGGTAGGTAGTGTTTTTGGCACAAAAATTGTAGCAATGTTTTAATAATTCTGTAAAATTATCAACTATGATTTTAAGAACGGGTCACCCCAAGATAAATTTTGTACAATAAGTAGACGATTCTTTCACCGTGCATGTTATAAGCATGTAGTACATTTTCAAAATTTCCAGAAGTGAGTTTAGTAACAATTGTATTAAAATAATGTTTGCCATGCATTGTAATCATGTAATAGTTAATAATAGATGGTAAGTGTTATATTAAGAACAACACAATTAGGTGTATGGTGTAAAAGAATTACGTTAATAGTTATGCACTTACATATATTAGGGAACAATATATAGATGTTTAGTTGGGGTATGATATTTTTGTCGTTTTGCGATTACGTACTATCAAAATTGTTGCCGTTTAGCGATTACGTACTTTGATAATTTTTGTCGTGCCTTTAGGCATGGGTATCCGATAGTGTGTATATATATACACTCAGCAAAGTTTTATGCCACGTTAATCCCAAAAGGTTAAAATGATTGCAATTCCCAAAGACTGTTTTACGCAAACTTATCTCTTTAATTTGCAAACGTTCCCCTTCCTCTCTCTCTCTCTCTCTCTCTCTCTCTCTATATATATATATATATATATATATATATATATATATATATATATATATCTTAATTATAGAGAACCGAATCAATTCTTTTCTCAACTTTCAAAGATCCCCATTCCCCACCCCACCCCACCCTTCTCTCTCTCTCTCTCTCTCTCTCTCTCTCTCTCTCTCTCTCTCTCTCTCTTAATTAGTTACATCCTTACACACAGATCAGGTCTTATTTCATTTTCATATAAATTTTGATTTTGGATTTTCATTTGATATTGGTTTTAACATTTACTCCTCATACATGTTTATCTATATTGATTTTAGGAGCTTTGCATCTCAATAGGTTTTATATTTATCAAATCTCTTGATTTGGAGAAAAATCCATCATCACATATCAGGTGGTTCTGTTTATTTCAAGTATGTTTTGACTACAAGTGTTTTGAAAAATACACTAAATTTTCTGATGGGTTTGTCGAGGTCATAACCACTGGCGCCTTCTGGGAGGAGGTGAATTGGTAAGTCATAGGATTCAAGAACTTCATAGGCGGGGATGGGTTTTTTCATGGCGGTGATTGGTGAGATTTTAAAAGAGAGAGAGTAAAAATGAGGACGATGCCATCGTTTTGTTTTGATGAATTTCTTGTTGTTACAGCAATTTAAATAAATGCAGAATTAAAGTAGGGAACAAAATTACCCAATTTAGGAGCAAATAAATCGACCCAAAAAATATAAGAAACCCGGAAGCAGTAAATCAGGCTGAGTCGGAGATAGTGTCGCTCTCTTTAAAGTGTTTCGCGGCTCTACCTTCAATTTTTGCTGACAGATGAAAACCTCGCCACCCTCAGGATAAAACAACCCCAATATACGAACTGGTAGCACACACCAGATTCATTCAGTGAACACCCATTCAGTAATACATATATTGCTCGATTCTATGTAGTATAACTAATATGGTGGAAAATTAATTATTTCTGTGGTATAATAATTATCGAGGAACGAATAATTATTTCTATAAAATTTTGTTAAATGAGAACTGTTTGCTGTGTTGATGTTTTGTGTGAAAACGGAGGTATAATACCTCTTTTTATGTAAAAAAAGAAATTACCATTAGTGGGCAAAAACGTGGAGAGAAAACTGGAAACGTGGGTGGAAAAATTCAACAGTAAAAGGCCCACGTTTTTTTCTTAATTAATTACCGTTAAAAATTAGGTTTTAAAGCCCAAAACCATTAATTTATTTGTCCAAAAAATTATTTCTTAATGAGCCCGAGCCCAAGACCTAGGACCCAGGACCCAGACACGGGCACGGGTCGGGCCGGATGGACGGCAGCGGCGGCGCGCGTGCGTGTGTGACTTGGCCCAATAAGTCCCCCACCCATACACACAAAACATCTAATGCCCAAAGGGCTTTCCCATTTGTTACAAATAAATTATAAATATACCACACCAAAACTCAGCCCCTTACCGATGTTGGACTAAATTACACGGGCGTGGGCATTTTTTTTCCTTCAAATGGTCTAAGGCAAAACAAAAGCTGTTGGTTTCAAAGCTTTGCATTGACAGTTGTTAAGCCAACTGTTTCCAACAATCCCCCACTTGCAAAATTTGAAAACTTTTTATCGAGCAATAATCTATAGAATTGTGCATAATTAAATGTGTCTTTCGACTTGAACCTTTACGTAGTAAAGATGATTCCGAATATACTAGAGTAACCGTAGTTTTCAAACTCTATCTCTGACAACATCCCACACACAACCCTACTTGGGTATAGTTCTAATAGCCAGCACGTTACGACTGACGCGACTCAGAATTTGTCTCAAAAGTGCGTTTTTTTCTAGGCTCAAGTGCAAGCCTGTCGCTCAAGTAATAAACCCGGTAAGTCGGGATCGTCTCCACAGAGATCAAAATTGCCAAATCGTAATAGGGAAAGCTATTAACCTCTTGAAATGATTTCTCAAAATAAATATAAAAAGATGATTAATGATTGGGAAAAAATTCTATTGAAATAAAAATTAACTTAAGAAAAACGAACTGAAAATTGCAAAGAACTTAGATCTGACAAATTACAGAAAATAGGGTAGGGTACAATCCCTCAATCCTTAACAAATTATCCTATAGAATACTAGAATTGTAAATTAAAATTCTTGACTAAATCCAGTCTTTATAAATTCTAGGCATTACATATATGAGGGATCTAGCCCGCATCATATGAAATCAAAGATAGATATAAAGCGGTCAATGATAAATTATACTCACAAAGCGTTCTTAAACATCTCAAGTACCTAGGGCAAGAGAGATTAAAAGATTGACAATGTTTGTATGATTTTCATTCACGATTCAATCAATATTTTAATTTAATCTCTATTTTCTACATAAATAATTTGCCTTGGATTGAGTTCATGTACCCCAACCCTTGGGAATTTAACTACTCATGATTTTTTTAGAAAACAAATTCATACCAATACATGGAATTATGGATCTAACAAACATTGGTAACAAATTGCAAAATAATTGAAAATTGAAAATAGAATTGAGACTAAATGAGATAAGGGAATTTGATACATGAATTGAATTGAAGAATTGATACTTGAAATCTGCACTAGATGAACTTGAATCCAGAATATTACTTGTTCTTCAAACATACAAACTAAGGTTTCTCTAAAAATATGAAAAACTAAAAAGGATTTCTAAAAAATGACTTTCTCTCTCTAATTTTGAGTCCCCCTTTGAATGAATTAGGGCTTGGTCTTTTATAGCACCAAGTTGCACGAATTTGACATCAAATTTCGCTTGTGGCTCAAGTTTTTGCCAACCAATCACCATAAAATCTGCATAATTAATGACAGCAATTCGCACAGCCAGATCGGTCCGTTTCTCTTCATTATCGCGCAACTTCAAAACATCGTAACTTCTTCACCGTAGCTCGGATTGAGGTGCCATTTTTTCCAGTATTCTTGTAATTTAGAGATCTTCAACTTTCTAGTTGGCCCCACCTCCGGACTAAGACTAAAAATTAACAAAAATGCCCTTCAACTCTCCATTTCTTGGTTTCTTTTACTGTTTTGAGTTCTCCTTCGCACTAACTTACATGAAATACCTGTAAAACACATGAGAAATACACAAAACACGAAATACTTGCCAAAAGGGGTTAGTAGCATGAATACGAGACAAATCCAAGATATTTACACTGCACGGGATCATAAAAATACCGAAATTAAGGGGATAAATATGAAGAATATGTGCCTAATCACACCCCCTAACTTAGAACTTTGCGCGTCCCGAGCAATGTAAATGAATACTATCAAGGATCAACTCTTGAAAATCATTTTATTGGAATAAAATACCTTTTTCGCGGGCAAGCGATTGCATTTAGCGTATGCAACAAGCCTTTAAACCCCTAGGTTACCCTAGTAGGACGAGTTTTGTCTCCTGAGGGTTTGCAGTGAATACACTCACAAAATTCTTTATTGACTCAAATAAATATCAAAATACTTAAAAATTGTACAATTTAAACTTTTCAAAATGTAATCACCATAAATTCATATTCACATGTTTCAAACCATAGTGTGTGTGTGCAAAGCCATCAATTAAACCTCAAATTTCCACCGATTGAGCATTACGTTACTTTTCGAAAATTCGTTTTGATTCAAATTCTTACGGATTGCACTCACAAACGAATCACTCGAATTGTGGCTATTTTCTCTCGGTATGCATGATATAAAGAGTAAATATAATGGACAAAAATTCATATTAAAACCAGATTGTGTCGGCTTCCTCGCTGCTTCAGTCAATCCCCATAAATGGGGTCCGACAACCAGATTGTGTCGGCTTCCTTGACAATCGCTTCCAAATACGGCTTGAGACGATGCCCATTAACTTTAAATGTGTTTCCCCCTTTCTCATCTATGAGTTCAACAGCTCCATGGGGAAATACCTCTTTCACAATGAATGGACCTGACCATCTTGACCACAATTTTCCGAGAAACAAGTGCAACCTCGAGTTGTAGAGAAGTACTTTTTGTCCCGAATGAAACTCTTTCTTACGAATGATTCCATCATGAGCTCATTTCATTCGTTCCTTGGATATTTTAGCACTTTCATACGCATCATTGCGTATTTCTTCCAACTCATTCAACTGAAGTTTACGTGTTTCACCGACTTTATCCATATTGAAGTTCACCCTTTTGATAGCCCAATACGCTTTGTGTTCGATCTCAACCGGAAGATGACAAGGTTTTCCATACACAAATCTAAATGGGGACATCCCAAGGGGATTCTTATATGCGGTTCTATAAGCCCAGAGTGCATCATTCAATCTAAGAGACCAGTCTTTCCTATTAGGATCGACTGCCTTTTCCAAGATATTTTTGATTTCCCAATTAGCAAGCTCGACTTGGCCATTCCATTGAGGGTGATAAGTTGTTCCAACTTTATGGACAATTCCATACTTCCACATTAGTTTCTCCATAGGCCTATTGCAAAAATGAGTCCCATTATCACTGATTATGGCCTTGGGCATACCAAAACGAGAAAATATATTTTCTTGAATGAATTTTATCACCACTTTGCTGTCATTCGTCCTTGTAGCTATCGCCTCGACCCATTTTGAGACGTAATCTACAACGACGGGGATGTATAGAAAACCAAAAGAAAGTGGAAAGGGGCCCATGAAGTCAATACCCCAACAATCAAACAACTCCAAGACTAGAATTGGAGTTAATGGCATCAAGTCACGACGAGTAATAGCTCCTATTCTTTGGCATCTATCGCATGATTTACAAAAAGCATTCACATCCCGTAAGATTGTGGGCCAGTATAGACCACTTTGAAGGATTTTCGCAGTAGTTTTATTTTTGGAAAAATGACCTCCACATGCTTCCGTATGACATAATCGAATCACCCCTTGCATTTCTTCATCGGGTACACATCGCCGGATGATTTGGTCAGCACAATACTTAAACAAATATCGGTCATCATAAAAGAACATGCGCGACCACGTAATGAACTTCCTTATCTCTTGCGGATTCCAATTAGATGGAACGACTCCAGTGACAAGGTAATTTACTATATCCACAAACCAAGGGAGGGAAGAAGCAGTAAATAAATTTTCATCCGGCCTCGTCTATGGGAATGGGATCAATAGGCACGTCGGACGAGAGGCGTGACAAATGGTCAGCGACGACGCTTTCTGATCCTTTCTTATCTTGAATCGAGAGATTAAACTCTTGTAAGAGTAGGATCCACCTGATTAGATGGGGTTTGGCATCTTTCTTGCTCAAGAGATATTTAAAGGACGAATGATCAGTGAAGCAAATTATGGGCGAACCAACAATGTAAGAGAAAAATTTGTCGAGGGAAAAAACGACTGCTAGTAACTCTTTCTCTGTAGTAGAGTAGTTAAGCTGAGGGCCAGATAATGTTCTGCAAGCATAGTAAATAACATGAGCTTTCTTGTCTTTCCTTTGTCCAAGAACAGCCCCAATCGCATAATCACTTGCATCACACATAAGCTCAAATGGGAGTGACCAATCCGGAGCTTGGATGATAGGTGCGGAAATAAGCATGCTTTTAAGTTTATCAAAAGCTTCTTGACATGATTTATTCCATTCAAATGGAGTGTCTTTCATGAGAAGATTACTCAAAGGTCTAGCGATGGCGCTAAAGTCTTTGATAAATCTCCTATAAAAACCAGTATGGCCTAGAAAGGACTTCACATCTTTAAGTGATTTTGGCGGGGGTAACTCAGCTATTACTTCAATTTTTGCTCGATCAACTTCAATCCCCCTAGATGAGACTATGTGGCCTAAAACTACGCCCTCGGTAACCATAAAATGACATTTTTCCCAATTGAGGACTAAGTCTTTTTCCACACACCGGAATAGAACTCTTTCAAGATTAGCTAAACATTGGTTAAAAGATGGACCAAAAATGCTGAAATCGTCCATGAACACCTCAAGACCTTTTTCAATCATGTCTCTAAAGAGACTTAACATGCACCTTTGAAAAGTAGCTGGCGCATTACATAACCCAAACGGCATACGTTTATAGGCAAACGTAGCAAACGGACATGTAAAAGTCGTCTTTTCTTGATCAAGTATATCCACTTCAATCTGATTATATCCGGAATACCCATCTAGGAAACAGTAGCAAGGATGGCCCGCCACTCGTTCAATCACTTGATCGATGAACGGTAAGGGAAAATGATCTTTTTGAGTTCCGGCATTGAGCTTTCGGTAGTCAATGCAAACACGCCACCCGGTGGTGGTGCGTTGAGGTATTAGTTCTCCCTTAGCATTTTCAACCACGGTCATGCCCGATTTTTTTGGACCGACCTGAATTGGGCTCACCCATTTACTATCAGAAATGGGATAGATAATCCCAGCATCTAGAAATTTAATGATTTCCGCTCTTACTACATCTTTCATGGTTAGGTTTAATCGCCTTTGCATCTCACGTGAGGGCTTCACCTCTTCTTCAAGATGGATTTTATAGGTACAAATCAACGGACTTATACCTTTCAAATCTGCTATAGTCCAACCAAAATCACTTCTATGCTTTCGCAACACATCCAATAACATACCCTCTTGCCCTTTTTCTAAACGGGAAGACACAACAACAGGAAATGTATCATTCTCTCCCAGAAAGTCATATTTGACATGTGAGGGTAGTTTCTTCAACTCAAGACTAGGAAATCTATTTTCAGAGGGAATCATGTTTGTCTCCCTCGGAGGAAATTCTTCATACCTAGAAATCAAGTCAACATCTCTTAAACTCTCAAAACTCTCTTCCTCTTGTAACCAAGTTTTCAACTCTTCCACCTCACGCTCAAACTCAGTATAAGGACTCTTTTTCTCACCACTTTGCACTAAACACACTTCCAATGCATCTCCTCCTATAATTTTCTCAATGTTCTCATCCACCACTTCTTCAATAAGATCAACCTCAAGAATTTCATCCTCATCACCCATTTCGTTAGGGACATTGAAAATGTTGGTCTCGAGAGTCATGTTTCCAAAAGTTAATTGCATTTGGCCATTCCGTGTATTAATCAAAGCATTAGCAGTAGCTAAGAATGGATGCCCCAAAATTATTGGAACATGATTTCTTGTATGGGGAACAGGCTCAGTGTCCCAAATGACAAAATCAACAGGAAAGTAGAACGTGTCCACTTGAACTATCACGTCTTCTACAACCCCACGAGGCACTTTCACTGTTCGATCCGCTAACTGTAGAGTGATTCGGGTAGGTTTTAAACCACCTAAATCAAGTTGCTTATAGATGGAGTATGGAAGGATGTTTACACTCGCACCTAAATCAAGCAATGCTTTTTCCACTCTTTTTTCTCCTATGACGCACGAAATGGTAGGTGCACCTGGATCTTTGAATTTTGGTGGAAGATCATTGAGAAGGACTGAGCTCACATTTTGTGCCAAGAAAACATTTTTCTTCACCTTAAGTCGTCTTTTGACAGTCAAAATATCTTTGATAACCTTAGCATATGGTGGAATTTTTTGAATAGCATCAAGAAATCGCAAGTTCAATTTTACTTGCTTCAACACATCCAACACCTCTGTACGTGAAGCCCCTTTCTTGGGTGGCTCTAAGCGTTGAGGAAATGGAGCAGCAGTAGGCAACTTGACTTCAATTTCAGGTTCAACTTCCTCATCTTTCAATTCCTTTTCTAAGGGAGGTTCTTCAGACTTGGAAGTTTCAGATTCCTTAGGAATTTCGGGTTCAACTCCATCATCTTTCTCCTTTGGAAGTTTAGGTGCTAGATCAATTACGCGGCCACTACGAAGAGTAGTTACAGCTTGACATTGTTCTTGCAAATCCGATGATGTGGAGCCAACCGTGGGTTGACCTTGAAGAGGAGGTCTTTGGCCTTGGGCAGGAAGTTTACCCTTCTCTTGAGTATTCACTGTAGATTTCAACCTAGAGATGCTAGTATGAATTTCAGTGAACATTCGATCATATTTAGCATTGCTCTCTTTTTGAGATTGGATGAATTGATTGAGATTATCTTCAAGAGATCTTCTAGTTGGAGCTACATAAGGACCAGGAGGTCGTACTTGCTGAAATTGAGGAGGTAGTGGTAGAGCCATATGTGGGTTAGGAACCATCCCACCTTGGGGTTGTCCATAAGTGAACCCAAGATTATTCCTCCACGATTGATTATATGCATTCCCTTGCTGTGCATTATAATTTCCTCGAAAACCCCCTATTGCCTCAACCTGCTCAGTGTACATTGCCTTGTATGCAGGAATGGTAGGACATCCTTTAGTAGAATGACCCGCATTACAAATGGCACACTTTCTCCTTCCCATCTTGTACGGGTCCAGCCACATATCTCAATCACACTTCAAGCATATCTCTGAAATTCTTCTCCAATTGGTCAAATTTTCGATCCAACAAAGTGTCCTTGTCCAAGTGATAAACACCGGACGCAGCAGGCAAGTTAGGCACTTGTCGATTTCGATTTTGACTATTAGGATCAGAAATATCCCATGCTTGGGTAGTTTCTGCTACATATTTCAGATGAGCCTCAACATCGCTCGAATCTAATTCCCAAAAAGGTCTTTCACACATGGTTTGAACAAGTTGTTTGGATTCTAAAGTAAGGCCTTGATGAAAGAATGAAACCAGATGATGCTTTTCAAAACCATGATGTGGGCACGCACTAACTAACTCCTGAAATCTCTCCCTACACTTATCAAAGGCCTCATTCTCATTTTGACGAAAATCTTGAATTTGGGCTTTAACAGAATTGGTTTTGTGTGGTGGAAATTTTTTTGATAAAAACTTGGCTTGCATATCTCTCCAAGATAACACAGAATTTGGGGGTAGTGACCATAACCAAGTTTTAGCTTTATCCTTTAATGAAAAAGGGAATAGCTTCAACCGGATTACATCTTGTGGACAAGCTTGGTCTCCAAACGTCTCGCACGCTTCCTCGAACTCTCTAAGATGGAGATATGGTTTTTTAGAATCCATCCCATGAAATGTAGGAAGAATTTGGATCATACCATTCCGAAAGTGGAACTGACCGGCATTATACGGGAGTAAAATGCAACCAGGGGTAACAGTTCACTCCGGAAATAAAAGATCTTTCATGGGAAGATATGGTATCTCATCCTCTCCAGCACCAACACCGACACTACCATGCTCCGACATATTGTTACCGAAAGGTTCAGAATTCTCACTCAGGGTTTGACTCAATGAACGACTTGTGATGGAATTATTAGGCGAAGGAGGTGGAACGTAAAAATGAGGAGACTCAGAATTTTCAGAACTTGCTTCGGCTATAGGATTTTCGTGAACTTGGGTGGGAGATGAATTCTGCATATAAGCACATAATAGATGAAATATAGATTTTTTTTTCAAAATCACTTGTGGATAAAAAGAACTTTCCTAAAACTTTAACAATTTCAGATTCCCCGGGAACGGCGCCAAAAACTTGACGCAACTAAGAATTTGTCTCAACAGTGCGTTTTTGTCTAGGCTCAAGTGCAAGCCTGTTGCTCAAGTAATAAACCCGGTAAGTCGGGATCGTCTCCACAGGAATCAAAATTGCCAAATCGTAATAGGGAAAGCTATTAAATCTTGAAATGATTTCTCAAAATAAATATAAAAAGATGATTAATGATTGGGAAAAAATTCTATTGAAATTAAAATTTAATTAAGAAAAACGAACTGAAAATTGCAAAGAACTTAGATCTGACAAATTAGAGAAAATAGCGTAGGGTACAATCCCTCAATCCTTAACAAATTATCCTATAGAATACTAGAATTGTAAATTAAAATTCTTGACTAAATCCAGTCTTTATAAATTCTAAGCATTACATATATGAGGGATCTAGACCGCATCATATGAAATCAAAGATAGATATAAAGCGGTGAATGATAAATTATACTCACAAAGCGTTCTTAAACATCTCAAGTACCTAGGGCAAGAGAGATTAAAAGACTGACAATGTTTGTATGATTTTCATTCACGATTCAATCAATATTTTAATTTAATCTCTATTTTCTACATAAATAATTTGCCTTGGATTGAGTTCATGTACCCCAACCCTTGGGAATTTAGCTACTCATGATTTTTCTGGAAAACAAATTCATACCAATACATGGAATTATGGATCTAACAAACATTGGTAACAAATTGCAAAACAATTGAAAATTGAAAATAGAATTGAGACTAAATAAGAGAAGGGAATTTGATACTTGAATTGAATTGAAGAATTGATACTTGAAATCTTCACTAGATGAACTTGAATCCAGAATACTACTTGTTCTTCAAACATACAAACTAAGGTTTCTCTAAAAATATGAAAAACTAAAAAGGATTTCTAAAAAATGACTTTCTCTCTCTAATTTTGAGTCCCCCTTTGAATGAATTAGGGCTTGGTCTTTTATAGCACCAAGTTGCACGAATTTGACATCAAATTTCGCTTGTGGCACAAGTTTTTGCCAACCAATCACCATAAAATCTGCATAATTAATGACAGCAATTCGCACAGCCAGACCGGTCCGTTTCTCTTCATTATCGCGCAACTTCAAAATATCGTAACTTCTTCACCGTAGCTCGGATTGAGGTGCCGGTTTTTCCAGCATTCTTGTAATTTAAAGCTCTTCAACTTTCTAGTTGGACTCACCTCCGGACTAAGGCTGAAAAATTACGAAAATGCCCTTCAACTCTCCATTTCTTGGTTTCTTTCACTGTTTTGAGATCTCCTTCGCACTAACTTACATGAAATACCTGTAAAACACATGAGAAATACACAAAACATGAAATACTTCCAAAAAGGGGTTAGTAGCATAAATACGAGACAAATCCAAGCTATTTACACTGCACGGGATCATAAAAATACCGAAATTAAGGGGATAAATATGAAGAATATGTGCCTAATCAACGACCATGTGTTTCTATCCCAGTATATTGAATGCTCTTGGAATTTTCCCAAAATATCCATAGGAAGCGGCCACACTTCCACATTGACATAGGTGAGTCTATCAAGAATACTCCTGTAGCTAAGTGCCCCACTCAAAATAAAGCTATAGATCTCATTAAGAGTTATAATAACTCATCCTTTAATCGCTTCAGGATATCATGCTCCATAGGGATGGACTCGGAGTAAAACCCCGTTCTATTTAAATTAAAAATAGCATGATTCAACCCATATCACTTGTGACTTGTTATTACCCTTTGAACATATTTATTGGGATCTCCAGTCTATATGTTGGGTCACCATCACAAATGACTCATTTATTCAAGGGCTTTAGTCTCATCCCTTTCGAGGTGTTCCACACCTTCTACCTAGCTAGTCCTTCCATCAAAGGGTCAGCTAAGTTCTGCTCAGACCATATATGATCCACCCGCACAGCACCTATAGAAATAAATTCTCTAACAGTACTATGCTTACGATGCATTTGTCATTTCTTATCGTTATAATAAAGGTTCTCAACTTTTGCAATAGCCGCGGTACTATCACAATGAATCAAAACGGCTGGTATCGGTCTTCCCCACAATGGGATATCTGTCAGGAGGTTTCTTAACCAACCTGCCTCTTCACTAGAAGTAGCTAGCACTATCATCTCAGACTCCATAATGGATTGAGCTAAAATAGTTTGCTTCTTAGATTTCCAAGAAACTGCACCACTAACTATGCTAAATATATATCCACTAGTAACCTTAGAATCATCAGATAGGGTGTTCAAATCAGCATCACTAAATCCTTCAAGTCCCGCAGGATGCTTATTATAGTGTAATCTCAGGTTCATCGTCCTTTTAAGGTACCGCATGACCCTCTCAATAGCATGCCAATGCTCCATAGTAGGTCTACTGGTAAATCTACATAGTACTCCCACAGCATAAGCCATGTTAGTGCAATCTGTAGCATAACGTAAGCTACCTATAATGTTTGCATAAGCATTTTGATTTACACTGTTGCCAGTGTTCTTAAATAACTTTACACTAGGGTCAAATGTAGTACTAGCAGGTTTACAGTCAAAGTAATTATATTTATTTAGAACTTTCTCAATGTAATGAAATTGATACATAGAAAGTCCATTTTCTGACCTAGTAGTATTAATTCCTAATATTACACTAGCTTCACCCAAATCCTACATATCAAAGTTGGCAAATAATAATGATTTAACATTTTCTACGGCATGAATATTAGAACCAAATATAAGCAAGTTATCAACATAAAGACATATGATAGTGCAAATGTTCTCAACATATTTATAATAAATGCATTTGCCACTTTCATTTATTTTAAACCCATTGGAGATTACTAGGCTATCGAATTTATCATGCCATTGTGTTGGTGCCTGTTTGAGTCCGTAAAGAGATTTATCTAATTTACATACTTTATTTTCTTGATTGTGTACAATAAAACCTTCAGGTTGGTCCATATAAATCTCTTCTCCTAATTCTCCATTTAAAAATGCAGTTTTAACATCCATTTGGTGTACAATTAAATCATTTAAGGCAGCTATAGCAAATAGTACACGTGTAGACGTTATTCTAGTCACGGGTGAAAATGTATCAAAAAAGTCTACATTTTCTCTTTGTCTAAAACCTTTAGCAACAAGACGTGCCTTATATTTTTCAACAGTGTCATCAGGTTTTAATTTCCTTTTAAGAATCCATTTACACCCAATTGTTTTACATCCAGGAGGAAGGTCCACTAAATGCCAAGTTTTATTTTTTTTTCCAAAGAATCCATTTCATCATTAATAGCCTCTTGCCATAAATCGGCATCTAAAGAAGATAAAGCTTCTTGAATAGTGTTAGGATCTTCCTCTAAAGTGTAAGCATAAAAGTCGGGACCAAAATCTTTTTCCACACGAGCCCTTTTACTTTTTTGAATTTCTAAAATGGATTCATTATTTTCTTTATTTTTATTTAAAGAAATATTAGTGGATGACTCGCCCCCACTATTTCTCAATTTAAAAGGAAAGTTATCTTCATAAAAATCAGCGTCATTTGATTCAATAATTACTTGATTTTTCAAGTCATAAAATCTGTATGCTTTACTATTAATAGCATAGCCTATAAAAATGCACTCATATGCTCTACTTGCCAATTTAGACCTTTTAGGGTCGGGTATACGTACATAGGCTAAGCACCCCCACGTTCTAAAGTATGATACGTTGGGCTTAATATTTTTCCAAATTTCATAAGGATATATTTTCATTTTAGTCTTAGGAATTCTATTAAGTACGTGACACACAGTCAAAATAATTTCACCCCATCAATGTGAGGCAGCCCCTGAATTTAATAAAATAGCCCCAACTAATGCAGTCAATGTTCTATTTTTTCTTTCGGCTTTACCGTTCATTTCGGGCAAATAAGGGGCAATTTTTTCGTGAATAATACCGTACAATAAATGGTCCATAATCATATTCGGTGCCTCTATCACTACGTAACCTTTTTATTTTCTGATTAAATTGATTTCCAATTTCATTTAGGAAAATTTTAAACATGTCAAATGCTTCACTATTTTTCATTAAATACACAAATGAATATTCAGAACAGTCATCAATAAAAGTTATAAAATAACGTTTCTCATTTCTAGTTGTGACACCATCCAATTCACAAATATGCGAATGAATTAAATCAAGTGGTTCAGCTTCTCTAAAAATAGATTTATGTGGCGTCTTAGTGATTTTTGCTTAACTACACCATTCACATTTTTCAAAATCATTTAATGATAATTCTAGAATTAATCCTAAAGTTCTCATATTTTTAACAAGTCGTTTATTAACATGATAAAGCCTAGCATGCCAAATATTAAATGAACAAGTAATATAAGCAGAAGGAGAAATTTTATTAGCATCAACATTCAACTTAAACATCCCATCAGTGGCATAACCCTTGCCTACAAAAATTCCATTTTTGGTCAAAGTAAATAAATCAGCACCAATAGTTTGAGTAAAGGCAACTTTGTTGAGAAGATATCCCGAAACCAAATTTTTCCTTATCTCGGGAGTGTGAAGAACATCTTTGAGGATAACAATCTTTCCCGAAGTGAACTTTAATTCCACATTTCCAGTACCAACAACCTCAGTTGAGTGAGAACCACCCAACAACACCTTCTTATCTGCAGTCTCAGAATAAGTCTTAAACAGAGTACGATCATAACAGATATGGCGGGAAGAGCCAGTATCCAACCACCACCCTTCAACACCGCTAACCATGTTGATTTATGAAATCATAGCACATATGTCCTCTTCGATCAAATTTTATTGTGCTTGTGGCACATTGCGACATTTGCCAGCCATATGGCCAGGCTTGCCACAATTGAAACAGAGAAATTGTCCCGAGTTGCTAGACTGTCCATTTCTATGGTTCTTATTCTTATTCTGAGTCTGAGTCGGATTTTGAAAATTTTGGTTGTGGCTCTTTTTTTTATTTTTCATATTTTTTTCGTTTTCCTTTAAAACAACTGGAGTGTGGTTCTTTTTCTGATTTTAGTTGTTAGACACAACAAGAATTTCATCTTTATAATCCTGTTTTCGGGATTCCTCCTCAATTCTCAATTTAGTAATGAGTGACTCTAGTGGAAATTCTTTAGACTTATGCCTCAAAACATTTTTAAACTCTTTGAACAGTGGAGGCAATTTATCAATAATCACAGCCACCTGAAATTGCTCATCTAAAGCTATGCCCTCGGAAATAATTTCATGGGCAATCATTTGCAAATCATGGGTTTGAGCAACAACAGATTTGTCATCCATCATTTGAAATTTCAAATAATGTCTGACGGCTTATTTTTTATCACCCGCCTCCTCCATGTCATATTTTTTAAACAGTGCATCCCAAACATCTTTTGCAGTTTTATAATTGGCATAGTAGTCATAAAGTTCGTCACTTAGAGCATTCAAAATATAATTCTTGGACATAAAATCATTTTCCTCCCAAGTTCTAATTGTTTTGCTTTCCTCAACAGTAGGTGGATTATTTACTTCGGGTTTGTCAAATTGAACACACGATGCGACTTTTTTCGTAGTTAAATAAAATAGCAGTTTTTTGCTCCAACGTTTAAAATGGGAGCCTTCATATTTGAAAGGCTTATTAAGGTTGGTTGAGTTAATATCGTCCATGGCAGAATTTCAGTACACCTTAAAATTATTGTTGTAGTAATTTAAATAAATGCAGAATTAAAGTAGGGAACGAAATTACCCAATTTAGGAGCAAATAAATCGACCCAAAAAATATAAGAAACCCGAAAGTAGTAAATCAGGCTGAGTCGCGAACAATGTCGCTCTCTTTAAGGTGTTTCGTGGCTCTGCCTCCAATTTCTGATGATAGATGAAAGCCTCGCCACCCCAGGATAAAAAAAACCCCAATATACGAAGCACACACCAGATTCGTTCAACGAAAACCCATTTAGTAATACATACATTGCTCGATTCTATGTAGTATAAATAATCTGGGGGAAGATTAATTATTTCTGTGGTATAATAATTATCCAGGAGCGAATAATTATTTCTGTAAAAAATTTCTGACTGAGAACTGTTTACTGTGTTGAAGTTGTGTGTGAAAACGGAGGTATAATACCTATTTTTATGTAAAAAAAAAATTACCGTTTGTGGGGAAAAATGTGGAGAGAAAACAGGAAACGTGGGTGGAAAAATTCAAAAGTAAACGGCATATGTTTTTTTCGGAATTAATTACCATTAAAAATTAATTTTTAAAGCCCAAAACTGTTAATTTATTTGACCAAAAAACTATTTCTTAATGAGCCCAAGCCCAAGACCCAGGACCTAGGACCCGGACAAGGGTCGGGCCCGATGGACGGCGGCGGCGGCATGCGCGCGTGTGTGACTTGGCCCAATAAGTTCCCCACCCATACACACAAAACATCTAATGCCTAAAGGGCTTGCCCAATTGTTCCAAATAAATTGTATATATACCACACCAAAACTCAGCCCCTTACCGATGTGGGACTAACTTACATGGGCATGGGCATGGGCATGGGCATTTTTTTTCTTCAAATGGCCTTAGGCAAAACAAAAGATTTTGGTTTCAAAGCTTTGCATTGACAGCTGTTTCCAACATTTATGGTGTGAATGGTTTGGGTTTGTATGAAGATTTCATGATATAGTGCATCATAGCAGTCATTTACTTTTTTCCTCTATTTCCATGTTTTGTACACTTTTACGATAGTTGGTTTTGATGGTGATGAATATTTCTTGATATGGTTTTGTTTTGTTTATTGTAAGTAATCACATGTTCTGTACACTTTTTATTATTTGATTTTACTACCATAAAATTTATGTAGGTTCATAAATAGAAATTTGATTACAAAAAAGGTTGCTTGATTTTAACAAAATACCCATAAAAGGTTTACCATCTTCTTGCACATTCGTATTAGAGACTCAATAATTTTAAGCCGAGTCGGAAATGTGACATGGCATTGTTCACACTAATGCATCACATACGCATTGATATGTGTCTGGGCTCCACCCGAACACGAGCTAATATCGGTGCGACGCATAAGTGTGTCTCAACAAATGTGTTGCATTTGTGAGTCGGCGTAGGACTCTAGAGACTATGTACACACATTTGAAAATTTTTACTCTACTTTTCGGGTGTCTATTTGTTGTGTTCGAATTGTGCCATTTCGAAATTAAGTCAAAAATAATATAATTCTACATGGGAGAGGGCGGTAGGGTTGTGTCAGTTACATTATTATTATTTTTTAAATGTGTTTATTTAAGGTCATTTTCAACCCTTTAATTTAAAAAAATCCAACTTTTGGGTCTATTGAAACTGAATGAATTTTTAGGGGAAAAGATTCAAAGAAAATAAAAGACACCATATGTCGAGTGAATCTAAATATTTCGATCGATGTTGTTTTTAACTAGAGGTTGGAGAGCACGTGATACACATGTGGTGCGTGTGAAAAGTTCAAATTTAAAAAGTTATTAAAGTTACCCATTGGTAGTAAGTCACTCGGTGTTTATTATATAGTAATCATTGAATAACCATCTTTACTAGAAGCATGTTCGTAAGTTCCAAATATTTTACTCATTTTCTTCATTTCATATTAATATTAGTTTAAATGTAAGAATAATATATATATGTCGCATATACTTTAAAAATAAAATTGTAACATGCCTGCGCATCGCGCGGGGTTTAGAACTAGTAATTTTAAATTTGTTCCCCCGCATTTCTGTTCGCAAGACATTTATTTTATTCACTTATTGTAAGATTTAGTCCCATAAATTAATTGTTAGTAAGTTTAACTCTCATAATTTTTATTTGTTGTGGTTTGAATTTCATTCTACGGAATTCGATAATTGACTATTAACTAATTTATTTTTATATCTAAATTGTCCAATATGAGGGGCATATTTGACTATTCATAGCTTTTGATAACTATGGAAGGACAAATATCATTTTCAAGAGTGTTATAACCTTTGAAGAATTTGCTTCAGTTATTATAATTCTTTTATTGATGATGAATAAATAAAAAAAATAAAAAAATTATACAGCATTTCAATTAAAGTTACTCATTCATTTGTAGTTTGGGATTTTTATCATCACTAGCATGCAACCCACGCAATGCGCAGGCATATGATAATAAATGTTAAAATTACTCATTTCAAAATCATAACAATATAAACAAAAATACAATTATGAAATGAAATTGCAGACTATAACCTCTTAAACAAATTGCCAAAAAATTGTAATTATAAGTAGTAATGAATGAATAAGCGGTTGCAAGTTCATTTATAAAGTGAAAAAAATTATATAAAATAATATACTATCTACTATTAATGTGTGGTTAAGTATCTTTAAATAATACAAAAGGAAATGTGTATTTAATTTCACAATGCATGAGCATTAAGTGGTAAAAAGTTAATATTAAGTTGTTGATTACCGGATTACGAAAAAAAATCACTAAATACATAATCATTAATTACAATTAATAACTCTAGAAAAACAGTAACAGTAAAGAGAGACAAGAAAAAAACGTAGAGTTTGTGATTGAAACAATCACTTGCAGAGTTTTGATCGAGTCGAAAGTTGAACTATATCTCCTTAAGACAAAATACGCCCTCGCTACGGTGCTGACGGTAAATTCAACGGGCGTCTTCCTCCCAGGATGAAACGGTCAACGGCTGTTTAAAGAAGCACTTCATTTTTTAATTATTTAATTAAAACGTTGAGTTAATTTGTTAGAGAGATACGGCTATACAAACAGTCAAATCTTTTCTTTGAAAAGTCATGAATTGCAACCCTTCACCACTCATAAAAAGGACCATATGCTATCCATTTTAAACACCAAAAAATCTACCTGAATTTCCTACTACTGTCCTTGTACCCTTCTTACTGTTTGAGAGAAATTGTCCATTGTTAGTTCCTGGGACTATTGCACTGAACTGCTTCCTGTAATAGTCGTTGATCGTTTCATCCTGGGAGGCAGAAGCCCGTTAAATTTACTGTCAGCACCGTAGCGGGGGCATATTCTTTCTTAAGGAGAGATAGTTTAACTTTTGACTCGGTCAAAACTCTACAAGTGATTATTTCAATCACAAAATGTATGTTCTTCTTGACTCTCTTTAGTGTTACTATTTTCTAGAGTAATTAATTAATTAATTTTAATTGCTTATTATTTATTTAGTGAAATTTTATTTTTTCGTAATTCGGTAATCAACATATGTTAAAAGTGACGTGTCTTAGTACCAATGTGTTCCTTCTAGCAAGGTGATTAATTAAGTATACTCACCTGTTCAAAATAGTGAAGTAATGAATGAGAATTTAGACTTAAAGTGACCCATTTGAGTTTAAGGTAGATGGTGTAACATAGTTAAGTGGTTTTGTCCCACATTGGAAAAGTGGTAGAAATACTTGGAGTTAATATACCCAAGTTTTGGGACTAATTCTTGGATGCCTTGGGCTATCCCAACTCTTTGAAGGGGAGATGTCCTACACTATGTGTGGTGACAAGTATATTCAACACAAATAAATGAGAAAAGCGCAATCACCAAAAAAAATAAAGAACATAACGAATGCCAATCACACAATATTGTATGTACGTGGTTCAGCAAAAATGCCTACGTCCATGGTGGTGCAGTCAGTATTATTTCTATATACATCGGGAAGTGTTTTTCAGAGAATATAAAAACGTGACTTTTGCCCCAGGCCTAGGGTTTATTATATACATGTTTGTTCTCAGGGAGTTGGGGTGTTGGACTCCACCACGTCCATCTTCTACTCCTAGAATATCTTCTTACGAGATTCTAAGAGTAGAATAAGTCATATATGAATTTAGTTGAGATGCGAGGACCCCAAACTTTGGGCTGCTTCTATTGGGCTACTCGTCTGGGCCTGTGATGGAAAATCCAGGTACCCACAATTGCCCCTAAAGTTGTTGGGCCACAATTTGGCTCAATAAATTTAAATGATTTGTTATATTGGCTTTCTTGTAAATTGTGTAACTCTTCCCAAGATTAGAGTTCTCTACTTGATTTTGGCGGCAACCTGCTTCAGGTCTCATGCGATATGATTGGAAATGTTTAAAAGGTTACTTAGAGCAGCATTTTTATACCGTCGTTTCAAACTTCATATTTTCTCATCTTCTTCAAGCTCTTACTGTTGCGCCCTCCTCTACAGGTCTTTGTTTACTTTGCTTTCAATCTTCTTCATTGTCTGGGCTTGTGATCTTGTGCCGCCCAAGCCAAACCTTCATCTCGTAAGTTCCCTTTGCCCTCTTTCTGTGTTTTTTCTGCTAAGATTTCCTCGTATTAGTAGTTAGGGTTTACAAATGACGAAGATAGGCAATAGACCTGTGTCTGAGTTTAGGAAGTTCTATAATATCCCAGACTGGGTAGATATTGAGTCCACCTCTCTCCCTAGAAATGTCAGAGAGATAGAGGACGCTCATTGGATTTATGTCCTCTTGCTGTCCTAAGGGGGCCTCACTCTCCCTCCGAGAAATTTGTTTTTACATTTCTTTGGTTATTTCAACATCGTTCCTGCACAATGTTCGTCGAATGTTTAGAAGATAGTTAATGGGGTCCATAGAATAAACCAACTCTATAGCACTAATTTAGGACTTGCTAAAATTTGTTTTTGCTATTCTTTCTCTCGAACTAGCTCTAGTATTCTTTACCTCAAGGCCAGGAGTCTTGATTGGGTATTGGTAGTAAACCTACCCGATTCCCACAAGGATTACTGGCAAGAGGGTTCTTTTGCTAGAAATTGGCAATTTCCTCCCCATACCGAGGGGTCGAGGTCTGACAGGTTCATGGTACCCTTTTATGGGGAGGAGTTTATAAGTAGGATTAATTTTTGTTCTGCTCTTCGATCTTCTTATTAATGTATGATTTTTCTGGTATTCTTCTTTCTTTTTTTCAGCGAGGACAAAGAATTTGGAACATGCTCTTAGTGAGGTTCGCGCAACCGAGCTGATCAAAGCTTGGAACATCAGAGAACCTTTGGCTGACGGTGAACATCCTCGGTCAGCTGCTTTTCTTCTAGAGTACAAGTATATTGGATCTAGTTTCATTGCACGACCTATAGAAAGTATCCCCGAGCTTGATATCACTAAAGAAGCTACTAAAGATCCTATTTATTTGGACAAGGAATAGAGAAGCTCTGGTGAGGGTAGCGGGGGTGATAACAGGGGTGCTGCTAAAGGTGATTCCAGTGAGATAAGATCCATTGGTGAAGGGTCTTGCAGTTCAAAAAAGGCTTCAGAAGCTCGAGAGTCCTCCAATGGGTCAACTAGTTCCAGCGAGGAAGAAATGGCTCCGCTAAGAAGAAATCAGATCTGGGGTGATGATGATGAGGACGATGTGCTTCTCTCTAGGAGGTCGAAGAAGCAAATGTAAGGTAGTGGAGAAGTTGCCACTAGCTCTCAGCCTACTGCCATCGAGCAGGAAAAGAAGAGGAAGGAGGAAGCACAGTTGAGAGAGAAAGAAGGAAGAGGAGAAAAAGAAGGAGGAAGAGAAGAAGAAGATGGAGGAGAGGAAGAGAGCTGAGAGGGAGAAGGAGAGGGAAGATAAGATAAGGAGAGATGAGGTGAGAATAAAGGCCGGTCATGCTCGGGTTCTCATGTCCGCTTTTCTTGAGGGGGCCTCTATTTCCCTCTCTCCCCAATTGGCTCCTGCATTGCTTGAAAGAGCAATTTTGCCTACTGATCATCAGAAGGCGATGGGGATTGACCAGTTATCTCTAGAGGCGAGCCAGAGGCTAGCCTTGGTAAGTCTTATTTTCTCCTTTACGTTTACAGTTTTAAGTTTGATGCTTCTCCATTTTTGCAACATTCTGCTTAATGTTTCTCTTTTTTGTAGTTTGTGACTGATTTCACCATCCTTTACTGTACTCGTGACGAGATGGTAAAGGTGAAGGCCGATCTGGAAAGGAAAAATGCTGAGATGTAGCGAAGGAATGCTGAGCTGGAGGCCAGCTTGAGGGATGCCAATGAGGCCCAGAAGTCCTCCGATCTCGCCCTTGTTGATGCCAATAGAGCGAAGGAGGCGGCGATAAATGAGTTGAATGAGCTAAGACAATCCTATGACCTGGTCTGCACGGGCAAGCTGGTCATGGTCGAGGAAAATAAGGTGCTGGATGAGAAGCTGAAAAAGTTGGAGTCCGAGGAAGCCACCATAAAGGAAAGTTCATATAACGCCGTTTAGAGGCAGCCACCATTAAGGAAAGTTCATACTCTAAATTAAATATGAGTCATAAATGTCGTTTTACATATAACGACGTAACAATACACAATATAATGATATTTACCTTCTGATATGATAAATAGACAAAACATAGTAAATATTATCCCTTAGTCTCACAGGAAAAATAATATTTACTCCAAGATCCATATTTTATAGAATTACCCCATCAGGCTAAATAATATAAAATAGCCGCTCAAAAGCCTGGGTTGTTACATACTCCCCCCCTTAGAAGGGAATTTTGCCCTCAAAATTCAGGCATATAGTATAACCATATAAAGGTATACTATACTAAACTATCGTTCTATCAATCTTAACAAACCCCTTAGCAGTGCGACGTCCCTATTGGACTCGGACTAAGGTCATCACTATTCGATCTCAGTCTACATTCTTCTTTCTCTAACATAACACCTAATCGTTCCTCATGAACTATTGATCCTACCTTTCTACTACGGAAGCAGATACCTACACAACCCGACACAAAATGCCTTACTCCCCAAATCACGTTACACCCTTACTAGGGGATAACTACACTAGGCTACACCCACTACACCCTACATATAAGAAACGATCCGAACTATTGTACATAAATTCGATCCATAAAAGCTACTACTCCTATCCTTCCTCAATCCTCCAATAGTCTCTTCTCACTAATTGGTGAATTGGTCAACCACGGAGATGAACGCGCTTACTATTGCGTCCCCTCGGTTAAGCTCATTCCACTTTGCATTCCATGCCTCGACTAATCTCTCCGATGGATCCTACTCAGCGCATCTACTACCCCATCCGCACTTCCTTAGAGAAAGGGAATATCCAATTGATAGTACTTTATGAACTCCAACTTGTTGCTCGTAAGAAGACAAATTTCCTTCCCAGGAAGTAGTACCACTATTTCTTTAGGGTGAATACCACCACAAAGAACTCTACATCATGCAGAGGATAATACTCCTCACGAGATTTAAGACTGTGAGGATCATAAACAACGGGTCCATGCTTCCGTATTAATACTTCCCATTCCTGTAAAAGACTCGTTCGTTAAATCCACTCTCGATCTTAACAACACGAGTGCAGGAGTAAGAGTCAACTCATCCTCTTAACTCCCTGAAAGATAGGTTACCAACGTAACACTCTACCTAAGAGAGGCCCCGCCTACTATGGCCTGACGTTTCGAATCACTCGAGATCCTATACCTCTACGTTATTGGGACCTAATCCCGATTAGAGTTAACCCACAAACCTATTGTGGTCAACTCCCTACCACCTTCCTAAAACAAATATCGCATGCCCTAAGGGTCTTACGTCCTAATAACCCTAAAGTCAATCTACACCCTATTGAAGTCGTATAAATATAATACTAATTATGTCCCTAGTGTCAAAGACCTTTACCGACTTCCAACATTAGCTTGGTTTGATGCATGGGACGTCTCGCCGAGGCGAAATCCAAACAAGGAACCCTCCCGTTACACTAATACCTCGCATCGTCGGTCATCGAGAAGTAATGGTCGAAGACACATGATCGGGACGGCTAAAGTCCTAACTCGTAACTCTAATAATGCACTTATACCACAGCAATCAACTGAGGCATTTACTATATGTAAGATGCCACAAATACTTTATCCCAATATACACACATACACCTTTTACAAATGGCCTTCTCATTAAGGTATAAACATAAGTGTTTATTCGACTTTTAAATCTTAGTCTTCCCCACATCGATAAGAGGAAAACTATTATAGTGCTCATATCTAACACATCAACTTAGCCCTTTAATCACTCATTTACGTGATTCTTGGCTAAACCTCCAACCTAGAACTTAACCAATAGAAAGAAAGAAAAGGAAGAAAAGAAAAGAAAATGCAACATCTCTCCACTCCCAATGTAGTTAAGGTTCATGCGTGGAGCGTCTCGCAAAGCGAAATCCAGACAAGGAACCCCTCCAACACAATCCCCTTAGCTTGTTGGTCATGGAGATACACAAGCAAAGCAAATAAAGAAAGCAAACAATCAAGCAAAATAATTGAAGAAAGACAAATAAAAATGAAAACTACCTACATACCGTAAACCATCTTTATAAAGTCTCAATCCTCTATCTAGGTGAGATATTATAGAACAACTAGTCCTCTCTAGAACTAGAAATAGGCTTGCCTCGCAATTCATTTTCTTGCTATCGAACCAACCCAACCAAGAACATCTCCACTCGCATATTACATATAATACGAGTGGCACATACTATAAATGCGCCTCTAAAATATCCCCACCCGCTTAATAACGAGCGAAGAAAATATAGAATTTCCCTACTATGGAAGCCACAAAGGTACTCTATATAACAACATAATTACCACTAAAAGCTCAATATACACACACGAATCTAGGGTTAATACAATACTACTCCATCTCTAGCTTCTCTAGCGATTATTCACGTAGTTCCCTTAACTTCTTTAGCAAAGAGAACATTCTACTAGCCTCCCGGGCCTTAGTTCAATGAGTCTTCCCCGGGTGAATGTCCACCGTTGGGGTCTCACGAATACTACTTCACCAAAAGTGTTAGCAACACTTACTTTTGAGCCTATCCTTTCATTGAAAGAATCTTTGTCCCTTGCACCAACCTTATTTCGGTTCACAACTTCCTTAACCGTTACACCCTTTATTCACGGTCGACCTCTGACCGAACCTCACGTGAATATTTGAGAACTTACTTTCTCATCATTCCTTATATCTCAGAGAAACTCGTTGTTGGAAATATCTAACGGGTTTCTCTATTGGCGAAACCTCCCGTTCCACCAAAATAAGGCGGCTACCATATCCGCCATATCAATCTTACTCCAATAGGTGAAAGATTTTCCTCCAATCATTACACCTGGGCACTTCTATACCCTTCTCTAGGACAAAACTCTGAGGCCTTACATTCTCACCGAATGAGACTACACTTCCTCTATCCAAGAGAACTTCAACATGTGGTCCTCATCAAGGACCCCTCATCTCCAACTTAATGTCTCTTGGAATCCCAAGCTTAACACCACTCTAAACTGGCAGCGGTACATGGAGAACTCTATCTACTGTGCTCAGTAGTCACGGTAGCAATATTTTAAAATAATGCTACAGAGGGAGGGACCTCTAAAGCGGACCTCATCCCCGACTACCACTTACAGCTCTTAGTAATCCCATCTCATGAGGCCTTCGCAACGACATCCCTAATGCCCTCAATCTGACGACTTACGAGTCTCACACGAACGCGTAAAAGATTTTTGGGGTTCTCATATCTTAGCAGGAGAACGAAATCTCACAAGAGAAGTCAACGATCTTAATCTTAGGGCTCTATATCAAATTAGAAGTAACGCTGAAAGCATAATACGTTCGCATAGATTCCTAAGGACCCTAGAACCTGATGCTCTGATACCATCTGTGACAACCCGCGTACTAAAATAATAGGTGGCCAGCCGAATACTCTAATAATCACAGGAATCATAGATGGTACATTCTTAGCATCATTTTCGATTAAAATAATAGTACGAGATAACCACCAATCATTTTAGAAAACGGGCTGTCAATAAAAATAAAATTTGTAAATAAAAGAAAAAACTTAGACAATCCCATTTGTGAAAATGGTGGATATAAAAAATCGATGAATAAAGAACGACAATAGAATAAATAATCACCGAATAAGCTGTCAGTGAACAGACCAATACAAATATTTACACCGAGTATTACATTTTCAATACTTACGATATAATAAATGAGTGCAATGCTCTGGGGCAACACGCCCGAATAAATAAACTGAACACAACTAGAGTACAATGGGAAGAGGCATCTAAAACCAAGAACCTACAGCATCTGCAATACGCTGTAGCTCCATGACAACTGGAATGGAAATGTAAATACGGGTCTCCATGTGGTAGAGCACCTGTGCGGCAAGAAGTATATGCAAACAAGGAAATATGGATATGGGTCAGGGCTCGGTTTGATATGATTCCCATGTGACTAAAATGCATGACAGTTAAGTGGGTATTTCTCTCACAATTAACAATAATAATTCTCACATCTCTGTCTAAAAGCAACCTAGCGCAATATCATGATGATGCTCTAGTTAACCCAAAGTACTAAGGGCTAACTTCTCCCCATTCTCAACACTATGCCCTGTTCGTGCGTGGGGTGTCTCGCAAAGCGAAATCCAAATAAGGAACCCCCCGATACAGTACTACGTAGGCAAGGTTGATCATCGAGATTCATTAGACACTAAGTACAACATTGATGAATATAATCATCTAATTTAATTTCCTTTAACATAGTGATAAGGGCTAAACTTCTCCCCAGTCTCAACACTATGCCCTATTCGTGCGTGGGGTGTCTCGCAAAGCGAAATCCAAACAAGGAACCCCCCGATACACTACTACTTAGGCAAGGTTGATCATCGAGATCCAAATAGACCCTCAGCACATACTAATTTATATATACATATATGGAAATCATCTACAACTACTCAAGGAAACATAAATAAATCTATTCTCCATCTAAAAGCACAATTCCTATTTCTTTCTTTAGGAATATATATAAATGGTACAACATTTTATGAAATGTTTATCAATTAATCTCATTTCAAAAATTTCTTTTAACAATTTTATTTCCTTTCTTCCATCCAGGAAAATACCTTTTTAAAGCAAGTTTTATTAACATAAAAAAAATGCTTTATCCTTTTTTTTCATAAAATCCCACTTCCCTTCTTCCATCCAGGAAGTGTAATCAAAAGTCATTTTTATTATCATAAAAATACTTTTGTGTACCATATGCTTCCATATCCCTTCTTCCATTCGGGAAATATATCTGAAGCCAATATATTTAACCCATTTCCCTTCTTCCATCCAGGAAATGTAAGTAAAGCCATTTTATTATCATAAAATGCTTTAACAAAATCTAAGGCTGCCCCTCCGGGTTTCCCCACTGGATGCGCCCCTAAATGGCTATCATCTTCCAGGGCCCATCAAACAAGACAACCTGGGAACCTAACAAACGTCGGGAAGCGATGATATGCCTGCGGGAAAGTCAAGACCACACTCAAAATCTCCTAACCAGCGCAGTATAATAAACGGCCATATGGCCTAGGACTATATCCACCCTACATTCATTAGCCAGGGGGCATCACCATACGCACGCAACTTTCCTTATGATATTTATGAAAAAAATTACTTTTTCCTTTTGAAAACATTCACTTTTACGTGCTCAAAATCATTCATTTGTATTTATTTCATTTAGTACTACATATTAGCATATGTCTTTCTTATTCTTAGTGTCATATTTTATTAATGACCTAAGACCCGACGTGCCATAAATCTCAAACTTGTCTCCAAGAGTTCATACAATTTCATAAACCCTCAAAGTGAGTCTCCCTCAAGGAGTAACTCCCAAAAGACTCATCATTAACATTTTATCTCCAATTTATCTTTAGGTTAACTTCCTATATCTTTCGAATATTAACCTACACGAATTAGCCCTCGGGGTAAGCCCAAATATCTCGTTTTATCCTAGGACTTTAGTCTACCCAAAACATCCCTCTAGGATTCCCCATTACTTACCAAAGGAAGTTCCCTAAACCTTGGACCTAAAAGAAAAAGGGCTAAAAGTCAAACTAGGAAAAACTCACAAAAATAGGGTGACCGAATCGATTCGACCCTTGGGCCGAATCGATTCGCCCTTGTGAATCGATTTGCCTAAAAGCCGAATCGATTCGGTGAGCAAAAACTGACATTCTATAATAGCCAAATTGATTCGGTCTTAACCTGAATCCATTCGGTCTCCTAGACTTGTAACCTACCCCTTAACCGAATCGATTCGCCTCGGAGCCGAATCGATTCAACCCTGGGAATTTTCCTAGTTTGGGCTACGGGTTGTATGAACCTTAAAATCCCCAAAACCCCAAATCCTGATTTTAACCAACATCAACAACAACAAATTCTCCCAAATTGTTTCTACACAATTAATAACTAATATGTATTCCTCAAATCAAGTTAAAACTAAGATTTAAGGGTGGAATCATCAAAATCCACAAAGAACCCATTTAGGGTTTAAATCTCCAAAACTTAACTACACATGCAATTTATCACATCAAATCAATATCTAGCAAGTAAGAAACTTGCCTCGAGGTTGTAGTCTCTGATCCTCCTCCAGTAGCAACAAAATTTGGCTTCAAATCTCCATTTATCTCTCTTTTCTCCATTTCTCCCAAGCTCTCTCTCTCTCTCTCTCTCTCTCTCTCTCTCTCTCTCTTTTGGCTTCTCTCATAAGATTGAGGGAATAAAAGGGTTGGGAGACTTAACCGGGTCTTAAAACATAAATGCCCCTCTTTTAATTGTTAATACACCATTAAAATGACTCGTAACCACTTATTTGAGTCATAACCCACAGAAAGTGCCCAAATCTCAAAAATAAAACTTGGCAATCATTTCGACTATCTCGACTATTCTTAAAACAACCACACCACCTATTTTGGCATTCTGGAAAATGTGAAAAAAAAATTATTTTCCAATTTTATTTTATTTCCTTAATCATACTCCAAATTAAATATGAGTCATAACCGTCGTTTTACATACAATGATGTAACAATACATAATATAATGCTATTTACCTTCTCATACGATAAATAGACAAAACATAGTAAATATTATCCCTTAGTCTCACAGGAAAAATAATATTTACTCCAACATCCCAATTTTATAGAATTATCCCATCAGGCAAAATAATATAAAATAGTCGCTCAAAAGCGTGTGTTGTTACATCATCTTCCAGGGCATTACTCACATACCATCTTGGGGACCCCGTTCGGTCTTAATATCACCTACATCGGAGCCATACACACACATACACGACGTCACGGGAAGCGGCCATAGCTCCTAACCGGTTAATGAGACGAGACATACCCACCACGCCTCTCCCCGAAAATAAAAATCACATAATAACACACTGGACGACTATGACTTGGGGACTATCCACACCGTGATCCTTGAGCCAGGACGCTCACCCTCTATGAGAAAACTTCCCAATGATAGCATGAGCGGGGTATGCTTAACCACATAAGTATATATATCATTCACATGCACAATATATATACATCCATATGATCCCATCATATGATCAAACATTAAACCATCATATACGGTTCAAATATTCATACAATGTATACCCACACATAAATATATCTATATATTCACATCCATATAGATATATATACATATATTCACATATCTTTATATCTATATATACAAACTAATTCTCGTTCATATGTATATGATATCTAAACTCAGCTATAAGTTTACATAATCCTCAATATACAAGCCTTCACCACAAACTCATTTAATTTACCTCGATATGTGAATACAATCCATCACTTGAAGCATATCCATCCATTTTTTCTATGATGAATAGTCTCGTAAACAACATACGAATATATATATATATATATATATATCCAACATTAGGGTTATCACCCAAAGCTTAGTGTAGGAAACCATCACTACACATCTCCTCTATATTCAAAAGTACATAATTATCTTTGGTACTAGTTGACCATTGGAATATACATGACTAATAGTCTAAAACCTCAAATTATCCCAACCACAATTCAAGTGTTTGAAGTCCAAGGGTTACATCCAGTCAATTATGTATAAACTATCCTGACTAGAATTGTACTACCACTCATTCTAGATGATAGTACGATTCAAATCGTTCCCAAGTTTTGCCTAAGGTTAAATTGTTCTTATGGACCCTTACTCCTAATGCATTACTAAATGGTCCTTAATTTAA
Organism: Sambucus nigra; assembly: GCA_949130495.1. Taxonomy (NCBI): domain Eukaryota; kingdom Viridiplantae; phylum Streptophyta; class Magnoliopsida; order Dipsacales; family Adoxaceae; genus Sambucus; species Sambucus nigra. The sequence goes on along the minus strand of OX422220.1, from coordinate 493,392,638 downwards.
ACATTTCTAAGTATACATAACCCCTCTCTCTCGTTAGTCCCCAATTAGAACTTAATAGAATCCTATCGCTATAAGGATTCAACAAGACTATCGGCCTATAAATTTCCAACATACCCTCGCAACTCTCACTAAGAGTTCTTAACCTCCCATTATACCTATGTTCACTTTTGAGTAATAATTACGACTTCCAACCCCAATGAGGTTTCCCACCTTCTCCATAAGCACACACAACTCCAATGCATATATGTAAACATATACCTTCTTTAAACTATTTAAAGAAATCCCCATAATCATCATAAGTGAGAAACCCCCTTATAAGTCTCCAAAATGTACCTCTTACATTATTAAAATAGACCCCAAATCAATAAACCCAACCAAAAAGGATTTGAAATCATCATAGAGAAAATTCCTCAAAATGCCCTGTTTCCGAATCGATTCGGTCTTGTTCCAAATCGATTCGGCCCAGAGAATCGATTCGGCCTCAGAGACGAATCTATTCGGGTCCAAAGACCTAGGTTTATGTCTCCGTCCGGATCGACTCAACTTGGGTCCGAATCGATTCGGTCAATGCAGACCTGCCAAATTGCCTAAGCCGAATCGATTCGCTTAGAGGGCGAATCGATTTGGGTCTGCAGATTTTGAAGGGTTCGTCTTCTACAATGAACCCACGAATTTTAAAGCCTAAAATTTGTATTCTAACCCCCAAACCTTCATCAATTCATGATTCTAAGCCAATAAATCAACCCAAAGTTGCTCCCAGCCATTTCTACACCATTAAACCCATATTTAAACATTGATTTCAAAATCTAAACCCAAAAATATAGGTTTTGATATTAATACCCAAATCCATTTCTTTAACCCACAAATTATGAAATCAAATACACAAATGACTTATTTAGCAAGATTAAACACTTGCCACAAATTTTTAGAGGTTGGATCGTCCTCGATGTCACGTTTGGGCCGAAAATCTCCACGATTTTTCTCCTCTCTCTCTTCCTTTCCTCTTCTTTTCTTTTTTCTTTTCTCTCTCTAGGGCTTTTTCTCTCTTTCTCTCAAATGAGAAGGCTTGATCCGTAAGCCTCTTAAATCCCTAAAACAAAAGTCCCAATTTTAAATATTAATACACACTTTAAATGACTCGGTTACTCCAATTCGAGTCAAACTAACTTAAAATATTCCGGAGTCGAAATAAAACCCAATGACAGTTATTTTGACTATCTCGACCCTTCCGGGATCGATGGTACACTTAAAATCATCATCCGGAATACTTTGAAATGTCCTCTCTTTTTGGACTTCAATTCCAAATTTTAAAATTCTCCAATTTAATTAAATTTTATTTTCCCCAAAATTTAATTTCTCAGTCTCCAAAATCAAGGGTTGTTACATACTTCCCCCCTTATGAAAATTTCGCCCAAGAAATTTTAGATATGCCTAGGACCTCAATCTCATCTAGTCCTTACATCAACCCTCAGGATCACTATACCGATCCTTTCTAGTTCTCACGTCGAACCATATAGATTTTAAAACAAACTACTACCCAAGGCGCCCATACACCCCGTACCCGAGCTTCCACTCGTAGAATTATAATCAGGCTCCATTAGCCTCAAATCGTAATATACTATCACCAATCATAATCTATAACAACATATTAACTATATAAAAGTTTGAAAATTGCCAATGATTGAACTCTCCTCAATTCCTGACTGTAGACACCTTCGTGCGGGGGAGGTCTCGCAAGAGAAATCCAAACAAGGATCCCTCCCAATACACTACTGTGCAGCTAGGTCGGGGATTGATATTAGTTGAACCAGGGTTAAGGTTTTATAAAAGATTTTTCATATTTTAGATATTGCCCGAAGGCCTTTATAATAATATAATATAATATAAAACAAATCCATGTCTTTCGACATGCCAAGCAAATACCTTATGTTCAGGACACAAGGTCTCAACAAATACAACACTGTAACCACTACCTAGTTCTCAAACTAGCACAACTATGAGCTAAATATCCGCTCAACATAAATCTACCAAACTCTGAATCTCTCAAGTATGAAATTCCTCTACACCACATCAACACCTTTCCATAAACTAAGTTCTTCCCTCATTAGAGCACTACAATTACACTCCCTAACCCATCCATAGGATGAATAACCTTAAAATCATGACCCAACAAACCTCGACATTCCGCCCCTTCAGAATTCAAGATTATAACTCTCGACTATCTCCTCACGAGACAATTTATTTTCTCAAAAGATTCCATACAGAGGCAGTACTCACTTCTTTATCGAAGAAAATTTTATACACCCTAACGGTGTAGCGACTAACTGCTCAATATACCTAACGCGCGACGTTGTCAAATTGCACAAAGCGTGACTTAAATCCAAAGAAAGGTATTCTACCTTATACTTCCATAATCCAATTGCTTTACTTCATCCTTGGATCCTCATTTGAAGTCCTATACTTCTTCCAGGACAATTATTATTCCTAAACCTATTTCTCCACATGAGAAACATCTTCCTCAAAATCCTTCCTAACCATTGTTAAGGACAAAACGCGATTGCGACTATCGAAAACTCCCTCAGTCCTACTCAACGAAACCGAGTCTCCAAATTCTTTCTCACTCATCCCAGAAGGCAATACTCCTGATATTGGGACAACTCCACCTACCTCACATCGGTAAAAGTCACCAACACCAGGTTTCCTAACTAAGGTTGACGGGTTTCTCAACCTAAACCTCCCAAGGACTACACTACTCTCTCCTTAGACTTACCTTACTAAGTACAAGATTCATCATTCGAGTAATTTTCCTTTCTTACTCAACCACCAATATGTCACCCTGAACCACTGCTAGAGTTCCCTTTCTTACCTCCGCCTGAATCGAGAAAACAAATACCTCCAATCAAAGCATTCCCAAAATCTGGTATGGGTATTATATATCTAATCTTGTCCTTTCCTAGGCGACATAATCTAGGCGACGTCTGAAACAGAAGCAACTGTTGTCAGAACGCCGATCAAGTGAATACACTTCATAGAAGAAGATAAGCGTAGTGAACACAACAGTCCTAATAGTAGGGATTTATATTGAGAACGTTAACGGAAGAACGCAGAAAACCCGCTCAGATCCTAAAGAGTCTAGAACCTGATGCTCTGATACCATCTGTAACACCCCGCTTAAAATAATAACGGGTGGCCAGCCCTATACTACATTAAATCAGGAGTTTCAAATGGCTCAGTCTCAACATCAACTGTTAGTACAAATATAATATACACTAACTACCCGATATCATATAAGTGAGATGTTAAAATTAAATAAAATATTCAACAGACAACAAACAAACACTATAAAACTACTAATAAAGAAAAGAAAGATACATACAAGAACTATGAGAAATGAAATGCTAGAATAAAATGAAATAAGTAACTACAACTTAATATACCACAAAGGAGTAGACCCGAATAAGCTGTCGGGTCACAGCCAATGCAATAACTGAAATAAAATAAATATACAGATCTATAAATATCCCTTTGGTATAAACCCGATACACAACATGAATCCTACCTAGATTTTTAAAAGTAGGAAGCGACTATAATCTAAGTCCCGTAACAGTCCGCACCTGTCACGGCTCCCAAGACTCTGTATAGAAGTTCATCCGGCATCCATGCGGTAGGACACATGTGGTAATATATATATATATATATATATATATATATATATATATATATATATAGGCAGGAGAGAAAAGTAAATGGGTCAGAGCCCGAGTTGTGAAAAATATTTAGCAAGTGTGTTAACCGTGCATAATAAATATCGGTGCACTTATTTCATAATTAAAGTGGAATCGCACTCTCGTGAAATACCAACTCACCTCTCATCTAACGGCGTGCACATATTCGCGTCATGAGATTTTAGTTAAATTACCCACATTTATATGGACAACCTAACTTAACATAGTCCCAGCCTATACCCACGAGAATTTCCTTCCTATCTTAACCCAAGAATCCTCTCTTTCTAAACATACTTAATTATTTTTACAAACAAATATGCCATACTAGGCTTAATGGATTATGGTTTATAATTTAATTAATTATAATTCTTAATATGTTACCCATATAAATTTGGGTTTAATCATATGATTTAATTACTAAATAACATGCATACAAATTATTATTGACAAAACTTCTCTCCATTCTCAGCACTGCACTATGTTTCGTGCGTGGGGTGTCTCGTACAGAGAAATCAAAACAAGTAACCACCCCATTACACTACTCCTTGACAATGTCAATCCTAGAGATCCATTATGCCATACATACAATTTTATACTACTACAACTACTAAATTTAGATTACAATATAAAAAAAACTTAAAATCTCCAATAATATACTTGGGATGATGTAACCGAAATATCCCTTAAATGCGATACATCAACCCCCATCGATCTAGTACATCATAATCATCCAAGATATACTCCACAATGATTCCGTATCCTTTCATCTATAGGATATATAAATATATATATAAATATATAGGCATTTATTCTAACCATATATATATATATATATATATATATATATATTTATATATATATATATATATTTATATATATATATATATATATAATAAGTTAGGGAAGTTTTTGAATTGTCTACACATTTTAACGGTCAAGATGTGTGCCACCTACTTACACATTTTTACACATTTTAAGGGTTCATATCTCATCTCTTTCTTTTTTACAAACCTACCCCTCAATTCTTTGGTTTCCCCCCATTTTTTTCCTTATCAAATTTACCCTTTAATTCAAAAATGGGGGCATTTTGGTAACACAACCCCATCTTTCTCGATATCTCCCACTTGCCCCCGTATCCCTCATTCTCTCTCTTACTCGCCCGTCGTCCACAAAGATCTCCATCTCAAAACAAAAACCTCCCTCATCTTCTCCCCATCAGTTATCTCCCTCCGCTCTGTACCATCGCTGTTGTCGCCATCATCGCTCTCTCGTTCTCACGCACTTCTATAGGTGTCTCCATCATCGATGTTCATTTGGATTGTTTATCAGGTGTATAACAATTATTGGTTTGTAACATTTAACATCTACTGATTTGTAACATCTAACAACAATCAGCTCGATTTTTGTTTTTTTCTCAGGCACATGGTGTACTAATTTTGCTCAAAGAGAGTTCTATTAGGTCCATGGTTTATTTTTCAATTTTTTATTTTTGGTACATGGTTTGTTTGTCAATTTTTTGTTTTCATGGTTTAGTCTTAGTCAAAGAGAGTTCTATCAGGTACATCGTTTGTTTATCAGGTACATGATTATACTAATAAAAAACTCCCTAACTGTGAAAGCTCGATACTAAAAATACCAGCATTTATAGGTTATTGTGAAGCATAGTGATAATGTAAATTAATCCCTTTAGTTTAGTCATTGATCATTAGCAGCCCTAATTTCAAGATGCATAGAAGGGATTGGAGGGCTACAATGGTAGCCCTGATTTCGAGACAGTGGGAAAGTAGTAGACCAAGTTGGAGTTTCAATTACATACCTATGTATCACTTTGATCGGTCAAAACAGGCTTTGTTTGGTCTTCGGTAACGGATAATACTACATTTTAGCACTACAATTTTCTTTGTTATATATATTGTTGACCTATTCATTTATGTTCTTGAAATTTAGTTCATTTATAGTGCATACACTTCAGGGTTGATTAAGCAGCTCTCTCTGGATATTGAGTTGTTATTTTTTGTTTATTCTTAGTGTTTATTCTCTAATATGGTGAAAACCCTTCTCATTCATTACCACATATGGTATACTGATTTAAATCCATTGTGTTATCTGTTTCACTTTTGGCTATGAAAACTTTTTTGTATTGGTGACACTATTAACTTTATGGCGTTTGTTTAATTGTCTAGGTGATTTTATGTTCCATTGATGTGGTTTTTTATAATGTATGTTGCTAGGGTTTCAAAGATATCACATTGATTATGAGGTTAAATATTGTCATAGATGTTGTTGCATGTATTCAATCAAAAAGTTCCAGGTGTGTGATTCATTGTGAACCTATGGTTTAATGAGTTTTCAATTTTGGGAACTTTGTGACTCATTACCAGTGTATATTGATTTGCAGATTTAGCTTGATGCTTGAAATGAAGGTATAAAACACATTCAGAGATATTTTTAATTTCACGTGTTTTCACATTTAGTTAGTGTTAGTCTATATTTTTAATTTCATATTTGGGCATTGGCATGACTCTTATGTTTGGTTAGTGTTTGCGTATATATTTAATTTCATATTTGGGCATCGGCATGTGTTTTCACATTTGGGGTTTTTAATTTCAGTGTATTTTCATGATTTGTTTATTTGTGAGTCTGATTTGTTTGAAAAACTCCAAATTATTATAATATCTTATCTGTTTGAATTTTAGAAGAACAAGGTCATGTGTTCAACAACTAAAAGACTATGGCACTGTCTCCATGTGTTCAACAACTAAATTAAACCATTTTGCTATTCTATATTCTGCTCAGTCTCAGGATGAATACTAACTTAACTGCCCAAGGTATACTCTGCTTTTCTATACTTAGTTTGGTTTAGCACTTTCTAATCCAGGCTCCATATTTGGTTTAATAATAATTATGTTTTTTTTGTTCAAATCCATGCTCCATATATTTGTAACAACAACTATGTTCTATTTTTTTGTCTTTAGATCTTCCGATACTTTGTTTTACTAAAGTTTGGTCTCCTTTATCCCCAATGTTAGTTTGTATATTTATCTCTTACGTTAATTTGTATTCACTGTCATCCTACTTAGAACAACCTTATATTACTTGCACTATGAAGGATGGCATCATGTAATTATATATTGTTTGAAAATGTACGTATGGTACTTGCACTGTGAAGGATGTACTCTGGATTACTTGAATGATATTTTTGTTTTATCAAATTTAGATTTCGTTTTGTTTTTCATTTTGTTGTTGGTTTTTACTGTTTTGCCTCAAAATCTTAACCGATATTTTAATCAATTACTCTAAACATTCTCGAGATGAACTTATTAACAATAATGAGCATATTTATCTGTTTTGTTTCTTGGATCTGCGGGTGTGATTTTGGTGCTTGAAAGTTTAGTCTGGGATAACTTTCAATGGTAATTTCAACATATTAATTCCCGTCTTTCCGCAAATTTGAACATATTAGATGACAATCCCTATATTATAGCTACAGTAGGAAAAATATGGCTGCATTGCTGCTTTATAGCTACATAGTTGCTGTATAGCTGTATAGATGACAATCCCTATATTTTTGTTTGTATTCGTGTTATGCGTGCGAGTATGTCCGTACATAATTTACGGGGAATGGAATTAATATAAATATAACTGATATCATCTACTGATATAGCAGATATCAATTATATTTCTACTAATCATATTGAGTTAACATCTTTTAATCCTACTTATATAGCAACTAACTGATATCAGCTAATGATATAGCAGATATCAATTATATTGACACTAATATAGTAGATATAGAAGATATCAGTTAACATCTCAGTAAGTAGTATGTTGAGACTAATTAGTGTATTACAATATGATTCCTTATGTACTACGTGTATTATTTAATGAAACTCATACACAAGTATCCATATAACATAACATATTACAACATGATTCCCTATGTACTATGTGTATTATTTAATGAAACTCATACGCAAGTAGACTATTAAAAACAAATTAAAGTTGTAGTAGCCATATAACTTAACACAATTGCATTGGTTTTTAAAACTGAACAAATATTGAATAGCAGGTTATATTATAAGTTATAACACTTAAACGCTATCATATGATTTCCATTTTTTTGGTTCGTTTTACACCTGATATCTGTTCTTGATACTGTGAGATATGGTATTTGCAACTATAAAGCACTCCAACTGTGAGATATCGTATTTTCTCTATAAAATTTATTGTTGTAAATAACTACTACTGATCACGTTTGTTGTAAATAATATGCTTCTGATCAAACTATTTACATAGCTGTTCTGATCAAATTTATTATTTAGGTAGCAGGTATCAACAGCAGGTGTGTTTAATGATGTTTCCCTATAAAAGAAGTATAATAGCATATACTTTATAGGTACCTACAACAACATACATTGCTCAATTTCTTTATTTTTTTGCAGGTGTGTTATAGCATTGTTTTATAGGTAGCAGGAACATAAGTGTTGACTTACAACATCACGTAGCAGCAGAAGCAGCACCATCACGTAGCAGGTAGCTGCAGCAGCATCAGGTAGAAGGTAGTTGTTTCATCCGGTAATGTTTATGTTCATCTTTAGTTTACATGTTAACATGTTCAGTTCCTATGTTTGCATCTATCATAAGCTAAAATTTTTAAGGGGCTGAGTTTTTTCATGACAGAACTCGGGTATGAGCTCCAATACTTGGCCTCTCACCCCATGTTTTTAGCGTATAACTTGGAACGAGAGGGTGGTGAACGAGTACAATGTTTTCAAGTATCTTATTTTCCTTTTGAGTAAACCATTGTGAAAATGATATATAATGATTGGGTTAAACATTGTAATTTTCTTTGTACAAATGCCGCAATTAATTTTATGTTAAGTTTTTCTAAGATCACTCTTGCAAGCATTAGTGATGCAGGTACCGAGTTTAATTCACTGTAGTGTATCTTCCATCTGTTATGTTCTTGCAAGGTTTCCAATAGTATAAAGATCAATATAAATGTGAGCTAAACATGACTGATAAGTCATTTGAATTTTACTGGAATTCAATCATGCATGAATCTACTATTGTGCAGGAATTTCCCTTCTCAGATGCCCCACTAGAAAAAAGAGAGAAGGTCTTAGATATGTACAAGGAGATCTTTGCTAAAAAGAAAAGATAGCATGTCTTTGTTTGAAGAAGGGGAAGCAGGTCTTGGTTTAAAAAAAGAAGAAGCAGGTCTACATGAGAAGGCAAGTCTTTTTACCCCTAACTTTCTTAAACAACGAATGATTATTCAGTGCGAAATGACCACTGTTAGGAGGAATGCCATAACTTTTTAACCGTAAATCGGAATGAGACGATTCTGGCGCCATTGGATTCGTATTGTATGTGCCTAACTAATTCGTTTCGGGAAATTTTCGGTGCTGCTAGAGGGGTCTAAATCTACTTTTAAGTCAATAGTTCCTTTTTTCATTACATATTTGGCTTATGTAAGGTTTTTTCTTCAGTTTTTTTTGCCTATTTTGATTGCCTTCTTAGTCATTTCTGGATTATGTCATTTTTCTAGGCACATGATATCTAAAGTATTCTATTTGATATCTAAAGAACTCTATTTTTTCTTCACTTTTATGGGCATGAGTGATACTTCAAATGTTTTTTGTTATGCACTTCGCGATTACGTTCGTCCGAAAGTTTTTACCATTTCGCGATTACGTACACACGCACACGCACACATAAACACACACACACACACACATACATACACACACAGACAACTCTCCCTCATCTTCTCCCCCTCCACCGCCCCCTTCCCGACCTCCTCCCCCTTCCCCACGCACACACGCGCACACAAACACACACACATCTCTCCCTCATCTTCTCCCCCTCCCCCTCCGCCGCCTCCTGCCCCTCCCCCTCCCCCCTTACCCACTCACACACGCATAGCACATATGCTTTGCATATATTCATCCCCCTCCTCACCCCCTCCGTATCCCCATCTCGCCCATGGTAAAATCCCTCCCCCCTTCCCCACACACACACGCACACGTAAACACACACACACACACACACATGGCTCTCCCTCATCTTCTCCACCTCCATCGCCCCCTGCCCCTCCCACTCCCCCTTCCTCACTCACACACGCTGAGCATATATGCGATGCATATATGCATCCCCCTCCCCCGCCCCATCCGCATCCCCCTCCCACCCCTGGTAAAATCCCTCCCCCCTCCCCCTTCCCCACATGCACACACACACAAATCTTCCTCATCTTCTCCCCCTCCACCGCCCCTGCCCTATTCCCTCCCCCTTCCCCATGCACACACGTGAACACAAACACACACACAAATGCGCACACACACAACTCTCCCTCATCTTCTCCCCCTCCGCCGCCCCCTTCCCCGCCCCTCCCCCTTTCCCCACTCACACACGCACAGCATAAATGCGATGCATATATTCAATCTTCATATATGCAGCCCCGCCCCCTCCGCACTCCCTCCCGCCCCTGGTAAAATCCCTCTGACCTCCCCCTTCCCCACTCACACACACACGCGAGCGCGCACACACACACACACACACACACACACACAGATCTCCCTCATCTTCTCCCCCTCCGCCGCCCCCTGCCTCGCCCCCTCCCCCTTTCCCCACTCACACGCAGATCATATATATGATGCATATATATAATCTGCATATATGCAACGCCCTCCCCCACCCCCTCTGTAGACCCCTCCTTCCCCTGTTAAAATCCCTCCCCCCTCCCCCCTTCCCCACACGCAGAATGGTCTTGAATTTGCTATTGTGAGGCCTTTTAATTGTTGGTTCAGGGAGGGTATCCCTGGGGTTTTGGCCTATTTTAGTAATAATATACAATGGGGTGAGCCCCTGAAGCTCATAGACGGTCAGGTAGCTTGCTCAAATGATGTTATAAGTGTATTCCAGACAAGGGAATAAAACTCATTGGTCTTCCATAATTTATTGAATGCTGATATAGCTACTCCATAATTGGAAGGATTGTTTTTTTGTTTCTTTCCCTTTCAGACTCCACTTTATAGTATACAATACACATGTAATATAGCTAATATGGAAGAACTAATGCTTTAAATCTATTGATTAGGTCTTTAAAGGAAAGTTATATGGTTGTGAATGATTGGAAGAATAGGCACTAGACGACGAATATAAAGGGCTCACCTCGCAGCAAGTAAAGTCCAAAGGTGAAATGGAAAATGGTCTCGACTTCAATGTCATCTTCATAGAATTGGAAACCTCTCTACCCCCTGCCTGGGGTCCTTTATTGTGTGTACCACCATCTCTAAATCCCCTGGACTGGAAATCATGTTTAAACTAGAAGCTGTCGTAACTCGATGATGGACCATATTCATCACGATCACACGGCCAGCTCTGAAATTGATACTCTACAAACTGACTGACATCTATTTAAGTACTTTATTCGAGGATGGTTACCGTTTAAACAAACATTTTTTTCTATGGTGAATGCTTACTAATAGTACTAATAATGTTGCTACAGCAGCAATCGGAATTACCTCCATTTTTTAGATGGAAGCCAAAGCAGCAGCATTTGTTTTAGCTGCTGAGAAAAATGCAACATTATTATTAGTGATTGAAGTAGTGGGGGTGCTAATTCTGTCCACTACTTCAATCACCAACAATTCCATTGATTAGGTTTGGTTGCTCTGGGATGACAACTATGTACTCTACGATTTAAAAATTCCACAAAAATTGATCTTGATGACCCTTTGGCTGATGAATTAATGCGGTTCTATGAGAGAATGGGTGACACACTAGCGCACCAATATGGTTGTTCAGCTGCGCATAATGAGGTACACTAATATCTTCTCTTGCAAGTTCTTATGGTTTTTGAAATTCAGATAGATTGGTTTGGCATTATTCTTAGTCCATTTATTAACTTTGCATATCAAACATATTGTTATGTGCTTTTCTCTAATAGTAGAAATTCTAATTTTCATAGTTGCAAGTGTTGAAAGTACTCCCAACACGTTAGTATCAGGAAAATTCTACTTGAAAAACCATATTATGATTGCATGCTAAGAAACATATCTGACCATATGATCTTTCTAGACCTAACATTATGCAAGAAGCTAATCAAATTGTGGCTAAACTACTGTATATGTATTACGTCAAGTACTTGCCTTGAACTGGGATATTTAACATATTATTTTAGCAAACTTTAGATCATATTAGTTGTGATGTTTCTTATGGTGAAAGATGTGCCTTACTCATTGTAAATTTATAGCCCCAAAAATGTACTGTACTTAGGCAGCAGGTACTAGGAATATTGGCATAGGTGGTACCGATGCTTCAGATACTGCCACGTGACAAGTTTGAGCAACACTTTCAGTTGTTTAAGCCCCTGAATATACTGCTACATGAAGATACTGCACGGGCATATGCTACGTACTCTTGACTGATTCATAATGCTTTATCCCCTAAATATACTGTCAGACTTCTGAAAATGATTCTCATACTTCAAAGATCCCATTTCTTCAAGTTATTTTTTTTACAGCTGAACTCTAGGAAACCCCAAAATTGATTATACTAAAACAACACAAAATCAATGGTTGATGATTATCAGAGCATAAATTTTGACAAACAAGTCAACTCTCTATATGAACTTCATTCTAAACTATTTTTTGACATATTCTATAAAATTCTGCAGTTATGAGATTTTGTTCCATAGTGCATTGAACATAAACAAAATTTACATTGATCTCATAACTTCAGGTCCATCTAAATTCTATTTTTATACAAGGAGTTTTTATGTTCAATTTTGTTTATCAATCCTGTTTATGTTCAATTTATTATATGGTTTCAATTGTGTAGTATGATAGTCAATGCGCTCCTCACCGTTATTAATTTTACATTTATTCTCTAATACATTTAATATATGTCCGAGTTCAATATATTTGAGTGCAATTGGGTAGAAATTGATTGGATTTTATATTTCTAAGCGGAAGTCTATTGTGAATAATTTTGTTTAGACATCAATTAACGAATGCTTAATTTCTCTTTTGTTTTGATTTTTTTAGTAACTCTCTTTCACAGTTAAAGATACAAGTTTAACATTACAGAAGAGTGGGACAATCATCCACATACAATTAAAGAGATCAAATCAATGTCAAAGATAACACTAAAATCGAAATGAATCCCGAAAGTACTCTTGCTCATGCCTTTTATCACCAAGTATTATATCTCTTTCTCTCTCTCTTCAATTTGGTCGCGCGATTTCATATAGAATCGCATCGTCATTCCAGATGCACAGAACTTCTAAGCGTCGCCATAACATGAGCTTTTTTCCGTTATTCAGTGTCGTTTAGGCATATGAAAATGCATTGAAATACACAATATCCATTATTCGGTGTCGTTTAGAGTTTAAGCTTACATTTTTAAGCTTACATTATAGTTTAAACATTTAAGATTTTAGTTATATAAATGGTCTCTTTTTATTTGTAGTGTTCTTTCGTTTGAATAAAGGATTTTCTCATATTTTATTTGGACCTTTCTTCATGAATCTATGATTAAAATCTATATTGTTACTGAAGATGCATTTTGTGTGTTATAATATGAATCTATAACTCCTCTTATCACACTTGACTTTTCTTTTATAGGTAGAAGTATTGAAACAGTTATGCAGAGGATGCAAAATAAAGGTGTGAAAATTTCTTGAAGACCACTTGCAATTGAAGTCTTAACACAGGGAATTAACTCCCATTTGCACCAACGAAACCTGCTGGAAACTTCATGAAAAACCACATGGAGCCAAGACAAATTGGTGAAGAACCTATGGCAGAGCAAGGGCAGTGCTGCTGTTGTAGCACCTGATCAGCGCTGAGGTGGGATATGCAGGTGAGACTTTGGTGCATCTTACGTGATTTATAGTAATTTGGTGCATCTTACGTGATTTATGGTAATTTTTTTATTTTAATTATTATTTCCCGACTTCAATCTCTTTATTTATTCATATATATGTCTTCTGCATTTACTGGAAGTAAAATTTTCTTTGCAATGGAACATCGAACGTTTGAATCGCACAATACTCTTTTACGATTTGCCTCTCCACCAATGTTTTTGCCAGGTATAGTTAAGTTTGAAGTTTCTTTTATTTGTTCCATTGTGTTAAATTCACATGTAGAGTTCATAGTTTAGGTAAGTCAGGTACTGGAACGGAGGGAGAAGTTTTTAGAGAAAGAATCTATTAGAGTAAGTAAGGTATATTTTACTGTAAACTAAATTTTGTGTCTTAGAGTTTAAATATAACAAAACATATCACCTTGCAGCTGATGCCAGGGCTTACTGCTCAAATAATTGCTAAAGAATCAATTCAACTTATTGTTGATGAACAAGTGGAACTCAAGGACTCAGCAGTCTCAAAGAGGTGGTTGCCCTCAATTAAATCTTTTTTTACCTTATCAAATTTCTATTAATCTTTCCTTTTTTAGACTTGCTTGAATAAGATCTCATATCCCAAAGCTCGCAATGACTTTGATCATATTCAAGGCCGGATTATCTGATTCACATAGCCTGATTAGCTATGATTCGCCAGATGTATTAAAAAAATAAATAAACATCAACAATCTTTGCTTTATTTTGTGCAAGCAGAATTATAGTTTGATTGGGCCATATAATAAAAGGAAGAACAATTAACTCTTGCGTCTATTGTTGATCGTTTATACTTCAACGCCATTGTCTTTTGAAGTTTACAACCTTATGCATGTAGTTTCTTATATGTACTTTTATTTTTTTCAGTTGATTCCAACGAACAAGTTATTTGTATTCTTTTGCAAATCGTCCAACAGAAATTCCATTTTTAGTTTTGGAAAATGGTAGCTCCATTGATCGAAAACATTCTCAGTCGCGTATAAGGCAAAGCTTCCCAAGCCACTTAAACTCGACAAAAGACAAATATAGTGGGCCCCCAACACTGTACTCTCCCTCATATTCTCCACCTCCATCACACCCCACTCTCCCCCTCCTTCCTTCCCCACTCACACATGCATAGTATATATGCGATGCATATATGCAACCCCCTCCTCCCTCCCCCCTTCCCCACTCACACACACACACACATACACAAAACTCTCCCTCCACTGCCCCTTGCCCCGTCCCCTCCTCCCTTCCCCACTCACACGCACACATGTGCACACAAACACACATAAACACACACACACACAACTCTCCCTCTTCTCACCTTCCCCCCTCCCCCTCCCCCTTCTCCACTCACACATGCACACACACACAAATCTCACACCCACACACATTGTTACCTTCACCTAAAAAAAGTACCCCGCCCCACCTTCCCCACACACGCACACGCACAAATCTCACACCCAATCAATTTCCACTTCCCAATAGGATATTATTTGTAATTTTTATCGAAGCTGATACAATGGTTTGCTCTCCATTTATGTTCGATATTGCCACAGTTTGGACTTTTTATCGAATAACATGGCTAGGAAATTATTATTAATTTTTATTGTTACCCACTTTTCAGTATAACATGGCTAGGAAATGTACAGAAAATCTCATGTATGTTACTGATTGTATATTTACTTATGTGATTGTATATTTGTTTGAGAAACTGATTAATTATGTTTATTGTTTCTCAAAACGTACAGAAAATCGAGAGGGAGAGAATGATAATGGCGAGAGGTGGGAAGAAGGATGGGAAGACAACATTAGTATCTCTCACCCCATCTAAGATGGTGGTCAAACACCATGGCACAGACATTTTGAGGAAGTTCCACAGAAAGAATAAATTCATATTCTCCTTTCCCGGACTTCTAGCTCCCATATCCGAATTTGGGATTTTTTTTATTGTTGGAATTGTTGTTACCTCTTAAATAAGGTGGATAGTCCAATAAATAAAGGAGCCTATGTCCAATTTTTTTTTAAAATTGACACTTTATTTTTTTGAGACAGTAATTTGATTGATGAATATTGTATATTTCATTGTATATGTGAATTTGTTTGATGATTTTAGACGATTTTGATGTTTGACTATTTTTTATTTGTTAAGTAGGGTGAATAGTTCTATAAACAAAGGAGATTATATCTAATTTTTTTAAAAATTTGACACTAGGTTTTTTTGAGACACAATGTGAATTCGATGGATGAATATTTTATATTTCGTATTATATGTGAATTTATTTGATGAATTTAGACAATTTGAATGTTATTGGACTATTTGTTGTTTGTTAAGCATGGTGAATAGTCCTATAAATAAATGATATTATGACCAATTGTTTTAAAATTACACTTCGAATTTTTTGCGTTTCGCGATTACGTACTTTGGAAAATTTCGTTGTGACTTCAGGCACGGACATACGCTAGTATATATATATACAATCATCCATTCCCATAGCCAAGTGTACATACGACATATGATGTACAATGGCCATACACATAATGTACCTCGCTATATATATTGCCGATAAAACTGCATCATGCTATCATCTTCCAGGGCATTACTCACATACCATCCTAGGGACCCCAGTAGGTCTCAATAAGATCTCAATATCACCAACATGGGATCCATACACACACACATGACGTCCCGGGAAGCGTCCATAGCTCCTAACCGGTCAATGAGACGAGACAAACCCATTACGCCTCACCCCGAAAATATAAATCACATAATAACACACGGGACGACTATGACCTGGGGACTATCCACACCCTGCTCCTTGAGCCAGAATGCTCACCCTCTGCGCAGAAACTTTCCAATGATAGCATGAGCAGGGTATGCTTAACCACATAAGTATATATATCGTTCACATGCACAATATATATACATCCATATGATCCCATCATATGATCAAACAT
Source organism: Sambucus nigra (assembly GCA_949130495.1). Classification (NCBI taxonomy): domain Eukaryota; kingdom Viridiplantae; phylum Streptophyta; class Magnoliopsida; order Dipsacales; family Adoxaceae; genus Sambucus; species Sambucus nigra. Next base: position 493,376,070 of record OX422220.1, on the reverse strand, counting down.
TAAGCCATCATATACGGTTTAGATATTCATACCATGTATATCCACACATAAATATATCTATATATTCATATCCATATAGATATATATACATATATTCACATATCTTTATATCTATATATACAAACTAATTCTCGTTCATATGTATATGATATCTAACCTCGGCTATAAGTATACATAATCCTCAATATACAAGACGTCACCACAAACTCATTTAATTTACCTCGATATGTGAATACAATCCCTCACTTGAAGCATATTCATACATTTTTGCTATGATGAATAGTCTCCCAAACAACATACGGATATATATATATATATATATATCCAACAATAGGGTTATCACCCAAAGCTTAATGTAGGAAACCATCACTACACATCTCCTATATATTCAAAAGTACATAATTATCTTTGGTACTAGTTGACCATTGGCATATACATGACTAATAGTATAAAACCTCAAATTATCCCAACCTCAATTCAAGTGGTGGAATTCCAAGGGTTACATCCAGTCAATTATGTATAAACTATCCTGACTAGAATTGTACTACCACTCATTCTAGATGATAGTACGATTCAAATCGTTCCCAAGTTTTGCCTAAGGTTAAATTGTTCTTATGGACCCTTACTCCTAATGTATTACCAATGGTCCTTAATTTAAACATTTCTAAGGATACATAACCCCTCTCTCTCGTTAGTCCCCAATTAGAACTTAATAGAATCCTATCGCTATAAGGATTCAACAAGACTATCGGCCTATAAATTTCCAACATACCCTCACAACTATCACTAAGAGTTCTTAACCACCCATTATACCTATGTTCACTTTTGATTAATAATTAGGACTTCCAACCCCAATGAGGTTTCCCACCATCTCCATAAGCACACAGAACTCCAATGCATACATGTAAACATATACCTTCCTTAAACTATTTAAAGAAATCCCCATAATCATCATAAGTGAGAAACCCCCTTATAAGTCTCCAAAATGTACCTCTTACATTATAAAAATAGACCCCAAATCAATAAACCCAGCCAAAAAGGGTTTGAAATCATCATAGGGAAAATTCCTCAAAATGCCCTGTTTCCGAATCGATTCGTTATTGTTCCGAATTGATTAGGCCCAGCGAATCGATTCGGCCTCAAAAATAGGGTGCTTGGGCCATTTTAACTTGGCCCATAAGCTGAATTTAGGGATTAACCATATAAAATCTATATTAGGGAGTTTGTGGAAGACACAACTCAAAAATAAAAATCCTAGTTTTTCGGAGAAGAAAAGAGGGAGAAATTGAGGAGCCTTTGGGAGTCAATTGGGGGAGGGACTTAGGTGCTTCTGTCAAATCCATCATCTTCATCAAAGGCATCGGACTCTAAGAAATTTAACAAGCAAGTGGTTAATTTGTTTTTAGTGTAAATATGTGATAATCGATTCATATCAACGTGGGTGTAAATCAAATTTGTTTGGGTGGGTTATCACATGAAAAATGGGGGTTAATGAATTAGATCAATCATGTAAATTAGAAACTCGATTGATGTGCTATGATGATTTAAAAGTGTGAGGATTCAAGTTATTTTTATGGACTGTTAATCGTGGTTATTAATTTTAGAAGTTGAAATTAAATTTTGGGGAAAACATTGTACGAAATATCGTATTTGACCATCTCTGATTGGAAAGAGGGTGATAAATCGATGTAAGTAAATGATAGGATAAATTAGGAATTGTTAGAAGGTGCTTACCTCGTTGGAAAATTTGCAGATTTATATTTTTAGGTATGTGTAGAATTATGGGATAAGCAGCAATGGCCGAAACAGAGTGGGGAAGAAGAAGGGGTCGTTATAACGACGTGGGCTCTCATTCAAGTGACATATGTGTCTCTTCAACGCCCCAACACCTCGTTAGAGCGACGCGAAGAGGTGTTGGAAGTTTTCCTTAAAGTTTTTGCTGACCAGAGATTCTTTGTGAAGGATAGGAAATTTAATTTGTGAAAGACAAAAGGGAGGTTAATACCTAGGAGGACTGGGACTTTTTTGTGGTTTAAAAGGGATTAAGTAGTCGAATATTAAAGGAAGGTTATGTGACACCCCGCCTAATGAAATACCGGGTGATAAATCCTATACCAAAGTAAAGTACGAGTCTTATATGGTTCATTCTCAGCATCACTGTCGAAAGTCAATTTAATTACTAATAAATTATTAGGCTGGCGTCAAAATTTTATTTAACTAATTTTTTTAACCAAAATAACCAAGTAAAACATTAACAAAGTTTATATGCACAAAAACTGAAAAGAAATCAAATAACCGAACACTCGGTTTAACATAATACAACCAAATTGAATGCCACACTAAAAGGCGGTAAAAGAATAAATGAGTACAATTGGGCTATCAGGCCGAGCGTTCCTACAATGACTCCTACCTAGATCTCAAGGGTAGAAGCGTCTAACATAAACCTGCTTGCATCCAAAGCTGCGGCATCAAACGTCTGACTTGAAGGAATCATCATCCAGGAGTCCCTATGTCCGGACACCTATATATATACATATATAAAAAGAGAGGGGAAAATTGAGAAACGGGTCAGATCCTGAGTTTTGAAAATATTTAGCAAGTGCTTAAAAGCCATATTTTAAAATATGAAATCTCTCATATTTAAACTGGTATCTCCCTCTCATGAGATACACCTCACCCCTCTTCTAATAGTGCACACTTACCGCACACACTTTAAACAACCTAGCTAAGATACCCTGCCTAACTAATCTCTTACACCCATCTTATAAATTCTCCTAACTATCACCTACCTTGCTTGATATAATATAGATTATACCATAAGCTATTACTTAAGCTTTTAGGTTATATAATAATCAATGTGCTATATATATATTGTAACACCCCGCCCGCCCGGGGAGAGCGAGCGGAGCGCTACTGTCGATAAACTAAATCAAATCCACAATATAACAAGGTATAGAGCATCTAAATCCCACAATAGAAAAGAAACCACTAATCTCAAATATCTTAAAATAAATACCAAGTCTCTCGAATAAAGTACAACAACTAAAATAAATATCTAATGCTCTATACGTCAAAAAATAAATAAATACAAGTCTTCTCTTCTTGAATTAAAATTCTTCCCAAAATAATCCTCGCAAAAAATCAATCTCCATAGCGCCCAAAAATCCGCGCTAGCCTGCCACTAAAAAAAAATATGGGGAAGTACACAATACGACAGGAAAAATGCTCAACAATAATATGTTAGCGATGAATAAAGCGCAACAATACGAATACGAATATTCAAATCAAATGCGAATCTCAATAGCAATTATATCAATATAATTTCTCAACAACACATTAACCGGGTCACCAGGCCTCACCACCGTACCGCACCTATGCATTTTTAGCATATCCGGAAAAAGGAATATTGGCGGGTGCCCAACCTCAGTGTCATATTAAAATATCATGAAAACATGCTCAACACCAAATATAATACCACATGAATCAAAATTAGATTCCAACAAATATTTCCAGATTTCCAAATGAATTTATCAATTCAAAAATGAGTCAATAATCACAAGAAAACAAAGGGAATAACACTCGCGAGATTAAGGAGCATATTGTGTAAAACCCCATACCTTAAAATCATAAAAAAGAACCAACATGAATCATCACATAATTATAGACTCAAAATCTATTCACACTATCACGTTCTTCTCACGAGAATAATCAAATCTCGTTCTAGCCCAAACTCGAGAAAACACAAAATAAGCCTTCTAATCTAAGGCTGAAATCTTGAATAAGTTTGAGGCTATGGTTTGTAGATGGAAGGGAGTAATTTTGGAGAGGTCTTCTGGTTGAAAAGTTTGAGAAAAATTAATTTGAAAAGCCAAGCCACGAATTAGAGTCATTATATAGTCATTAGGAAATCTAATCCTAATAGAACTCTAATAAGATACAAACACTAAAAAAATTATTTCGGACGATCGGACCGTTAGAATTGGATGAAATTTTACAGAGCATTAGCTGAAGACGAGAGGAAGCTACCGAAAAAATTTCAGCCCGATCGGACCGCTTAATATTTTTAAATATTTTTTTTACTAGAGAGTTTTATGCTCCGAGGACTTTTAGAGAGTTTTATGTTTTGATGACTCTTCTATATAATAAAAATTCAATTAAAACTCCATTTTAATTCCGATTTCGAAACCGTTTGAAATTCTCATCTTTAAAAATAAAATCCAACATATTTGAGCAATGAAAATAATTTTACCAAAAACTTTATTTTCCTCTATATTTTGAAAATACCCCAAAAATTACGCGGGTTGTTACACTTCCCCACTAACAATGGAATTTCGCCCTCGAAATTCGCCGAATGCCTAAATCTAAAAAATCAGGCCAACAATCTCCAAAAATAAACTCGTCACCAAAAATAATTTCCTCACATCTTATCTAGATTCCTAACACGAAACGATCATCTAAACATTCTATCTCCAAAAATACGCGCCATAAAAACGCAACAGACCCAAAACCCAAGCCCCGAGGGTGTTCGTATACCTAAGCTCTGATACCATTCTGTAACAGCCCGCCCGCTTGGGGAGAGCGAGCGGAGCGCTACTGTCGATAAACTAAATCAAATCCACAATATAACAAGGTATAGAGCATCTAAATCCCACAATAGAAAAGAAACCACTAATCTCAAATCTCTTAAAATAAATACCAAGTCTCTCGAATAAAGTACAACAACTAAAATAAATCTCTAATGATCTATAAGTCAAAAAATAAATGAATACAAGTCTTCTCTTCTTGTATTAAAATTCTTCCCAAAATAATCCTCGCTAAAAATCAATCTCCATAGCGCCCCAAAATCCGCGCTAGCCTGCCACTAAAAGAAAATATGGGGAAGTACACAATATGACAGGAAAGATGCTCAACAATAATATGTTAGCGATGAATAAAGCGCAACAATACGAATATGAATATTCAAATCAAATGAGAATCTCAATAGCAATTATATCAATATAATTTCTCAACAACACATTAACCGGGTCACTAGGCCTCACCACCGTACCGCACCTATGCATTTTTAGCATATCCGGAAAAAGGAATATTGGCGGGTGCCCAACCTCAGTGCCATATTAAAATCTCATGACAACATGCTCAACACCAAATATAATACCACATGAATCAAAATTAGATTCCAACAAATATTTTCAGATTTCCAAATGAATTTATCAATTCAAAAATCAGTCAATAATCACAAGAAAACAAAGGGAATAACACTCGCGAGATTAAGGAGCATATTGTGTAAAACCCCATACCTCAAAATCATCAAAAAGAACCAATATGAATCATCACATAATTATAGACTCAAAATCTATTCACACCATCACGTTCTTCTCACGAGAATAATCAATTCTCGTTCTAGCCCAAACTCGAGAAAACACAAAATAAGCCTTATAATCTAAGGTTGAAATCTTGAATAAGTTTGGGGCTATGGTTTGTAGATGGAAGGGAGTAATTTTGGAGAGGTCTTCTGGTTGAAAAGTTTGAGAAAAAGTGATTTGAAAATCCAAGCCACGAATTAGAGTCATTATATAGTCATTAGGAAACCTAATCCTAATAGAACTCTAATAAGATACAAACACTAAAAATTTTATCTCGGACGATCGGACCGTTGGAATTGGATGAAATTTTACAGAGAATTAGCTGAAGACGAGAGGAAGCTACAGAAAAAATTTCAGCCCGATCGGACCGTTCAATATTTTTAAATATTTTTTTTTACTAGAGAGTTTTATGCTCCGAGGACTCTTAGAGAGTTTTATGTTTTGAGGACTCTTCTATATAATAAATATTCAATTAAAACTCCATTTTAATTCCGATTTCGAAACGGTTTGAAATTCTCGTCTTTATATATATATATATATATATATATATATATATATATATATATATATAATTCTCATTTTAATATACGATTTACATTCTATTAATCCTTATATAAGTCTCCCGGAAGAAGAATAAACCCTTATTCATTTTAATCTTTACACAAGTCAAAGCTATATGATATCTCGTCTTCATATACAAGCAATATACTATACGCAACAAGTATAATTATACCTATTACAATCATAAGTATAATAACCATCCCACCGAGCTATAACTCGAGGATACAGTCTCATAATGCCTATTCGTATCCGGTTTTGCTCAATCAACCACGGTACCAAGCCAAGCTCACTCATGGCCATGGTAAAAATACTAAACGGTGGAGGTTGTCATATTCCCTCCTGAAAGTGGAATAATAATATCACACTCATATGAATGACAATATGACCTGGGGATATACTCTACCTGCTCCTCAAGCCAGGGGGATTTACCCACATCGCGCAACCTCCCTGAATTGCACTAGAGAAAATATATAATCTCGTTGTCCATCCCTATGCCCGGGGAAGCCTGTGGAACCATCCTGTAAAGTAAAAATATACCAGTCACGCACATATATATTTATATTCATCTCATAACATATACATACTGTAACAACTCCTATATATAATATATATCATTCCTCAATATGCTCTGGCTATAATTGCTAAACTCTTATAGCGATATCCGATATTTCGAATGTTCCCATTCATAATAGTATATAAGTATTCACACTTAAAATACTAAACTTATAAGTATTCTCTTACTCAATATATAACTCGCACCTTAATCACTTTTAAGGATTTATATACAATCCCGAATATACCAATTCGTAACAATCAAATAAGTATACTATCGACTTATTTTGGTTTCATAGGTATCGCATCACCTATAATAATAGTCGTCAATAGACGTACCGGATAGTGGCTAAATCCTATCTAGCTCATATTATCCTACTCGCATCCTATGACCCAATCAATTAATTATACTCGACCCATATTTATTCTATATGCATAAATATCTAGGTTAACACACTTTTCGAAGACTTCTCTCAAATTTTATTCATCCTAAACATTCACGGAGTTCATACCCGGATTGTAAACTCAACAAACCCAAGGTAAATATACAACTCCTCAAGTCCTTTAGGTCATAACCATCTATAATACACTAATTAAGAAGGCCTCTAAGATTTAAACCCAAAGAGAAAAAGGAGTAGAAAAATCCTAATCTTGGACAGGTCGACCGGTCCCTGACCCCCAATCGACCGTGAAATGGGATTTTGCCTTGCAAGCCAACTAGTGGCCTTTTCCCCTTGTATTGGTCTATCGACTACCTGGCCGTGGTCGACCGGTCATACCAGATGGTTCGGCCAATCTCTCTATTTCTTACGAAACCTAAATCTCCAAAATACAAATATCAACCCAACCTCCATTCTTATGGTTTCTAATCTCAACCAATAACAATACAATTATCTAATCCATGATGTATAACTAACTCATCAATTATTTTGTGGTATTAGACCATTTCTCTTAGATTTAATCCCTAAAACCATTAAATCCCTAGTTTAATCATTTCTCCCATTTTTAACCATTTCTACACTCCATTATCATGGGTTTAACACTATGAATCATTAAGAGTTTACAATACATCAATTTGTAAACTTATACTCAAATTTACAAAATTTATTTTAAGGGTTCTCACCCAAAATTTATCTAGTTTACCAACTATAATATGAGATACACACTCAAATTAATAAATCAAGTAAATACTTGCCTCGTGGATAAAATCCGACGACCTCGAGTCGAACCCCGCGGAGTTTGGCCCGGAAGCCCATTTACTCTCTTCCTTTCTCCTGTTTCTTTCTTTCCTTATTATTTTCTCTCTTTTTTCTTTCTGTCTCTTGCTCTCTCTCATGACTTATAAGAGAGAAATAAGGGCTTGTCCCCTATTACCCCAAAAATGACTCGTTTACTCAGTTACGAGTCCTTACTAGTCCAAAAAGTCCCCGGAACCCAAACGCTACCCCTGGATACTCTATTTTGACTATCTCGACCATTCCGAAAATAGCTGTGCACTCGAAATCTCCATCCAAGTCACTTAACTAAAATTCACTAATTGGACCCGAGACTTCTTAACGCGCGTTTTTATAACGTAAACTATCTCCCGTCACATAACCCAACTGTGGCATCACTTATAAAATATTCCAACTCATATACTTAGTCCCAAAAGTAAATGTAACACACATCAGTAAACATCTAACATTCATAAACTCGAAAAATTATTATTCACAGTAATTACTCAAATTTCCAAATTACACCCACTTATTGAATTTAAATATCTGTAAAAGTATGGGCTATTAGAGGTTAATACCTAGAATGTTGAGAAATGGCTATTAAGGAATATTAAAAATTTATGAGTGTGTCAAACTTATTAATGGGACTTGGTGTAATAAATTCAAAAAGGTTACATTACAAGCCGAGTGAATGTGTTCAGGTATTGTAGTTGAGTAACACTACATTTATAAATTAATTGATGTGTAGTAAATTAAATTAAGAGTCGGGGAATTTGACTCGGGTATTAAGGACTTAGGCCACGGGGGTTAGGCACGGGTTAGCCGGTTCAATTAACTTATATATATATTTTCGTTCTTTATAAATATTGGTGTCATTAATATTTATAGGAATACATACCCCTCTAGCATTTTTGAGAAAACATCTGGTGAGTTTTTACTCGAGAGGATGGATATATATACAACACGCACGTGAATGTTGTAATATAACTATACATATATAATGGTGTAGATAATTATATACGGGTGGAATACATGAATTATAATTATAAATAGTATAAACGTACATAATAGAGTAGATATTTATATATATGTTAATTATGTGAAGTAAAATGGTATTACTCGTATATAACCAATGAGATTGTTATATAGTTGTATTTAAAAACTGATTAATTAAGTTAATGCGATAAACAACTTATGAAGTAAAACTACATCTTACCCGGGCTAGAGTAGTATTTCAGGAAATTTTCCGAACAAGGCTTAAATATGAAGAGAATTAGGTGTGCACTTTAGAGGGGGGTGAGTAGTATCTTAAGGGAGTGAGACACTAGCTTAAATATGAAGAGCATTCATGCATTTTAATAGTTGCATTTTAATCACTTGCAAAATATTTTCAAAAGGACATGGGCTATGGCCCGTACTTGTAAAAATATTTTTAAAACATTCTAAATGATCATCCATAGGAACGCCAAGTTTGATGATCTGTTCCAGGGATGCGCAGCTATTGCACGTGTGGCTGCTTGCAGGGATTGATTAGACGCTTCAGTTGTTCAGTCGTAGAGTATGATCTATATTCCGGTATTTCATTTGGGCATGTTTCCCATAACTATTTCATTTATTTTAGTCAGACTTTGTATTAATGTTATTATTTTATTGCATTATTATTTGAAATTTTTAACCGATGGTGTAACAACCCGCGTAATTTTTGGGATGATTTCAAAATATAGGGGAAAAATAATGTTTTTGATAAAATTATTTTTCTTGCTCGAAAATGTTGAGAATTATTTTTAATGATGAGATTTTGAATCGATTTCGAAATCATATTTTTAATGGAGTTTTAAATATTTTATCCCTTATAACATTTTTAAGTGGAACTGTCGAAATAACAGGTCGATCGATCGATCGATGCCAAGGGTCGATCAATCCACCCGAGCATATTTCGTGCGCAACAGGTTTTTTCTCGAGTTTTTGTTGTTTCAAATTCCTACTTCATTGACTTATAAATGAGGTCGTGGGTAACCATTTGAGAACAAAATTTTGGCACAAAAATATGCAGTAAACATATTTTTATTTCCTCTCTTTCTATATAAACTTAGCCCTTTATAATTATGTTTTCAACCCTAGTTTTGAAGGTTTTCTTAGGGATGTTTTTGTGTGAGATCTTGGAATAGTTTTAATGATCTTTGAGAGATGTATTTGGGGATTAATTTGAGATTTATGGGCAAATTTATATTGCTTCCTTTTTGACGGTTTAAGGTATGGGATTTTACACAATATGCTCCTTAATCTAGCGAGTGTTTTTCCCTTTGATTTCATGTGATTATTGATTCATATTTGAATTGCTAAATTTAATTGGAATATGGAAATTATTGTTGGAATCTAATTTTGATTCATGTGGTATTATTTTTTTGTTGAGCATGTTGTCATGAGATTTTAATATGGCACTGATGTTGGGCACTTGTCAAGATTCCTGTTTTGGCTACTTGATAAAGTATGGTGCGGTATGGTGAGGCCTAATGACTTGGTTGATGTGTTGTTGAGAGATTATATTTATAAAAATTCAAGGAGTTTTGCATTTGATTTTAATATTCGTATTCATATTGTTACATTTTATTCATTGCTAATATTTGTTGAGCATATTTTATGTCGTATTGTGTACTTCCCCATATTTTCTCTTAGTCGCAGGTTAGCGCAAATTTTTGGGCGCTATGGACTAATTTGGAGATGGATTTTTTGCATGGATTATTTTTGGGAAGATTATTCAAGAATAAAAAATGAGGAGAATTGTATTTATTTTTGTTTATAGAGCATTTTATTTTGAGATAGATAGTTGTTTTATTTCGAGAGACAATTAGTCGTATTTAATTTTAAGAGATTGAGATTAGTGGATTCTTTTATATTATATTGCGGGGTTTGTTTTAGGTGCTCTATACCTCGTTAGTTATGGATTTGATTAATTTCTCGAAGTGGCGCTCCGCCCCGCTCTCCCTGGGTGGGAGGGGTGTTACAAAATGTTATCAGAGCTTAGGTATACAACCACCCTCGGGTCTTGGGTTTTGGGTCTTTTACGTTTTTATAGTGCATAGTTGGAGATTGAAATTTTATATGATCGTATTCTTGTTAGGTTCCGAGATTAGACATGATAATTTTATTTTTGGGAGACGATATTATTTTTGGAGATTATTGGCCTGATTTTTTGAGCGTAGGCTTCGACGAATTTCGAGGGCGAAATTCCATTGCTAGGGGGGGACGGTAACAACCCGCATAATTTTTGGTGTATTTTCAAAATATGGAGGAAAAATAAATTTTATAATAAAATTAATTTTCTTGCTCAAAAATGTTGAGAATTATTTTTATTGACGAGATTTTCAATCCATTTCAAAATCGGAGTTAAATCGGATTTTTAATGGAGCTTTAAATATTTTATCGCTTATAACATTTTTAAGCGGATCTATCAAAACAACTGGTCGATCGATTGACCCCAACAGATTTTGTGCGCAATAGGTTTTCTCTACAATTTTTGTTGTTTCAAATTCCTACTTCTTTGCCTTATAAAATAAGGTTGTGGGTGACCATTTGAGAACAAACTTTTGGCACAAAAATATGCAGTAAACATATTTTTATATCCTCTCTTTTTAGGTACACTTATCCCTTTATAATTATGCTTTCAACCCTGATTTTGAAGGTGTTCTTGGGGCTGTTTTGGTGTGGGATCTTGGAAGTGTTTTGATGATCTTTGAGAGATGTTTGTGGTGGAGTAATTTGAGATTTCTGGGAAGATTTACATTGGTTCGTTTTTGGTGGTTTAAGGTATGGGGTTTTACACAATATTCTCCTTAATCTCGTGAGTGTTTTTCCTTTTGATTTCATGTGATTATTGACATATATTTGAATTGATAAATTCAATTGGAATCTGGAAATTATTGTTGGAATCTAATTTTGATTCATGTGATATTATTTTTGCGTTGAGAATGCTGTCATGAGATTTTAATATGGCACTGATATTGGGCACCCGACAAGATTCCTATTTCGGCTATTTGATAAAGTATAGCGCGGTATGGTGAGGCCTGTTGACTTGGTTAATGTGTTGTTGAGAAATTATATTGATAAAAATGTTTATGAGCTTGCATTTGATTTGAATATTCGTATTCGTTTTTTTACGTTTTATTCACCGCTAATATTTGTTGAGCATCTTTCATGTCGTATTGTGTAATTCCTCATATTTTCTCTTAGTTCAGGTTAGCGCCGATTTTGGGCTCTATGGACTAATTTGGAGATGGATTTTTATCATGTATTATTTTTAGGAAGATCATTGGAGAATACAAAATGAGGAAAATTGTATTTATTTTCGTCGTATAGAGCATTTTATTTCGACAAAGATAGTTGGTTTACTTTGAGAGACAACTGCTTGTATTTAATTTGAAGAGATCGAGATTAGAGAATTATTTTATATTATATTATGAGATTTGATTTAGATGCTCTATACCTTGTTATTTGTGGATTTGATTAATTTTATCGAAGTAGCGCTCCACCCCGCTCTCCCCGGGCGGGCAGGGTGTTACAAATGCTTTATTCGGCAAGTCTTCTATTTATTTATTCAGTATTGATCTAGATCTGTGATTGTGTGAATGGTTTAATTTATATTTTCTGCATGTTGTTTTTGATTAATAAAAAGAAAAAAGTTTGGCACCAGCCTTTTGATTACTAGGGTGTTAGTAAGCTTTTAAAAAAATCAACAGTGATGTTAAGAATGAACCAAATGAGAAACTACTTTTAATTTATTAAAGGACCAACCACTCGGTGTGGCCATTCCCTCAGATCCTCGGGGTGAGAGAAAGACGAAAGAAGAGTGGGGAGTCTTCTTCTTCTCAGGAGGATTTTGGTTCCGCGCATCCCTCTCGGGAGCGCTTCGGTCGACGTCGGTGATTGAGGTGAAAAATGTAGATAGATGGAGTCGCCAGTCTATTTTACTCAAAACAGACAAAAGAAAATGGATCCATCCCAAAGGACAGCATCCAAGGACATACTGATACATACGAAACCAAAAATGATTCAAAAAGGGTCCGGAGGCTAAGTTACGAAATGGGAAGGTGTTAGGCACCCATTCCGCCCTTGCGGTCTCTCATGGGTTGTTGCTATTTTCCTTTATTTTCGTGATATGTGTGCATGTGTATATGTAGTGGTGATAGGAATCATCGACTTATATCATGAAAAAGATAAAGCGAGTCATCAGTAGGAATGTTCCTAAAAGTAATGTTAGAAAATAAGATTTATGCGATTATCCTAACGTCGATCATTATAAGGGAATGATAACGCATGTGGGATAATACGCCACTGAGAACAAATATATGCATATAGAGAGTCTAAGAGAGTTAATGTTTAAAGAATATAAGAAAAATATAAAAAGGTAGGAAAAGGACTCGAGTCTCGGGTTTTACCCTGAGACGCCTTTGTAGCTATGAAGGCGTTAAAGTCCACGTAGTTCGTATGCAAAACGAGGGGTGGAGTTTATCCCATAAATCCAATCGGGAACTTCTCTTATGTGTGTGTGCGTGTGTGTGTAAAAAAGTGTTTTACTAGTGAGGAAAGTGTGAGAAAATTGTAAGAATTCCCGTTTGGAATTTGTGAGCAAAACCTTTTTTTCGTTTTTGGGGGGTTTTACTTATATGAAAATAGGAGTTGTGCGTTAGGATATGTGAGATGAGGGAATAAAACTTCCAAGTAAAAATGAGGGCTTATGTTTGAGATGAGGGCTTAGTACCGGGGGTATGACTTAGGTCTGTTGTAATGAGGGGAGGTGCTAGGGATTTAGGAAAGGTTAGAGGGGTGCTAGAATGGGGTGTCTACAGAGGCCCTCGATGGGTGAGTTTGGAACAAAATATAGCCATTGAATAGACATCATATGATGCCTTTGAAAGAATAGGACTAGAGGGTTGAGGCCAATTCTAAGGACCTGGGGATGAGGTTGACCGATTTTGTGGGATGAAGCCAATTCTGAGGATTTAAGTTTGAAATGACCAATTTTGCGGATCGAAGCCAATTCTGAGGGCTTAAGTTTAAGATGGCCGATTCCACGGGTTGAAACCAATTCTGAGGGCTTAAGTTTGAGATGACCGATTCTGTGAGTCGAAGCCAATTTTGAGGGCTTAAGTTAGAAATGACCCATTCTATGGGTCGAACCCAATTCTGCTGGCTTAAGTTTGATATGACCAATTCTGCGGGTCAAAGCCAGTTCTGAGGGCTTAAGTTTGAAATGACAAATTCTGCGGGTCGAAGCCAATTCTGAGTGCTTAATTTTTAAATGACCAATTATGCGAGTCAAACCCAATTCTGAGGGCTTAAGTTTTAGATAACTGATTCTGCAGGTCGAAGCCAATTCTCAAGGCTTAAGTTTGAGACAACCAATTCTACGGGTCGAAGCCAATTCTGCAGGCTTAAGTTTGAAATGACCAATTATGCGGGTCGAAGCTAATTATGAGGGTTTAAGTTTAAAATGACCAATTCTGCGGGTCGTAGCCAATTATGAGGGCTTAAGTTTGATATGACTGATTCTGCGGGTCAAAGCCAATTTTGAGGGCTAGTGTTTGAGATGACCGATTCTGCGGGTCGAGGCCAATTATAAGGTCTTAAGTTTGAAATGACCAATTTCTCAAGTCGAAGCCAATTCTGAGGGCTTAAGTTTGAGATGACCGATTGTGAGGGTTGAAGCCAATTATGAGGGCTTAAGTTTGAAATGACCAATTATGTGGGTCGAAGCCCATTTTGACGGCTTAAGTTTGAGATGATCGATTTTACGGTTCGAAGCCAATTCCGCGAGCTTAATTTTAAGACAACCAATTAAGTCGGCTTAGTTTGAAATGAGCAATTCTATGGGTCAAAACCAATTCTGAGGGCTTAGGTTTTAAATGACCAATTCTACAGGTCGGAGCCAATTCTGCGGGCTTAAGTTTGAAATAACCAATTATGCGGGTCGAAGCCAATTCTGAGGGCTTAAGTTTAAGATGATCGATTCTGCGGGTCGAAGCCAATTCTAAGGACTTATGTTTGAAATGACCAATTATGCGGGTCGAAGCCAATTTTGAGGGCTTCAGTTGATTGCTCTGCCGGGGAAATTACCTCGAGATTTTTATTTGAGCTAGGGAGGTGATTGTTGGGGAAATCCTCGTGTTTTTTGGGGACTAGTAGGTGATCCTGAAGTTTGGGATGCTTTAGGGGTCCTCTGGGGACGTTGCCTGGGAGGAAAGTCACTTGGCTTTGATAGTTTTGCTAGGAAAATCGGGGGTTTCGTTTGAGGGAGTGTGAAATTTTCTTGGAGAACATGTTTTAAATCCTTTTCAAGATTTTTGGGAATTTTCTGAGATTTTTTTTTATTTTCTCAGAACTTCTGTATGAAAGTTTAAGGAGAGTGCCGGTCGGCATGGTATGGAGGGTGCCATTCGGCAGTGGCACGAACTTTTAAACTGCCTCGAGAAGGTAAAGGGGCAGTGTCGATCGGTAGGAGGGGGTGCCGTGTCGATCGGCATGACTCTTGGCATCCTATAAGAAGGGGCGAGTTCCCCTCATTTTTCACATCTTATTGCCTTTTCTCTTTATATAATTTTCTTCTGCAAGATGTTCTAGCAATTCGGGATCTAAAAAATGTCCGCTTTTGTGAGTAGTACAGTACACTGGGAGTGCTTAGCTATTGATGACTAGGCAAACATTGAATGAATGGATGGGCACCTCTTGCTTTGGGGAGTGATAACTCCTTTGATGCATTCGAGCCTGTTGAGGATGAGCGTACTTTGCCATGGGAGCCATCGCATCATCGCTCTTCGAGGGTGGTGAACCCTAGCGGTTATGTAAGTAAAAATGACCATTGATATTCCTTTTTTGTTTTTTTTCTCTTTTCTTGGCTTTTGACAAGGATCTTTTCTTTTTGACAGTCCGATGCGTCTCTATCGACTATGCGTGTCCGCGGGAAGACGGGGCTTAAGGATGTCTGGGAGAATATTCCACATGTGATGCATTGGGTGGTATCATCAGTGGGTTTTGGGAGGTTAGCGTCTGTACTAGATGAGACGCCTCATTCGACGATGATCTTATGTTCTCTGGGGGAGAGGTGGTGGGACACTACCCATACCTTCCATTTTGGTTTCGAGGAGATGACTGTGACTCCCATAGACGTGCAGCAGCTGCTGGGGCTGGATTACGATGGAGATCAGATAGAGGTGGATCTCTATCTGCGGGTGAGGCCGAAGGCGGTGCAGGCAGCACTCGGTGAGGTGGGGAGGATAGTGTCTGGGGACACCATTCTCTTGTCATTGCTAAAGGATGTTTTATTAGGCAGGTTGATTGATGTGGAGGACGGGCTGCAGGTGAGATAGATGGCCCAGTCATTTATTTTTCTGGTGTTAGGGGGATTCTGGTGGCGTCGAGAGGCGACGTTGCCCACTTATGGTTTTTACCATACTTGAGGATGTTTTCGAACATCCCTATCTATGATTGGGGGAGCCTCACTTTGGCGACCCTTTATTTTTCTTTTGATACATTCAGCTGCTGCTGTCGACAGACTTTTATTGGATCCAGGTATCTTCTTGAGGTATTCTTTAGTTTGCACATTTTCCTTTCATGCATTCTCATTTTCCATACGCATCTCTTATTAATTCTGAATTTCTTATCTTTGGCAAACGTGTTTCTATGAGGTAATCGGGTGTAATACGCAGCTGATTGCTTTGAAGGATGACACCGTTGGGGATTTTTGCTGGTTGCATCGGTGGTGGAAGGACAATCGGCAGTCGAGGAAGTCTCTCTCTTTGGAGGCGATGCGTCAGGCCTTGAATGGCCTGACTAGAGGTAGGGTAAGACTTTTTTCCTTCTTCAGTCTTGGTCTTTGTTAACTTTAACCCTATATTGACTTGTATCTGGTGGGGATTTTTCAGGTGACCTTTTATCCCTGGGGGACGACTGTTCAGGACATGGGATTGACGGGGATGAATGTGTTGGTAAGGCGTTTACTGGCGCATGAGTTTTGTCACTCTTGGTACCTCGGGGAGAGGGTAGTCTGACAAATTTCTGAGGAGGGGTGGTGTTGCCACCTACGAGGCCTCTTATGTCTATGAGGCGGGAGCGGCTGTTGCCAAAGGATGTGAGGATCGCGACTATGATCGGTGAGTTCTACCTGCTGTATACCGATACAGCTGTGCTGTATGATTATATGGACTTCGTGATGAGATGTCTGATGCCTCTCAAAATATATGATGCACTGACCTTCCCTCCTGTGAGTTAAGGTCGGCCAGTGGTGTCCTCCCATAGCAGTGGCGGTTTGTCGACATCTGTGGCGGCGACGACTTTCGAGGTGCCTTTTTTGCGGTTTCATACTCCTTCCTACAAAATTCGGTGGGCTGATGGATGGATGCTGCCTATGCTACATCATCCTCATGCGATGGATTCGGAGGAGTTGGGGTTGACAGAGGAGGTCCTTCGTCCAGAGGTATATATTTCTATTCTTCTCCTTCGGTTTCTTTTGATCTTTTCTTCTTGATAATGATTTTGCATTTTTCTTACCGCATGTCCGGGCGTCCACTACCTGGTTGAGGGACATTAATGACTGGGTATCTTCGGCGACTGCCCATATTTAGGATGCGATTCATGTTCCTTCTTACCTGGTTCCGTCTACCTCATCTCGGGAGGAGTCTGGTTCGGGTACCAGTGGTGCGTCATCTCGTCGCAGGGGAAAGAGAGAGCGTCGCAAGGGTGTGAGCTCTTAGGGGAGAGAGAGAGAGAGTGGGTTAGGGATGAGTCCCGTTGTTTTTCTTCTTTTCTTTTCTTGCAAAATGATGTAACACATAAACATATATATGCAATGCAATGGATTTTTTTTATTTATCTTCTCTTAGTGATGAATGAATGAATGCATGCCTATGCACTTTTTACTTTGCTGCTGAGACCATAAAAAGAAATTTTTTTGGATGTTTTGAAAGGAAGTTTTATTCATAATGAGGAATTATATAAAGATGAAAAATGGGATTATTGAAATTCTGTTGAGAATATCAATTTATTTTTATTGACTATTCTGATTTTGATAAAAGAGGAAAAAGGGAAATTTCCAAAAATTATGGGCTGCCAATCGGCAAGACCCTTGTCCTGTCTATTGGTAGGTCAGTCCAGTCCCATCACTTCAAAGCTTTGATCGGTATCCTCTTCAGCCTTTGGTACCTTATGGGGTAGGATTTCCTCTGATTTTTGCAGGGGTTATGTCTTTTTTTGGGGGTTTTCAAGTATAAAAAGGGGTAAGGGTCGAGTGTTTTCACCACACCTTCATATTCTTCCTTTCTTTTTCTGTGAGATGGCTTTCCCTGGTAGTGTTGATTTTGCCAACTACCTCAAGACTTTGGAGGTGATGTGTTCCTACAATGTTGACTATGATGATTACAACATGCATCGAGTTTCTTTATGGCGTAATCGGTCCATAGAGTGGAACATGCTGATGGCAGCGGTATAATTCTGGTACCCGAAAGACCATGTATTTCTCTTTGGCTTGGAAGAAGTCTGTCCGACTTATAAAGAATTTTCTGCCATGTTGGGTGTAAAACCTATTGTGGCGGCTACTGTGGTGACAATTATTATTCAACACAAAGAGATAAGAGAAGCATAATAACCAACTAGAATAAGGAGTATAAAATGACAATCACACAACAAAAGATGTATGTGGTTCAGTAAAGGTGCCTACGTCCACGGTGGTGTAGTCAGTATTATTTGTATATACTCCGGAGAGTGATTACAGAGAATACAATGTGTCCTTTGCCCATAAACTAGGGTTTATTATATAGATGTCCATTTTAGTAAGTGGGGGTGTTGGACTCCCCAACGTTTTCCATCTCGTCCTAGAACCTCTCTTAATAGGAACATGGGAGGAGACTGAATCATCATCGGTTAAGATATGGAGGGTCTGGACTTTGGGCTGCCACAATTGGGCTACTCGTCCAGGCCCATCATTAAAATTTTGGGTACCCACAATTGCCCTTAAGTTTGTTGGGCCATGCTTTGGGCTCAATAAATTTAAATGATTTTTCATAATGGCTCCTTCGTACATCGTGCAACTCTTCCCAAAGTTTGAGGACTGATTCTGGCGGCACTTGCTTCGTGGTCTGTGCACTATGACTAGTAACACTTAAAGGTTTTATTCAGAGAAGTCGTCGTTTCAAGCTTCTTAGTACTCTCCTATTTTTTGTGAGTTCTAGTGATTCACGTTCTCTTCTCTCAGTCTCCATTCTTATTGCTTCCTTGTCATTTGGGCTCATGATTCTTCATCGTTCGAGTCGAACTTTCGTCTTGTAAGTCACCTGTGCCTTCTCTTTGTATTTTCTCTTTGAATTTGTAGTTTTCTAGGGTTTCCCAATGGCAAAGATTGGTAATAGGTCGGTGTCTGAGTTTAGGAAGTTTTATAATATCCCAGAGTGGGTAGAGATTGAGTGTGTTCCCCCCCTAGAAATGTTAGAGAGATAGAGGGTTCCCATTGGTTACATGTCTTGATGCTTTCCCAAGGGGGATTTACTTTTCCTCCCAACAACCTGTTCTTGCACTTCTTTGGTTATTTCAATATTATTCCCGCACAGTGTTCGCCCAATGTGTGGAAGATAATTAATGGTGTTCATAGAATAAATCAGTTATATGGTACCAAGTTAGGGCTCGCCGAGGTCTGCTTTTTCTATTCTTTCCCTAGAACTAGTTTTGGTGTTCTCAAGCTCAAGGCCAGGAGTCCTGACAGGGTATTGGTAGTAAACCTACTTGATTCCCATAAGGACTATTGGCAAGAGGGCTTTCTTGCTAGAAGTTGGCAGTTTTCTCCCTATTTTGAGGGGTCGAGATCTAATAGGTTCTCAGTTCCCTTTTATCGAGAAGAATACATAGGTAGACTTTGCTTTGTCCGTTCAATTTCCTTACTGATTTGTGGTCTTTTTGAATTTTCCTATTTTTTCTTCAGCGAGGTCGAAGAACTTGGAACCTGCTCTCAGCGAGGTTCGTCTTTCTGAGTTGATCAAGGCCTGGAATATCAGGGAGCCTTTAGCCGATGGTGAGCATCCCCGGTCTGTTGCATTCCTGCTCGAGTACAAAAATGTCAGTTCCAGCTTTATAGAGAGGTCGATAGACAGTATCCCTGAATTTGACACCCTTGAAGAGACTTCTGATGATCCTATCCAGTTGGACAAGGAGGAGAGCAGTTCTGAGAGTGACATTGTAGGTGGTATCGAAGGCAATTTTGGTGAGGGGAGCTCTAGTGGTGGTAGATCTTCTGATTCGAAGGAAGTTTCTGAAGCCCTAGATTCTTCAAGTACGTCCAGCAGTTCAAGCCAGGAGATAGTTATTCCCAAGAAAAACTTAATTCGGGACGATGACGATGATGATCACGTGCTCCTCGCTCAGAGGTCAAAGAAGCAGAAATCCAGTACCGAGGCTATAGCTACAGGTTCTCGATCTTTTGCTCCAGAGCAGGAGAGGAAGAGGAAAGAGGAAGAACAGTTGAGAGAGAGAGATAGAAAGAAGGAAGAGGAGAGAAAGAAGATGGAAGATAAATAGAGGATGGAGGAGAAGAAGAGAATAGAGAAAGAGAAAGAGGAGGAGAGGAGAAAGATGGAATCGAGGGCGAAGGCTGGGTAGGCCTTAGTTCCTGTGTCTGCACTGCCCGAGGGGGCCTCAGTTGTTATTTCTCCTAAACTGGCCTCTATGCTTCTCGAGAGGGTAGTTCTTCCTGCAGATCGCCAAAGGGCATTGGGGTCTGATCAATTGGCCCTACAAGCTAGTCAGAGGCTAGCTTTGGTAAGATCTTCTCCTTTCTCTAATTCTTTAATAAATTTCATCACTTCCTTCTTATGATGTCTTTTTTTTCTTACAGTTTGTGACTGACTTCACCGTGCTCTATCATTCTCGCGATGAGATGGCGAAGAGAAATGGCGAGATGGAGTAAAAAAATGCTTCCTTGAGGTTGAAGGGTACATAGCTTGAAGCTGGTTTCAAGGCCGTTGATGCTGCTCGAATATAATCTGATCTCGCTCTTGCTAATACCAATCGAGAGAGGGAAGCAGCAGTTAGAGAATTGAACCAGCTGCGATAAGCCTACGACCTGGTTTGCTCGGGCAAGCTGGATGTCCTGGAAGAGAATAGAGTGCTATCCGAGGTGTTGAAGAAGAAGGAGTCTAAGGCAGTCACTACGGGAGAAGACTCATATAATTCTTGTTGGACTGCCGCATACGAGGATGATGAGGTTTATATAAGCTACATTAGCCGTCTAAATTTCAAGAAGGGCTGGAACAAGGCCCTCTTAGATGCCGGAGTGGATGTTTCATCTCCTCTGTTCGATGAGCACGACCCAGGCCTGAGGCCATTTATGGATGAAGTCCCTGCCCCAGCCATCGAAGGTGCTGACCCTATCTCCCAGACAATTTCTGCTGACGTTCACCCTGTTCTGGCGACAGAGGTTATCCCTACTGAGAGTGGTGCTCCTGTTGATGCTGATAAAGGGAAGTAGCCATCGACTTCTGGGTAGCCTGAGGTTGCTAGTTAATTTTTACTTCTAGGACTACCTTGTATCTTTGCTTTTTCTGTTTGTGATTTTTTCTTTTGACTCTTCGATGTATTCTGACTCTCTTCGCTTTAATGAAATGAGAAGGTTTTTTATTCCCTTAGTGTGCTGAATGAATCTGTCTTTCCTTGCTCTTTTATGCCTTGTAGTTGATTGATGCAGAAGAGTATATTCCTACCACATCTCAATTGGGGAGGACTCTTGGTCCCAATGCAATTCCTCAGGTTCTCCAAGCCTTTATTAAGATTTGTAAATCTCTTAGATCAAGGAATCAGAAGTATAAGGATCAGTATGAGCTTGTGGCCAAGCTGAAGGACAGGATTCAAGAGATGGAAAAAGTTGGTGCTTCAGTCCAAGAGGAGGTGAATACATTAAGGGTGAAGCTCCTAGATGCTTCTGATATCAACCAGGCTGGGGAGGTTCTTCAGCAGGCGAACGAAGCTTTGAGGAGAGAGGTCTCGCGACTTAGGGATCATACACCGAGCAATGCTCCTGCAGTGTTACGAGGTTCCTCCTCATCACGAGCTTGAACTGGTCTGGGCGATGTTCCTCCTGTGTTGTAAGGCCCTACTCCTCCAACTATTCAGTGAGCTGGCAAGAACACCAGGGTTTCAGCTAGGGAAATGGAAGAGATTTGTGGTGATGTCCAGCGAGCTTATGTGATTGCTGCTGGGCTCCATAGGGACGTCACCCGGTTGAGGCATTTGTTTAAGAAAGTACCTTGACGAGTATGGGCCGATGGTTACAATCAGGGTTGGCCAGATTCTCCAACGAGGTTGATAGAGTTTGAAGAGCTTGCCTTCATCAAGGGGTGGTTGAGTGCCTTGAGGGAGATTCAAGTCCCGAGGAACTCGATGCTCTGGTACCGTCATGAGATTTCTCCTTCCACCCTGATGCCTAACCCTTTCCAGAGAGTTGATCAATGGATCCCCATCGATGTCGTCCCTCGGCAGTTAATGGATTCAGATGCGAATGAAGTTGAGGAGGAGCTAATTCCCCATCCCGATGACGGCCGAAGAGCTCTAGTGGATGATTACCTTGCTCAGAGGCCTCATCCTCATTAAGATTTTGCCAGTAGTAGCTTTGTATATTTTTTATTGAGTTCATGTAATGTGAATGTTTTGGGTGAGCTCGCCGACTAAACATGTATTGCAATTGTTGTAAATATGGTGAATTAATATGAAATTTATGTTTTGGGCAAATTTTTCGACTAAACAAATGTATTATATTTTTCTCATCTTTGTTCAATAATCTCGAGCCTCTCTTAGCTGACTAGATTTGCATGTTTGTAGTATCAAGTAAGTGTCCTTCCAGTCCAGTATGCCAACGAGATACCATTCTGCCCCATTTTACCTTTTAGGTTGTGTCGTCACACTCCTCTACGCCTAAGTGTGGCATTTGGTGAGGACACACCTGGTGTTGGATGTTTTATCCGATCAGGATTTTATTCAACCAAACATTGTTTGATGACCAATTTTGACTTGGCCACATTGCCTAAGGATCTCCTGTAGGGCTTCACATATTGACAGGGGCAATGCTAAGAGAGGTCTTTCGTGTTTTATAATGAAAACCTAAGGAGGGTTATTTCCCTTCTATGATGTAATGATCAGTGTGCCTTTCACTTAGAAAGGGTGTGTGAGTTGTAGATTTTGAATACTACTAGTTAACTGACACGTTGTAGAATGCAACTTCTAAACAACTTTGATTAACGAGTTTCAGTCTCATAAGTACAATGTAAAGGGATAATCTAAAAATAGAATTTCTTGAGATTGGTTGCATTCCATGCTCGGGGTATATCTCTGCCTTCCAGCGTTTCCAAGTGATAAGCTCATTGCAGGACATTTCTTGTTATCTTTAATGGTCCCTCCTAGTTGAGCCCTGACTTGCCGTCTGATGGTCTTACTACGCTGCCTAGGACATTCCTTAGGACGTAGTCCCCAACTTGGAATGCCCTTGGATTGACCTTCTTACTATAATGCCTTGTGAGCTGTTGCTGATAACTCGCTAGTTTTACTAGGGCTAGCTCTCGACGCTCGTCGGCTAGGTCGAGATCAACGAGCAATGCTGCATCGTTATGGCCCTGGTCGATGAGGCTGGACCTCATTGTTGGTAAGCCTACTTCTAATGGGATGACTGCTTCCATTCCATATGTCAGCGAAAATGGGGTTTCCCCCGTTCTCGTCGTGGAGTGGTTCGATAGGCCTATAGAATATGTGGTAATTCATTTACCCATGAGCCTTTGGCTCGCTCTAATCATTTCTTTAATCCATCGATCACTGTCTTGTTGGAAGCCTCATCTTGGCCATTGCTCTGAGGATAGGCCACCGAGCTAAAATGGTGTTTGATTCCATGCTCATCGTAGAAACTCTTAAAGGATCTGCTCTCGAACTGCATACCATTGTCAGTGATGATGGTTCTGGGGATGCTAAAATGGGTGATTATATTTCTCCATATAAACCTTATCATATCTGCATCTCGGATGTTAGCTAGGGGTTCCGCCTCGATCCATTTTGTGAAGTAATCAGTTGCGACCAACAGATATTTGCGATTTCCGATGGCGGTAGGAAGTGGTCCTACGATGGGGCGAATGGCCATGGGTTGGACAGTGATTTTAGGTCGCTAACAGGTTGGTGGACCATAGGGGCGTAAATTTAGCATTTCAGGCACTTGCGAACATACACCGCAGAGTCCCTTTGCGTTTATGGCCACCAATAGCCTTCCTTCATTGCTCGAAAAGCTAGAGATCTTTCTCCGATATGGCTTCCACAGATTCCTTCATGAAGATCATGTAGAACTTGCTCGACATTCCTTGGGTGAACGCATTGAAGGTAGGGACCGGAAAAGGATCTATTGTATAGGTTGCCCTCTGGAGATAAGTGAAAGCGAGAAGCTTTGACTCTTATCTGGTGGTCAATTTTCTTGTCATCTGGGAGCGTTCCATCCTTCAAATAGTTATTTAAAGGGTCCATCCAGTTGGGAGCTGATCCTACCTGGAGCACCTGTTCCACACCTGATGGCTTTCTATTACGGTTAATGCTCGAATGAGCGAGGAAATCGATGGGGGTTATTCTTTTTAAGTCGAAATCGAGTGCTGAACTCAGGGCTGCTAGGTCATCAGCATGGTTGTTCTGCCTTCTGGGAAACTGCTGGACATTGATCTATTCAAAGCTAGCCATTAGTCTTTTCACTAAGGCAAGGTACGTTGCCATTCTTTCATCTTTTGCATTGTAATATCCACTTATCTGATTGGAGACTAATTGAGAATCGCCGAACACCTATAAATGCTTTGCTCCCAAAGTGTGCACCTTCTGGAGGCCGCCTATTAAGGCTTCGTATTCTGCTTCGTTGTTAGAGGCTATAAATCCAAGTGTGATTCCTTCTTTAAGGATTTTATCCTCTGGAGTGATGAGGACAATGCCTACACCTGCCCCCTTCGAGTTGGAGGCTCCATTAACGAACAATTTCCAGGTTTCCTCCGTCGCGTCATTCCCCTTTTGTCTCGCTGCTTGAGGTTAGTTGGGAGGTTGCTCGCCTATGAATTCGGCTATGAAATCAGTAAGGATCTTCCCCTTGACTGCGTTCTTTGGTTGAAATTGGATGTCAAATCGTCCGTGCTCGACTGACCATTTAGACAGTTTGCCCGACAAATTCGCTTTCCTTAGGATTTCTTTAAGGGGTTGTGATGTAAGGATGATTATAGTGTGGGCTTCAAAATAGTTCTTTAACTTCCTGGAAGCCACTACTAGTGCAAATGCGAGCTTCTCCAGTGGTAGGTATCTCTGCTCGGCGTCTAGTAGGGTCTTGCTCGCGTAATAAACGGGGTGTTATATCCCTGCGATTTCGCACACTAATGCGAAACTGATAGTGTGGTTGGAAACAGAGAGGTATAAGTATAAAGATTCTGTTTGCCGTGGAATGACGAGCAGAGGTGGGGAGCTAAGGTAAGCCTTGAGCTCATCCAATGCCTGCGAGCAATTTGTGTTCCATTCTACTGTCTTATTTCCCTTTAGAAGCTAGAGAAAGGGATTACACTTCTCGGAGGACTTAGAGATAAAGGGATTTAAGGCAACGAGCATACCGGTGAGTTTTTGTATGTCCCGGATTGTTCAAGGAGGTTTTACCCTGTTTATTGCATCGATCTGGGTTGGGTTAGCCTCGATGCCTCTTTTATTGACCAAGTACCCAAGAAATTTTCCTGACTGGACACCGAAAGAACACTTGCTCGCGTTAAGTTTCATTTGGTACTTCCTGAGGATTTCAAAGGTCCTTGATAGGTCTGAGAGGTGGTATTCTTTCTTCTTGCTTTTAACGATCATGTCATCGATGTAGACCTCCATGGTGTTTCCCATCTGGTCCTTGAACATCTTGGTGACCAGCCGCTGGTAGGTTGCCCCTGCGTTATTTAGCCCGAAGGGCATGACCTTGTAGCAGTATAACCCAACTGTGGTGATGAATGTTGTTTTGTCTTGGTCTGGGGTATACATAGGGATCTAATGATACCCTAAGTATGTGTCCAGAAAACTCATTCTCTCATGAGCTGCAGTGGCGTCTACCAGTTGATCAATTTTTGGGATGGGGAAATTGTCTTTAGGGAACGCTCTGTTTAGGTCAGTGAAGTCGATGCAAACTTTCCACTTCCCGTTTCTTTTTGGAACGACTACTGGGTTGGATAACCACTTGGGGAATCGTACTTCCCGTATGGATCCTGCATCCAGTACTTTTTCAACTTCTTTTTCCATAACTTTTGCCTTCTCGGGTGCAGTTCGCCGTGCCTTCTACGCGATTGGTTTGAAGGTGGGATCGACATGAAGTTGATGACAAACCAGACTAGGATCAATTACGGGAAGCTCGTATGGTTCCCATGCGAAGACGTCTATATTGTTCTTTAGCAAGGCCGTCAATTCCTTTTTATCTTGATCTGTGAGAGAAGCTCCAATTAAGAAAATCCTGCTATCTTTGCTATCTCCAGGTGCGACTTCCTCCAGGTCCTCGATGACCCGTTCAGAGGGGAGGAGCCTAGTCTTCTCTACTCCGGGTCTTCCATACTTTAATTTCTATTTCGAAGGTATCAGGTCTTCTTATTCTTCAATTTTTTCGGTGGACTTGTCGGCTTTCTTTTCTGATTTTGGGCGGATGGCCGCTATGAACCATCTTCTTACCATCGCTTGATCACCATGGATCTCCATTACTCCTCGCTTGGTCACATACTTGAGCTTCTTGTGGTAGGTCGAGGAAACTACCTTCATTGCATGTAGCCATCCTCGGTCGAGGATAGCCTGGTATGGTGAGTCAATGTCGACCACCAAAAATTCGATCATTTTAGAAACATTTCCTGCCCTTACTAGAACCATGATCTTTCCCAAGGGCATAGTCATCTTTCCAGTGAAGCCAACTAAAGGGACAGTAGCTTCCTTTAGGTCGGCGATGCTTAATTTCAATTTTCTGAACAGGTCGAGATACATCACCTCAGATGAGATTCCTTGGTCGACGAGCAATTTGTCGACATCATAGTTTGCTATTCTTAGAGTAATGATCAAAGCATCGTGATGTGGGGTTCTCACTCCCACAATATCTTCATTTGTAAAAATTATATGATTACTATAGTCGATGTAATCTTCTCGTCGACACTTTCATGACTGTGTTTTCGCTGGATCAATCTGAAAAGTTGCATCACTGCTGTAAGCTTTTTTACCTCCATGTGAGCTGAATTGCCCTGAATCTGTTTTGCATCAGATCCCCCATGAATTACTGCGAATTCATGGTCAGCATCGTCTTCGAGTACGTTGTCAGGCCTTGCTTCTCTATGGGCATTAACTTTCTCTTCCTTTTTCTCCACGAATTCGTTCAGGTGCCCGGACTGGGCCAGCTCTTCGAGGTGGGACTTAAGAGCTTTGCAATGCTCAGTCTTATGTCCTCCCTCTTTGTGAAAAGCGCATCTCATGGCATTGTTCCTCTTCGAGGGATCTCCTCCCATCTTCCGGGTCCACTTGATGAATGGATCGTCTTTAATTTTTGCGAGAATTTTATAAATTGGTTCTTTGAAGATGGTGTTGACCGCCTGAAATGCTTTCGACACATCATTGTTGCCTCCGTTTTTGGATCCATTTTTGCTCCATTCTTTCCTCCTTTCTTCTGGTTCTCAATCTTGTCACTGCCCTTGGCAGTAAGCTTAGATCGACCATTTTCCCCTGTGCTGAGGCGAGTCACATCTTCCACCTTGGCATACTTCTCGATGAGGGCCATTAAGTCGTCGATGGTCATGGCCTCTTTCTTCGTCAGGATTTGTTACAGACGGGAAGAGATGGGTAGCCCAATTTTGAAAGAGGACATTGCCACTTGCTCTGAACAGTCCTCGACCTCATTGAATAATTCCCAGTACCTCTTCGCGCAGTCTCGGAGGGTCTCTTGGGGCGTCTTTTTCACTGTTATCAGAGCATCCATCCTTTTGGGATGGGAGCTGCTAGAAATTATTCGAGTCGTAAAATATCGGCCAGGGATTTGAAACTCCTGATGGACCGATGGGGGAGCCTTTCAAACCATTTTTGCGCCACGTCATGTAGGCTCGAGGGGAAAATTCAGCACATTAGTGCATCTCGATGGTTCCAGAGGGTCATGGCCTGTCGGTACTGTCTGACGTGATCAATGGGATCAGTCTTACCGTCATAAATTTTGAACCTTGGAATAGGAAACTATTTGGGGGCTTATTCTTCTTCTTCTTCGATTTCCCTCGAGAAAGGTGATTTCATCTGAGTTTTGAGAGCTCACCTAGCGAGTTCTAGGGTCAATATGGTACCATGATGGGCAGGGTGTTGGTCCATCTCCCTTCGGACTCGACTTCATATGTTCTCGTTGCTACGATCTGGGCTTCTGTGACTGCGAGCTAGTCGCAGTTGCTCGAGTAGGTCGTCCTCTGACTCGTTTCCCTTAGCTCTGTGGGATCCATGCCTGGGGCTCCTTCCTCGACTGCGATACTTGCTCGCCTGAGGGATAGGAGTATGGTACGGATGTTTCTTGGTACTACGATGGAGCTTTCTCTCCATTCTTTCCAATCTTCTTTTGAGGCGAGCATTCTCAACCTCGTGCCTAGAAGAAGACTCCCTCTACTCTTGGAGCCTCCCCTCATATGCATCAATCAGTCTGGATATCTGTGTAGATCTCACTGGTCCTTGGCTTTCTTCTGAGGCTGGCCTTTTTGGGCGAGCCCTTTGGTCTGAACGCCGAACTTCAAAACTAATCCTGCGAGAAACAGGAGGTTCTTGAATATCTCCTGCCTGGGGAGCATTACTACTATGACCAGACATTTCAAACTCCTTTTTTGGTGTGGCCTTTCTCAAGGAAGATAAACATTCCTACAGACGGTGCCAATTATGGTGGCAATTATTATTCAACACAAAGAGATAAGAGAAGCACAATCACCAAGCAGAATAAGGAATATAAAATGCCAATCACACAACAAAAGATGTTCGTGGTTCAGCAAAGGTGCCTACGCCCACGGTGGTGCAGTCAGTATTATTTCTACATACTCCGGATAGTGATTACAGAGAATACAATGTATCCTTTACCCCAGACCTAGGGTTCATTGTATACATGTTCATTTTAGTAAGTGGGGGTGTTGGACTCCCCCACATTTTCCATCTCTTCCTAGAACGTCTCTTAATGGGAACATGGGAGGAGACTCAATCATCATCGGTTAAGATATGGAGGGTCTGTACTTTGGGCCGCTGCAATTGGGCTACTCATCCAGACCCATCATTCTAATTTCGGGTACCCATAGCTACTATGCCTGAGTTTTCTCGGTATCCCCGGGAGTTATTGGTTGGACTTCTTTGTGTCTCACCCTCGATGGGTAGATCCTTGGTTACTGGAGGAATGATTTCTCTTCTAGTGGTGTGGCGGTCCATGTATTTGCAAGAGGTTGGTGATACTGGATATGCCGGAGCTGTCATTCTGGGCTTGGTTTCGAAATTGCTGCTAGTGACCAGGGTGCTGCTGGTGGACCTACAAATTGCAGCTGTTACTTCCTGGATGTCCTACCATTGTAATCCTACGGCGGTGATACCGGTGGAGACTTTAAATTGCCTGGATGCCTAGCAAGAAGGTCGTTCTGACTTTTTGAGGGGGAGCCCCGTGATGCTGTTCATGTGGTTGTCTGAAAGATTCCGCTTAGTGACTCCTCCGAAATACCCTTTGTCTGTTGTACCCAACTTCTTTTCGCTCCATTTCATCAGCATTGGCCTCGATATTGTGATTTGGGAGAACTGGCTTGTGGAGCATGGGGCGCTAAATTTTTACTGGTCAGTTCCTTGGTGGGCTCAACTGCTGCCTATTCTGGAACTGGGAGAATTCCCATATGTTCGGCGAGTTGGTCTCAGACAGTCCTCTTTTTATTTCCCTTAGCGACTTCTGCGCCAATTTGGCTGGGAGCAGGTTGCGCCAACTCGGACACTAGACTTCATTCAGGTAGAAGATTTTACAGAACGTCTGCGCATGTGTCTTGGCTCTTTGTGGGAGAGTCGGCGTCCATCGACCCGTCCCTCTCAGTCTGCTGGGAGAGTTTGGAACATCCATGGGGATTATATGAAGTTGTTGTGGAGATGAGTAGTCAGTAAGATGTTGGCAGTGGAGACTGGACAAAGGTGGCTTATCTTATCCGATACCATGGAGGGAGGGATTGTGGTGTTTTTGAGACTGGTTCAAGCTTATCGATCCATGGAGCGTTTGTGGCACTCTATTCAGGCAGGGGAAGCTTGAGGACCCCAGGATGTAGATGATGATGATGATGGAGTGGGCTCCTCTGGCAGCTGTGGGTAGGGATCTTGGAAAGAGTTTATTTTGTAATGGGGAATAAATTTAGGAATTTTATATGCTTTTTCGGACGGTAGGGGAAGGGAGTTATCCATTCTTTTTCTTATTTAATTGCATTGTAACTTCTTATTAATGAAATAAATAAGTTTTTGATCATCTAGCTGTGCCTTTTGATGAATTTTATATTTGAATTATCTATATCGGTCGATAAGGCATGATAATCCTTTTGTTCAAATATATGTTAGAATGAAATGTCGTTCTCGGAGATGATAAAAGAATAGTTTTTTATGAAACAAGAAAAGGTCGTGATCATGTAAGATGTATGAGCTGCCTATGTACCTCTGGGGTTTTTGAAATATTTTAATTTTTTTGAAAATGGTTTTGCAGAGGATCAGGCCCACGTAGTTCTGGGTAGAGGGAAATGAAGAGATTTATTATTTATTCTATTTTTTACAATAGAAAGGAGATGAGAAGAGTCATAGCGCACCGAGATTTTAGACTAGGGGTAGAACTTCATGAGACGGTCTAGCTTGACTGGACAAGTCATCTCTTCTCCATCAAGTTCGATGAGCATGGCAGCACCTCCTGACAAGATCTTCTTCAGGATGTATGGGCTGCTCAAATTGGGCTTAATCCCCTTATTGGACACCGCGGTCCTTGACTCTCTTATTGAATGATCGCTCTATACGATGATGGTACCCTTATATGTGATATAATGCCTTTAGTCTCCTTTCGTCCAAGAGTGACAGTTCATCGAGGCGGCCTTGATGCTAGTCCTCCTTACTGACTTGGCTTTCAAGCATGACACGAAGGGAAGTGCTTTCTAGCTCCATGGGTAGGAATGCTTCCATGCCGTATACTAGAGAATATGGGGTAACCCTAGTAGAGGTTCTGATCGAGGTTCGGTATCCCCAGAGGGGCTATGGGATTCGATCGGCCCAATCCCGTAGCTTTTGGTTATCTTACTGATGATGGCTTTGAGGTTTTTGTTGGCTGCTTGGACTGCACAATTAGTTTGAGATCGGTAGGGAGATGATTTTTGTCTTTAAATCCCATACTTATTGATCACTTCTGTGACTTCTACCTCGAAATGCAACCCGTTATTTGACACTAGCTCATGCGGGACCCCATATCAGTAGATGATGTTTTTCCTGATGAATTGGGCCACTTTCCTAGCGTATAGAACTGTGTATGACTCGACTTCGACCCATTTGGTGAAGTAATTAATGGCGAACAAGATTAACTCATGCCCGTTAGAGGCCTTCGGTGTGACTTTCCCTATAATGTCGATACCCCAGGTAGAGAACGGCCAGGTAGAAGTCGTGTTGTATAATTCTCATGAAGGCAGGTGTTGAAGGTTGGAGAACTGTTGCCATTTAAGGCATCTTCAAATATAGGTGGAGCAATCCTGGATCATTGTATTCCATTAGTATCCTTATTGAATGATCTTCTTGGCAAGCATATGACCGTTCATGTGGGGCCCGAATTCCTCGTTGTGGATTCTATACATTACCTCTTCAATGTCAGACCCTTTGATGTAGTGTAGATGGGTTCCATCGAAGTTTCTCTTAAACAGTGCTTTGTAACAAATGATATACTAGGCATCCAGTCTTTAGAGGGTTGCTCGGTCCTTCTTGTTATAACCCTCGGGATACCTACCATGCTTGAGGAGGTGACAAATATCATAGTACCAAAAATCGGCTAGCTCAGGATCTTCCGTGGTGATGAGATCAATGTGGTAGTGATGGGTTGGTTTATCTTGCTTTTGAAATAGGAAGGGGGCCATTATTATTTCTTCAGGCATGTCGACCATGGAGGCTGAGGTATCAAGGGCATTGGCCAGATTATTCTTTGCTCGAGGTAGGTAGTGGAAGGTGATATTTTGGAAATTTGAGGCTAGTTCTTCTAAGTGAGCATGGAAGGGTTGTAGTTTATCGTCCTTAACTTTCCATTTTTTGAGAACTTGACCGATGATGAGGGAAGAATCCCCATAGACGTCTAGGCAATGGATACCCTTCTTAAGAGCAACTTGGAGGCCTACCGTACACGCCTCGTATTCAGTCATATTGTTAATGCAAGGGAAATCTAATTTGATGGCGATGGGAGTGTGGGAGTTATCTGGGGCAATCATAACTATCCCAATGCCATATCCCTTTTTATTGGCAGCACCATAAAAAAAATTCCATCGAAGGTCATCTTGAGCGGTGCAGAGGATGTTTTCATCTCGGAATTCGGAGGCCCAAACATCAGCCTCTTCCATGGGGTAGTCGGCGAGGTAGTCAGAGATGGATCTTCCTTTCATGGATTTCTGCATGATGTACACGATATCAAACTCGGCCAAGAGCATCAACCATCAGGCCATTCAGCTGGATAAGGCGATTTCCTCAAGTAGGTACTTGATGGGGTCCATTCGGGATACCAATTCAATGGGGAAGGCGAGCATGTAGTGTCGCAACTTTTGGGTGACCCAAACAAGCGCGACACATGCTTTTTCCAAAGAAGTGTAGTTGACTTCGTACTCGGCCAATTTGCGACTGGAATAATAGATGGCTCCTACTTTGTGGTAATCTTCAAGGCATTGAGCCAGCAAAGCCCCAACTGTAGTGTCGATTATGGTTAGGTATAGGAGCAAAGGGAGACCAGGTTGTGGTGTCATAAGTACCGGAGGTTGGGTCAGATATTGCTTGATTCGATCAAAAGCTTCTTGGTAGGCCTCATTCAAAACTTTGGTTGAATCCTTTCGGAGGAGTTTGAAAATATGTTCACAAATGGAGGTTAATTGGCTGATGAACCGACTGATGTATTGCAATTTCCTAAGGAAACCTCAAATTTTTTTCTCTGTTCAGGGAGGTGGCATCTCAAGTATAGCTTTCAGCTTGGTAGGATCTTCTTATATTCCCTTCTCACTCACCATGAATCCCATGAGTTTCCCCTTTGTAACACTGAAGATACATTTTTGTGGATTGAGTCGCATCTGATATCGTCGCAGTCGTTTGAAAAACTTTCGAATAGCGGGGACATTACTATCTCTAGTTTTGGATTTGATAATCATATCATCCACATAAACCTTAACTTCCATATAAATCAGGTCATGCAGGATGGTTGTGGCAACCCTCTGGTAGGTAGCCTCAGCATTCTTGAGACCAAATGGCATAATGTTGTAGCAAAAGGTTCCCCATGGGGTGATGAACGCGGTCTTTTCTTGATGATCTGGGTGCATTTTGATTTGGTTGTAGTCGACAAACCCATCGACGAATGACTTGAGAACATGACGGGTTGTATTGTCCACAATCATGTTAATATTATGTAATGGGTAATCATGCTTTGGAGAGGCTTCGTTCATGTCCCGGTAGTCTACACACATCTGAACTTTCCCTCCTAATTTCGACATGGGCACTATGTTGGCTAGCCATGTGGGATATTCAATTATATGAATAAAACCCACATTTAGTTATTTGACTACCTCCTCTTTGACCTTGAGCGACCATTCGGTGTAGAGCTTTCTCAACTTTTGTTTAACCATTTTTTAATCTGGAAGTATGGGATCCCATGTTGAGCTATTTCGAGATCAGTGACAGGCATATCGTCATAGGACCATGAGAAGACATTCCTTCAGTAATTCTTCGAGTGGTGCGCGCTCATGCTCGTCAAGGGTAGCCCTTATCCTAATCTCGCGTAATTATCTACTAGAATCGAGGTTAACAACAACGTTTTCCTCTTCATTAACTTGAACGCAGTTATGTTTTTCATTATTAACTTTATTCAGATCAGATAAGAATTGTTCATTTGCAAAATTATCATCATAGAAAGTTTTATTAGAGTCTAAACAATCAATGTAAGGAACAATACGATACTCAAAATCTTTTTTTATTTCATTAATAGGAAAAATAGCATTGAGAACCTCATCAAAGGACGTCTCAATTACATTGGAGCTAGGATAGACAACAGAAGAAGAGATTGGGTAAACATTGGTGTTAGATGGGATTTCAACATGTGGAACTGGCGCAACGTGCCAGTTGAGGAGAGGTGTATCAGTAGTTTTAATCAGGTGGGATGGATCCAGTAATGTGGTGCTCGAATGAACCATGCAGACTATCAGCCCAGTGTTTGTAAGTTGAACGAGTCTTAGAAGTCACTTTCCTCAGTCTCTTCGGTATCTTTGATGAGCGGTTGTACATGGTGTTGGGAACTTTCGGCCCATGGGTAGCTATCTTGAAAAAAGATCTCCATTCCAAGCTTTATCTTCTTATCTGTATGGTCATACCATGGTTCTGGGAATCCATAAAAAGGGAAGTCCTGTCCCTCTTTGATGAATCGTCCATTCAAGGAGTCACTTGGGATGGTCTGAAAGAAGTCTAGTCTTCTCTTCGATCGGGATTGGAGGATCATTCTGAGCTCTTGTTTTGATGGTTGATACCCCAAACCACAAGGAGGGAAAGATTTCTTCAGTTCAATGGGCTCAAGTATACCTTGTTGTCTTTATCCTAACCCCAGTCCGAGCATAAAGTGCATGTTTCTGAACATATGAATGTCATTAACGTTTCCATGAGGGTCGTATTCTGGTCAAACCCTTTCTTTGAAATCATCCCCTACCACGAGTAGAAGTGTTTCAACCCAGAATCCTGATAGTATCATATCATTTGACCCGTTCTGTATCTCAAGGATTGGATTACTGGTGCTTGCACCCTCGATATTATTATCGTTGCCCAAAATTGTTATGACTCTTTCATCGACAAAGAACTTCAATTTCTGATGGAGTGAGGAAGACACACCCTTAATACGATGGAGCCAAGGTCGTCTAAGTAACAGGTTAAAGAAAGATGGGATGTCAATAACTTGGAATTCAATGACAGGGTTTATAGGGCTAGACCCTATTACAAGATTTATGGATCCCATCACTTCCCGATGAGTATTATTGTAGGCATGTATAGCAGTGGAGGTCAGAGCGAGGTCACTTTCTTTCACCCATAAGCATTTAAAGGTTCTTGTTGGGTAGAAGTTCAAGGCGCATCCATTGTCAACAAGAGATAATTGTATGATCTTTCCCATAGCTTCGACGGAGATGTTGAGCGCATGATTGTGGTTTGGCCTAATTCTGCAGATTTGTTCTTCGAAAAAGGATAGAATTTGGGTAGAGGTCAGGAATCCAAATAGTTTTACCGCTTCTTCTGGCGTGGTGGAAGGAGGAACTGTGGGTCTAGTGAGCAACTTGATCAAAGCATTTCTGTGTAGATGGGAAGACATGAAAAGCCCCCATAGGGTGATGTTAGCTTGATTTTTATTTAGTTGATCGAGGTTCTTACTCTCCTCAAGGGTCATATCTGGCATATGATGGTTTTCAACGCCCTTCCCTTTATCATTTGCGAGTAGTGAGCTTGGGATCTGGTAATGCCTTCCTGTTCTGGTCAGGTTATTTACTGAAGAAGGGAAGAACATGAACTCCGTGTCCTCATCAATCTCGGGTTGTTCTACCATCTTGTTTATTTCCTTAAGGAGTTCTTCAAATGATATCATCCCGCATGTGTTGGCTATCGGGCCAGTTTTCTCGAAAGCTTGCTCTTCATTTGAATTTTCAAATTCTTCCCCCCGTCCGATGGCAATAATTTTATCTTTCCATGTAAAGTCGATGCATTCCAATACTTCAATGGCTTCTTTGTATAAGTCTTCCCATTTTGTGGTAATATGTAAGGGTGAAGGGACCAGGCATCCTTATAGCTTCAGAGTATCAAGCAACTCGGTCATACTGTAAATATTATTGGTTTGCCTGAATAATTCCGCCATGATCCGGACAGCATCATCTAGGCTGACTTCATCGGTCGGTACCACCCAACTGTCGGACTCTCGGGTCCATTTTTGTGCTTCCAAGAATAGTGTACTAAACTTCTGGCAATCAATGATCATCTATGATGGAAATTTCATCCCGAACTCTTGGAGTTAGTTTAACACTTCTGATATTTCCATACTTCCATCTTCAGAATGGGTACAGACAACGATGCATGCTCTGGAAAGGAGTGACAGTGCCTGATCAGTGAGGCGGACAGGGTGTTGGAGGAAATATGGGCAAGTGTGGAGAGGTTTGAGAGAGTGTATGGGTGTGATTTGAGTTGAGGGATCAAATTTTGGGTTCTCTTAAAAGAAGATGGAATTAGTATGATTTGGGAGTGGGTTGTGATTAGTGTTTGTCTTAGGATTGGTTGGTGGGGCAATGGTACCCTGGTCAATTATACATTTGATTATGTTTCAGAGGTTAAAGAATTGGTCGGTGGTATGGCCAGTAGTTTGGGGAAAGTCGCAATGGGCATTTGCCTTGAAGTTTCTTGGAAGTGGGTCTGGCAATGGATGGGGGTCCAAGGGTTTGATAAGGCTTCGGCTTAACAGGGCTTGATAAACTTTGGAGAGGGGAGCGTAGAGCTCGGGGTATTGCTTTCAGACTGGGATGGGGTGGCTTTTTGGTGCCCATTATGTGGTTGGTTGATAGATATTATTAATGGTTGAGACTGCAGCACTGACATGCTTGTCATATTTTCTGGGAGTGAACTATCTATACACTTTCTTCGGTTCAACTTCTGTTTTAGCAAGACCTTACTCTATTTCTACTCCTGCTTTTCTAAGAGCACATGGGGTGAGAAATGCTTCTTCACTATGTTGACTTGTTCTTCCTCAGATGGATGATTGGTCATGGTGGGTGCCTTTTCCCTCCATTGGGCTATGAAGTTACTTATTGATTCCCCAGAGTTCTATTTGAGCAGTTACAAATCACGGCGGGTGACCTCAAGATCTTCGTTATATTTGTACTGTGACATGAATTCACTGGTTACATCCTCCTACCTATGGATTCTAGACTCCTCGAGAGATAAAAACCATCGGAGGGCGCTATCCTTAAAAGTTTGCTGAAATAATTGGGTCATCACTTCTTCAGAAGCCCCTAGAAGAGTCATGGAAAGATGATAACTGCGAAGATGAACAATCGGTGGTCAATTTCCTTCGAATTTCTTGATATTTGACATCTTGAACATCTCGGGCAACCTCGCCTTTGGATAAAGAGACATGTGGGTGTAGTTCATGTAATTTCTGGAGATTATGACTTGGTAGAACTTCTTAGTTAATATCTTGAGATCTTCTTTGACCTTGTTCAATTATTCCTGTTTCGGATCAATGACCATAGGCAAATTAGCCCCAGGCTGGGTAAGGATCGGCATAGGAAGCTAGGCACGCAGCAGCCCATTGACAGGAGGGGCACGTGGAGTGTGATGATACTCTTCGGGAACCCAGATAGGCTCGGGTGGACCCATAGCACGAGGAAATAGGGCCTCGGGATCTTGAGGAACAGGAACCTGGTTTCATAGCATCGCTCGAACCTCAGTCTGAAGGTTGTCAATCTTGGACACGAGCTGAGCTAAAACTTCCATCAGATCTGGCTGAACAACTGGTATTTGATATGTGTTTTCCATGGAAATTGGATGGATTATGGACTCGAAAGAAGTAGCAGGGGAACGGACGGAACTCCGGGGTGATATGATTGAAGATCGAAGCCAATAGGGAGCTAGGCCAAGGGCGTGTGATTGACCTGAGAAGGCATAAAATGGGATTTATTTTTGAGAAAAAGAATGAAAATATTTTAGATATTTTTTTCTTTTTGAGATTGAAGGACAAAAATATTTTTCGATTTTTGATAAAGAAGAGATAAATGTTTTTGGATTTTTTTTTCTTGATAAAGAAGGGAGAAATATTTTCGGGAGACGGGTCTTAGAATGATTATTATAATTATTATGTTCTCACTTGTATAAAATTATCCTAGGTGCAAAATGAAATGACGAACGGGTCCCGAGCTTGGAAAAATTGGGTTTGTAACATATGCAATGCTATCGTTGGACATGTAACCAGGATCGCGGGCAGGGTACCGTTTTAAAAATGCGTGAAAATTTATGCAAAAAAATGACCCGAAATTTTAATAGAGTTTCGGGTTGGAATTGGCAATCTAACATGTGTGTCCTAGGCTTGACACCTATATGCAGGTATGCAGTTGGTTGGGTGAATCGGAAAGGGTTCCCCCTTTAGCATAGCTTCCATGATATACGTATTTATTTTGAGGGCAATCGGTACGTGTGGACAAGCCGTTTTGATATACATGAGTGTAGATGAATTGCCTCACTATAT
Source organism: Sambucus nigra (assembly GCA_949130495.1). Lineage (NCBI taxonomy): Eukaryota > Viridiplantae > Streptophyta > Magnoliopsida > Dipsacales > Adoxaceae > Sambucus > Sambucus nigra. The sequence continues at coordinate 493,337,860 of OX422220.1, read as the reverse complement.
ACCTCATGGGGACGGTACATGTGAGAGCGAATCTGATATACTCGACGCACGTGAACGAGTTCCTTTCGATATACCTTCCGTCATGACTTCGATCAAGGGGTACGATGCAGGGAAACTATTCAATATATATCGAAGGTACCTGGCCAATGGAAGGTGAGAGTCATATCGCTTAGGCTAACCGCACCCTACATGACTAGCGCCCATTATGAAGTGACCCACCAGTTGCCGGACAAAAAATTGTTCAATACCAATGCTCTTTGGTGATGTTGTGTGAATCATGCATGATTCTCTTATTAGTATCTTATGAGAGTATCTTTCTTGATCATGCCCAACAGGGAGCAAAGTATGAGTACTAAATGGTATACCAGGTATGGATAGGTGATGCGTTCCACATGCAGATATATGTGATCCTAGGTGCACGTGGTGTGAAGTGTACATGGAGAATTTTCTACAAGTGTGTGAATAGAAGCATAAGCATGAGGTACAGATGAATAGTAAAAGGGTAACATGCAAAATAGGGGAATATATAAGAAAATAAAACACCCATGTAAATAGAGTCTAGCCCTCAAAAGAAAATATCCAGCGGGTCGCCACTGTGGCCATCCCCTCCGATCCTCGCGGCGGGAGAGAGACGAAAGAAGAGTGGGGGTCTTCTTCTTCTCGGGAGGATCTTGATTCCGTGCATCCCTCTCGGGAGCGCTTAGGCCGGCATCGGTAATTGAGGTGAAAAATGTAGAGAGATGGAGTCGCCAGTCTATTTTACTCAAAACAGACAAAAGAAAAGGGATCCATCCCGAAGGACAGCATCCAAAGAAATACTGATACATACGAAACCAAAAATGATTCAAAAAGGGTCCGAAGGCTATGTTACGAAATGGGAAGGTGTTAGGCACCCATTCCGCCCTTGCAGTCTCTCATTGGTAGTTGTTATTTTCCTTTATTTCCCCGTGATATGTGTGCATGTGTATATGTAGTGGAGATAGGAATCATCGACTTGTATCATGGAAAAGATAAAGCGAGTCATCCGTAGGAATGTTCCTAAAAGTAATATTAGAAAATAGGATTTACATGATTATCCTAGCATCGATCATTATAAGGTAATGATAACGCATGTGGGATAATACGCCACTAAGAACAAATATATGCATTTAGAGAGTCTAAGAGAGTTAATGTTTAAATAATATAGGAAAAATATAAAAAGGTAGGAAAAGAACTCGAGTCTCGGGTTTTACCCCGAGATGCCTTTGTAGCCTATGGAGGCATCAAAGTCCACGCAGTTCTTATGCAAAATGAGGGGTGGGGTTTATCCCATAAATCCAACCGGGGACTTCTCTTATATATGTGTGTGTGTGTGTGTAAAAAGTGTTTTAATAGTGAGGAAAGTGTGAGAATTCCCGTTTGGAATTCATTAGAAAACCCTTTTTTTCTTTTTTCTTTTTGGGTTTTATTTATATGAAAATAGGAGATTCACAATAATACTATATAAAACGTATGTTAGGATATGTGAGATGAGGGAATAAAAGTGCTAAGTAATAAAATAAATTAATGCGAATTTAGGAGAACTTGAAGAGAGAGTTGACAAAGTTGAACCTTCTTGAAGATCTTGAGCTTGATCTTGAATGTTAGAGAGCAGACCTTGCACTTGGGTGATGATGGAGTATACTTAATTTACCAAGTTTGATGGAAGGGATGGTGAAAAGTGAAGGTGGGAAAGGGATTTGGATGTGGAAATCAAGATGACTTTGAGAGGGGTTTTCTGAGTTTGCTGAGAGTGATAGGTTTCAGATATTCCTTTTTTTTAAACGATGGGAGACCCTCCTTTTTATAGGCCCGGGGAATTTGCAATCGACATAGACCTAGTCCTTCCAATCGGTAGGTGTGTTTGGGAACACTCCTGATAGGGAGAGTCTGGGACCTGCCGTTTGGCAGTCTCTTTCACGTCCGTTTAGAAAATCGACCATAGAGCGCAAACTCTTGATCCGAATTGTGCACGGGGTAATCCATTTGAAAGGTAATTCAGAAGCCTTCAAAAGTCTTTTGGACCTCTCCCAGATTCGGGAGTTGACTTTGTGTCAAATGTGGCTTGGAAGCGTTCATCGGTCCTTTGGACGGGGAATCGTCGGACGCAAACGGATCGTTCGTCCGTATGGTAAGTCCGAATCGTGCACGGGGTGGACCATTGGAAAGGTTTGGATATTTAATTCGACATTCCAAAGAGATTTACTCGGTTTGGGGAGTTGAATTTGGTCAACCGTGGCAAGGGAGCACACGGTGACCTTTCGGAGTAAAATGAATCGTTCGTCCGTACCATAAGTCATAATCATGCACGGGGAAGACCGTTGGAAAGATGTTTCAATTCCCTTCAATATTCATTCCGTCTCAGTCAAGTTGAAGAGTTGACTTTGGTCAAACGGATCCGGGGAGCATCCGGTGACCTCCTGATCAAGTTTGGAAGGAAAACGGGTCGTTCGTCCGCACCGTATGTCAGAATTGCCCACAGGGAAGAGTGTTGGAAAGGGTTTTTAGTTATTTTTGAATATTCATACCGTATCGATCAAGATAAAGAGTTGGACTTTTGATCAAATGGAGCCCGGGTGTGCCTGATGGCCTCTAGTTCAGTACCAGGGGTATGACTTAGGTCTGTAGTGATGAGGGGAGGTGATAGGGACTTAGGAGAGGTTAGAGGGGGTGCTATAATGGGGTGTCTACACCTAGTATTTAATTCATGAGAAGAAGTGGTAGAGATAGGGGTAAGAGATTTTAGGGGTACGTCACGAGGGAGATATTCGAGGCCTGGAGTATTAGACATATCTTAATTTCGAAGACTAAATTCCTTTATAAGGGGGGAAGTATGTAAATCCCCGTAATTCTGAGGACATGGAATTTATTATTATTTTGGTGAAGTAGAACTTTATTTTATTTGGGGAATTTATTTAATTCGGAGAGTTTATTTAATTCTATGATTTAGATTTAATTACTCTAGGTTATTTTTAAAAGTTCACATGTGTCGTATTTTGAGGTCAAAATTTGGAGGATTTTATATAGTAACTCGGATGATGATTATGAGTCCATGGTTGATTACAAAAAGGTCAAGATAGTTGGGAAAGAGTACCCGGGGGTAGTAATTGGGTTTCAGGACCTTTTTAGGCATACTTGGGCTCACACGGGGGTGTTTGGGCCATTTTAACTTGCCCCATAATCTCACTTTAGGAATTAACCATATAAAACCTACATTAGGGAGTTTGTGGAAGAAAAACTAAAAAAGAAAAACCTAGTCATGCATAGGAGAAAATAGGGAGAAATTCAGGAACCTTTGGGACCCAAATTGGAGAGGGATTTAGGTGCTTGTGTCAAATCCATCATCTTCATCAAATGAATCACACTCTATAAAATTTATCAAGTAAGTGGTAATTTAGTTTGAATGTAAACTTGTGTTAATTGATTCATATCATAGTGGGTGTAAATCAAAATTGTTTTGGGTGGGTTTTTAAATGAAAAATGGGTGTTTATGAATTAGACAAAACATGTAGATTAGAAACTCGATTGATGTGGTATTATGATTTAAAAGTTTGTGGATTAAAGTTATATTTATCGACTCATAATCGTGGTTATTAAGTATTTTTTATGATTATTATCAAGCACAAATGATTACAAATCACACTCTTATACACTCATTTTCAAAAGAAAAACAAATGAAGGAAGTATAACAACGCATCTTTTGATTTGATACATTTTTTAAGCAAAATGATAAATTAACTCAGCATAATCCAACTTCTCCGCAATGTCTTTTGTAAGGACATTATTTTATTTTCCGGTTTACATTTGATTATGTCGTATACCACTACAACCCTCGAAGACTTATTCAAGTTCAATCATGAGTCAAGACGAATTCGAATATAAAAGTTCTCCAACATTCATACCTCTGCGAGATTAATATTTTTAAGGCTGTGTTTAAGTACCTTAATGGTTCACTTATAGTGCTGGGATAATTTTTTTAAAATATTTTCTATAACACTTCGTAATTTTGACGATATTTAAATTTTATTATATTTGGGTCAAATAGAAATTTTTAATTTTTGGAGAAAATTAAATTTATGATTTGGAGATTTTTTTTAATTAGAGGATCGATTTAATTTGGTGAATTGAGATTTAATTATTCGGATTATTTCTGTGTCACATTTTTAGGTCAAAAATTGGAAAATGTTATAAATTAATTCGGATGGAAATTTTTGGTGCGCGGTTAAGTCCGGATTGGTCGAAATAGTACCTATGAGTAGTAAATGGGTCGTGGCGTATTTTTAGGCATATTTAAGCTCGCATAAGAATATTTTGGCCCTTTTTTTTAAAAAGCCCACAAGCTTTAAAACATGGTTGACTTATTAAACCCTAAAAGTGAGAGAGGGTGATAGCCATAACACATTCTACAAAACTAAATTAAGAGAGAGACAAGTGGGTGTAATTGGAAGAAAAGTGGGAGACAAAATAAAGAACAAGTGTGTGTTCTTCATCAAAGCATCATCATCTACACTAAGGGATTCAGACCCTACAAACCCTAAGGCAAGTGGTTAAACTTGATTTTAAATTACTTGCAAATCTCAATTAATATCAAAGTGGGTGTAATGAGAACACATGTGTGACACCCCGACTAATTAAATACCGGGTAGCTACTCCTTTATTAAATTAATTCAAAATGCCAAGTTGGCTCAGTTAATAGCATCACTGTCGAAAACATTTTTATTATTACTAACCACCTAGTATTTAAAAAGTATGTGCCAAATTTTATTTAAAGTATGATTAACATGCAACAAGTGTAACAAAGAATAATAACACCATTCACCATAATGAAGTAAATAGAATATCCATCACATAATATAAATAAAGTCTGGAGGAAAAACTCCTCACTACAAATCCCACAACTGATATAAGTAAACTGAATACTAAATCAATACATGCCAAAGTCTGAAAATTGTAATGGAAATGTAACTCTAATAGAAATGGGCAACATGCCCTACAACTGATAGATAATGAATCTGGAATCCAAGTGATAGAGGCGTCTACAAGAAAATCCCTGTAGCTTCCACAAACAGCTACAACTCGTCACCAGAATGAGTATCCTATGCATGGTGTCCTTGTGGCTGGGCACCTAAAATGGTTTTACAAGGAAAATAGATTTGAAAGAAAACGGGTCAGAGCCCGAATGTGGAGATATTTTAAAAACCTGCAAGTGCTTTAAAATCATTTAAAACATTAAATGCAAAGTACATGTTAGGACGTGCACTCACATGATATTCTCACCACTCGTCTAACTGTGCACTCCTAACGTAAGTACCCATCTACAACGACACAAACCACTAGCTAAGTGACGTCATATCTAGCTAGACTGTCATAGGTCCTACCCTTATTACTCGGTTCTATTAACATTATAACGCTCGTAATTAAATAGGGGTTTAACGTAAACTCAGATGCTCAATATGCAATATATTTCACTATCAGCTAACCCGTTATGTTTCTCGAAACAATACCGTAATTATTTTCACAACATTAACATGAAGGTTCTCATTAATTAAGTGTATATTATTCAAAACATAAATATACAATACAAGCACCCCGAGGACTAAGCTGCGGTGCACACATACTCTGCTATCCATCCGGGTACATCACGTACATAAGGATTACATATTCTGAATCTCTCAGGAATAGTTCACAGATAACAACATCACAAATAATGGAGGCGAACACAGTCACATCACATGGGTTACGCACATACCTACGCTCCCACGATCAGCGGACTTATTAATATCCCAATAAGTCTTTCTATGACCTATGTTCATCAAGGTAACCAGTCTAAATCCGGGCAACACAAGGATTAGAGGGCCCTAAGCAAACGCAAACCTCCCGTGATAGCAAGTATGGTAGGTATGTCATACACACAATTCATATACCAATACTAAGTAAACACACGTCTTAGTAGTCCCGTAGTTTAATTGTAGTACTATTCTCATTCTAGTGCCAATATATACTTTACACACTTTATACGATTCCGGTTTATAATCATACGCGCCATAATCTATTCTCACGTCGTAGTAGACACTCACGTCTCAACCCAAACGGTTCATCGATTTAAATCACTCGTATATAATTTACTCCTCATAATATCCCAAAAGTCCCAAATCTATCAATACATCATCAACGGAATGTTATCTCTACCCTCGAACAAGTTTACGGGACTCCCAAAATCAAAACAGGCCAAAAAGGCCTAAACTGCCAGCTCGTTAGAAGTCTCGTTCGAACGAGGTTGTTCGAACGAGATTCCAGTTCGTTCGAACGAACTGTACCTTCTAACGACATCTCGTTCGAACGAATGTATCGAACGAAATATAGTTCGGTCGAACGAAGGTATCGAACGAAGTCTCCCTTCGTTAGAAGCGACTGGTCAACTCGTTAGAAGCTCGTTCGAACGACCTGGAAAGGTCTTCTAACGAGGGACCAATTTCGGCCCAGAATTTTCCCAATCTCGTTTTTCACCATTTCCACTCCTCAAATCTCCTCTAAAATTAGTCCCAACGATGTTTTAAGGTCTCTAATCAATCCTAAACATATTATAGTCACATCCTAACACGTTTTAAAGGATTAATCCATCCTAACATCAATCAAATTTATAAATCTTTACACTTTTTCCCCAATTTTTCAAGAACATGAACCCTAAACTTTTAAGTCCTCAATTAGTCCAATCTAAATCCGTTTTTCTTACATCCAACGTATATTAATACTAGAATAATCATCTCTATATGATTCTACATGCAATTTGTCCTCAATATTCAAGTTCTATGTCTAAACAACATGGGTTTTCATTTATCTTCCAAGAACAATAGTAAATCTTCAAATTATCTAACATGGAGGAAACATTCTCTGAATTAAAAGAGATTAAATCACTTGCCTCGATTGTCTCTGAATTTGGTGTTGATTTTGTAAAGGTTTTCTGCAGAATTCCTTCTCCTTCTCTCCCTCTCTAAGCTTTCTTCTCCAAAGGTGGCTATGGTGGCTAGGGTTTTCTTTGGAAAAGTTGGAAACCTAATTGATAACCTCCGTAGCTTATTGGGTCAATAAGGGTTGGTTAGTGGGTTTAGTGGGTCTATTCCCAATCAGATTTACTTCTCTAATTTTCGTCATTTTTAATTCCTAAAAATACAAAATTACCAAAATACCCTTTATATTGCCGGTATGGCATAAAAATACCCCGGGACCTAAACTACACCCCCGGCTAGTGTTTTCTGACTATCTCGACCCTTCCGGACGCGTTGGCGCACTCAAAACGACCATACGGTTTAAAGAATTTAAAGTCACTTTTATAATCAAAATATTACACCGTGACGCGGCGGTCACACGCGTCTCAACAAAATTTCCAAGATGCCGTATATCAATCTCACGACAAATTTTTCATAATTCAATATTCATATAAAAACATGCATGCACATAATCAAATACCAACTCGCATATCGTTAGTATTTTTAACCTAGATTAATTTCCAATTAATACGCATTTAATTAATTAATCCCAAAAATAAATATAGCCAAAAGTACGGGGTATTACATACTTCCCCCCTAATAACTGAATTTCGTCCCGAAATTCGAAACTAGAAAGTACCTGCTAAAAACAACTCTGGATAACGTTCGCGCATCTCATCCTCGCGCTCCCATGTGGACTCCTCGACATTGTGATGTCGCCACTGAACACGCGCTAACGGAACTATCTTTGACCGCAGTTTCCTCTCGTTTCGGTCCAAAATAGCAATCGGCCCCTCCTCGTAGGAGCTATCCGGCTGGAGATCGATGTCCTCCACAGCAATGTGAGAATGAGCCAAATTATCTCTAAGGTATTTCCTCAGCGAGGAAATATGGAACACATCGTGAATCCGATGCAAATGCTCCGGTAGTCCAAGTCTATACGCAACCAGTCCGATTCGCTCAATAATAGGGAACGGCCCCACATACCTCGGTGCCAATTTCCCCTTCTTCCCGAAATGCATAATCCCCTTCATAGGAGATACTCTGAGCAAAACCTGGTCCCCCACTTGGAACTCCCTGAAAAATCTCTTCGCATCAGCATAACTCTTCTGCCTATCTTGAGCTACCCGAATGCGACTCCGAATCAACTCAATCCTTACCGAAATATCCTGAATCACTTCCGGCCCAAGTAGTTTGTTGTCCCCCACCTCTAACCAACATGCTGGAGAATGACAAGGCCTACCGTACAATGCTTCAAACAGAGCCATGCCAATAGTGAACTGATAAGAGTCGTTGTAAGCAAACTCTACCAGTCGAAGGTACTGCTCCCATCCACCCCCAAAGTCAACAATGCACATGCGTAGCATGTCTTCCAACATCTGATTTGTGCGCTCGGTCTGTGGATGATAAGCCGTACTCAACCGCAATTCTGTGCCCATGGCCTCCTGGAAACTCTCCCAAAACCTCGAAACAAATATCTTGTCTCTGTCAGACACGATATTTAGTGGCACACCGTGAAGTCTCACAATCTCTGAAATGAAGAGCTGGGCATACTGTCCCGTAGTGTAGTCAGTCCTTACGGGTAAAAAGTGAGCGACCTTGGACAACCTGTCCACAATTACCCAAACGGAGTCGTGACCCCTCTGCGACGTAGGCAACCCCGTGATAAAGTCCATGGATATGCTCTCCCACATCCACACTGGGACCTCCAACGGCTATAGCAGTCCTGCCGGTCTCTGATGATCCACTTTTACAAGCTGACAAGTGGTACATTTCGAAACAAATTCAGCGATATCTCTCTTCATACCGCTTCACCAATACTGTCGTCTCATGTCTAGGTACATTTTGTCCCCTCCGGGATGTACCGCGAACCGTGAGCCGTGCGACTCTGCCATCACATCATGTCGCAATTCCTCCCCTTCCGGAACTACCAATCTCCCATTGAAGAGTAATCCCCCGTCTGAGCTAACGGTATAGGACTCGGCTCCCTCTGCTAGTAATCGAACTATCTATTCCTGACAGAACGAGTCATTAGTCTGTGCCCGTACTACCTTCGTGACAATCTGCGGTGTAACAGTCATCACAGACATGAAAGATCGGGCCACTGCATCCTGGTGTCCCAATTCCCTCCACTTTGCCTTCCACACCTTTGCCACCTCATCTGCTGGCCTACGGCTCAACGCGTCTGCTACCACGTTAGCCTTACCTGGGTGATACTGGATATCGAACTGGTAGTCTTTCACAAATTCAAGCAACCTACACTGCCACATATTTAACTCTTTCTGCGTGAACAGGTATTGTAGGGACTTATGATCCGTGAACAGTTAGAACTTCTCCCCTAAAAGATAGGGCCTCCAAATCCGTAGGGCAAATACCACTGCCGCCAACTCCAAATCATGCGTGGGGTAATTCTTCTCATGAGGCTTAAGCTTACGGGAAGCATAAGCTATGGCTTGTCTCTCCTGCTGTAATACACCTCCAAGCCCTTGCAAAGACGCATCGGTGTAAACCAAATACTCAACTCCCGGTCTCGGCAATGCTAACACAGGTGCTGAGGTTAATTTGTCCTTCAATTCATCGAATTCCAGCTGACAGGCATCACTCCAGATGTATGGCACACCCTTACGAGTCAGATGTGTCAAAGGACCTGCTATCTCTGAGAAACCCCGAATGAACCTCCTGTAGTATCCTGCTAGACCCAAGAAACTACGAATCTCAGTCGGTGTCGTGGGATGTCCCCACTCCCTCACCGCTGATACTTTCCCCGGATCAATAGATATTCCCCGGTCGGAAATGATATGTCCAAAAAACTGGACCTCCTTCAACCAAAACCCGCATTTCTCATATTTTGCATACAACTCGTTCTGACGAAGTGTCTGCAAAACCTGCCTCAAATTCTCGGCGTGCTCCTCCTCTGTCTGGGAGTAAACCAGTATATCATCAATAAAGACAATGACAAACTGATCTAGGAAATCCCTGAACACTCTGTTCATCAAGTCCATAAACACTGCTGGAGCGTTGGTTAAACCGAAAGGCATAACCCGAAACTCGTAAGAACCATATCTCGACAAGAACGCAGTCTTCGAGACATCCTCCTCCCTGATACGCAACTGATGGTATCCCGATCTCAAATCAATCTTCGAGAAGAAAGAAGCTCCTCTCAACTCGTCGAATAAGTCATCGATTCGAGGCAGCGGATACTTATTCCGTATCGTGACCTTATTCAACTCTCGGTAGTCCACACACAATCTCAGTGAACCGTCCCTCTTCTTCACAAACAAAACTGGAGCGCCCCAAGGTGAGGTACTCCTGTGAATAAAGCCCTGACCTAACAGCTGCTCTATCTGATCTCGTAGCTCTCGCATCTCTGCCGGAGCCATACGATACGGTGCGCGTGCTATAGGCCTCGTAGCTGGCAATAGGTCTATAACAAAGTCTATCTCTCGACTGGGGGGTAGGCCTGGTATCTCCTGAAACACATCCGAATACTCCCTGACTACTGGGATAGAATCTAAAGGAATCACTACCTCCTTAGAGGTATCCTCCTCAATGTAATACAGATGAGCGGTCGATCCTCCCTCTGGGCGAGGCATCGCCACTACAAACATCTCTTGCCCCGGAATGGCAAAAATAATGCTCCCGCTGAAGCAATCAATCATGGCCCTATAAGCTACGAGCCAATCCATACCGATAATCACATCGTGAACATGCATATCTAATACCAACATGTCTGCAGGTAATACCAAACCACCAATCTCTACCCCCACTCCCCGGCATATAAAGAAAATAAGTGACCCACTCCCTAATGGTGAGTCGACACACGTCACTGTGCTCTCTGCCGTAGCTAACAATCCTAAAGCTTTCGCGAAGTGTGTAGCTACAAAACAGTGTGTAGCCCCCGTATCAAATAATACCCGACCCATAGTGCCATGGATAGGAAACGTACCCTCAATCGCGGGCGGTGCCTGTGGAACTGCAGCCTGGTGGACGTTATAGACACGTCCATACTGTAGCTGCCCCTACTGAGCTGGGACTGCTGGAATGGGTGGCAATGCTGCCATCTGTGGCGGTGCGGGAAGAGCGGCTGGAAACATAGGCCTCTGTGGCTCCTGGCGAGCACCCTGCTGCTGCTGCTGTGGGGCCCTGCCCCTATCAGGACAATCCTGTCGTTTATGTCCAGTCTTGCCACAAACAAAACACTTCCCTGGGAAGTTCCCTCCTCTCTGCCCCTGTTGTCCCTGGCCCTGGTGGCCGTTACCGTTCCTCCCTTGGCCCTGGTGAAACTGCTGCCCATTCTGCCCCTGTTGGCCCTGATGGTCGTTTGGACCCTGATGGCCCTGACGGAAACCTCCCTGTCCCTGTCTGTAGTTCCCTGATCGGAACCTCTTCTGATCCCCCTGCTGCGAACCCTACTCACCTTGTCTCTGCCCCTGAACAGATTGTGCCCCACCGGCACCATGTCCTCCAGTCCTGCCCTGATGGCTAGACTCTCCTGACCTCTTGCCCTCAGCCATATGAAAGCGGTGGTCCTGGCAGTGTAACAAAGGAGCGTTAACCACATCAGAATACGTGGCCAATGAAAGGTTCCCTAACAGATGCTGACGGATCCTCCAAGTCAACCCGTCGGTGAATTTCTCAATCTTCTTCTTCTCTGTTGGTATCTCATCTGGAACGATATTCAACAGATTTGTGAACTCGGCCTCATACTCGGCCGCAGTCTTACCCTCCTACTTCAGACTCATCAATTTCCTCCTCATTTCCGTGTGAACAGCCGACGGAAAGTACTTGCGGTCAAACCGCACCCAGAAGTCCTGAATAGTGAGAGTATCCCTCTCCTCCACGGTGGTAATAGACTCCCACCACTGCAGTGCAGATCCAACTAGCTTGAAAGTAGCTAGCACCTGGTTCTGAACGTCCGTGCACTCATACATTCTCAAGTGCCTCTGCATATCCTTCCTCCACTGGCTCGAGACTACCACATCTGAGCTACCTGCAAACTCTGGCGGATGCGCTTTCTGAAAAGCGTCACGTACACGTTCCCAAGCAGACGGGAATGCATTTGCCTGTACTGGCACGACAACCGGCGCCTGAGGTGGTGCCTGCTGAACAACGACAATTGCGGCATTTACCGCTTGGGCTACTATAGCTGCAACTTCAGCGGCGTTCATCATGCCCTGAACTGGAGCGGGCTGGGGTTTGGGCGTTGCATCCCTGGGAACTCGTCGTGCACGTCGTGGAGGCATATGAAATAAGAAAAAAGTTTATAAGTTCACTGTTTATAAACTTAAAATAGCTGAAGAACGAAGCATACACAAAAAGAGTACAACAGTCCTAAAATATAGGGCTCTATATCAAAGAAACTTAGCGGAAACATAATAGCCGTACAGATCCTAAAGGACACTAGAACCTGATGCTCTGATACCACCTGTGACACCCCGACTAATTAAATACCGGGTAGCTACTCCTTTATTAAATTAATTCAAAATGCCAAGTTGGCTCAGTTAATAGCATCACTGTCGAAAACATTTTTATTATTACTAACCACCTAGTATTTAAAAAGTAAGTGCCAAATTTTATTTAAAGTCTGATTAACATGCAACAAGTGTAACAAAGAATAATAACACCATTCACCATAATGAAGTAAATAGAATAACCATCACATAATGTAAATAAAGTCTGGAGGAAAAACTCCTCACTACAAATCCCACAACTGATATAAGTAAACTGAATACTAAATCAATACATGCCAAAGTCTGAAAACTGTAATGGAAATGTAACTCTAATAGAAATGGGCAACATGCCCTACAACTGATAGATAATGAATCTGGAATCCAAGTGATAGAGGCGTCTACAAGCAAATCCCTGTAGCTTCCACAAACAGCTACAGCTCGTCACCAGAATGAGTATCCTATGCATGGTGTCCTTGTGGCTGGGCACCTAAAATGGTTTTACAAGGAAAATAGATTTGAAAGCAAACGGGTCAGAGCCCGAATGTGGAGATATTTTAAAAACCTGCAAGTGCTTTAAAATCATTTAAAACATTAAATGCAAAGTACATGTTAGGACGTGCACTCACATGATATTCTCACCTCTCGTCTAACTGTGCACTCCTAACGTAAGTACCCATCTACAACGACACAAACCACTAGCTAAGTGACGTCATATCTAGCTAGACTGTCATAGGTCCTACCCTTATTACTCGGTTCTATTAACATTATAACGCTCGTAATTAAACAGGGGTTTAACGTAAACTCAGATGCTCAATATGCAATATATTTCACTATCAGCTAACCCGTTATGTTTCTCGAAACAATACCGTAATTATTTTCACAACATTAACATGAAGGTTCTCATTAATTAAGTGTATATTATTCACAACATAAATATACAATACAAGCACCCCGAGAACTAAGCTTCGGTGCACACATACTCTGCTATCCATCCCGGTACATCACGTAGATAAGGATTACATATTCCGAATCTCTCAGGAATAGTTCACAGATAACAACATCACAAATAATGGAGGCGAACACAGTCACATCACATGGGTCACGCACATACCTACGGTCCCACGATCAGCGGACTTATTAATATCCCAATAAGTCTTTCTATGACCTATGTTCATCAAGGTAACCAGTCTAAATCCGGGCAACACAAGGATTAGAGGGCCCTAAGCGAACGCAAACCTCCCGTGATAGCAAGTATGGTAGGTATGTCATACACACAATTCATATACCAATACTAAGTAAACACACGTCTTAGTAATCCCATAGTTTAATTGTAGTACTATTATCATTCTAGCGCCAATATATACTTTACACACTTTATACGATTCCGGTTTATAATCATACGCGCCATAATCTATTCTCACGTCGTAGTAGACACTCACGTCTCAACCCAAACGGTTCATCGATTTAAATCACTCGTATATAATTTACTCCTCATAATATCCCAAAAGTCCCAAATCTATCAATACATCATCAACGGAATGTTATCTCTACCCTCGAACAAGTTTACGGGACTCCCAAAATCAAAACAGGCCAAAAAGGCCTAAACTGCCAGCTCGTTAGAAGTCTCGTTCGAACGAGGTTGTTCGAACGAGATTCCAGTTCGTTCGAACGAACTGTACCTTCTAATGACATCTCGTTCGAACGAATGTATCGAACGAAATATAGTTCGGTCGAACGAAGGTATCGAACGAAGTCTCCCTTCGTTAGAAGCGACTGGTCAACTCGTTAGAAGCTCGTTCGAACGACCTGGGAAGGTCTTCTAACGAGGGACCAATTTCGGCCCAGAATTTTCCCAATCTCATTTTTCACCATTTCCACTCCTCAAATCTCCTCTAAAATTAGTCCCAATGATGTTTTAAGGTCTCTAATCAATCCTAAACATATTATAGTCACATCCTAACACGTTTTAAAGGATTAATCCATCCTAACATCAATCAAATTTACAAATCTTTACACTTTTTCCCCAATTTTTCAAGAACATGAACCCTAAACTTTTAAGTCCTCAATTAGTCCAATCTAAATCCGTTTTTCTTACATCCAACGTATATTAATACTAGAATAATCATCTCTATATGATTCTACATGCAATTTGTCCTCAATATTCAAGTTCTATGTCTAAACAACATGGGTTTTCATTTATCTTCCAAGAACAATAGTAAATCTTCAAATTATCTAACATGGAGGAAACATTCTCTGAATTAAAAGAGATTAAATCACTTGCCTCGATTGTCTCTGAATTTGGTGTTGATTTTGTAAAGGTTTTCTGCAGAATTCCTTCTCCTTCTCTCCCTCTCTAAGCTTTCTTCTCCAAAGGTGGCTATGGTGGCTAGGGTTTTCTTTGGAAAAGTTGGAAACCTAATTGATAACCTCCGTAGCTTATTGGGTCAATAAGGGTTGGTTAGTGGGTTTAGTGGGTCTATTCCCAATCAGATTTACTTCTCTAATTTTCGTCATTTTTAATTCCTAAAAATACGAAATTACCAAAATACCCTTTATATTGCCGGTATGGCCTAAAAATACCCCGGGACCTAAACTACACCCCCGGCTAGTGTTTTCTGACTATCTCGACCCTTCCGGACGCGTTGGCGCACTCAAAACGACCATACGGTTTAAAGAATTTAAAGTCACTTTTATAATCAAAATATTACACCGTGACGCGGCGGTCACACGCGTCTCAACAAAATTTCCAAGATGCCGTATATCAATCTCACGACAAATTTTTCATAATTCAATATTCATATAAAAACATGCATGCACATAATCAAATACCAACTCGCATCTCGTTAGTATTTTTAACCCAGATTAATTTCCAATTAATACGCATTTAATTAATTAATCCCAAAAATAAATATAGCCAAAAGTACGGGGTATTACATACTTCCCCCCTAATAACTGAATTTCGTCCCGAAATTCGAAACTAGAAAGTACCTGCTAAAAACAACTCTGGATAACGTTCGCGCATCTCATCCTCGCACTCCCATGTGGACTCCTCGACATTGTGATGTCGCCACTGAACACGCGCTAACGAAACTATCTTTGACCGCAGTTTCCTCTCGCTTCGGTCCAAAATAGCAATCGGCCCCTCCTCGTAGGAGCTATCCGGCTGGAGATCGATGTCCTCCACATCAATGTGAGAATGAGCCAAATTATCTCTAAGGTATTTCCTCAGCGAGGAAATATGGAACACATCGTGAATCCGATGCAAATGCTCCGGTAGTCCAAGTCTATACGCAACCGGTCCGATTCGCTCAATAATAGGGAATGGCCCCACATACCTCGGTGCCAATTTCCCCTTCTTCCCGAAATGCATAATCCCCTTCATAGGAGATACTCTGAGCAAAACCTGGTCCCCCACTTGGAACTCCCTGAAAAATCTCTTCGCATCAGCATAACTCTTCTGCCTATCTTGAGCTACCCGAATGCGACTCCGAATCAACTCAATCCTTACCGAAATATCCTGAATCACTTCTGGCCCAAGTAGTTTGTTGTCCCCCACCTCTAACCAACATGCTGGAGAATGACAAGGCCTACCGTACAATGCTTCAAACAGAGCCATGCCAATAGTGAACTGATAAGAGTCGTTGTAAGCAAACTCTACCAGTCGAAGGTACTGCTCCCATCCACCCCCAAAGTCAACAATGCACATGCGTAGCATGTCTTCCAACATCTGATTTGTGCGCTCGGTCTGCCTATCGGTCTGTGGATGATAAGCCGTACTCAACCGCAATTCTGTGCCCATGGCCTCCTGGAAACTCTCCCAAAACCTCGAAACAAATATCTTGTCTCTGTCAGACACGATATTTAGTGGCACACCGTGAAGTCTCACAATCTCTGAAATGAAGAGCTGGGCATACTGTCCCGTAGTGTAGTCAGTCCTTACGGGTAAAAAGTGAGCGACCTTGGACAACCTGTCCACAATTACCCAAACGGAGTCGTGACCCCTCTGCGACGTAGGCAACCCCGTGATAAAGTCCATGGATATGCTCTCCCACATCCACACTGGGACCTCCAACGGCTATAGCAGTCCTGCCGGTCTCTGATGATCCACTTTTACAAGCTGACAAGTGGTGCATTTCGAAACAAATTCAGCGATATCTCTCTTCATACCGCTTCACCAATACTGTCGTCTCATGTCTAGGTACATTTTGTCCCCTCCGGGATGTACCGCGAACCGTGAGCCGTGCGACTCTGCCATCACATCATGTCGCAATTCCTCCCCTTCCGGAACTACCAATCTCCCATTGAAGAGTAATCCCCCGTCTGAGCTAACGGTATAGGACTCGGCTCCCTCTGCTAGTAATCGAACTATCTATTCCTGACAGAACGAGTCATTAGTCTGTGCCCGTACTACCTTCGTGACAATCTGCGGTGTAACAGTCATCACAGATATGAAAGATCGGGCCACTGCATCCTGGTGTCCCAATTCCCTCCACTTTGCCTTCCACACCTCTGCCACCTCATCTGCTGGCCTACGGCTCAACGCGTCTGCTACCACGTTAGCCTTACCTGGGTGATACTGGATATCGAACTGGTAGTCTTTCACAAATTCAAGCAACCTACACTGCTACATATTTAACTCTTTCTGCGTGAACAGGTATTGTAGGGACTTATGATCCGTGAACAGTTAGAACTTCTCCCCTAAAAGATAGGGCCTCCAAATCCGTAGGGCAAATACCACTGCCGCCAACTCCAAATCATGCGTGGGGTAATTCTTCTCATGAGGCTTAAGCTTACGGGAAGCATAAGCTATGGCTTGTCTCTCCTGCTGTAATACACCTCCAAGCCCTTGCAAAGACGCATCGGTGTAAACCAAATACTCAACTCCCGGTCTCGGCAATGCTAACACAGGTGCTGAGGTTAATTTGTCCTTCAATTCATCGAATTCCAGCTGACAGGCATCACTCCAGATGTATGGCACACCCTTACGAGTCAGATGTGTCAAAGGACCTGCTATCTCTGAGAAACCCCGAATGAACCTCCTGTAGTATCCTGCTAGACCCAAGAAACTACGAATCTCAGTCGGTGTCGTGGGATGTCCCCACTCCCTCACCTCTGATACTTTCCCCGGATCAATAGATATTCCCCGGTCGGAAATGATATGTCCAAAAAACTGGACCTCCTTCAACCAAAACCCGCATTTCTCATATTTTGCATACAACTCGTTCTGACGAAGTGTCTGCAAAACCTGCCTCAAATTCTCGGCGTGCTCCTCCTCTGTCTGGGAGTAAACCAGTATATCATCAATAAAGACAATGACAAACTGATCTAGGAAATCCCTGAACACTCTGTTCATCAAGTCCATAAACACTGCTGGAGCGTTGGTTAAACCGAAAGGCATAACCCGAAACTCGTAAGAACCATATCTCGACAAGAACGCAGTCTTCGAGACATCCTCCTCCCTGATACGCATCTGATGGTATCCCGATCTCAAATCAATCTTCGAGAAGAAAGAAGCTCCTCTCAACTCGTCGAATAAGTCATCGATTCGAGGCAGCGGATACTTATTCCGTATCGTGACCTTATTCAACTCTCGGTAGTCCACACACAATCTCAGTGAACCGTCCCTCTTCTTCACAAACAAAACTGGAGCGCCCCAAGGTGAGGTACTCCTGTGAATAAAGCCCTGACCTAACAGCTGCTCTATCTGATCTCGTAGCTCTCGCATCTCTGCCGGAGCCATACGATACGGTGCGCGTGCTATAGGCCTCGTAGCTGGCAATAGGTCTATAACAAAGTCTATCTCTCGACTGGGGGTTAGGCCTGGTATCTCCTGAAACACATCCGAATACTCCCTGACTACTGGGATAGAATCTAAAGGAATCACTACCTCCTTAGAGGTATCCTCCTCAATGTAATACAGATGAGCGGTCGATCCTCCCTCTGGGCGAGGCATCGCCACTACAAACATCTCTTGCCCCGGAATGGCAAAAATAATGCTCCCGCTGAAGCAATCAATCATGGCCCTATAAGCTACGAGCCAATCCATACCGATAATCACATCGTGAACATGCATATCTAATACCAACATGTCTGCAGGTAATACCAAACCACCAATCTCTACCCCCACTCCCCGGCATATAAAGAAAATAAGTGACCCACTCCCTAATGGTGAGTCGACACACGTCACTGTGCTCTCTGCCGTAGCTAACAATCCTAAAGCTTTCGCGAAGTGTGTAGCTACAAAACAGTGTGTAGCCCCCGTATCAAATAATACCCGACCCATAGTGCCATGGATAGGAAACGTACCCTCAATCGCGGGCGGTGCCTGTGGAACTGCAGCCTGGTGGACGTTATAGACACGTCCATACTGTAGCTGCCCCTACTGAGCTGGGACTGCTGGAATGGGTGGCAATGCTGCCATCTGTGGCGGTGCGGGAAGAGCTGCTGGAAACATAGGCCTCTGTGGCTCCTGGCGAGCACCCTGCTGCTGCTGCTGTGGGGCCCTGCCCCTATCAGGACAATCCTGTCGTTTATGTCCAGTCTTGCCACAAACAAAACACTTCCCTGGGAAGTTCCCTCCTCTCTGCCCCTGTTGTCCCTGGCCCTGGTGGCCGTTACCGTTCCTCCCTTGGCCCTGGTGAAACTGCTGCCCATTCTGCCCCTGTTGGCCCTGATGGTCGTTTGGACCCTGATGGCCCTGACGGAAACCTCCCTGTCCCTGTCTGTAGTTCCCTGATCGGAACCTCTTCTGATCCCCCTGCTGCGAACCCTACTCACCTTGTCTCTGCCCCTGAACAGATTGTGCCCCACCGGCACCATGTCCTCCAGTCCTGCCCTGATGGCTAGACTCTCCTGACCTCTTGCCCTCAGCCATATGAAAGCGGTGGTCCTGGCAGTGTAACAAAGGAACGTTAACCACATCAAAATACGTGGCCAATGAAAGGTTCCCTAACAGATGCTGACGGATCCTCCAAGTCAACCCGTCGGTGAATTTCTCAATCTTCTTCTTCTCTGTTGGTATCTCATCTGGAACGATATTCAACAGATTTGTGAACTCGGCCTCATACTCGGCCACAGTCTTACCCTCCTACTTCAGACTCATCAATTTCCTCCTCATTTCCGTGTGAACAGCCGACGGAAAGTACTTGCGGTCAAACCGCACCCAGAAGTCCTGAATAGTGAGAGTATCCCTCTCCTCCACGGTGGTAATAGACTCCCACCACTGCAGTGCAGATCCAACTAGCTTGAAAGTAGCTAGCACCTGGTTCTGAACGTCCGTGCACTCATACATTCTCAAGTGCCTCTGCATATCCTTCCTCCACTGGCTCGAGACTACCACATCTGAGCTACCTGCAAACTCTGGCGGATGCGCTTTCTGAAAAGCGTCACGTACACGTTCCCAAGCAGACGGGAATGCATTTGCCTGTACTGGCACGACAACCGGCGCCTGAGGTGGTGCCTGCTGAACAACGACAATTGCGGCATTTACCGCTTGGGCTACTATAG
The DNA here is from genome assembly GCA_949130495.1 of Sambucus nigra. Classification (NCBI taxonomy): domain Eukaryota; kingdom Viridiplantae; phylum Streptophyta; class Magnoliopsida; order Dipsacales; family Adoxaceae; genus Sambucus; species Sambucus nigra. The sequence goes on along the minus strand of OX422220.1, from coordinate 493,317,900 downwards.
CTGCAACTTCAGCGGCGTTCATCATGCCCTGAACTGGAGCGGGCTGGGGTTTGGGCGTTGCATCCCTGGGAACTCGTCGTGCACGTCGTGGAGGCATCTGAAATAAGAAAAAAGTTTATAAGTTCACTGTTTATAAACTTAAAATAGCTGAAGAACGAAGCATACACAAAAAGAGTACAACAGTCCTAAAATATAGGGCTCTATATCAAAGAAACTTAGCGGAAACATAATAGCCGTACAGATCCTAAAGGACACTAGAACCTGATGCTCTGATACCACCTGTGACACCCTGACTAATTAAATACCGGGTAGCTACTCCTTTATTAAATTAATTCAAAATGCCAAGTTGGCTCAGTTAATAGCATCACTGTCGAAAACATTTTTATTATTACTAACCACCTAGTATTTAAAAAGTAAGTGCCAAATTTTATTTAAAGTCTGATTAACATGCAACAAGTGTAACAAAGAATAATAACACCATTCACCATAATGAAGTAAATAGAATAACCATCACATAATGTAAATAAATTCTGGAGGAAAAACTCCTCACTACAAATCCCACAACTGATATAAGTAAACTGAATACTAAATCAATACATGCCAAAGTCTGAAAACTGTAATGGAAATGTAACTCTAATAGAAATGGGCAACATGCCCTACAACTGATAGATAATGAATCTGGAATCCAAGTGATAGAGGCGTCTACAAGCAAATCCCTGTAGCTTCCACAAACAGCTACAGCTCGTCACCAGAATGAGTATCCTATGCATGGTGTCCTTGTGGCTGGGCACCTAAAATGGTTTTACAAGGAAAATAGATTTGAAAGCAAACGGGTCAGAGCCCGAATGTGGAGATATTTTAAAAACCTGCAAGTGCTTTAAAATCATTTAAAACATTAAATGCAAAGTACATGTTAGGACGTGCACTCACATGATATTCTCACCTCTCGTCTAACTGTGCACTCCTAACGTAAGTACCCATCTACAACGACACAAACCACTAGCTAAGTGACGTCATATCTAGCTAGACTGTCATAGGTCCTACCCTTATTACTCGGTTCTATTAACATTATAACGCTCGTAATTAAACAGGGCTTTAACGTAAACTCAGATGCTCAATATGCAATATATTTCACTATCAGCTAACCCGTTATGTTTCTCGAAACAATACCGTAATTATTTTCACAACATTAACATGAAGGTTCTCATTAATTAAGTGTATATTATTCACAACATAAATATACAATACAAGGACCCCGAGAACTAAGCTGCGGTGCACACATACTCTGCTATCCATCCCGGTACATCACGTAGATAAGGATTACATATTCCGAATCTCTCAGGAATAGTTCACAGATAACAACATCACAAATAATGGAGGCGAACACAGTCACATCACATGGGTCACGCACATACCTACGGTCCCACGATCAGCGGACTTATTAATATCCCAATAAGTCTTTCTATGACCTATGTTCATCAAGGTAACCAGTCTAAATCCGGGCAACACAAGGATTAGAGGGCCCTAAGCGAACGCAAACCTCCCGTGATAGCAAGTATGGTAGGTATGTCATACACACAATTCATATACCAATACTAAGTAAACACACGTCTTAGTAATCCCGTAGTTTAATTGTAGTACTATTATCATTCTAGCGCCAATATATACTTTACACACTTTATACGATTCCGGTTTATAATCATACGCGCCATAATCTATTCTCACGTCGTAGTAGACACTCACGTCTCAACCCAAACGGTTCATCGATTTAAATCACTCGTATATAATTTACTCCTCATAATATCCCAAAAGTCCCAAATCTATCAATACATCATCAACGGAATGTTATCTCTACCCTCGAACAAGTTTACGGGACTCCTAAAATCAAAACAGGCCAAAAAGGCCTAAACTGCCAGCTCGTTAGAAGTCTCGTTCGAACGAGGTTGTTCGAACGAGATTCCAGTTCGTTCGAACGAACTGTACCTTCTAATGACATCTCGTTCGAACGAATGTATCGAACGAAATATAGTTCGGTCGAACGAAGGTATCGAACGAAGTCTCCCTTCGTTAGAAGCGACTGGTCAACTCGTTAGAAGCTCGTTCGAACGACCTGGGAAGGTCTTCTAACGAGGGACCAATTTCGGCCCAGAATTTTCCCAATCTCGTTTTTCACCATTTCCACTCCTCAAATCTCCTCTAAAATTAGTCCCAACGATGTTTTAAGGTCTCTAATCAATCCTAAACATATTATAGTCACATCCTAACACGTTTTAAAGGATTAATCCATCCTAACATCAATCAAATTTACAAATCTTTACACTTTTTCCCCAATTTTTCAAGAACATGAACCCTAAACTTTTAAGTCCTCAATTAGTCCAATCTAAATCCGTTTTTCTTACATCCAACGTATATTAATACTAGAATAATCATCTCTATATGATTCTACATGCAATTTGTCCTCAATATTCAAGTTCTATGTCTAAACAACATGGGTTTTCATTTATCTTCCAAGAACAATAGTAAATCTTCAAATTATCTAACATGGAGGAAACATTCTCTGAATTAAAAGAGATTAAATCACTTGCCTCGATTGTCTCTGAATTTGGTGTTGATTTTGTAAAGGTTTTCTGCAGAATTCCTTCTCCTTCTCTATCTCTCACACTTTCTTCTCCAAAGGTGGCTATGGTGGCTAGGGTTTTCTTTGGGAAAGTTGGAAACCTAATTGATAACCTCCGTAGCTTATTGGGTCAATAAGGGTTGGTTAGTGGGTTTAGTGGGTCTATTCCCAATCAGATTTACTTCTCTAATTTTCGTCATTTTTAATTCCTAAAAATACGAAATTACCAAAATACCCTTTATATTGCCGGTATGGCCTAAAAATACCCCGGGACCCAAACTACACCCCCAGCTAGTGTTTTCTGACTATCTCGACCCTTCCGGACGAGTTGGCGCACTCAAAACGACCATACGGTTTAAAGAATTTAAAGTCACTTTTATAATCAAAATATTACACCGTGACGCGGCGGTCACACGCGTCTCAACAAAATTTCCAAGATGTCGTATATCAATCTCACGACAAATTTTTCATAATTCAATATTCATATAAAAACATGTACATAATCAAATACCAACTCGCATCTCGTTAGTATTTTTAACCCGAATTAATTTCCAATTAATACGCATTTAATTAATTAATCCCAAAAATAAATATAGCCAAAAGTACGGGGTATTACAACATGATTTTTTTTTTGGGGGGGGGGGGAGTGATATTCAAATTGGGTTTTGATTAATTTAGATGTACAGACCAGAAAAGGGTTTGGAATCTTGATTCTAAAATTTTTGATCCGTGGGAGTATTGTTAATCAGAATGCAAACCATGAAATCTTGTATTTTGTGTAAGATCAGAAGAGATTATGAGAAGAAATTTGGGCACCTAGCTGTTAGAAATTATTAATGGACAAACGGATTGTTGGAGAAGAAGAAGAGTTCAAAGAGATAAGACTTCTAGTTCGAGAGACGAGGATCTTGGTTCGAATGACGCCACCTGTCGTTCGAACGAAGGGATGGGTCGTTCGAGCTAAATGGCTAATTTTGGCGGCTCCTCCATTCCCCCTGTTTTGGCCCGAGTTTAATTTTAAAGGTTACTCCTTTGGGGCATTGTCTTTTTTTTGTGTGTATTGCTTCAATTATGGGTGGTTTGTATAGAACTTTAATGGTCTAATTATGGTGATAGTCCAAAAGGAAAATTCAAGGTTTAAATTGAGCGATTTAAGAATCTTAGAGTATTAAGTGAGCAAGACTTATTGACAAGAATTTTGAATAACGAATTATGATTTTGTCTATTTTTGGATCGAGTGAGCGAGTTTGGGTATATTGGTTGAGTGACGGCAAGATAATAAAATTAATGGGTACGTGATTAATTAAATTGAGTCGGGATATTAAGTAGGGAATAATTTGGGCTAGTAATACGAGTTATTATGTACGGATTTGTCTAAGTTAATTTATTATAGGGTTATATAATAAATTATGGAATACTCAAGCTAAAAATGGTGTTATCCTTGATATGTGGGAATTGAGGAATAAGTTTTACAAGGTGAAATTTCGAACTGAAAGAGTGAGTCTGGGTAATTTAGTTGGGTGACACAACTCCAATGTTAAACAAATAATTGTGAGAATTATTTAAATATCAAGTCGGTATGTAGACTGGGGAATGTTAGGCTAGTGTTACGGTAATTATACACAGGTAGTCTGGATTAATTAAATATATATATTCGGTGATGAGTATTATGTATATATTTACGTGAATAATATTTAGAGGAATACATACCCCCTCGAGTGATATCATGGGAGTTTTCACGATGTGGATGAATCCCCTGGATTGAGAAGCAGGGCGAGTATAGCCTCGAGGTCATAGCATCTGGACGAGGGGTGAGACATCCTCGGTATGATTCCGTCTCATTTTCGGTGGGAACTATGACAGCCTCCACTGAGTTTATTTTATTTCACTAATTCGGAGTGCTAACTGGATCACGACGTCTAAGTGGATGAGTACACTTGGACTAATAGCATTTTAGGGAACATCCAGTGAGTCCCTACTCAAGGCGATGTTTATATATTTACTACATGTGCGTGAATGTTGTAAATAATTGATACATACATATAGTGTGAATAAATATATATGGGTAAAAATACAAGTAATGAATTGTATTGATTATATATAAATCGTGAGAATGTTATATAGCCCACTTCAAATAAGTTGATGCAACAAATGACTTATAAATAATTTTTATTAAACTTACTCAAGTTAGAGTAGTGTGGGAGGTAGAAAATGTATAACAAAACTAGTTACGGGGTAGTTAGCTAGATGGGTTACATAGAAAGACATTACATAGCTAGATTAGTTGAGGGGTGAATCGGTCCTCAAGAGAGTGTGACATTAGCTTAAATATGAAGAGCATTCATGCATTTTGATTTACTGCAATTTAATTCACTTGCTAAATATTTTCAAATGTTTTGGGTTCTAACCCTTGCTATAAAATATTTTCAAAGCCTTTTAGGTGTCGAGTCACTGGGACACCATAATTGTTCTATTCCATGGTTAGGCACCTGCAACATATGTGGATGTTGAAGGATTTTTAGTTATCCGCTTCAGTCATTTCATTCCTAGAGTGGGATGCAGTCAGTATTTCATCTAGACATTTCCCCCTAGTTATTTTCATTTTGTTTCAGTCAGATGACGTAATTAGTTCATTCATGTGGTTTATATTTTTGGAATTTGGTTTGTAGTCGGTGGTTTTCTCGCAAGGATTGTTTTTATTCCTTTCTTTATTGTTGGACTCAGTCTTTGTGTGAAAGGTTTATCATATATTCTTCCTCATATTGTTTATGTTTAATAAAAAGATAAATTTGACAGCGTTTCTTTTGAATAGTAGGTGGTTGGTAAGTTTGAAAAAGTTTTCGACAGTGATGCTAAGAATCAACCAGATGAGAACCCTGTTTAATTTGATAGATGACTGATAGCCCAGTATTTTATTAGGTTGGGTGTCACCGATGGTATCAAAGCCAGGTTATAGTGTCATTAGGATCTGTTCGGCTTTTCACATTTCTTCTTAGCGTTATTTGATATAGGGCCTTATTGTAGTGTTATTGTATTCCTTTACATACGCGACTTAAGTTTTCCTACTATTAAATATAGTTGATGTAATTCATGTACAGTTTCAGTTGAGCGTGGAAGATCGAACATTATAGAAGGACAAGAGTTAGACGTTAGAAGTTTTGCAGGAGGGAGGAATCAACATAAGGTATCGATTATTCTGGGAATAATTATGTGGTAGGAGTTACCTTGATTATTGTTCGAATAATTGAAGTTGGAGTAACTATTAGGGCGCAATATCTGCCCCAAGAACCGTTGTGAAGAATGATGGTGCAAAGGTAGACCCACCATGTGTAGACGATAAGAGCGAGGGTCAAAGAAGAATTTTTTGTTTCAAAAGAACAATCCGCTAGAATTAGAGGAATGTGCAGACGAGTGATTTACAAAATTATGGAGAATATGCAATTGGTATCACATGTGGGGGAGTGTAGTGACACTTAAATCAAAATTCTGGGAAAAGATGTTTGTTCATAGGAGTAGCGTAGGGTGATGGGAGTTAGTCACCATAGCCATGGGAAAAGTTACCATGAATAATGAGGAATTTGGGGTGTGTATTATTTCGAATCCTCTTACCAGAGGTTAAATTGAGAGGAAATGTAGATTCCAATAATTTTTCAAAAGGGACGAACAGTAGACCGAGGTGAATGAACGTTTATGAAATTTGCAAACTTCGTAACCGATGAGAGGGATACGAAGAACAAATAAGGTAATAGGTTGATAATAGCCCCATGGGTGGAAAATATAAGCATGGATAGGGGATCCAGCTAAGATGACTGGTGTCGTGGTTTTCAAGGTTATACATTTACAATTTGTATCAATTCTCTCAGGAGAGGGAGCTAAGGGAGTTGGGGAATTTATCACAAGAGTAAGACCATACTTGTGTGCTAGTGAGGCACCAAGGGAATGGATACCCAATAAATGACCCAGACTAATGATCGAGGTCAACATAATTCCTACCAAGTGATGGTGGGTTCTTTCAAGGCTGTTAAAGCCATCTACTAGCCCCGTGGGACCAGTGGAACCAATGGGGCACTAGGGATAGTAATGAGGGTCAAGACTACCAGGATTGTGAGAAGTACAACCCCGACATGGCCGGAGAGGGCCATAGAAAAGGGAACGACACAGAGAGGTGTGTTATGTGAAAAAGAGTAGAAACACATGGGTGGATCTTATCCGTAGTGAGTCAGGGGACATAAGAACGTTGCCTAACAGGGAGAAAAGTTATAGAAGGGTCTGGTTTGGTTTGGATGAGGGCGTTATGTCGATGAACCGTTTGAGCTGCCAGTGTTATGGACAACCTAAACTATGAGTTCTATTTCGAGATGATTGTGGTTTGTTTTTTGTGACATGAGGGAGTCACATTAATTTATTAGTACTAGATTCATGTGAGAAATGGGTTTAGTAGAGGTATCGTTAATAGCACTAGTATGTGTATATTTACCATGGAGTAGCGGTGTGCTCTTCAGTTCCACTTATAAGGGGGTGGGTGGGTACACTGAGATGATACATATTTTATGAGGTTAGCTCATTTTTTAGAGGTGATATTTGAGGTATGGTTTAAGCCTAGGTACGGACAGTTAAGCGATGGTGGGCGGTTATAGCAAGGCTATTGGGTTTATTATTCCACGGTAGAATGTATATTTTTGGTGATGTCCCACCTGAAAGAGGGTTGAGCTCGCGGTGATATTTTTGTGAAGTAGAGTTCAGAGAGTACAGTTGTCTAGTTGTATTGGATCCCGATGCATAAGGGCTTTTACTGATGAAATTCAGGGCATATAGGGTTACCCATTACAAGAAATAATATATATGCCAACGTTTTTTTGGGACGTTTTATTAAAACTTCGGCCTAGTAAAATTACCGACATTTAATGCAAAAGGTGACGAAAATTACAGGCGTTTAATATAAACGCCAGTAATTATTGACGTTTAATAATAAAATGCCATAAATTGCTGACGTTTATATCTCACTGCCACAAAATTACCAGCGTTTTTTTTAAAATAAACATCGAGTAATGTTCCCCGTGTTAACACGCAACCAACAAACTTTGGATTCTCATTTTTTATCCTCCCTCTAACACAAAAATTTATTTCCCTCCAAAACGGTTTACTTCGGATTCTCATTTTTCATCCATCGCAGGTATTTCGTCCTATGACAAAATTGATTAAATCCCCTTTTTTTTGCCCTACAAATTTTACTATCATATTTTTCCCTACGAATTTTGCTATCGCAGCTCGTATTTCATCCATCACAGGTATTTCATCCATCGCAGGTATTTCATCCATCAATGTGGTCACGACAAAATTGCCACGTAGAATCCACAATTTCGTACTTCCGTATCTTGTAGCTCGGTTCTTGCCATCGCAGGTAGTTTCGCTCCTTCGTGTCTTCCAGTTCTTATAAATCCCCAGTTCTTGTAAATCCCCAATTAGATTACAGAGTTCTTGCAGTTGTTAATGTTTATGCTTAATTTCGTATCTTGCAGTTTCATGAAATCCACAGTTTCATTTCTTGTAGTTTCGTGATTGGATATTTCAATTTATTCTCAGGTATGTTTACGCTTGTATATTTTATTACAATCTGAATTAGTTTTTTATTCAGACTATGAAATTATTCACGTATAAAACATAATTGATTGCACAAATCGCATTTGACAAATGAACCATATTTGATTTCACACACAACTAGTGTTGCATATATTAAGACCTAAAATAAATATTTCATAGTTTGGACCATATTTTTAGAATTAGATGCATTTTAGATGTGTGTGTATAAATCATTAAAATATTGTATTTATTTGTCATAAGTTAAATATGGGACAAAATTTGTCATTATTGAATACCAAAGAAAAAACGTTGAGCAATTCAACTTATTAGAACGAATTATGTCGTTAGAAAATACCAAACATAAATATTAATAAAAAATCTCACATCTAATCAACGGCTACAAGTGATGAGGGATGGTGAATGAGACTTTTTGTTTAATGAAGTTTTGTTTGTGTGTGTGAATTCCATGTGTTTTGTAGCTCAGTTCGGTGACAGGCAATACCTAGTCAACTCGGATTATTTGTCTATCATTTGATCGATAATTTGAACAACACAAATTAAAGACATTTACCTTAGCCAACCTACCCCATGAGTCGATAAGAAGGGGTTACGCTTTCTTAACACTCTCTATTTGAATTTACACATACCTTGCTAACTGACATGGGAGAACTACCACTTTTCGTTTGTGTTTGTGTTTGTTTTTGTATAATTTTCAAAGGATGAATATATAAGTATGTTTTTCAATACTTATTTGAGTCATAATTGTTTACCTATAATCGTAAGATCTATGTTACAGATAATGATTTCTCAGAATAATTTTAAATATTTTTTTGTTTTTGTTTTCACTAGGTCGAATATATTAATGGATAAGAGTTGGATTAACATAAAACACAGGGGCCACCATTTATATGAGAAAGGAGCGGCAGAATTCCTTAAATTTGCCTCTGATAATAGACCAAATGCTGAAAGAATATTGTGTCCATCTAAGAAGTGCCGCAATATGATATTTGTGAAGAAAGATGAGGTAGTGGAACGTATATTACTAAATGGTTTTATAATGAGTTATACTTGTTGGACTTTTCATAGGGAATATCCATTATATTAAGTTCCCTCTTCAAATCAGTTATTAGTGATGAAATGCGAGAGATGATACACGATGCCTTTGGAATTCCTCCTTCAAACCTGCTTAACTTTATGGATGGTGATGAGGCGCGTCAATATATGGGTGGGGGTCCCAATGAAGAAACTAAGAGATTCTTTAATCTGATAAAAGAAGATGAATAGGAGTTGTACCCAGATTGTAAGAAGTATTCTACACTCTCATTCATTGTACGACTGTTGCATATAAAGTGCCTTGGTTGATGGAGCGATAAGACCTTGACAATATTGCTTGAATTATTAAAAGATGCATTTCCCGAGGGTGAAACATTGCCAAAGTCTTTTTATGAAGCCCGCAAGTTGATTGCAAACTTAGGGCAAGAGTATAAGAAGATACATGCATGCCATAACGATTGCATGTTGTTTTGGAATGAGACAGAACATGATATTGAATGTCGAAAGTGCCACACCACAATATATAAACAATCAAAGGCTAAGGTAGATGATGATCTTACAATAGATGGAAAAATTCCCGCGAAGGTGGTAAGATACTTTCTTTTGATACCAAGACTCCATAGGCTATATATGTCATCGAAGACAACATTAGAAATGAGATGGCATACCGAGGAACATATTCATGATGGAAATGTACGACATCCCATCGATTCTCTTATTTGGAAAAGAATCAATGACATTTATCTAGATTTTGCTACGGACCCACGAAATATCAGACTTGAATTATCCAGTGATGTATTTAACCCATTCAGGAGCTTGAGTATTGTTCACAGCACGTGGCCCGTAATTGTGATAATATATAACTTGCCCCCGTGGTTGTGTATGAAGCAACCATATATGATATTTCCGATACTAATTGATGGTCCTCGCGGGCTTGGTAATGATATGGATGTTTATTTGCGCCTTTTAGTTGACGAGTTGAAGGAATTATGGGTTGGGGTGGATACTTATGATGCATCGTGTAATCAGATGTTTAAAATGCATGCATCATTGCTATGGACAATAAGTGATTTTCCCGCATATGAAAATTTGTCAGGATGGAGCACTAAAGGTAAATTGGCATGTCCTTGTTGTCACAAATATATTCGCTCCCGTTGATTGGAAAAGGGACATAAACAATGCTCCATGGGCCATCGTCGATGGTTGCCTGAAGGGCATAAATTTCGAACAGATAAATTCTCATTTGATGGTAAAGTTGAGTTGGATACAAAGTCCATTCGACTATCTCGAGCTGAAGTGTTTGATGAGGTAAGGGATATCAATAATATGTTCGGGAAGGATCCAAAGCCAGAACATAAGAGGAAAAGGAATAATAATGAAGATGGGAACCTCACACATAATTGGAAGAAACGAAGTGTTTTTTTTAGTTAGAATATTGGAAGGACAATTTAATACGCCATAATCTTTTTATAATGCATATTGAGAAGATTGTATGTGATAATGTTCTCGGGACATTATTAGATGTTGATGGAAAGGGAAAGTAGAATCTAAATTCTCATCTTGATTTACAAAAAAATGGGTATTCGTAAGCCAATGCATCCTAAAAAATGGGCCGATAACAAATATTATTTGTCACAGCGTGTTTCACATTGGATAATAAAGGAAAAGACATAATTTGTAAAATATTGAAGGAGGTGAAAGTTCCAAATGGTTATGCTTCGAACATATCGCGTCATGTCAACCTTAAACAGCGTATTATATCGGGACTCAAGAGTCATGACAACCATATCTTAATGCAAGAGTTGCTTCCTGTTTCCCTAAGAAATGTTTTTCCTAAAAATGTGCTTGGGCCAATTATTGAGTTGAGTAGCTTTTTTAGGAGTATGTACTCAAAAGTAATGAACATAACCGATTTAGATCATGCTCAATCTCGTATTGAGCTCATGCTTTGCCATCTTGATAGGATCTTTTCTCCTTCATTTTTTGTACCCTATTGAGAGGTGTGGTATTAGTTATAATTTTTTGTGTTCTTTTTGTGTTCTCATTCTAAGCATTTTTATTTCCTTCTAAAAATTAAAAATTTCCCCATGACAGATACGTTTTCACATTGAAGAATTATGTGAAAACCCGTAGTAATCCAAAAGGTTCAATTGCACAAGGATAATGGGTAGAAGAATGCTTAACGTTTTGTTCAAGATACCTGAAGTATGCTGAGACGAAATGTAACCGACCAGTAAGGAACGACGAAGGCAATACTATTGATAAAAAATGTGGTCGTAAGTTAGGAAAATCAGTGGGATTTGTGCTTTATGACATTACATATGTACAGGCACATCGCTATGTGCTTGTCAAAACAGATGTAATTGCTCCATTTCGAGAGTATGTATCCTAATTAATTAATTTCTCCCATTTTTAATCATGTAAAAATAGTGTAATGGTTTATTTTAATGCAGGACTCACCGTGCATCAATTAAGAGTAATTCTCGTCTTAGACCACATAACGTGTATCGCATTCATAATGAAACATTTCATTCGTGGATTAAAGATCATGTAAGTAATATGCATGTTGAAACTAAATTACACTTTTAATTATATTATTACAAAAGCATGGTGTTTAACATAGTTTTTGTAAATATCAAATAGGTGCGAAAGTTACTTGAGACAACGGACATAGAACTATCACAATAAATTTTGATGTTAGCTTTGGGCCCCTTAAAAAAAGCAAAAAGATTCATGGGGTATATTATCAATTGTGTTTGGTATCACACTAAGGCTCGCGAGAGGAAATGAACGAAGAAAAATAGTGGAGCCATGCTAAATGCACTTACTGAAAGTTATGCAAGTGCTAGAGATAGGAATCCCGTATCAGGAGATGTTAATTTCTATGGAGTTTTGACGGATATCATTGAATTGTATTATTCTAAAGACTATAATTTTGTTTTGTTCAAGTGTGACTGGGTTGACAACAATAGAGGTCCCATTTCGCAAGATGATTTTGGATTCACACTTGTAAATTTCAAGCAGTTGTTGTATCGAAGGCAACAAATAAATGTTGAGCCTTTCATACTAGCATCTCAGGCCAAACAAGTATTTTGCGTACAAGACCCAATGAAGGAAAATTTGTAATATCTTGATTAAGACAAAGCCTAGAGACTTTTTCGATGTATTTGGACAACAATATACAACCCAAGGCACTATAATAGATCAAACGGAGGTATGGAGCGACCCATATTTGGATGACACACCATTCACACGTGATGACGATGTTAGTTGGGTCAGACAAGGCCTTACTGGAATAACAGTAGATATGGAAACGCAAGTGGAGACAGATGAAGATGATTAGATAATTTTGTTAGATAGGCATTTGAACTTGTAATGATAACTTGATTTTGAATTGTTTTTTGTACTCATTCATATTAATTGAAATTTCTTAATAGGTTGCATATAAAGACGTCTTGGTTTTGTTGATTTCTTTTACTCATTATTCTTATTAATGTTAGATTTTAGTAATATATTGTGGTTTATTTCTTGTCATTATTGTTATATGTTCTCTAATTGCTCGAAAATCATATATGTGCATTTGAAGCATTTGGATTTTGAAGGTGCCCAATTATGCAAGTGCAAAAAAAAAAAAAAAATAATGTGGATAGCCACTGAATTGATGAAGTCACTTGAGTGATTCCCATAATTCCATTTAAGTAGTCTCATACTTTAGAAGCCACTGGAATAATTCCATTTGTAGCATTTTAGTCACCTTTTGCAATAAACGTCGGTAATTTTTCTCAGCCGACGTTTTACTAAAACGCCACCCCCAAAAAAAATGTTGGCATATATATTATTTCTTGTAGTGTTTAAACGGTAGGTTTCATTAATAAGTAAGCTCAGATGTGCTCATTTTTCTTGCTAATGAAGAATCAAGCTTATCAGTCTGTTCTAGGTGTAGTTCAATTTTAAAATTGGGGTCTTCCACCACATTGGATTATTTTTATGTCTTATGTTGTTCAAATGTTATGAAATACTAGTCTTTGACTGATCCTGATAGTTTAATGAAAAAGCAACATTGAATTCGACTGGTTATGATTGTCAAATTGAAAAAAACTAGTTGGCCCTGTCTTGAAAAACTATTTGGCCTTGACTGTTTTGTGCATTTGCATAATTGACATTTAGAGTAATTGATTCCGCTAATGTAACAACAATGCATTGGTTGGTGTGTGGACTGAGAGATAAAAAGTCATACTCAGATCCTACAGTCCAATAAATGCATTGTTTTACATCAATAAAGTCACTTCTTGGAGTTGTATACAAGTATGAGTCTAGAATTATTTTTAGGGAAAAGATAATGCAGAATGACAAACAAGTTACATGGAATGGTTTTGCACTACCTGTCCAGAAATAGTGACTTTCATTAACAAAGAAATCATGGAAATGGAGACAAAGAAAGGAGGCTCCCAAGAGAGGTGCTGCAGCGACTACAGAATTGACTGCGGCTATGATAGTTTAGAGGGCATTAGGACAATTTGTTGAGTAAAAATTGGCAGTTAACTGAAAGAACTTGGTGACACTTAGTTCCAATGTTATTTTATCATGTATATATAAGCATGTGTGTCAGTTCATAATTACTTTTCATATATTCAATGATTTCTATTAATTTCTCTGATATATATGCTCGGTTGATTGTTTTTGGTTTCAACTAATTTTATTTGTTTGTTTATTTCTGGTGCCTACTGTCTTTATTATGTATGTACTATGTATATGTTTGTTTGAGGGTCTTGTAGTTTGTTACTTTTATATGCTTTGTTGGTGTACAGGGAAATGTTTCATACTATATTTTGTAATTTTCTAAACGTGGTCTAATAAGTGAGTGTTTTTGCATAGATATTTGTTGGGTGCATTTGAGCTCTCTATTATTACTTTTTTTTTTTTGTTATGTCCGCGTGATTTGTGTGTTAGGATGAATACAGAGAAATGTTTTGACCACCCCACCCCACCCCCAGCCCCCCACACACACCAAAAAAAAGAAAATGAAATTTATGTTACTAGAAACTACCAGAGGGGCCCGCAAAGGGCCCGCTGATTTATTTGTTATAAATTATATGTTAATGTTGTTGAAGGAAGAGAATCCCGCTGACCTATTTGTTTTAATTTTTTGGTGAACAATTTTTTTAATTTAATATGGATAATGAGGTTCAACTACAATTTTTGCCCATACCTGATTTCTAAAATTTTCAGGGCTCGTCCTGCAACTTCAGAATCTTTTTTACTTTATTCATAAGTTTGTAGATAATATTGGTTTTTGCTTGCTTTTACATATGATTACGTTTCAATGGAAAGCATGAAATTAGAATCAGTTATGATTTGTACACTACTAATACAACTTTTTTTCACTCCTAATCGACTGATGGTGATTTTGCACTGCTAATATAGCTTGTTTTTATGTATGTTTTCGCTTGGTTGAATCTTGGTATTACAAGAGCATTGGTGGAGTTTTAACAATTATGGATTTAAAGAAAATGACAAGCATGAAATTAGAATCAATTATGATTTCGGTAATGATGTTATTCGTCACTGTGAATCGGCTATTCTTTGGTTGGTAAATAAAAGCACTCCTTGCAAATTTATCAAAACTCAAATAGAGGTTCTACAGTTTCATGGTAACAATGCTTTGCTCTTCGTGTGGTAACGAGATAAGCTATTTACTCGATGGTAACAAAGCACATAGTTATATCCACTTGTCACGTCCAATTTAGCCACACATATTTCTCAACGTCTAAAATTTGTAGGGCTTTATGAAATTGCAAATAATGAGTTATGTATTAACATAAAAGTAAGAGGACTACTTTAATGTAATAATAATGGGTTCTGTATTTAAGTCCGTATTTTATGTGTCGCAACGAACAACAATTGAAATAATAAGAACCTACCTATGACAACTGTTTATTTTGACTCTCTCTCTCTCTCTCTCTCTCTCTCTCTCTCGTGCGCGCTCGCCATATATTTTGACAACATGTGTTAAATCTAAAATCTCCTATTTGTTGCATTTTATACAAAATGTGTTAAATATATCTCTATCTTGTGAAAGTACGCTATTTTTGCTACTTTATTTCATTAGATTTATTCATCAGTAGTATAACTAACATTAATGTTTTTTTTTTTGTACAGCGCGATGACAACAAGTAGATCTTAGACCCAACACGTTAGAGGAGCAATGCCATTACCTAGTGAGCTACAAGAGGACATATATCAAAGACCATTTGTCATGCCTCAACCTGCATCGAATGGGCCACCTACTAACGCTGCTACTACACCATTTAGCCCTCTGTTGCCAGGCAATTGTGAACAACAAGAGCATGCTGTAAGTAAGGCAAACAAATATTATACCACTGATTTTGTGGTTGGTTTTGGTTGGATGTACAAAAAAATGACTTACAGAATTCCCGTACCTAAATTAGATTACTGAAATTAATGTACAGAATTAGTAATTTTTATCTACATATCTATATATATCAAAATTACTAATTTTTATCTTCGCTTATATGATACTTAGATCCTAGTTCCGATCAGGCAGAGGAGGAGCAAAGAAGATTTTGAGGCCCCACGTTAATGCATAGCGGGTGGGGTGAAGATGGTGGAATTATAAACATTGAGGTGAATGAGCATGGAAAACCAATTGAGAAGACAACATCTAAACTTGCTTCAAATTTGGGGGTTTTAGCACGCAATGGACAATTAGCACCATTGACATTCCTTGATTGGAGACATATTTCAAAAGAAGGGGAAAATGGAATTTGGACTCATATCATGGTATCATATACTATTATATAAAGATCTGGGTTGTAATATTTTAAATTTCTCATAATACCCTCACTTATCACTAAACATGAAGCTAATATAGGGGTAATATTATACATACTTGTGGAGGTAGTTTTATAAAAACTACAATCATAAATTGATCTTTCTTTTATGTAACCATAATTTGCATAAACATTTGATTTTCATTTCTTCAATCTAAAATAACAGGGAATGATTCTTTTGGTTTCGAAATTGTGGTTTAGTTCTCTAATATTTTGTTTAATATAGGACAATACAAATGCCACGAATGAGATGAGAAAATTCCTTATGGAGTCCGTCGGGAAAAAAAATGGAAGGAGTGGAAGGCCATAGTAAAAAGTGAGGGCTATAGTAAATATAGGACTAATGAGGAACACTTGGCGCATTGTCCCCCAAGGGTTAAAGAAGATCAATGGAAAACGCTCGTCTATCATTGGAACTCGGCTAAAGCAGAGGTATATTTTTGCAAGATAGTTAACATAATTCTGTCTTCGATTTGGTGTTTTATCACTCTAAGCATAATAGCCGTATAGTGTCACCGGCACCATCACATAATATATATCAATTGCCTTTTCCATATATCAGGAAAAAAGTGCAAAGAACAAAGCCATCCGTGCATGTTTGGTAACGCCACACACATCTGGTAGGACTAGTCATGCTCAAGTTAAAAACAAGGTAAGAGTTTGATACTTTTCATGATTATTATGTTTTTTTTTTATTGCGGACAAATTAAGTGAAAATAGATGATATCTTGACACTTGAAATCTTGTTCTTGTATATTACTAAACGAATTGGACACCAACCAACTCGTAAGATGGTATAAATGGAGACACATATAACCAAGGATAAGGAGGCAGTTGATGAAGAAGTTGATCGATTAATTGTATGTATATTTTGAATTTTAACGACAATTTAAACAACTTGATTTTTGTTTACGTGTCTAAAATCTTGTGAGAAAACATTATTTTTCATTTGAAAATGGATTTGGAACGATATTCATTATAATAGCTTGGTTTGATTTTTACAGCAAGATATGGTTGAATTAGAATCGCAACATCCAGAGATTGCAGAGGCGGTTGTTGCACGAGATGACATATTTGGGTGAGTTATGGGACCTGAAAGGCATGGCCGTGTGCGGACATTTGGGCTTGGTGTCACGTCGACTATGGTATTCGGCCGATCATATACGTTATCAGAGGCTCAGCGGAGGGATGTTGAGACGCGGCATCAACAGGAGTTAGAGAGGATGCGATGTGAGATGGAGGCCGAAAATGAGCGAGTGAGGCGTGAGATGGAGGTTGAAAATGGGCGGGTGCGGCGTGATATGGAAGAAAACTATGAAAGGAAGCAAGCCGAAATGAAATAGCAGATGGAAGCTCAAATGAAAGAAAAATTATCTGCAATGGAATCTCGGATGGAAGCTCTAGAGGCTCATATGCGTGCTAAGGGTAGTTATACTCAATCTCCACGAGTTGTGTCTTCAAGCACCGAACAGGTCAACGATTATTAATTATAGATTTATACAAGTACAATCGGATAATTTGCATGCATTACATCTAACATTTTTTTGTATTCCAATAGGTTCCTAATGCAGCCAATCTTGATTCTTTAGCATCATTGCAATCGTCGATGAAATTTCGGCCAGAGGTTCAATCGCAACGACAATTGCAACCACTAGGAAAACACCGCCACAAATCATATCACGATCCCAACTTCAGAACTATTGTCAAGTTAGAGTTTTATTAAGCATATACTGCATTGGAAATGATAACCAAGTTGGTTTAACTATAATGACAACATTATGAGTTAAACTAAGAGTTTAATTGCTTCTGGAAACAGGTTTACGGGTCAACCCCCTCAAGAAAAATACCCGAAAAATTCTCTCTCTTAATTATCAATTCATTTTAATTAAACCTAGAAACTGGTTCCTCACATGTTTTACACATTGATTAAAATACCCGTGAGAAAAAACAACCCCACCCCAAAAAAAAAAAAAAAAAAAAAACAACTCCAAACAATTTTAAATGAAACCTAGAAAATGGTTCTAATTAAACCTAGAAACTGGTTCTAATTAAACCTAGAAACTGGTTCCCCACCCCCAATTATCTCGGGTTTACGGGTCAACCCCCTCAAGAAAAATATCCGACAAACTAGTTCTAATTAAACTGTCGTTCAGCTTCAACGTGATTTAATGTCTCCTCTCTTCCATTGGTAGGCTTTCGCCCTCATTTTCTTGGCCTTTTTTCTGTCTCCACAACTCCACTACTATCAGCCCCTCGAACCACCGAAGCTTCAAGATCGGAGTGATCATAAGTAAACAAGGGATAACTGAGCCAATATAACATTTGGGTAAAATGAACAGGACCATTATTACAGTTTAAGGTTGTTGCTAATCAACTTCCTCGGTGAATATTGCATTTGATGTAAACTCTATCGATGAGCTATTAGGCTAATGATCACTCTAAAATGTTAAGCTCTAGGAGCAGTTGGAGATTTAAGATAGAATAGAAAATTGTCCTGAGGAAGCCGATAGTTCATGCCTCTCAACCGTTTGGTTTGTCCTCCTATGCGTGATTGCATTTTTTGTGCATCCACTCAGCTTGTTGTCCTCCTTAACTACTCCCACACCGATAATTTGAAGCCTCTTAAATATTGTAAAACAAGGATTTCTCCAAGCACCCAGTGCCATGCGATTCTTTATTTGATTCTCTAATATCGGTAGTGAGAGATTGTCCCACATCGACATTATGAAGCCTCCTAAACTAATATGGAACTTGAATGGGCATCTCCACTCACTTTATTATGCATCGGTACCCTAACATGATGTATTTGTGAGGGTAGCCTTATTTTAGTGTCTACTTGTTTTATTTGAAATTGTATACATCATGCATGGATGAGTTCTTGGTAGTTTTATTAATGATAATTTTAAAAAAAAAAGAGACTTGGTCTTGCAAGGATTTTGAATAAAGTCTTCTGACTTGTAGCTAGTAAATTGAGACGCACCAAGTGAACAATAAGAGATAAAAAAATGATATAAATATAATGAGAGTGTGTGTTAGTGCTTGATTAACATTATTCGACCTATTCTCTTATAGAGAAAATTATGGAGTTGTTGGTGACCTAACATGAGCTACATTTGATGATTTACCAATAAAGAAGTAAAAAGAACAATATCATTCATATTTTTTTACATAGGCATTAAATTCCACTTGAAATTGGATGTATTAAAGGAGTATCCCCATATTAGAACTTCATATTGTATATGACAATGCTTAATTACCTTTTCAATTGATGTTCTTTATAAGTGTGCTAAACTTTCACAGGTTAAAAACACAATTTAATACCAGAATAGTTGTAAATTAATTTAATTAAGCAATACTTCTCATAAACATCAAATTACATGGATATACCAGTTGATAGGTTCCATTCTAAGTAATTGAGGATACTCAGCATTACAAAAAAGTCGTATATGCCGAGGTTGACTAGGGCCAAGGTTAGCAGTTGAATTTGGTAACTTAGCTTGGGACCAAATGGAGAGATTGCAGACTGGTGAGTTCCTATGAAAGAAACTATGGGATTTCCATTCCCCCAACTATTCCCTTCGTTATACCCAAATTCTGAGAAAATCAAAAACCCTTGTGATTGTGATTGTGAATGGGCATGAATAGCAGCACTAACACTGGGATTTTCAATCAAAGTACTGGAACTGAGGTTGTTTTCAAATGGAATCTTCTTTGAAATCAGTCGACCACTCGAAGGTTGTGCTACATCAGTACATGAGTATTAATGTCAATGTGTATTAGCCATTTGTACTTGTTGCACTCATTGGATCCATATAAAAAATTGTATCATGCACCTCCTCTAAGGTAGGAAGGTTTGTAAGAGATTCATTTCCCTCATTCGATATCACTCCTCGTGTCTTACTAAGAGCTTGTTTGGGAGTTTTAAAATGGAGAGAAAAGAAAGGAAATGGAGAGAAAGTTTGGTATTTCCTTCGTTTGGGAGTTTAGTTCCGGGGGAAGGGAGAAAAAAGGAGAGAAAGTTTTTCTAAATTCAATCAAAATTTTCTCTCAAAAACTTTCCGTCCAATATGGTAAGAAATGGAGAGAAGAGAAAGCCACGGTTCTAAATTTTTATTATACTTCCTTATTTACCCCTAGTACAATCTGATATATATTATAAAAAAGAGACCATCCCTCATGAAACTCTTGATAAACCTTCTCCATTATAAAATCATTCAGCCTTCCCATTCATCTGCTCTATTCCTCTTTCGCTCCGCATTCGTGTTTGACAACTTTCAGGTATGTATTCAATAAATGTTTTTCAAAATTCATATATTGTGTTGGAATACTCTGTTTTCACACAGACACACACACACACACACACACACACATATATATATATATATATAAATGTACGTATGTGAAAACAGTCCTTGATATACTCTGTTTTCATATGTATGTTGTATGCTCTGTTTTCATTGCTATCCTCTGTTTTCATATGTATGTTGTATACTCTGTTTTCATACATACATACATATAGTTAACTTTTCGGTATTACTCTCCGCTAGATATAATAGGAAAGAAACTTGAATCTATTTCCGTATTATATTTGCAATCTGCATATATATGCAGATTGCATATATCATATATATGCATATGCTGCATATATATGCAGGTTGCATATATATATATATATATGCCGCTCTTTGGAATAACTTCTCTTTTAATCTGATTTGCTTACTATAAATCAATACTTGAAACAAACCTTGTTCTTCTGGTGGTGGTGTTCTTTTTGCCCTTGGTCTTCTTGGATTTGGAGAAAACCTTGTTATTCTTATTCTTCTTAGCTGTGGGAGAAGGGTTGGTTTGTCTTTATGGTTGATTGTGAGTGAGGAGCGGTGTTTCTTCTTCTTGGGGGGAGGGTCGGGGTCATCTTCCTCTTCGGAGATCTTCATCGTATCTTTTTCTTCTTCGTTTGAAATGTCTTCTCCGTCTTCGTTTGATAGCTCCTTCGATGCAATGGATTCCTCTTTAAGGACTTCCTTTGGAGTTAAACAACTTAAATCAGTGATGCTATTGCTGCTGCTATTGTTATTATCATCTTCCTCCTCCTCGTCTTTGTAAGTTGCTCGGAGAGTCTCCATCATCAAGGATGGGAGATGAGACCAAACATATATGAGTCCCGATTTTGAGGCTATATTAGGATCAACATGACCACCTCCATAGTCATTTGGACTGTCTGCTTTTGTTTAAGATAAAGATTACAATAAGTCCATGATTGTTGTAGTGTGTCAGAAAACATATGTAATTGACTAATATGATATTAATATCTAGGTTAATTTAGCATAAAAAATAATAAGTTGGTGTTACCACATCAACTCTATGTTATATCGTATAGTTGAGAAAAATACGTGGATGTACATGAATACTGAACCATCTAAAAATTATTATCAACGTGTATCTCGCGCCAACACCACGACGTCGTGCTAGGGGTGGCCATAGGCCCGAGGCCCGCCAAGCCCGCCCAATAAAAAAATAGGGTTTGGGTAAGGTGAATAGGCCCACAAAGCGGGCTTGGAAAAATTTTATAGGCCTGATTTTTTTTCGGGCAGGCTTGGGCTTGAGTTCTTAAGCCCGATGAGGCCCGACCCGACCCGAGGCCCGAAAAAAAAAATATATATATATATCTATATAATATGGGACAATGGTGTTATGAATAGTAACTTATGCATGATAAACATTCATGGCATTTTATGTGTTGCATGCTTGCATGCATACACATGCATGTATGCATGCATACATATATACAATATTATTTTTTTATTTTTTAATAATATATATTTTTTTAAAATATTTTTTTTAAAAGTTTTTTTTTTTAAAAAAAGGCTGGTTATTATGGGCTGGGTTTTATGACGGGGGCAAATTTATCATCGTGCCCTAGTATATATATATATATATATATATATATATGTGGGGGGGGGAACTTTTATAAATATAAAAACGTATACCAAGTCTTTTCATGTAGAGTGGGAAACTTTATATATGGACTTTGTAATATATGGAGTTTAAAACAGATTTTAAATTAAAAAATTGATCTTTAAATAAAAAAATAGGTATTTTAATTTTTTTTTAAATCTTTTAATTAACATAATAAGGCCCGATCGGGCGGGCCTGGGTAAAGAGCTTTCAAATCTGGGCGGGCTTGGGATTACATAATAAGGCCCGATCTGGGTCCGAGCGGGCTTGGGATAGTCGTTAATTTTTCAAGCCCGGCTCGAGCCCGACCGGGCCTGCCCAGGCCCGACCCATGGCCATCCCTACCTCGTGCAACATAGACCTTTGCTCAAATTTCTTGCATTATGTTAGTTGGATTTTCGAATCTGCTTGAGAAATGTTCCTTCGAATCTTGGACTGTCGTTGAATATTCTGGTTGCTTTGATAGCCACAATTCTAGTGTATGTATTTTGTTTCTAAATAGTTCTACGTCATATTGCGCACCTAAATATTACATCCTCTCCGATTGCTTATGTAGCACCCGTGACTTATTTTGCCGAATCGCTGAATCCATACCATGCACCCTTAACCGCAACCATGGTTCATAGCGATCGCCAATCACCATGCATAGTTCATGTGAGCCATTCCCCACCAATGAACGACGTTTGATTCGCATTTGATGTCAAAGTTTGAGTTGCGAGAATAATTGCAATATCTTAAGACGCTTCAAATGCCCAATTTGCGAGAATATGTATATATATGCAGATTGCATATATATGCAGCTGCATATATATGTATATGCATATATATTTTTGTGCATTATCTATTTGTAGAAAAAAGTGCGCAAATAAATTAGTGTGCAACCCAATAAAACACCCAATCAAATAAAAAAAATAAACACACACAAATTCACTAAACATGATATTGGAAGTTGTAAATTTTATCATAAGAGATCTGAAACCCTCAAACAAACCCAAATTCAGTGAACAAAAATAAAATAAAATTTCAAAAGAGCATGAAACATTAGAGAAAAAGGGATAAATAAAATCTAAAAGTTTCAAACACAAATCCCTAAAAATTAGATCTGAATTGCGTCATAACATCTATCCACAAACTTGGGAACCTAAAAAAACTTCTTTGATCAAAGAAGAATTAGGGACCAGTAATTTATTGTACTATTTCCAAACAAAACATCCTCCTTCATGCACAACATCAGATTTCCTCCAAAAATAAAGAGATGAGAGAATGGAAATAAACCATCTACTAATAAAATTTAACTTCCCCGATCCCTTAAATTAGAATCTTCAGATTAGACTTGTGGCAGGGCTACTTGACACACATTCAAGGATGGACTCAATTTCATGTAATCCTCTATAAGGCCTTCACGCTCTCCACCGTATTCATTCCAACCAAGAGAACGCAATAGCGAAACGGAACGCATCTGAATTTCATCAAGCATGTAGTAACTATTATGCATCTTAACATTAGAAAATATGAACGGATACATGTCTCGAACATGTAAGCATTCTAATCTTCTCGACTATTAACACAATGTGAGCATGTAGTAACCAAGTATATAACGTGCCAAAAAAATCAATCATTCTTGGAAGCATCTAAAAAAAGTGCAAGACGCAATTAATTATTGTCAAAGAATTGACAACCCACCAATGTCTATTAGGTAATACCATTTTTCATGTTCAGATGTCTTGATGATTCTTCACTCTACCATAACAAATCAGGAAATGGTGGGACTCTTGTGATCAATACCCCAATATTAAGGACTCGAGCAAATGGAAGATAGCTGAAAAAATCTCACCTGATTTCTCAACTCAATCATATTTAGTTCTTTTTTCGAGTTCTCCCCAGCATAAAGAAATTATTTACTTCTTTTTCATTGTAAAAATTAGCAGATTGTGAAATAAGACCCAAGTTCTTTCCTTCTTTTCCTAATAACATTTTTGTAAACAGAATAAACATATTGACAAAATAAATGTGGACTAAGCCAGGAACTCACAAGTAAGCTGCAGAGGTGCATTCCGAAGTTCATCCCTTACCTTAATAAATACAAAAAGATACATGAAAAAAAATATAGTGAAAAGGGTTAAAACCAACTGCAAAAACAATTCAGTAAAAGGTCATCACAAAATCATTCCATTTGTGTGTGACCTTTTGCAATTTTTTGTGACCTTTTGCGATTTTTTGTCCATCATTTTTTACTTTGGCTTGTAATGTAGACACATGAATTTGCATTTGTTAAGGTAAAGCAACATGAAGTCAATGTTGTTGTTGTGGCACATATGAATGAATATAAAATCTCTTTCTTTAATGTTTTCCATTCGGACGTCAAACAAAAATTCCTTCGTCCCTTTTTCATTTTTCATCCTCACCATTTCCATCTTTCTGCAAAAATTTAATATTATTAAACTATTGTATTATAACCCCTTGCAAAAAATATGATGATAATTTGAGAATATCTAGACTTAGGGAAAAAAATGGCGTTAGAGGGTGAAAACCCGAACTAGCCCCTGTACAGCCCCGTGAGGGGCACCAACACCTCGCACGGGACCAATGTAACTCATAAGGACCGATCGTGCGATCACGGGCTCCCGATTTGAGAATACAATGAAAGTTTGAGAATATATAGACTTAGGCTTTAAAACATGGCGTTAGAGGGTGAAAACCCGAAACAATCCCCGTACGACTCGGATAGTGGCACCAACACCTCGCCCGGGATCAATGTAACTAGTAGGAACTGACCTCGCGATCTTGGGACCAATATATTGTCAATGTAAATTAAACTATGTCCATGTAATTTATGTTAGCATGATGTACAATTAGTATGTGTTCTGTGTATAGTTTCAATTGTAATTCTATGTCTCCATATAATATAAAAAATTGAAAATAGATTTATTGATCAGGTGTTTCTTTTTTCTCTCTTATTTCAGGATCGCGTGGCATCAAAGAAACACAAGTAGTCTAGAAGATAAATTTGCAATGTAAGTCCTAATATTTTTTTAACTTCGATTTATTCATCTTTGGCACTTTGTTTTTCTTCATTTTTGCAGGTTTTGCTAACATTTTATCATGTTCATGGATAAGGAGATTTCACGATTGTTAGATATATATTTAGTATTAGGCTAGGGGTAGAATGTTAGTATATGGATATTGTACGTTTTGGACTTATGTTTAATAATGTTAGGATATTAGTGGGGAACGTTTTGGACTTATGGGTATAGTTTTTTTGATGCTATAGATGTTGATATTTTTTTTGGATAATGGTATATAAAGGCTGATCAGTTAGTATAAACAGTTCAAATTATGCAGTTTTGATAATTTGGTATCATCACAACATGCCTAATATTTGTGAATTGGGAAATGATATTTGGCGACGTTTTTCTATTTCTATTGGCATAAATTTTGTAAAGAGTAAAGAAATCTCGACATTTTTTAGAGTGTTTAATGCAAAAATTCCGACATTTTTAATTAAACGTGGCTAATTAGGATGCGGTTATATAGATAGACGACGTTTTAAATGTCGAGTAATATTTTACCGATGTTAATAGAAAACGTTGATAATTCCCGACTGAGGAAACACCGACATTAATTTCGACATTTGCAGACGTTTTTTTTATTTATCGACATTTTTAAAATGTCGTCTAATCCCAAAATTCTTGTAGTGACCGTGGAGCAGAGAAACTTAGCTCTTTATTAAATTTAGCGCTAAGGACTTAGTGAGACTGCAAATGCAGTACGATATGAACTCCTTAGATAAGCGGGAGTCCATAATTAAGATGTGTGACCATAGGGATAGAGTTTGAGTGTCCCGGGTATATGCTTTGGGTTCTGTAAAAATCGAGGGCCGACAATGCTGAGAAATAGTGCATTGGAAAAAGTTCTTTTGGGTTTTGCTGAAGTGTTGTATGCATAAACCTTAATAAAATTTCAAAAGTGTGACGACATCATTGGATTCTAGGTCATCTAATTTAATTATAATTAGTGAACGTGTGGAGAAAATAAGTTGAGCAGAGAGACACCAATAGATAGGGCCAATGGAATCGAAAAGTGTTGCGAAAGAAACACTATGAATATTTGCACCACAAGTTGATAGGTGGGGAAATATCGGGAAGAATTGAATAGTAGTTGGAAAGGTCATCGAAAATACTCGGACGGTATAGCCACGCCGAAAATACAGGGGCCAAACTTGAGGTAAGTATATTATGTATATGATAATCTATGGTTTGTGTAAATATGCACGGAATATAGGGTGTATGGGAACCCTGGGTGGAGCCAGAGCCTCTCCTATTTGATGCCTAGAAGTTTCGGGAGCAAACATAAGATTAGCGATTTTGGGTATATTCAGGAGAAAGGGGAATAAATTGTGCCTCAAAATATGAATAATTGAGCGTTGGTATGTTTGGAGTGACATTGGGTGCGTCACAACCTAAGATTTATTATCACTAGGATTCGCGAGTGAGACAGATATTGGTGGATGCGTTGGCTATTATAGCCATAATATATATAAGTACCGTGGCGTAGTGGGGTCCGTTGGTGTTAACCACTAGAGAATGCGGGTTACACTAAGAGAATGGTTGCATTATATGATAGATTTATACTTTCAAGAATTATGCAAGTATGGCGAATGAGTTTTCAAGTTTCAACTTGTTAGCGATAGTTTGGAGCTATAGTGGATAGTTATTGTAATACTGGGTGCTCGCGGTACTAGGGTATGAATTGTCTTTGATAGGTCTCATTTGAGATAGTGTCTAACATATATATATATATATATACGAGTGTATATGATTATGACGTGTTACATAATAATATGTTAATATTGTATATTGAAATCCCGAGGAGTAGGAACATTACTCATCGGGTAGACTTATTGTCGAGCGAGGAGATATAGCTTGAGATTTATTTTTCACGCAAGAAAATTAGTGATAGTAAGGGTTCAGTATAGTATGTTCTCTTTGGTAGCATAAGAGTGTATGCGTATACTTTTATGCCAAGAAAAGTGTATTTGGGGGTGTTATAACTGTGATCGAAGTTATATTACGGTTTAAGGCTGGTAAAAGCTGGGTATTATTTTTTGCCGTTAAGCATGGGTACAGGGTGTATGGGCGCTCTGGTTAACTATAATCTCTTAAGAAATATGTGTAGCGGTCCTAAGGGTAAGTGATTAGGGAGCTAGTCGAGGCTTGAGAATACTAGGCTTGCCAGAATTTCGAGGACCAAATTTCGTTGTAAGGGAGGAAGTATGTAACACCCTGTAATTTGGAGGATATTTAAAATTAATTATTTTCTGTTGAAATAGAACATTTTTATTTTTGGAGAAAATTAAATTTATGATTTGGAGAATTTTTTTAATTAGTGGATCTATTTAATTTTGCTAATTGAGATTTAATTATTCATAATATTTTTTGTGTCGCATTTTTTAGGTAAAAAATTGGAGAATGTTATAAATTATTTCTGATGGTAATTCTGGGTGCACGGTTGAGTTCGAATGGGTCAAAATAGTTGGAAAATAGTACATATGGGTAGTAAATGGGTCCCGGGAAATTTTTAGGCCTATTTATTCTCACATAAGAATGTTAGGGCCCTTTTTATAAATCCCACATGCCTAAAAACGGGATTGACTTATGAAACCCTAAAAGTGAGAGAGTGTGGCAGCCATAACACATTTTAGAAAACCTAATTGAGAGAGAGAGAAGTGAGTGCAATTTTTAAGAACCGTGGGAGCCAAAATCAAGAGTAAGTGTGTGTTTTTCATCAAAGCATCATCATCTACATCAACGGATTCAGACCATACGAACCCTAAAGGAAGTAGTTAAACTTTCTTTTAAATTAATTGCGGATTTCAATTCATATCATAGTGGGTGTAATAAGAACACATGATTTTTTTTTTTTTTGTGTGTGTGTGGGGAGGGGGGGGGGGGGGGGAGGGGGGTATTCAAACTGGGTTTTGATTAATTTAGATGTATGAACCAAAAAAGGGTTCGGAATCATGATTGTAAAATTTTCGATCCGTGGGAGTATCGTTAGTAAGAATGGAAACCATGAAATCTTGTATTTGGTGTAAGATCGGAAGAGATTGTGAGAAGAATCTGGGCACATAGCCATCAGAAATTATTAATGGCTGAATGAATTGTTAGAGAAGAAGAAGCGAGGAGAGATATAAGACTGCTCTTTCGAGCGACAGGGATCTTGGTTCGAACGACGCCACCCGTCGTTCAAACGACGGGATGGATCATTTCAGATAGATGGCTAATTCAGGAGGCTCCTTCACTCCCCCTATTTGGCCCGTGTTTAATTTTAGAGGTTACTGCTTTGGGGATTTGTATTTTTTTCTGTGGCTTCAGTTATGGGAGGTTTGTGTGGAACTTTAATGGGTCAATTATGGTGATAAACCAAAAGGAAAATTTAAGGTCTAAATTGAGTGAGTCAAGAACGTTCGAGTATTAAGTGATCCGAACTTATTGGCAAGAATTTTGAATAACAAATTTTTATTTTTTTTATTTTTGGATCGAGTGAGTGAGTCCGAGTATATTGGTTGAGTTGCTCCAGGATAATAATATTAATTAATACGTGATTAATTAAATTGAGTCGAGATATTGACTTTGGAATAATTGGGGCTAGTACTATGACTCCTTATGTAGGAACTTGGCCAAGTTAATTTATTACATGGTTATATAATAAATTATGGAATACTCAAACTAAAAAGGGTGTTAACCTTGATATGTGGGAATTATGGAATAAGTTTTATAAGGTGAAATTTCGGACTGAGAGAGAGAGTATGGGTAATTTAGTTGGGTGACACAACTCGAATGTTAAATATAT
Organism: Sambucus nigra; assembly: GCA_949130495.1. Taxonomy (NCBI): domain Eukaryota; kingdom Viridiplantae; phylum Streptophyta; class Magnoliopsida; order Dipsacales; family Adoxaceae; genus Sambucus; species Sambucus nigra. The sequence continues at coordinate 493,288,992 of OX422220.1, read as the reverse complement.
AATTGTAAGAATTATTTAAATATTAAGTGGGTATATAGACTTGGGAATGTTAGTCTAGTGTTACTGTAATTGTACATGGGTATTCAGGATTAATTAAATATATATATATATATATGCGGTGATGTGTAGTATGTATATATTTGTGTAAATAATATTTATAGGAATAAATACCCCATCTAGTGCTATCATAGGAGGTTGCGCGATGTGGCTGAATCCCATGGCTAAAGGAGATGGGTGAGCATAGTCCCCAAGTCATAGCGTCCGGACGAGGGGTGAGACTTTTTGGGTATGATTATGTCTTCTTTATGGTGGGAGATATGACCGCCTCCGCTACATTTATTTTATTTCACTGATTCGAAGTGGTAATCGGATCAGGGCGTCCAGGTGGATGAGTATACTTTGATTCATAGCATTTTAGAGAACATCCGGTGAGTTCCTACTCAGGAGGATGGTTATATATTTACTACATGTGCATGAATTTTGTTAATAGTTGATACATACATATAGTGTGAATAAATAGATACGGGTAAAAATACAAAAAATTAATTGTATTTATTATATATAAATCGTGGGAATGTTATGTGGCCCACTTGAAATATGTTGATGCAACTAATGACTTAAAAATCTTGTATATTAAACTTTCTCGGGTTAGAGTAGTGCGAGAGGTAGAAACGGTATAAAAAAACTAGTTACGGGGTAGATAGCTAGATGGGTTACATAGAGAGACGTTAGGTGTGCACATTAGTTGAGGGGTGAGTCGGTCCTCAAGGGAGTGTGGCGCTAGCTTAAATTTGAAGAGTATTCATGCATTTTGATTTTCTGTAATTTAATTCACTTGCTAAATGTTTTCAAATGTTTTGGGTTCTAACGCTTGTTATAAAATGTTTTCAAAACCTTTTAGGTGTCCAATCATATGGGCACCATAGTTGTTTTATTCTATGGTTATGCAGCTGCAGCATATGTGGATGTTGTGGGATTTTGAGTTAGTTGCTTCAGTCATTTCATTCATAGAGTAGGATGCAGTCAGTATTTCATCTGGACATATCCCCCTGGTTATTTTTATTTTCTTTCAGTCAGAAGATGTAATTAGTTTGTTCCTACGGTTTATATTTTTTGAATTTCGTTTGTATGTGGTGGTTTTCTCGGGAAGGATTATATTTATTAGTTTCTTTATTATTGGACTCAGTGTTTGTGTGAATGGTTTATCATATATTCTTCCGCATATTGTTGTTGTTTAATAAAAAAGATAAAATTTGACACCGTTTCTTTTGAATACTAGGTGGTTAGTAAGTTTTAAAAAAAATTTGACCGTGATGCTTAGAATGAACCAGATGAGAGTACCATTTAATTTGATACAGGACTTATCCCCCGGTATTTTACTAGGCAGGTTGTCACATTTTCTAAGTGTAGAAGCAGAGTTTTTTGTCAAAGAATTTTTTTCTAAGTGTTGAATGTGACACCCCGACTAATTAAATACCGGGTAGCTACTCGTTTATTGAATTAATACAAAATGCCAAGTTGGTTCAGTTCATAGCATCACTGTCAAAAACATTTTAATAATTACTAACCACTTAGTATTTAAAAAGTGAGTCGTCAAATTTTAATATAAACTGATTAACATGCAAAGTAAAAATGAAAAGTTAAAACAACAACCACAACATAGTCTCAATATAATAACCATCATATAATAATAAGTCTGGAGAAAAATACTCCTTACAACAATCCCAATGCTGAAGTAAATAAAACCAATTCTGCATCTCTAAGTTAATTACAACACAAAGTCTGAATAACTGAAATAAAAGGTGTCTCTAAAGGAAGTGGGGCGACATGCCCTAAAAAATAAGTAAAACTGAAAATGGAGTCAAGATCGAAGATGGAGGCGTCTACTGTCAAGGTCCTGTAACTCCCACATCAGCTACAGCACGTCACCTGAATAGAACTCCTAAGCATGGTGTCCTTGTGGCTGGGCACCTAAAAGTTTTATAGGAAAAAATATATTGGAAAGCAAACGGGTCAGAGCCCGATTGTGGAAAATAGTTTAAAAATAGCAAGTGTTTTAATGACATTAACACAATGATTGCAAAATACATGTTAGGACGTGCTCTCACATGAAATGCTCACCTCTCGACTACTTGTGCACTCCTAACGTACCCATACCCATTCTAGTGATTCTCATATCTATCTAGTCCAAAATAAATTCTAACATATCTACTCGGTTCACAGTTTAATTTCAACATTATCAATTAAATAGATAGTCTTACTTTAATTCTCGGATTCCCAATTATTAGCAAACCATTTACTAGAAATTATCCCATTTTTATCTTTATAGAGCGTTACTATAATTATACTCACAATTAAACATGACACTTCTTTCCAATTAACCATATATTATTCTCATCATAAATATACGGTACTAGCACCCCGAGACTAAGCTGCGGTGCACACATACTCTTCTATCCCATCCCGGTACATCACGTACATAAGGACCACGCATTCCGAATCTCTCAGGAATCGTTCTCAGATAATAGCAATCACAAACAATGGAGGCAAACATAGTTCACATCACATGGGTCATGCACATACCTACGCTCCCATGATCAGCAAACTTATTAACTTCTCAATAAGTCCTTCTCTGAACTATGTCCTCGAGGTACCAATCTAAATCCCCTCGTATGCACACAAAGATTAGATGGCCCTAATCGAACGCAAACCTCCCATGATAGCAAGTATGGTAGGTATGTTATAAACTTAAAATCATATATACTAAGCACTCACACATCTTAGATATCTCGTAATATTAATATAGGCATACTTCTCATTCGTATACCGTCATTTAAATGATATACAATTTCAAGTCCCCGATTTGTATATTCAAGTTATCGACCCTTCTCACGTCGTAATTAGGTACTCATTTCCGATTCCACAAATGACATCCAAATTATTATGAGGTTTTAAGTCATACTCCTCAACGTACCCTAATTCTCACAATTATACTCACAGATCAACAAGGAAAGGTTAATACTCCAATTAGATAAGTTTATGGAACATTTGAAATGAAAACAGACCAAAAAGCCATTCTGTCAACTCGTTAGAAGTCTCATTCGAATGAGGTCGTTCGAACGAAAGGCTTCAAATGAACTACCAACTCGTTAGAAGGCATACTATCACCTCGTTAGAAGCTCGTTCGGGCAGAACTTCTAACGAGATGGCAGTTTCGAACGCAAAAATTTCTACTTCATTTTTCTCAATTTTCCTCTTCCCTAAACTCATCCTAAAATCATCTCAATCGTATTATTAAGGTTCTTAAACATCACTAAACCTTCTTAGGTCGTTTCTTAACATATTTTTGGGGTCCAATCTCCCTAAACAATATATAATTATCAGAAATCCTCAAATTTTACCCCAAACCCTATGAATATGAACCCAGAATTTCAAGTCTTCAATTTATCCTTATAAACCCATTTTTAAATCATAAAAAGTGTTATTTTGTATAGGACAATCATCCAATAACATTCTACATGCAATCCCTATAACATATCATGAATTTCTATCTCCAATTTCATGGGATTTCATCAAACACCCAATATGATGCAATTATTTCAATTCTAAGCATGGAAGAAACATTCGCTTGGAATTAACGTAACTAAACCACTTGCCTTATGATTTGACTTGATGTTGAAGGATTGAAGGTTGGCCTTCTTCTTCCTTTGTACAGAATTTCTCCCAAGAATGGTGATGGCTTGATCTTTTTGGCTTTTGTAACTTCTCTCCAACTTCCTCGAAACTCCCGTAGCCCTCTCTTTTAACTTATGCTGGTAATGGCCTTAGTGGACCTTTTAAAATGATAAATATTAACTCTAATTTTCGTGGGTTTTAATTCCCTAATTTTTAAATTACCAAAATGCCCTTTTAAGTTGCCGGTTTAGCCTAAAAATGCCCCGGGACCCAAACTAAACCCCCGGCTAGTGTTTTCTGACTATTTCGACCCTTCCAAACTCGTTGGCGCACTCAAAATGACCACTCGGTTGATAAAAATACAATTCACTTTTAAATTTAAATAATTACATTCCTGGCGCGACTGACACGTGCGTCCCAACTAAATTTCCCAAATTATCGTATTTCAGACTCGCGACAATTGCAATATTTTCAATATTCATATATTGCCATATATACACATTATAATAAAATACCAACTCACATCTTGTTAGTATTTTATCCGGATTAATTTTCAATTAATTCACATTTAATTTAACCAATCCCATAAATAAATATCGATAAAAGTACGGGGTATTACATTGAATCGGTGTTTTTGACGAAATAAAAAATTATTTTTTTAAGTATCCCATTCGAGCGAGATATGGCAGTCGTTCGAGCAACATGGCATCTCGCGTTAAGTAATCATTCGAGCGATGCGGCGGCTTAAGTTTTTATATAAAATGCGTTAAACCACTCCGTTTTCGTTGAGAAGACCCGGCGTTTTAGTTTCTGCAAACACTGCAAATTGACAGAATCCTTCGTCTTCTTAATTTAGGGTTCAAATCCTTTTGTTTTGAATTCACAAGTCATCCCAATATTTATGTGGAATCATTTTAGAACAAAAGAACACAATTTTGTGAAGTCTCTCTTGTAGAGAAGATCTTTATTACTGATCTAGGTGCCACTTGAGGAAGGTCTTGGGATGACGTGACTGCGTGTTAAAGGGAGTTCTCGTGGGTGTTCCTGGGATGACTGAATTGCGGTTCTTATGAAGTTGCTGAGGAATTCTATTGCTTATTTAGGTTGCGGCCTATGAGGGTTTGCTATAGTAAATTCTTTACAAATTTCACTTGTAATCATTGTGAGTATTATTAGTGAAATAAAAGGTTTTTCCCTTTGGGGATTTTTCCTGAAATCTATGAGTTAGCAATTTTATTTTTGATGGTTTGACACACACATGTAGTTGCATGTTTAGGGGCTGAATTAAAGTGGTTAGAAAACTGACATTGATTAAGTAAGATTTTAACATGGAAACTTGCGAATTCGATTTATTCACTATGACACACATGTTTTACAAATTGCTGTAAGCGAAAGTTACACTCATTTATTATGTATTCCAATTTCAAAAAAAAATTCATGATATTGATTTTTTGTTTTAAATTTGTTTTGTGTAAATTCATAATTTTTCCAATGGATCACTTATATAATGGGATGCTCATTTTTTACGGGTCTAATTATGCATGCTAGAAAACACGTATGCAATCACACTTAAAGGCTATTCATGAGCTCGTTTGAGTAGTTTATGAAAGAGTTGGACTCCTCCCACTGTCACCGTAAATAATATCACTACTTTAGAACCCATGACAGACTGGAATGAGGATGAGTTTAAATTGGGAACTTTTAATTCATGTTGGCTAAGTGCAATTTTTGGTGTCGTCACTCCTGAGGAGTTCCGATGTATTATGGCGTGCACCACGTCAAAATAAGCGTGTGACATTTTACAACTTGCCCACGAAGGCACAAGTATGGTCAAATAGTCTAAAATTCAAAATTTAACTACTCAATTTGAAATAATTACCGTGCTTGAGACTGAATGTTTTGATGAGTTTTATGCACGTTTGTCTGATGTAGTCAACACAAGTTTCAATCTTGGTGAGTGCATTCCTGATGCACGAGTGTTTAAAAAGATTTTAAGATCACTGCCTAAACATTTTATCCCTAAAGTGACTATTTTAAATTCCTTGGGTAATTTGAGCAATTTAAAATTGTAAGAGCTGGTATGAGACCTCCAAACATATGAGATTGACATGTTTCCCGACACCGTCAAACCTAAGGATAGAGGGATTCACTTAGAGCCAAGTCTAGGAAGGGAGAGGAAGTGTCCAAGAGAAAGAAGAAACAAAAGGTTAGAGTTTGTGAGTCCGACTCTGAGGGTGAGGTTGATTTTGATAGGGCCATGCTTGTGAAAAATTTCAAAAAAATTCTCAAGTTTTCAAAACAAAATTCTTCCAATAAAAAGTTTTTTGAGAAAAGCGAAAAGAAAGATGAGGTCAAAGAGAGCGATGAAAAAGATAGTGAGAAAGAGAAAGATGGAGAAAGGAAGTGTTTTGAGTGTGAGGGAAGGGGTCATAGAGATTTTGAGTGTCCCACTAGGCTAAAGAGAAAGGAAAACAGACTGTCATGCCAGCCACTCTTAGTGATAGTGAGGAAGAGGAGAAAGATTTTGGAGATGAGTCTTCACATGGAAAATTTATCGCCTTTTTATCTAGTCATGAGAGAACATCTAGTTCATCCCATGACGATGAGGATACTTGTGCATGTGAGACCCCCAATGATGTTAATAGTTCGAGTATTTTGAGTTAGGGAGAAAGTGAGTGTGGGAGCGAAGGTGAAAGTGAGCTCCAAATTGCATTTAGATATTTGTACGTCGAGACCTTAAAGAATAAGAAATTGAATAAGGAGTTAGGTCTTAGGGTGAGATATTTGGGGAGAGAGATTTAGAGTTTGAGGGTGTTTGAGGGGAAAACAAGTAAACTCAAGAAGGTGAAGGAATCTTTGAGTGAATAGTTGATTGCTTTAGATGAGGAAAAGAGTGATTAGACCAACACGGTGTCTAGTCTGACGACGCGTATATCCCAACTTGAGATTGATCTCGAACGAGCCCGGGAGGTGAATGTCCATTTAGAGAACGCATCTAAGAAGGTTGGAAATATGGTTCTCAATCATATTTTGGGTGATGTTGAGAGATGATGAATAGGTCATGACGGTGCATCCACTTCCCACATAGAAATCGAGCCAGTTCCCTAGTTTGTGGATCTCAACCAAACAAACCTAGGTGTCCCGTTCCTAAGAAGGGAGTGTGACCTAAATGTTTTGAGAGGGGTGTTCTTTGTCCCGTGTATGTTTGCACCCACTACAAGAATAGAGTACACCTTATAGAGTTTAATTTAAGTTGGGTTATGTGTCATGTTCTGCTAGTACATATGTTTACACAAATGCATCCACACATGATGGTTCGAACGACTACGTGATAGAGTTTTCACATCTTAGGTAGCAAGTAAAATTTTTGGTCAAGACTTCACATGACTTAGTGGATGTTTTTTATAGGATGTCACCACCTTTGAAAAACTCCACCGCACCTAACGGATGGGATTTAGACTTGTTTGCTAGCATATGATGATTTTCATGATGATAATTTATGTCGATTACTAGTGTGTACCATTTTTTGTATTTATATATGTCATTTTTTATATATTTTTTTGAAAAGCCGAAAGGACTTTTGTTTTTTATTTTTTTTTGGAAAAATACAAAAAAGATTTTCATTTTTTTGAGAAAAAAATTGAAAAGGCCAAAAAGATTTTATTTTGATAAATTTTTTGGAAAAAGACAAAAAGATTTTTGTTTTTTGCTTTGCACCATTTATGGATGGACATCTAGGATGACAACGTCACAATTTCACTCCATATCCATGTGACTGTTTGATAGTTTTTTGATATGCGTCATCAATTCATTTTTGTGATTTACAATATTTGGAGTCATTGAGATGTGATTAGTTGTTACTACCTGCATGTTTGAGTCATGAGTTTCTTTAATGTACACTTTCATGGATTTGTTTGACGATTGTTCTTGTCTATCACATGTTGCACTACAATACATCTGTCGAATTGTCACACTCATTGACCTTGTCAAGCTCATTGACCGTGACAATTCTTGGGGTGACAACTTTTTTTATCATAGACTTGTCACGGTCATAGACCCTGAAGAGTTCGTTAGAATTGTCACAGTCATGTCACGGTTGTTTACCTTGACAAGTTTGTCAACGTTAAGGACCGTGACAAGACCATGACAATGATTAACAAATTTTCACGGTCATTGACCTTGACAAGTCCGTGAAAAGTTTCTTTGTCACGGATAATGACCGTGACAATTCTGGGAAAAATTGAAAAAAAATTTGTTGGGTCGTTTGGCCACTGCCACAACCCAGCAGCGTATTTCTACGTGTTATAGCAACGTTGTACCTGTTCAAGCATCATATATCCAAATAAAATAGAGATAATGCAAATATACATTCAAAATAGAGACAATATGCATCACGATATAATTCAAATGTACCAAATTAAAAACAATTCAATTCAAATAATGTCACTACATGTCTTTGGTAAGGTTACTTCTGAGGAGGTGAGTAGGCCACACAATATACAAATTGACACACCCACTAATATACATCGTTTCGCATTGTTCGCGCAACCACAATGGGGAGTTCTCCTTCTCGGGTATCACATGCGTGACGAGCAACTTGGACTAGATGTCTTCAAGCTCACATCCATGAACTAGTGCACCCTGGACGATATTCGGGTCCCTCAACCCTCGCCCTATCCTCTGGCCATCCAATATGTTCAGTATAAACACGCTCGGCAAACCAATTTTCGACATCGGTTGGTCGAAGGGAGCCAAATAGGGAAGTGGATCATTAAAGTCTGAACGTGTCAGTGATGAAGCAACGAGTTCCACATCCTCGTCCTCCTGCACCTCCTTCTCCACCACCTTCTCCTTCTCCTTCCCTTTACCCTTACAGTTTTCGCCCAATGAACTCTTCATAAATTAGAACATATCTTGTACCTTTGCCTCCAAACGGGACAGCTTCACGTCATGCGAGTCCACCATTCGAGCCAACCCAATATCGCTCGTCTCCTATCCGATGATCCTAGATTTGGCCACCAGCGAGCTCACCCCCTTGTCCTCCCCTTGCGATCAGTGCCAAGAACATGGATGAGTGCGTCAGTGGACAAAAATTCCTTATCGGTGTCAGACTACGACTCATGCACTTCCATAAGCTTTGCCTGAACCGACAAAAAACACATGATTAGTAAAATAAGTAAATTAAAAAATTATAACGTAATTAATAAAAAGTAAATTATCGTATTACTTACAATCGTGGCCGCGATGCTCGGGGACACCTCCTTATCCTTCCCCTTCTTCATCTTAAGAGCCACATAAGTATCGAGCCTATGCGGCTTACCCCTAGGGCCACTCCCTGTCCCCTGAAATAAAATAGAGTAAAGTTAGTTTCGGCCCCGCAAAGTAAAATAATGCAGAATAATATAATTCTAAAGTTATAGAAAAATTAAATCTTACCATCATCCTATGCTCCACCTCGGCGTAAGACGTCCGACCGGAGTAGTGTACATCCATCTTTTTTGCCCGATTTTAATTCCCCGATTGGCGAAATGCCAATTGTAGCTCCCCGATCTCATTGTCAATTAACTTTCGCCAATGTCCCAATGAGATCGGCTCCTTCGGTCGGACGGATTCACGCATTTGGATAACGGACTCTCTTATTTTCCCAAAGTACCGGGTTCGCATATTTTTCTTCAACATCTTGTGTTGCTCCCTCAACTGCTCCAGGACGGAATCGCGTAGCTTTGGATCCAGGTTGAATTGTTCTTATCCAACAAATACAATGTTAGTTACGAATAAATATAAATATAAATATAAAATGAAATTAAATTGAAATCGAAATCGAAATCGAAATTTAAATTTAAATATTCATATTCATATAAATATAAATACATTACCAGTAGTGCCACCCAAACAGCTAACTTGAGCTCATATGGCACCTCCTTCCAACTAATGTACCCGGGCCGATGATCGTCTTTACCAGCTCGAGGGATCTCGCTAATAGACCTGACTTGTTCTCGATGGTCATCCCCAATTTTCCATATTTAGGGATCTAGGGGCCGAGGACCCCTCATCGCCTCCGCTACAACCGATCCATACAACATCATCATAACCATCATCATCATCCTCACCTTATTACGTGAAGGAGACATTTGCTATAACAAAATGTTATTAGTACAAATCAAAATGAATTAGAAGAAGACATGCAAATATGTACAATTACTACAAATAAAAATGAATTGTTATTGTTAAACATCCCCACCCCCACCCCTATTGCCCACACACACGCACACTACACAAGAGTGAAAATGATAAAGTGCAAATCAATTAAAAGCATTAAAAATAGATGTTTTGGTACAAATTGGAATATTTATTACAAATTGAAAAATTGTTTAAAATTCGGGTTCTCATAAAAAATGGATACAAATTGGAATATTTATTACAATCCCTGCCCCCTCCCCCCCCCCCCCCCCCCCCCCCCACCCTGCCCCACCCCCTTCCCTCACCACACACACACACAAACAGCCCCACCCCCTCCCCACCCCCACCACACACACACTCACACACCCAGCCCCAGCCCCACCCCCACCACACACACACACACACACACACACAATTAGCCCCACCCCCTCCCCACACCCACCCCTTCCCCCACCATACACACACGCACACACACACATACACACACACATGCACACACACGCACACGCACGCACACACACACACACACACACACACATATATATATATATATATATATATATATATATATATATATATAAATGGGAGAGAGAGAGGGAGAAACCAACCTGAAAGTAGAGAGAGAGAAACCAACCTGAAAGTAGAGAGAGAGTGAGAGAAAATATGTGCAAATCAAAATGAATTGTTACTACGAATATGTACAATTACTACAAATAAAAATGAATTGTTATTGTTAAACATGCCCACCCCCACCTCTACTGCCCACACACACGCACACTACACAAGAGTGAAAATGATAAAGTGCCAATCAATTAGAAGAATTAAAAATGGATGTTTCCATAAAAATTGGAATATATATTACAAATTGAAAAATTATTTAAAATTCGGGTTATCATCGAAAATGGATTGATATTCGGTAGGAGCAGCTAAGTCATCCACACTACTATTTAGACTCTTCGGCGCGTGTTGGACAATTGACCATGGCTCGTTGTTGATATACTCCGAGTAAAACACTTGGTTAACCTTTTGAAATGCACAAACAAACGGCTCATCGCTCACGTGGTCGTTGCTCTTCAACTTGGACAAGTCAATCATGATCAAATTGGTGACAGGATCAACTTTACAAGCATTTTTATCCTCAACTCTTACCCAGTCATAGTAAAATACAACCTCTTTGAAGCTTATGTAATCCAATTCAAATATATTTCGGATTACACCATAGTAAGTCATTTCAGCTCCAACAAGGTTTTTATCTTTTGCGCTCGCTCGAAAGAAAGTAAGAGCCTTGTATGAAATGCCCGAGTTTTGTACATTTGTACTTTCCTCGTACACTTTAGCGCCGAAAATGTAACCGTTCAATCGATACTTTTTGTACTCCTGTGCCACGAACAAGGGTCTAGTGGATAGACGAGCAAGCCTTGATGTGGCATCACTCGTCTTTAAGAGCTGAGAATATAGATAAATTAATTATATTAGTTGTGAAATTTGAGTGTAATGTAATGTTATATAGCGGCCATTTTCTTTATAATTACCTCTTGTGTCAACCACAGCCTAAATTCGCTGTCTGATTGTACCATTATTTTTCGTCTTTTATTGTTCTCACGGGCTTCATATTTTCCGCATTTTACAAAATTAATCATGTATAAAATAATCTAAAATAATGTTAAACATTATAATAATAGAAACTTACTTTTTCCATTCTTCGACATCTTCATGTGTGTCAAATAGATAATGAGCTACTTGTTCATGTTGCAAACTCGTTAATTTCACTCGTTTTCCGATCACATGACCACCACCATCGACGAACTCATCAGTGTCATCAACGCTGGTCGAGTCAGGAATATATTCCCGAGTATATATTGATGACTCCATGGTGATGTATTCCTCTGCAGTTGATCCTGCAATGTATCGTGTATTCTTGATGTAATCTTTAAAAACTTTCGTCAATCTTTCAAACGAATACATCCACCAATATCTAACTGGACCACAAAGAAGTTCCTCGTCGTATAGGTGTACCAACAAGTGAACACTTATGTCAAAGAATGCTGGGGGAAAGTACTTATCCAATACACAAATCGCTTCGGTCACCGCCAATTTTGTGGCCACTATGTGTTCTCGATTGACTACCTTCTCACACAAATCCTTGTGCTTGGAGAAATAGTGCTTAAACAATCGTGGGACTTACACTTATGTAAATCATGAGTAGCATAATTCAAAATCCTTTACAAATTGGATGAAAAATTAGATGGCCCCTTCAAGTTATATATTGTATCTAAAAGCACCTTCCTTTCCCCACTCATCAAAGTAAACGCACCAGGTGGAATTATTGTCCTTCCCCTGCTATCTTTTTTCAACCATAGTCAGTTTTAACGATTTAATGTCTGTTCTTTCATTTTTTCCGTCCTTCGAATGACTCCTCCTAAGGCAAGTTCCCACAATATGTTCAACGAAGTTCTTATCTGCATGCATCACATCCAATACATGGCGCACCAGGTTATTCTTCCAATAAGACAAGTCAAATAAAATTGACCTCCTAGACCATGCCTTTCTTATAGCAGTATCATTCCCAGTTGGGGTCTTCTTATGCTTGACATTCTTAAATTTGGGATTCTTACCTAGAATATTATGGCCACATTCAGAAGATTTACTTTCATTTTTTGAGCCTGAAAGTTATCTCGGCAGTAGCCTATGTTCAACCCCGCCCAGTAAAAAATAGGAACCTTTCTAAAATCTGAAACTATGAGACGGGGGTTCAAACCTCCTATGGCAATGGTATACATTTTCTGAGCCATTTTCTGAGCTAAAGGATAGACAAAGAGATTCAGTCTCCTCTCCAAAAATAGGACACCCCGAATAACCATGTACTACGCAACCGGATAATGTCCCATAAGTTGGAAAATCATGAATTGCCCACATCATAATAGCTTTCAGCGTAAACTCTTCTTTTCTGAAAGAGTCAAATGATTGCCCACATCAGGGGATTACCGACATCGCAGAGGGGTCACAAATCCATATGGGTAATCATGGATCGGTTGACCAAAGTTGCTCATTTTATGCCAGCCCGAACAGACTACACTACGGGACAGTATGCCCAGATTTTCATAGCGAAGATAGTAAGACTCCACGGGGGTTCCTCTCAATATCGTGTCTGACCGAGATAAGATATTTGTTTCATGATTTTTGGAGAGTTTCCAGGAAGCCATGGGTACGAAGTTGCGGCTGAGTACAACATTTCACCCGTAGACAAATGGGAAGACCGAGCGGACAAATCAGATGTTGGAAGACATGTTGCGGATGTGTATCCTATACTTTGGAGGAGGTTGGGAGCGGGCAGTACCTTCCACTGGTGGAGTTTGCCTATAATAACACCTACCAATTTACTATTGGCATTGCTCCATTCGAGGCGTTATACGGTAGATCTTGTCGTTCCCCAGCATGTTGGCTAGAGGTGGGGGATAACAAACTACTTGGGCCCGAGGTGATTCAGGATACTTCGGTAAGGATAGAGATGATACGGAGCCGTATTTGGATAGCTCGGGACAGACAGCAGAGTTATGCCGATGCCAAGAGATTCTTTATAGAATTCAACGTGGGGGACCAGGTGCTACTCAGAGTGTCTCCTGTGAAGGGGATTATGCGTTTCAGGAACAAAAAGGAAATTGTCACCTATATACGTGGGGCCATTTCCTATCATCGAGAGAATTTGGCCAGTTACGTACAGACTTGGGTTACCGGAACACCTGCATAGGATTCATGACGTTTATTTCCTCACTAAGGAGATCTCTTAGGGATGATTTGGACCAAACCCACATTTCTTTAGAGGACATCGATCTACAGCGTGATAGTTCCTATGAGGAGGGAACGATTGCTATTCTGGACCACAACGAGAGGAAACTGAGGTCGAAGATAGTACCATTAGTACATGTTTAGTGGCGGCAACATAATGTCGAGGAGTCCACCTTGGAGCGCGAGCATGAGATGCGAGAGCGTTATCTAGTGTTATTCTAGCCAAGTATACTTTATTTTCGGAATATCGGGACGAAATTCTGTTATTAGGGGGGAAGTATGTAATACCCCATAATTTTATTGATTTTATTTAATTGGATTAATTAAATTAAATGGAAATTAATTATAAATTAATCCGGATTTTAATACTAACGAGACGTGAGTTGGTGTTTGATTATGATGGTAATATTGAGTATTAATGAATTTATATGTTAATATATGATTATGGAAATTATTTAAATTATCGCGAGTCATAAATACAACGATTTGGAAAATTAAGCTGGGGCGCGCGTGCTAGTCGCGTCAGAAATCAAGTTAATTAGATTAAAAAGTAAATTGCAATTTTATTAACCGTATGATCAATTTGAGTGTGCCAACGTGTTTGGAGTGGTCGAGATAGTCAGAAAACACTAGCCGGGGTTTTAGTTTGGGTACCGGGGCATTTTTAGGCCAAACCGGCAGCCCGGGAGGGTATTTTGGTCATTTTAAAATTTAAGGAATTAAGTCCCATGAATTTTAGTGTTTATTTATTTATTATTGGAAAGGCCATTATCAGGAAAAAACAAAGAGTGGGCTACGTGAGTTAGAGGAGAAGTTGCAAGAGGTTTCCAAAACCTAACCACCAACCACCACCTCCACCAAATCTTGGCGGAATTGTGACCGAAAAGAAGGAAAGAACCAACCCTCGGACACCATCAATGATTCTTGACATCAAACTTAAATCAATTAATTTAATTCCATTAGTTTTCAGCGAATATATCTTCCATGTTAGTGTAGAAATTAATCCTTGTCTTGAAAGATAATAAAAGCCCAAGAAATTTGAGGAAGATCTATAAATCTTGGATAGGAAATTGCATGTAGATTAGTTCTGGACGAAATTCAGTAACCAAAATATAACCCTTGGTGAATTAAGAACGTATTTCAGAGGAGAAATATCATGATCCTTGAAGAAAATAGAAAACTAGGGTTCTTATGAAGGTTTGATCCATATATGGTAAATTGTTGACGATTTAATGGTTTTGGAACGTTAAAAATATTGTACTCAGGTAGTATAATGATCCAATATCCTTATTTTAGAATTTCATACCTTGTAATGGAGTTTTGGGATAAATCTGGGCATGAAAAACAAAGAAGTCCGTAACCTTATCTGGTGCGATCGATCGATCGACATTCATAGGTCGATCGATCGACCACCATCGATCGATCGACATCCAAGGTCGATCGATCGACCTTCCCAGAATTGTGACATTTTCCCCTTATTGAATTTTAGTAATTTCAACCCTAGAGATTTATTGGTGGGGACTTTGTGAACACTTTCTAGATTTAAGTAAAACCAGTAGGCATGTATATGAGACCCGGATTATTATTAGAATTAAATATGGGAGTTATGTTAGACCTAATAAGGTTCGACGAGTGAGGTACTATTAAAGACCGCGATTAAATGAGTGAAATATATATAGTTGATAATATAAGGTTAGTGGCAGAAATATGGACCTTAAGAGTATTGGATTAAAGTGTGGGAATAATAGGAGACTTAGTAACCTTTATGAGTTAGGTTTTAAGTACTTGAAACTACGACGTGAGATATGTCGGTGGACTATATTATATAACTATCCGAAAGTATAAAAATGTACTAATTGGATAAATGGTATTGGGATTGAGAATATAACTTTAATGATATTATAAATTATCTAAGTTGTGTGAATGCTTAGTTTATGGATTTATATGTGTATGTCATACCTATCATACTTGCTATAACGGGAGGTCGGCTTTCGAACAGGGCCATCTAATCCTTGTGTGCCTACGGTGGGATTTAGATTGGTACCTTAAGGACTAAGGGTTGTGAATGACTTATTTGTGAGTTGATAAGTCAGCTGACCATGGGAGCATAGGTATGTGCATGACCCATGGGTATGTGAACTATGTTCGCCTCCAATATGTGTGATTTTTCTTATTAAAACGGTTCATGAGAGATTCGGAATACGTAGTCCTTATGTACGTGATGTACCGGGATTCTATAACAAAGTATGTGTGCACCACAGCTTAGCCTAGGGGTGCCCCAATTGTATAATTATGTTGGAATTTATATATTGGTTATGATAACAGACTCCTTGTTAATGTGTGTGAATATTTGCGACACTGAGAGTAAAATTAGAAACCGGAATTTCATATAAGATTTAATATAAATTAATATGATAAATGAAAAGGTACATTCACATAAGATAGATTCGAATGTATTGAACAAACACCTATGTTATCATATGAGGATAGGTTACGGTATAAACTAGTTAGTGAGTGGCATAACTAGGAGGGGTTATGGATATACGTTAGGCATGCACATAGGTTGAGAGGTGAGAACTCATGTGAGAACACGGAACTAACATGTACTTAATATTCATTGTTTAATGTAATTGAACTCTTTCTATATTTTAAACTGTTTTCACAATCGGGCTCTGACCCGTTTGCTTTCAAATCTATTTTTCTTGAAAAACCTTTTAGGTGTCCAGCCATAGGGACGCCAAGCTTAGGAGTTCCATTTTGGTGACGGGCTGTAGCTGCTGTTGAAGTTACAGGATCTTGATGATAGATGCCTCCACTTTCTATATTGATTCCACTTCAGACTTAATGAGTTTTTAGGTCATGTCACCCCATTTCTTTTAGAGACAGTTTTATCATACTCAGTTTCCTTTCAATTTTGTAGTTAAATTCATTTATTATTCAAACGTTGTATATGGTTTTATTCAGTATTTGGAACTATTCAAAGGAGTGTTACTCCAGACTCATTTATTATTTCATTTATATTCTTTTGTGACAGTGATGTAATTGTGTTATCATTAGTTAATAAATATTCGATGGATTGCATGTTAATTTAACTTAATAAAATTTGACAACTCACTTTTTAAATATTAGGTGGCTAGTAATTGTTTAAAAATGTTTTCGACAGTGATGCTATGAACTAAACCAACTTGACATTTTGTATTAATCTGAATAAAGGAGTAGCTACCCGGTATTTAATTAGTCGAGGTGTCACAGGTGGTATTAGAGAATCAGGTTCTAGTGTCCTTAGGATCTCTACGGCTTGTTATGTTTTCGCGTAACGTCCTTTGATATAGAGCCCTATTATTAGGATTGTTCAACTCCTTGATTTCGTTTCGTAGACTACGTTCTTCTGCTAGAATGTTATGTACGGTGGATGGACTAATATAAATCTGTTAAATTTCAGATGTCGCTCTTGAGGGAAGTACAAACTAAAACTGATGAGGGAACAAATTCTGGACAAGAACAACAAGTACCCGAGGTACACCAAGAAAGAGCGGAAATCATTGGGATAGCAAATATCGTGGCACGGGCAGTGACTACCGCAATATTGCAGTACCAAAATAACAGCGTGCAGCTTGTAGGGGGCAAAAAAATGAGAGAAGTCGATCAAAATGTTATTGCTAAAGTTGGCAACTAAAGAAAAATACCACCGCAGCAACGAAAAGTGTCTCAGGGTCATCGTCGGAGGGGCAATAGAAATGGCAAAAAATGTCGAACTCGCCAGATCCAACAAAGCCAGGAGAACATAACTACCACCAAGAGGTGTTTTAAATGTGGGAGAAATGGCCATACCCATCGGGTCTGCCCAGATTTGTCTTGTAATAAACCTCGTCCTAATTAGCAAGGACAACAAGGCCTAAAAAGGGAAGGGTTTCAGGGTTAGTGTCATAAGTGTGAATAGCAGGGTCATAGGTGGAGGGATTGCCCACAACTAGGTAAAGTGCCAGGGCAGGATGCCCTACATAATGAAGCTTGGATAGTTACCCCAACATCGCAGGCACCACAACAACATCAAGGAGTACAGTATGGATGTGTCTATAATATCAGATATGCGGTTATGTCATTAATACCACAACTACCACATGCGTTTGGAGGTACGATACTTCATTATTAATTATATCCTTTAAGATAAAAGGGAAATCTCGAATAACTTAGATGTGTTATCATTTATTCCTATGCATTGAGAAATGTGAGTGTAAAATGCAATCTTATCATGTTATTTTTTAAATTAGCTACAACGGTTTGAGTGTTAATAGACCATTATAGTTACATTTTGGCGTTCATTAGAAATTGTACTAAGTGTCACTTGATTGGAGGCAAAGCAATATTTATATTTATATATTTCTTATGGTGGCATATAAAGACTTCATAAAGACATCGTCTGGTTATATTTAATTCCGGTGGGTAGGGATGTCTATTAAGAAAATTCAAGATTTGTTAAAATGTTTCTAAGAGTGGGGACTATCCCATAGTATACAATCGAGTCTAACGCCAATATTGTAGGAGGATTTTGTCGAGTGTAGCCTCGCGTATCATGAGAGGAGGTAAGTTAATTTCTTAGGAAGAAGTAAGGAAATACCGATGGTCCCAAAGCTCGGTGACCAACAACAGTAGTTAGTAGTGTATCGGGAGGGTTCCTTGTTTGGATTTCGCTTTGCGAGACATCCCACGCATGAAACCTAGTGAACGTCGGGAGATGAGAAGGTTTGGATTTTAGTACAAGGATTAGTACCATGAATTTCATTTGCAAATGAAACGATAACTTAAGTGTTGTCAAATGCCTTACCTCGAGAGTGAGTCGAAGCGACAAGGAGGATTATAGCTACGATTATTAGGTTGATTTAATCTAACCCTGTCGAACCTTCGGATATGCAGGTCCAAACTGGGCAGATGTTGGTAAAATCTCCATCAGGAGGAGCATCTAGCTAAGGGTGCTCACGTGTTATTTACAGTTGCTTGTCGATTTTAGAGAGTTGAATAAAGCCACGATCTGGAGTAAATATCCGTTGCCACGAATCGATGACTTATTCAACCAGTGGAGAGGAGCCGCCCTCTTCTCAAACATTGACTTGAGATCAAGATGCCATCAGTTGCGTATCAGGGAATAGGAAGTCTTGAAGACCGCCTTCTTGATGAGATATGCTTCCTACGAGTTTCGAGTTATGCCTTTTGGCCTAACCAATGCCACAGCCGTGTTTATGGACTTGATGAATAGGTTGTTTAGAGAGTTCCTAGAACAGTTCATCATCATCTTCATTTATGACATTCTGGTCTACTCCCAGACAGAGGAGGAACATGCAGAGCACTTGAGGCAGGTTTTACAAACGCTGCGTTAAAACGAGTTATATGCAAAGTACGAGAAGTGTGGGTTTTGGCTGAAGGAGGTTCATTATTTATGGCATATCATTTTAGACAGGGAGATATCTGTTGATTCGGGGCAGATATCAGTGGTGAGGAAGTGGGGACGACCCACGACACCTACTGAGATATGTAGTTTCTTGGGCCTAGCAGGATACTACAGGAGGTTTATTCAGGGGTTCTCTAAGATAGCGGGTCCTTTGACACATCTGACTGGTAAGGGTGTACCATTTATCTTGAGCGATGACAGTCAGTTTGCATTCGACGAGTTGAAGGACAAGTTGACCTTAGCACCAGTGTTAGCATTGCCTAAATCGGGAATTGAGTATCTAGTCTACACCGATGCATCCTTACTAGGACTTGGGGGTGTACTGCAACAGGAGAGTCACGATATAGCTTATGCTTCCCGTAAGCTTAAGTCGCACAAGAAGAATTAACCCACACACGACTTGGAGTTAGCAGCAGTCATTTTTGCTCTTCGGATTGGGAGACATTATCTCTTGGGGGATAAATTATGTTTATTTACTAACCACAAGTCCCTACAGTACCTCTTCATGCAGAAAGAATTAAATATGCGTCAACGTAGGTGGCTTGAGTTCGTGAAGGATTATTAGTTCGATATCCAGTACCACCTAGGTAAGGCTAACGTGGTAGCAGACGCGTTGAGCCGTAGGCCAGTGGGTGAGGTGGCCGAAGTATGAAAAGAAAATTGGAAGGATTTAGGACACCAGGACGCAGTGGACTGATCATTTATGTCTTTGATGACTGTTACACCCCAGATCATTACTAAAGTTATACAGGCCAAGGAAAAAGGCTCGTTTTGTCAAGAGGAGATAGTCCGATTACTAGCTGAGAGAGCCGAGTCCTATACCGTTAGTTCAGAAGGGGGCTTATGCTTCAATGGCAGACTGGTCGTTCTGGAGGGGGAAGACTTGCGACACGAGGTAATGATAGAGTTGCATGGCTCGTGGTTCGCGGTACATCCTGGTGGGGATAAGATGTACCAGGATATGAGGCGACAATACTAGTGGAGCGGGATGAAGAGAGATATTGCCGAGTTCATTTTTAAATATGCCATTTGTCAGCTGGTAAAGGTGGACCATCAGAGATCGGCAGGACTTCTACAGCCATTAGAGGTTCCTATGTGGAAATTGGAGAGCATTTCCATGGACTTCATCTTGGGATTATCGACATCGCAGAGGGGTCATGACTCCATATGGGTAATCGTGAATCGGTTGACCAAAGTTGCTCATTTTCTGCGAGCCCAGACAGATTACACTACGGGACAGTATGCCCAAATTTTCATAGCGGAGATAGTAATACTCCACGGGGGTGCCTCTCAATATCGTGTCTGATCGAGACAATATATTTGTTTCACAATTTTAGGAGAGTTTCCAGGAAGCCATGGGTACGGAGTTGCGACTGAGTACAACATATCACCTGTAGATAGATGGGCAGACCGAGCGGAGAAATCAAATGTTGGAAAACATGTTGC
Source organism: Sambucus nigra (assembly GCA_949130495.1). Lineage (NCBI taxonomy): Eukaryota > Viridiplantae > Streptophyta > Magnoliopsida > Dipsacales > Adoxaceae > Sambucus > Sambucus nigra. The sequence goes on along the minus strand of OX422220.1, from coordinate 493,268,459 downwards.
AGATGTGCATCCTAGACTTTGGAGGAGGTTTGGAGCAGTACCTTCCACTAATGGAGTTTGCCTATGATAAATCTTACCAGTTTACTATTGGCATGGCTCCATTCGAGGCATTATATGGTAGACCTTGTCGTTCCCTAGCATGTTGGCTGGAGGTGGGGGATAACAAACTACTTGGTCCATAGGTGATTCAGGATACTTCGGCAAGGATAGAGATGATACGGAGCCGTATTCGGGTAGCTCAAGACAGACAGAGAAGTTATGCCGATGCCAAGAGATTCTTCAGAGAATTCAAGGTGGGGGACCAGGTGCTACTTAGAGTGTCTCCTGTGAAGGGGATTATGTGTTTCGAGAAAAAAAGGAAATTGGCACCTAGATACGTGGGGCCATTTCTTATCATCGTGAGAATTGGGCCACTTGCGTACAGACTTGGGTTACTGGAACACCTGCATAGGATTTATGACGTGTTCCATATTTCCTCACTAAGGAGATATCTTATGGATGATTTGGGCCATACCCACAGTGCATTAAAGGACATCGATCTACAACCTGATATTCCTATGAGGAGGGGCCGATTGCTATTCTGGACCACAGCGAGAGGAAACTAAAGTCGAAGATAGTACCATTAGTACGTGTTCAGTGGCGGCATCATAATGTCAAGGAGTCCACCTGGGAGCGCGAGTATGAGATGCGAGAGCGTTATCCAGAGTTATTCTTGCCAAGTATACTTTATTTTCCGAATTTCGGGATGCAATTCTATTATCACGTAATTTTATTGATTTTATTTAATCGGATTAATTAAATTAAATGGGAATTAATTGGAAATTAATCCGAATTTAAATACTAACGAGACGTGAGTTGGTATTTGATTATGATGATAGTATTGAGTATTACTGAATTTATATGATAATATATGATTATGGAAATTATTAAAATTGTCGCGAGTCATAAATACGACGATTTGGAAAATTAAGCTGGGACGCGCGTGCTAATCGCGTTAGAAATCAAGTTAACTAGGGGTAAACCCGCGCGATGCACGGGCAAATCGTAATGCGCGACACATAAGTAAAATAAATATGAATCGAAAATTTAAATCAAATAGACATTTTTTCACCACTAATTTTGAAACACTTGTTCTAACAATGAATATATGGAAAACAAAAAGAAAAACAAAGAATTATCACTGTTTGTGTAATATTGATTAAAAAAATTCTTTATTGTGTTGATATCACAAAAAACATCATAAAAATGATCTATAAAATAAATGGATAAATAATTGAAGTACATAAAAAATAATAAAAGTTAGTGAAAATGATACTCATTTCTAACAATTAATGTGTACCCACAAAACATTACCCACCGATTATTACTAAAAAATTTCTAACAACATACCTATTACTATAAAAATAAATATCGATTCAAACATGACAATAATATGATATTCTATTCGAAATTAGTTAAAGACATGAAAGCAATCTCACACTAAAAAGTATTAAGGTACTACAAATAATGCCACTTACCTATATTGAAAAGTCTGTATGACGAAAAAGCAAATTAAAAATGGAAATGGTGGAGGAACTTCGCCAATAATAGTATTGACATCACAAAAAAGATCACATTTACCTTATGCATCACCAAAAATTGTAATATAATTCTAAACTAGATTTTTTTTAATAGCAATACGTAACTATATATTGTACATTTGACAGAGGTTTCAGAACCCATTTTAAAGACAACGCGAAACATAACTTTCATAATTGCTCTAGTAACCCAAAAAAAGGCTTTCATAACCTCTGCGTTTAAACAATGGAATTAAGATAATCAAAAGTTAGAAGTCAAGATACCTAAAAAGAAATATGACATTCGGTTGAAAAAAGATTCTCCTTGTCCTGTGTGAATGCGTATCTCCAGCTTTATATCAGAAACACCATCTCCATATATGATCAAAGAATTACTTTTCAACAACATATGTTATAAATGATAAAAGTTGTTGAAGGAAAAATCCTCTTACAAAAATTGTAGAAGTCATTTGAAAATACATGTACAAATAAATTATCAAATATGATAACAAATGCTAGATTTTACAAACTGAGAGACATGAGAAGAACCACAAACCAAAAAAGCCCCACAAAGAAAAAACACCGACCCAACACATCATCTTCATCATTTATTATAGCACCACAACAATCCCACCACCATCTCTCTACTGAAAGAAAATCATATTAGTTTACCTCACCACCACGTTTTGTAAGTACCACCAAGAAAATCATCAAAAAAGAAACAGAGCTACAATAGGTTTAAGGCGATGAACAAAGGAGAGAGTTTCAATGGGGACTCGAGATTTTATTAATACTTACCATAGAAACCGGGTTGTCTCTTCCACTGTGTCCGCTGGTTGTTGTTGCCCCTGCAATGAAACGTTTAAGGATAAAAATAGGGCTCATTTTAAATATCGATTTCTAAAAAAATAAACTAACTTATGGGGAAAAAAACATATCAGATTAAAAATTCACATTTTTACAAAACAAAGAGCTAAGAGTTAAAAAAGCTCACAGTTTCTGGTTGTTATCGATCTTGAGCTTTTTTTGACACACTGTTGTTGGATTTGCGATGTTCTGTGTTATTGACATTGATAAGTAAGCATCCTCACAAACAAACACACACACACACACACATCCTAGGATGTGTGTGTGTGTGTGGTATATATATATATATATATTTATATATATATATATATATATATATATATAGAGGCAGGCTCCTGTGCACACTAAGTTTGCACACTAAGTTTGCACATTACCTTTTAAAAGTAGTAAAAAAAAAAAATTTGAGTTGATTTTTTTTTGTGTGATATTTAAACATTTCAAGGAACCCATATAAAAAAAATCAGCTCAAAAAAACTTTTTTTGCTATTTTTAAAAAATCGGTCAAACTTTCGCAGTTTTTAAGCCCTTTAAAAACTGCGAAAGTTTGACCGATTTTTTAAAAATAGCAAAAAAAGTTTTTTTGAGCTGATTTTTTTTATATGGGTTCCTTGAAATGTTTAAATATCACATAAAAAAATTGGTGTGCGCCAGCACTAAGTTTGCCTACTTTTAAAAGGTAATGTGCAAACTTAGTGTGCACAGGAGCCTGCCTTTATATATATATATATATATATATATATATATATATATATGTTCACCTATTGGAATTGAAGAAGTAGCTTCCAAAGTGTTGCTTTAACACTAGGAACATCATTGTCTCCTCATTGTACTTCTCGTGCGTGTCCTTGCAAGGAGTAATAACTGCAGCAAGAATGAGCATTATTAACCAACACTCACATCTTTATTTGGGGGCACTGGGAATATAGCGAGTCTCAAATTGAGGATCACTCTTTCCTTTTTGTGGACATTTCAATTTTTTTAGTTACTCCACTAATTTGGTGAGCATGATAGGATAATGCTGCCTCATCCAATATGTGATGTTTGATGAGATAAGATTTACGAAACGATATATTATCTACAAAAAGCCTCTTATCTTTGGTTGGGGAACCATCCTAACTACGACTTGTCCCGAATTTATAATCGCTATTTGAAAAAGATAATTTTTTAACAATAGACTCAATCAACGACCAAGGTAAAAAATCATTCACTACTGTGAAATTGGTTTGATTGCATCTTACAAAAGAAAAGCAGGCTATTTATTTGGTACGTCCAAAAAGAAAAACGTGACTATTTAGGATAACACTTATCATATCTAAACTTTTTTATTGGCGCATCAAATGGGAAGTAATTCCTAAAATTAATGTACCAAATGCTATTATAGTTGAACAAAATATTATATGACCACTGATCATATTAAAAATCATTAGAAAGTTGGATTAACTTACACTATATAGACCTTAGTAGTACCCATAGTTCCATTCTAAGGGAATTACAGAACAGCAAAATCTAATAAAGAAATGCAAACCAAATGAGAATATACATGAAATTCAATATCTATTTAAACCACATAATGACCAATAATATAATTTGTTCCATCATAAAATAGCGAATAAGAAATTCTCGTAATTGAGATAAACAATAACATAAAAATTAGAATTTGTGCAAGTAGTTTAGTGGCAAAGTATAAACTATTTTAGACCTTTCATCAAATAGATAGATTACGAGATGCTATACCATAAAGATAGCTCCAGGTTGAGACTCACCCACCTCCTCCTCCTCCATCTGAGATATACATGAACACAAATTACTACCTTCCAAACATTTACTTTCATCATAATAATACAATATAATTTTAGTTGCTACCGTCCAAACATCCTTGCTTGACTTGGATGAGTTAATGAAGTTGTAGAATCATCCAATTTGAGTTGTTCTCCAATTTAGATGCTTTAGATTCCCCACAAATGTGCTAAGCACATGGCAAAAAGAAGGAAATCTATGAGGAAAAACTTTTTACTGACTACATGAATGATTTGGAATAAATAACACGAATAACTCAATTGCAATATGTAAAAAAGCAAACCAAAAAAACAATACCAATTTTACTTGACACTTACAGGTTCTACCGAAGCACCCTCGAAGAGTAAAAAGCACCAAATGCACATTAATGGAAAGAGTCAGATCTCATCTTTGAGGTGTACTGGAAGAGGAGGCCGATCATCTTTATTTTTTCATTTTTCCCCTGCCAAAAATTCGGAGAGGAAACAAAGCTCATGTTCTTGAAGAACGAAAGAACATGCTGAATGAAACACCAACAGGTGATTATATATTGTGATGATTCCCCGACAGCCTTCCATTACAAATCATCACAAATCTTTGAGCATACTTTGAATCTGCAAGTGGAATTTCCTAAATTTTTGTTGCAATAAGAGGCGATCAAGGAAAAAGAGGGTCGTTAGAGAGCCTTTTGGTGGTCAGTGGAAACTATGTGAAGAGATGAGAAGGATTTGGCAACATCAATGCCTAGTTGATTTTCCCGCTTATGCTTTCTCTCATATACACAGATGTGAAATAAGAATCGGTGTACAAATACTCTCTTTGTGATTCTATTGAACATACCTAAAATTAATGGGGTTAGAGGCTTACAGTTACGCATTGGGTAATGCTTGGAGATGGAAAGACGGGGTAAGGAATAGGGAATAACAACCAACGTGAAGAAAAGAGAGGATAGAGAGAATGAATGGTTTATTTCCCCAACCTTTTGATTACCTTTTGTCAATTCCACCAATAAATGTCATCTATCGAAATTAAGAGTGATGGAGGAAATATGAAACAAATATTATGTGCCACGTGGATAAGCTAATTGCAAAGAATAATAAATGCCCTCGTTTTGCATGTTATAGTAGTAAGAGATTAGATTAAAAAGTAAATTGCAATTTGATCCTCTGTATGGTCAATTTGAGTGCGCCAATATGTTCGGAGTGGTCGAGATAGTCAGAAAACACTAGTCGGGGGCTTAGTTTGGGTCCCGGGGAATTTTTAGGCCAAATCGGCAACCCGGGAGGGTATTTTGGTCATTTTAAAAATTAAGGAATTAAGAACCACGAATTTTAGTGTTTATTTATTTATTATTGGAAAGGAGATTAGGGCCATTATCAGCCAAAAACAAAGAGTGGGCTACGTGAGTTAGAGGAGAAGTTGTAGGAGGTTTCCAAAACCTAGCCACCCACCACCACCACCAAATCTTGACGGAATTGTGACCGGAAAGAAGGAAAGAACCAACCCTCGGACATCATCAATGATTCTGAACATCAAACTTAGGGCAAGTGATTTAATTCCATTAGTTTTCAGCGAATATATCTTCCATGTTAGTGTATAAATTAATCCTTATCTTGAAAGATGATAAAAGCCCATGAAATTTAAGGTAGATCTATAAATCTTGGATAGGAAATTGCATGTAGATTAGTTCTGGATGAAATTCAGTAACCAGAATATAACCCTTGATGAATTAAGAACGGATTTCAGAAGAGAAATGTCATGATCCTTGAAGAAAATAGAAAACTAGGGTTCTTATGAAGGTTTGATTCATCTAAGGTGAATTGTTGACGATTTAATAGTTTTGGAACGTTAAAAATATTGTATTTAGGTAGTATAAGGATCATATCCTTAGTTTAGAATTTCATACCTTGTAATGGAGTTTTGGGACAAATCTGGGTATGAAAAACGAAGCAGTCCGTAACCTTATCTAGTGCGATCAATCGTTCGACATTCAAGGTCGATCGATCGACCTTCCCGGAATTGTGACATTTTCCCCTTATTGAATTTTAGTAATGTCGACCCTAGATATTTATTGGTGGGTACCTTGTGAACACTTTTTATATTTAAGAAAAACTAGTAGGCATGTATATAAAACCCGAATTATTATTAGAATGAAATTGTGGAGTTATGTTAGACCTAATATGGTTCGACGAGTGAGGTACTATTAAAGAATGCGATTAAATGAGTGAAATCTATATAGTTGATAATATAAGGTTAGTGGAAGAAATATGGACCTTAAGAGTATTGTATTAAAGTGTGGGAATAATAGGAGACTTAGTAACCTTTATGAGTTAGGTTTTAAGTACTTGAAACTATGACGTGAGATGTGTCGGTTGACTATATTATATAACTATCCGAAAGTGTAAAAATGTACTAATTGGATAAATGGTATAGGGATTGAGAATATACCTTTAATAATATTATAAATTATCGAAGTTGTGTGAATACTTAGTATATGGATTTATATGTGTATGACATACCTATCATACTTGCTATCACGGGACGTCGGATTTCGAACAGGGCCATCTAATCCTTGTGTGCCTACCGGTGGATTTAGCTTGGTACCTTAAGGACATAGGGTTGTGAATGACTTATTTGTGAGTTGATAAGTCAGTTGAACATCGGAGCGTAGGTATTTGCATGACCCATGTGTATATGAACTATGATCGCCTCCAATATGTGTGATTTTTCTTATTAAAACGGTTCCTGAGAGATTCGGAATACGTAGTCCTTATGTACGTAATGTACCGGGATTCAATAGCAGGAGTATGTGTGCACCGCATCTTATCCAAGGGTTCACCCAATCGTATAATTATGTTGGAATTTATATATTGGTGATGATAACAGACTCCTTGTTAATGTGTGTGAATATTTGTGGCACTTTGAGTAAAGTTAGAAACATGAATTTCATATAAGATTTAATATAAATTAATCTGATAAATGAAAAGGTACATTCACATAAGATAGATTTGAATGTCTTGAACAAACACCTATGTTATCATATGAGGATAGGTTGCGGTATAGACTAGCTAGTGAGCGACATAACTAGGAGGGGTTACGGATATACGTTAGGCGTGCACATAGGTTGATGATAGACGCCTCCACTTTCTATATTGATTCCACTTCAAACTTAATCAGTTGTTAGAGCATGTCGCCCCATTTCTTTTAGAGACAGTTTTATCATACTCGGTATCCTTTCAATTTTGGAGTTAATGATTGGGCATAAATATTGTATATTTATCCCCCTAATTTCAGTACTTTTGTGAACCCGAGTGACGTAACATATATGGATTTGATTCACATTTATGATACTAACCTTCGTTTGCGAGTATTTCGTGTTTCGTGATTCTCTTATAGGTTTTACAGGTAAATTATGCAAGCAGTGCAAAAGAGGAAGCAAGACAATGCTAGAAAATCTAAGAAGGCAAGTTCAAGGGCAAATTGGTAATTTTTCAGCCAGATCCAGAAGGAGAAGTCAACTGGAAAGTTGAAAAGCTCGTAACAACGAGAACACTGGAAGAAACGGCACCCAAATCCGAGCTACGGTTGAAAAGTTATGCTCAGTTGAAGTTGAAGAAAAATCCAAGAAAAGAAGAGAAAAGCCAAAAAAATCCTAAGTGTTGAACTCCAGGCCAGCATACTTCGCGAACCCTAGGCCGAACCGGTTTGGGGGGGCGAACCGGTTCGCATGTACACCCGAACCGGTTCGGAGTACCTGATGTGCGAATTTTGTCTTTAATGCTGATTGGTTCCCAAGACTCCTATTAGGTTTTTAACACTCTAAAATTGTAGGGAACGCAGGTAGCAGCTTAAAAACAGCTATTAGGGCTAGTTTTAGAGAGTTTTTGATCAGGAGAAAGGAGAGGAACATCTAGGAACATCAAGGGATTATATTGCTTCAAGATTTCATTGATTCGAGTTTGTTTTTCAAGTTTTAATTCAAGATTCAAGATTTTTGTCGTTGTTCTTACATGCTTAGTTTTTGTAATCGATTCAACTTGTTTTCGCATTCATAGTATATCATTACTTGTTTCAATCTTGTTTCCTAATTAATTCATACACATGCAACATTAATATTTCATGCATTAGGCCATTTAACATGTCCGGCTAGGTTTTAAAGGTTGGGATGCATGAACCCAACCTGATGTGTTAGTGTATGTGTACAATGTGAATCCGATAAATTTAATGATTGATTTTGATCGTGTCGCATAATTACATAATAATTGTGGATCTTTATATCTCGTTTACCTTTGGGTACTCGTGATGATTTAGAGTACAATTTGAATGCAATTACCGCGATACCGATTTTCTCATCCTCAGATTAGGTATGACGCGGGCTTGAACCTCGTATACATAATGCTCGGGAGTCCTAAATTCCGGGTCGGATTAATCGGATAAATTTATGATTGGCATTGTCACTGCACTACACTAGGGTTGGGGGATTGTATTCCCATCCTGTTTTCTTATCATTTAGGTTCAAAAAGTTTCAATTTAATTCTTCATTACTCATTTAGATAATTTAGTTAGTTGCATAGTTCATCCTAATTTCATAATTGCATTTAGTTTAATCAATCCCAAAAACCAAAACCAAATCTTTTCCTTCCTTTTTAGAGTCATCGTTAGGATTCCTCCGTCTGATTCCATCGTCACAACTCCATTGTCCTTTTTCCCTGAGGATCGATACCCGACTTGTCGGATTATTACTTGAGCGACAGGCTTGCACTTGAGCCTAGAGAGTACACACTTTAGAGACACATTTTGAGTCGTGTCAAGTTTTTGGCGCCGTTGCCGGGGATCTAGGTAGACTTAGGATTAGATTGAGTTAATCCAAAGCTTTGACTCAAAAAAAAAAAAAAAGATTCATAATCATCACCTCTCCTAAACTTTAATGCAAAATTCTGAAACCACTCCCACACCCCATAATACTCCAACCAACATTCACGAAAATCCACTTGTTGAGTATAACCCTGATAGTCCCCACACTCCAAACTCCCCACAGTTTTGGATCCCACCGCCCACACCGTCGCACTCAGTTTCTAGTAACACTCCATTCTCATTTGTAGGACACACTTCGAGCACACCTAGTGAGAGCGCCGAGTCGTTAAGTGAGAGAAAGATGTCACAACATAGTAATGCACCCATCGGTGAGGACGAGCTTCCGTACCGCCCGTTGAGAGAATTCTTATATCCTGAGCGCACTGTCACTCCGGGATGCATTATACTCCCGTATAATGTCGGGCAGTTTCGTTTCAAAAATGTAATGATCCAGATCTTACCACATTACCACGGTATGGATTCTGAAAAGACATACCTCCATATAAGGGAATTTGAGGACGTGTGTGATACTCTCAACGATCAAACCTGAACATAAGAGGTAATCCGCCTCAAACTCTTCCCCTTCTCGCTTAAAGATAAAGCTAAATCTTGGCTTTGGTCTTTACCTCCAAGCTCGATTCCATCCTGGAATGAGCTACAGTCAAAATTTCTCAAGAAATTCTTCCCAACACATCGAACAATCTCTATAAAGGCTCAAATTCAAGCATTCAGGCAACATAAAAATGAGCCATTCCATCGATGTTATGAACGTTTCAACGAGTTAGTGGCTTCATGCCCCCATCATGGATTTGATCAATCGCAAATCATCTCCTTTATCTATAATGGGCTAAATCTTAACTCTAAACAACTTGTTGAAACTATGGGAAGCGGTCCGTTTGTCGATCTCGATGCCCACGATGCTGATCTTCACCTGAGGTATGTCGCCGAGACTACCCAATCCTTGGATACCTCTGACCCGAACGCTCAAAATCGAAATCGACAACCCACCACTACTCCATCGGCGTCCGGCCTATTCCATGTAGATAAGAATTCTATGACGGATTGTCGATTGGACACCATTGAGAAAGGATTGTGAGACCTATGTGAGTTATATGGAAAAGGACCAGCTGGACCCATTCCAAACCCTGTCGTGAAGGTGTGTGCGATTTGTGAGGCGGGACATTCAACTGAGGAATGCCCGATGATACCCGCCTACAAAGTAATGTTGCAGGAGCAAGTTAGTGGTATAGGAGGTTTTAAGGGTAATTTCGGTGCCCCGCACGGGAATTCATACAACCCTTCGTGGAAAAACCATCCCGGTTTTAGCTACGGGCAACAACATGCCGCAATGAACCCTCCTTCGCATGTTGCCCCTCCTCCACCACAATAATTTCAACAAGATCTACACATGCAAGGACATGTGCAAGCACCAACATCTCATGGAAGTTATATCCCGCCACCGCGAAGAACTCTCGAGGATACCATGAATCAATTCATTGCAAGCCAGACTGCAACCAATGCCAAATATGATCGTATGATCGGCGACATAAATGCGAATCTGTGTCAAATACAATCCTCATTGAGTGTTCAAGATAAGGGCAAGTTTCCTGCCCAAGGCCAAAGACCTCTCCAAGGTCAAACTAGTGTTAGCTCGACACCCCATGAACATCCTGAGCAATGTAGCGCAATTACCACTCTACGTAGTGGGAGAGTAGTTGACTTGTCACCTCCTCCACGAGACGTACCTAAAGATAAGGAGATTTCGCCCGGCACGAAAGAGGCCGAAGATGTCCCCTTGAATGAGAGTGACAAAGAAGACGCTAGTGAGCCCGAGGTAGTTCTGAAACCACCCTTCGCGGCACCGTTTCCTCAAAGGCTAATTCCTTCCCATAAAGGAAACCCACGTGATGACGTGCTAGACGTGCTAAAACAAGTTAAGCTGAATTTACCTTTCCTTGATGCCATTAAGAAAATTCCAGCTTATGGAAAAGTCATTAAAGACTTATTGACGGTAAAGAGAAAGATGAAGGTAAAGAAAAATGTCTTTCTAGCACAGAATGTGAGCTCCATTCTACTCAATGATCTCCCACCTAAATTCAAAGATCCCGGTGCACCCACCATTTCCTGCATCATTGGTGAAAATAAAATTGAAAAAGCCTTACTTGATTTAGGAGCAAGTTTCAATATCCTCCCCTACTCCATCTATAAGTAGATTGACTTGGGCGACCTCAAGCCCACAAAGGTCACTCTCCAATTAGCGGATCGAACCGTGAAGATCCCAAGAGGCATAGTCGAGGACGTGATCGTCCAAATTGACACTTTCTACTTCCCGGTAGACTTTGTCATTTGGGACACGGAGCCCTCCTTTAACTCGAGCAATCATGTTCCCATCATCCTTGGACGCCCTTTCTTAGCTACGGCTAACGCAATCATCAATACTCGGAATGGGCGAATGCAACTCACCTTTGGGAACATGACCTTAGAGACCAACATCTTCCATGTCGCCCAACATACGGGGGAAGAAGATGACCTTCACGCGGTGAGCTTCATAGACGAGATCGTAGGGGAGTACTTTGAGGAAAATGATTGTAGAGATGCCTTAGGGTCCTGCTTAGTGTCGAGCTATGAGAATGAGGGGTCCCACAAGAGAGAGCCGTTAAGGGTGTGCCCGATTTCATCAAGTAATAGTGGTAGTTGTGACAATGAGAGAAAAGTGGGGAAGAGGTGTGTAGTGATCGCAATTGGAAAAGAGAGAGAGGGGTTAGAAGAGAGAAAACTGGTGGGGTTGGAGATCGAGCAAGTAAGAGAGGACGTAGGCACTACTCGAGAGAGAGAACTAGGAGACATGAGCATGGAAGATTTTGAAAGAGAATTCGGGCAGGTGGATGAAAGTTTTACTATTGAAGGCTAATCCCTATTGGATTCATGTAGTCACTTGACGAAAGTGAATTGAAAAAAAAAATTGATGAATTCCTTCATTGTGACAATCCACCCACAACACTAGAGGACCCGAAAGCAAGTGAGGAGAAAAGTCGTGGTTCATCTGACTTAGAGCCCAACCCATGCATCTTAAAAATTGAACGAAACCTAGGTGTCCCCTACGAGTCAGTGCACGCAGATCACACATTGACCCAGCATCACGAGGATCCCTTTCCAGTTAGTCACGATGAGTCTCCCGGTTTATCCTTTATCTATGGGCGACATCCCAACTTGTTCCGATTATTAGCTTATAATCCTAGGACGGGAGAGACAAAGAGAACATCAAACCCTGTGAGTGGGGTCGGGTGAGTTTGTGGAGAGATGAGAGGTCGTCGCACCCCCGACGCGTATGGGGTGATTATTGTTGTATTTTTGAGTCATGCATGAGTGTCATATAGTGTCTTGTTACATTTTAATATTTGTTGTTTTATTTTTCCGCACTTTTCATTCGCCTTGAGTTAGATTTTCATCCTTTTTGCTTGAGGACAATGCAAAAGTCTAAGTTAGAGGGGGTCACAAGTGCGTATTTCTAAAACTTCACAAATTTTTAAAAAAATGCCCAGAAATTTCCAAAAACATCATAAAATTTTGAAAAATCCAAAAATATTTTTGTTCAAAATAAATAAAAATTGGAATTCAAATTTTTCAAAAATATCATTAAAAGTCGAGTTGGAGTCTCAAATTGTAAATATCCAACATACACAAAGCCGAAATTGACCAAAGATGGAAATTGTGCGAAAATTGACGACTTAACGAATAAATGTGGAGATTAACAAACCCGGTGAGATTCGAGCCTATCACGTTTTGCGAGTTTTAAAATCAATCCGAGTTAATTGTTAACTCAAAGTTCTTTTTAGCGCTTAATAAGTTGTCAAGGATCTCAATCCTTTCATTTTGATCTATTTTAAAAAATGTGTGCAATATTGCCTTGAAAAACGTGCCAAATTAGTCTCTAAACCTAAATTCACCTCGAAACGCATATGGTAACGCAATTGGCATTTTGGACAATGAAGTAGGCCCTCGTTTGTCACCCCAAAAATATTGTCCATAAAAAGTAGCGAAAAATCACCCTTTGCAACCCAAATTGAGCCGAGTAATTTTCCCTTTCGTTTGACAACCCGAAAAACCCAAAATAGCCGAAATTGTGAAAAATGAGAAAATTCAAATTTCAAGTCCAAAAAGTGCATATAAAGGGGCAAGAAACAAAATAATATGCTCAACAAAAACAAAAAAAAAATAATAGTGAAAGAAGGAAAAAAATGAGCAATAGCCCGGAAAAAGCACAAATGGACATCATTAATGACTTTTCCAATTCCAACCTCCCATATCGCCTTCATTTTACCCAATGCAACCTTCAACCCGAAAAAGTCCTAACCGAGTCCAAATTGCGAAAATTGATTACCGCGTGGAGAGTTAAGACACCAAAAGATAATATAAGAGGCTAAGTGCGCGAAATAAAGGCAATGTTCCCGTTTTTAAAACCGTAATCCGTTGATGAGATCCTTTCGTCATAAAGTTTCCGTTTTTCTACTTGTATGCGTGAATTTGCTTCCATTACATTTTCTCTTTATATCACGCATGCCGAGAGAAATGCCATAATCCGAGAGATTCGTTTGTGAGAGCGTTCCGTGAGAAATTGAAATCAAAACGAATTTTCGGATTAGTAACGTAATGATCAATCAGTGAAAATTGGCGGTTACATTTCCGGCTTCGCGCACACACACTACGGTTTGAGACTCGTAAATATGACTTGATGATGACTATTTTCTGGAAAAGTTTGAATTGCACAATTTTTGCATATTTTGAATTTTCTTTGAGTCGAATTTTGTGGGTATATTCACTGCAAACCTTCACAAGACACAACTCGTCCTACTAGGGTAACCTAGAGGTTTAAAGGCTTGTTGCATGCGCTAAATGCAATCGCTTGCCCGCGAAAGAGATGCTCTATCCCAATAAAGTCTTTGATGGATCCTTAACTCATACTCTCATTCTTTTACATTGCTCGGGACGCGCAAAGTTCTAAGTTAGGGGGGTTTGATTGGGCATAAATATTGTATATTTATCCCCCTAATTTCAGTACTTTTGTGAACCCGAGTGATGTAACATATATGGATTTGATTCATATTTATGCTACTAACCTTCGTTGGTGAGTATTTCGTGTTTCGTACTTCTCTTATTGGTTTTACAGGTAAATTATGCAAGCAGTGCAAAAGAGGAAGCAAGACAATGCTAGAAAAGCTAAGAAGGCAAGTTCAAGGGAAAATTGGTAATTTTATAGCCAGATCTGGAAGGAGAAGTCAACTGGAAAGTTGAAGAGCTCGGAACAACGAGAACACTGGAAAAAACGGTACCCAAATCCGAGCTACGGTTGAAAAGTTATGCTCAGTTGAAGTTGAAGAAAAATCCAAGAAAAGAAGAGAAAAGCCAAAAAATCCTAAGTGTTGAACTCCAGGCCAGCATACATTCGCGAACCCCAGGCCGAACCGGTTTGGGGGGGGCGAACCGGTTCGCAGGTACACCCGAACCGGTTCGGAGTACCTGATGCGCAAATTTTGTCTTTTATGCTGATTGGTTCCCAAGACTCCTATTAGGTTTTTAACACTCCAAAATTGTAGGGAACGCAGGCAGCAGCTTAGGAACAGCTATTAGGGCTAGTTTTAGAGAGTTTTTTATCAGGAGAAAGGAGAGGAACATCTAGGAACATCAAGGGATTATATTGCTTCAAGATTTCATTGTTTCGGGTTTGTTTTTCAAGTTTTAATTCAAGATTCAAGATTTTTGTCGTTATTCTTGCATGGTTAGTTTTCGTAATCCATTCAACTTGTTTTCGCATTCATAGTATATCTTTACATGTTTCAATCTTGTTTCCTAATGAATTCATACACATGCAACGTTAATATTTCATGCATTAGGCCATTTAACATGTCCGACTAGGTTTTAAAGGTTGGGATGCATGAACCCAAACTGATGTGTTAGTGTATGTGTACAACGTGAATCCGATAAATTTAATGATTGATTTTGATCGTATCGCATAATCACATAATAATTGTGGATCTTTATATCTCGTTTACCTTTGGGTACTCGTGATGATTTAGAGTACAATTTGAATGCAATTACCGCGATACCGATTTACTCATCCTCATATTAGGTATGACGCGGGCTTGAACCTCGTATACATAATGCTTGGGAGTCCTAAATTCCGGGTCGGATTAATCGGATAAATTTTTGATTCGCATTGTCACTGCACTACACTAGGGTTGGGGGATTGTATTCCTATCCTGTTTTCTTATCATTTAGGTTCAAAAAGTTTCAATTTAATTCTTCATTCCTCGTTTAGATAATTTAGTTAGTTGCATAGTTCATCCTAATTTCATAATTGCATTTAGTTTAATCAATCCCAAAAACCAAAACCAAATCTTTTCCTTCCTTTTTAGAGTCATCGTTAGGATTCCTCCGTCTGATTCGATCGTCACAACTCCGTTGTCCTTTTTCCCTGAGGATCGATACCCGACTTGTCGGATTATTACTTGAGCGACAGGCTTGCACTTGAGCCTAGAGAGTACACTCTTTAGAGACACATTCTGAGTCGTGTCAGTTAAATTCATTTATTATTCAGACATTGTATTTGATTTTATTCAGTATTTGGGACTATTCTGAGGAGTGTTTCTCCAGACTCATTTATTATTTAATTTATATTCTGTTCTGACTATGATGTAATTGTGTTATCATTAGTTAATAAATATTCGATGGATTTCATGTTAATTTAACTTAATAAAATTTGACAACTCACTTTTTTAATATTAGGTGGCTAGTAATTGTTTAAAAATATTTTCGACAGTGATGCTATGAACTGAACCAACTTGACATTTT
Organism: Sambucus nigra; assembly: GCA_949130495.1. NCBI lineage: Eukaryota > Viridiplantae > Streptophyta > Magnoliopsida > Dipsacales > Adoxaceae > Sambucus > Sambucus nigra. The sequence goes on along the minus strand of OX422220.1, from coordinate 493,252,557 downwards.
GTATTAATCTGAATAAAGGAGTAGCTACCCAGTATTTAATTAGTCGGGTGTCACACGAGGTTGTAGAATCAATAGGATGACGAATGATATTACCCCTTACTTCTTGTTTAGCATGCCAAGTCATTGCCCCCGCTATCCATGGTACTATGAAAAATCGCTTTAATCTAGGCCCAACGGGAAAATATTTCAACACTTTTTGAGGCACTTTTGAGCTTTTGCCTTACTTACTAGTAGATTGGACATATCTAGGTTCATCGGATACCGGACAATGATCGAGATTTTCATACTCCTTTCGGTGTAGTATGCAGTCATACACACAAGCATGAATCGATTTATACTTAGTTGCAATCTACACATAACTAATCTCCTATTAAAGGTAAAAAGCGTGTATTCATGGATTAGTATAAACAAAACATAGATTTATAGTATGTTTCATTTAATTATGTCTTATTTGTATTTGACTTTTGAATTTCAAATTCAAATTCAATTTATAATAGAAATTTCTATTTCCTCCATCTCCTCTAAAGGGTGAGTGGTCCTATCCCATTCAAGACCGCATTTTTCTATAATATACTTAACAACTCATGCACATTATTACGATTTGAGAAAAATTCGGCAGCATATCCCCGTAGTTCTCCAGTACACGACGTAGATTGGAAAGTGTGAGTGTTATTTCAACTGATCAATTGAAATAACTGTCACACTTGTCAATCTAGTATGTACCCAGAGAACATTAGGTACGACTGCAGAACTCCCTCCAAAAGTAACAACTTTAAGCCACTAAGAATATTATTATACAGAAATTATACAGTCCCCAACTGTCCAAACGGGACAATTCAAGAGATCTCATTACAAGGGGATAACCATCACAATATGTAAATAAAACCTTGAGGAAAAACTCCTCAATACAAATCCCACAACTGATAAGTAAACTGAAATAAATAACTAAAACTGAATACTGAGCAATACATGCTAGAGTCTGAAAACTGAAATGTAAGAATGTCTAATAGAATTGGGCAACATGCCCTACAACTGATAGATGCTGAGACTGGAATCCAAATGAGAGAAGCGTCTACATGCAAATCCCTGTAGCTTCCACAAACAGCTACAGCTCGTCACCTGAATGAGAATCCTATGCTTGGTGTCCTTGTGGCTGGGCACCTAAAATGGTTTTACAAGAAAATATATTTGAAAGCAAATGGGTCAGAGCCCGAAAGTGGAAATCATTTTAAAAACCTGCAAGTGCTTTAAAAACATTTAGAAAATTAAATGCAAAGTACATGTTAGGACGTGCACTCACATTAAATTCTCACCTCTCGACTAACTGTGCACTCCTAACGTAAGTACCCATCTATAACTACCCTTTCCACTAGCTAAGTGACAACGTAACTAGCTAGACTATCAAAGGTTCTACCCATTTTACTCGGTTAATTTAACATAACAACGCTCGTAATTCAATAGAGGTTTAACGTAAACTCAGTTACTAACTATGCCATTGATATAACTATCAGCTAACTCATTATATATCTCGAAACAATACCGTAATATTTTTACAACATTAACATGAGGATTTCCATATTTTTAATGTATATTATTCACATCATAAATATACGATACAAGCACCCCGCAATCTAAGCTATGGTGCACACATACTCTGCTATCCATCCCGGTACATCACGTACATAAGGATTACATATTCCGAATCTCTCAGGAATAGTTTACCGATAACAACATCACAAATAATGGAGGCGAACACAGTCACCATCACATGGGTCACCCACATACCTACGCTCCCATGGTCAGCGGACTTATTAATATCACAATAAGTCTTTCTATGACCTATGTTCATCAAGGTACCAGTCTATATCCCCCCCGTAGGCACACAAGGAATAGAGGGTCCTAAGCGAACGCAACCTCCCGTGATAGCAAGTATGGTAGGTATGTCATACACACAATCCATATACTAATACTAAGTAAACACACATCTTAGTAATACCGTATTTTAATCGTAGTACATATTGCATACTCGTACTAGTTTATACTTATCATAATTCATACTATTCCGGTTTGTAATTATACGCGCCATGATTCATCCTCACATCGTAGTAGACACTCACGTCTCAACCCAAATGGTTCAATGAATATAACTCTAGTATATGATTTATTCATCTCAATAACCCAAAAGTCCCAAATCAATCACTATATCATCAAAGGGATGCTAACTCTACCCTTGAACCAGTTCCCGGAACTCCAAAAGTCAAAACAGTCCAAAAAGGGTCAAACTGTCAACTCGTTAGAAGTCTCGTTCGAACGAGGCTTCGAACGAGTTTGGACTGTCAGGTCGTTAGAAGTCTCGTTCGAACGAGGCTGTTCGAACGAGATCCCAGTTCGTTCGAACGAACTGACCCTTCTAACGATATCTCGTTCGAACGAGATATCAAACGAAAATCCCTATTCGTTAATAATGACTGGTCAACTCGTTAGAAGCTCGTTCGAACGAGCTCGTTCGAATGACCTGGGGGCTGCTTCTAACGAGTGGCCAGTTTCGGCCCAGATTTCTCCCCAATTCTTTTTTTCACCATTTTTACTCCTCAAACCTTTTCTAAAATTCGTTCCAACAATATATTGAGTTCTCTAAACATCCTCAAACATGTTAAGGGGCTATACTAACATCATTAAAGGGTTTAATATCTTCTAAACATCATTAAATCACAATTTCTACAATAATTCCCAATTTTCTTTAAGAACATAAACCCTAGGTTCTTCTCATCATAATATCCCAGATTTTAATTCGTTTATACATCACCTAGATATGAAATCTCCGAAATTAAATCTCCCAACAATGTTTCTACATGCAAACCTATCCCAACATTCAATAATAACTTCAAATTTCATGGGTTTTCTTTTAATCTTTCAAGAACAATCAAGATTCTTCAATTTCTAACATGGAAAAGACATTCTCCGAATTTAAATGAAATAAAGTCACTTGCCTTGGTTTGATTTCTGAATTTGGTGTGGATTCGGTGTAGAATTTCTGCAGAATTCTTCTCTCTCTCTCCTTCTCCAAGCTTTCTTCTCTAAAAAGTTATGGTGGCTAGGGTTTGCTTTGGGGGAACTTATGAAAACCTAATTTAATAAACCTCCGTAGCTTATTGGGTTAATAAGGGTTGGTTGGGTCAAATCCTTATCAGATTACAACTCTCAATTTTCGTCACTTTTAATTATCCAAAAATACCAAATTACTAAAATACCCTTTATGGTGCCGGAATGGCCTAAAAATACCCCGGGACCCAAACTATACCCCCGGCTAGTGTTTTCTGACTATCTCGACCCTTCCGGACGCGTTGGCGCACTCAAAATGACTATACGGATTATAGATTTTAAATTCACTTTTAATATCAAAATATTATACCGTGACGCGGCGGTCCCACGCGTCTCAACAAAATTTCCAAATTGCCGTATATAAATCCCACGACAAATTTTATAGTACCAAATACATAGATAATCATATATGCACATAATCAAATACCAATTCGCGTCTCGTTAGTATTTATAACCCGGATTAATTTTCAATTAATACGCAATTTAATTAATTAATCCTCAAAATAAATATAGTCAAAAGTACGGGGTATTACATACTTCCCCCCTAATAACTGAATTTCGTCCCGAAATTCGAAACTAGAAAGTACCTGCTAAAAACAGCTCTGGATAACGCTCGCGCATCTCATCCTCGCGCTCCCATGTGGACTCCTCGACATTGTGATGTCGCCACTGAACACGCACTAACGGAACTATCTTTGACCGCAGTTTCCTCTCGCTTCGGTCCAAAATAGCAATTGGCCCCTCCTCGTAGGAGCTATTCGGCTGGAGATCGATGTCCTCCACAGCAATGTGCGAATGAGCCAAATTATCTCTAAGGTATTTCCTCAGCGAGGAAATATGGAACACATCGTGAATCCGATGCAAGTACTCCGGTAGTCCAAGTCTATACGCAACGGGTCCGATCCGCTCAATAATAGGAAACGGCCCCACATACCTCGGTGCCAACTTCCCCTTCTTCCCGAATCGCATAATCCCCTTCATCGAAGAAACCCTGAGCAAAACCTGGTCCCCCACTTGGAATTCCCTGAAAAATCTCTTCGTATCAGCATAACTCTTCTGCCTGTCTTGAGCTACCCGTATGCGACTCCGAATCAACTCAATCCTTGCCGAAGTATCCTGAATCACTTCCGGCCCAAGTAGTTTGTTGTCCCCCACTTCCAACCAACATGCTGGGGAACGACAAGGCCTACCATACAATGCCTCGAACGGAGCCATGCCAATCGTGAACTGATAGGAGTTGTTGTAAGCAAACTCCACCAGTGGGAGGTACTGCTCCCATCCACCCCCGAAGTCAATAATGCACATGCGTAGCATGTCCTCCAACATCTGATTGGTGCGCTCTGTCTGCCCATCGGTCTGCGGATGATAAGCCGTACTCAACCGCAACTCCGTGCCCATTGCCTCCTGGAAACTTTCCCAAAACCTCGAAACAAATATCTTGTCTCTGTCAGACACGATATTCAGGGGCACACCGTGAAGTCTCCCAATTTCTGAGATGAAGAGCTGGGCATACTGTCCCGTAGTGTAGTCAGTCCTTACGGGTAAGAAGTGAGCGACCTTGGACAATCTGTCCACAATTACCCAAACGGAGTCGTGACCCCTCTGCGACGTAGGCAACCCCGTGATAAAGTCCATGGATATGCTGTCCCACATCCACACCGGAACCTCCAATGGTTGTAGCAATCCTGCCGGTCTCTGATGGTCCACTTTTACAAGCTGACAAGTGGCGCATTTCGAGACAAACTCAGCGATATCTTTCTTCATACCGCTCCACCAATATTGCCGTCTCATGTCTTGGTACATTTTGTCCCCTCCGGGATGTACCGCGAACCGTGAGCCGTGCGACTCTGCCATCACCTCGTGCCGTAATTCTTCCCCTTCCGGAACCACCAATCTCCCATTGAATGGCAATCCCCCGTCTGAGCTAACGGTATAGGACTCGGCTCCTTCTGCTAGCAATCGAACTATCTGCTCCTGACATAACGTGTCATTTGCCTGTGCCCGTACTACCTTTGTGACAATCTGCGGGGTAACGGTCATCACAGACATGAAAGATCGGGCCACTGCATCTTGGTGTCCCAATTCCTTCCACTTGGCCTTCCACACCTCTGCCACCTCATCTGCTGGCCTGCGGCTCAATGCGTCTGCTACCACGTTAGCCTTACCCGGGTGGTACTGGATGTCGAACTGGTAGTCCTTCACAAATTCAAGCCACCTACGCTGCCGCATATTCAATTCCTTTTGCGTGAACAGGTACTGTAGTGACTTGTGGTCCGTGAACAGCTGAAACTTCTCCCCCAAAAGATAGTGCCTCCAAATCCGTAAGGCAAATACCACTGCCACCAACTCCAAATCATGTGTGGGGTAATTCTTCTCATGAGGCTTAAGCTTACGGGAATCATAAGCTATGGCCTGTCTCTCCTGCTGCAAAACACCTCCAAGCCCTTGCAAAGACGCATCGGTGTAAACTAAATACTCAACTCCCGGTCTCGGCAATGCTAACACAGGTGCTGAGGTCAATTTGTCCTTCAACTCATCGAATGCCGACTGACAGGCATCACTCCAGATATATGGCACACCCTTACGAGTAAGATGTGTCAAAGGACCTGCTATCTCCGAGAAACCCCGAATAAACCTCCTGTAGTATCCTGCCAAGCCCAAGAAACTACGAATCTCTGTTGGTGTCGTGGGCTGTCCCCACTCCCTCACCGCTGACACCTTCCCCGGATCGACAGATATTCCCTGGTCGGAAATAATGTGACCCAAGAACTGGACCTCCTTCAGCCAAAACCCGCACTTCTCATATTTTGCATACAGCTCGTTCTGACGAAGTGTCTGCAAAACCTGCCTCAAATGCTCGGCGTGCTCCTCCTCTGTCTGAGAGTAAACCAGAATGTCATCAATGAAGACAATGACAAACTGATCTAGGAAATCCCTGAACACTCTGTTCATCAAGTCCATAAACACTGCTGGAGCGTTGGTCAAACCGAAAGGCATAACCCGAAACTCGTAAGAACCATATCTCGACAAGAACGCAGTCTTCGAGACATCCTCTTCCCTGATACGCAACTGATGGTATCCTGACCTCAAGTCAATCTTCGAGAAGAAAGAAGCTCCTCTCAACTGGTCGAATAAGTCATCGATTCGAGGCAACGGATACTTATTCCGTATCATGACCTTATTCAACTCTCGATAGTCCACGCACAATCTCAGTGAACCATCCCTCTTCTTCACAAACAAAACTGGAGCGCCCCAAGGTGAGGTACTCCTGCGAATAAAGCCCTGTCCTAACAGCTGCTCTATCTGATCCCGTAACTCTCGCATCTCAACTGGAGCCATACGGTACGGTGCACGTGCTATAGGTCTCGTACCCGGTAGCAAATCAATAACGAAGTCTATCTCTCGACTAGGTGGTAAGCCTGGTATCTCCTGAAACACATCCGAATACTCCCTGACAACCGGGATCGAATCTAAAGGAATAATAACCTCCTTAGAGGTATCCTCCTCTATGTAATACAAATGAGCGGTCGATCCTCCCTCTGGGCGAGGCATCGCCACTATAAACATCTCCTGCCCCGGAATGGCAAAAACAATGCTCCCGCTGAAGCAATCAATCATGGCCCTATATGCTACGAGCCAATCCATACCGATGATCACATCGTGAACATGCATGTCTAATACTAACATGTCTGCAGGAAATACCAAACCACCAACCTCTACCCCGACTCCCCGGCATATAAAGAAAATAAGTGACCCATTCCCTAATGGTGAGTCGACACACGTCACTGTGCTCTCTGCCGTAGCTAACAATCCTAAAGCTTTCGCGAAGTGTGTAGCAATAAAACAGTGTGTAGCACCCGTATCAAATAACACCCGACCCATAGTGCCATGGATAGGAAACGTACCCTCGATCGCGGGCGGTGCCTGTGGAACTGCAGCCTGGTGAACGTTGTAGACACGTATATACTGTAGCTGCCCCTGCTGAGCTGGGACTGCTGGAATGGGTGGCAAAGCTGCCATCTGTGGCGGTGCAGGAAGAGCGGCGGGAAACATAGGTCTCTGTGGCTCCTGGCGAGCACCCTGCTGCTGCTGCTGTGGGGCCCTGCCCCTATCAGGACAATCCTGCTTCTTGTGGCCAGTCTTGCCACAAGTAAAGCACTTCCCTGGGAAATTCCCTCCCCTCTGCCCCTGCTGTCCCCGGCCCTGGTGGCCGTTACCATTCCTCCCTTGGCCCTGCTGGCCCTGATGGAACTGCTGCCCATTCTGCCCCTGTTGGCCCTGATGGACGTTTGGACCCTGATGGCCCTGGCGGAAACCTCCCTGACCCTGCCTATAATTCCCTGACCGGAACCTCTTGTTATCCCCCTGCTGAGAGCCCTGCTCAGTCTGTCTCTGCCCCTGACTCGATTGTGCGCCGTTGGCACCATGTCCTCCGGTCTTGCCCTGATGGCTAGACTCCCCCGACCGCTTGCCCTCGGCCATATGAAAACGGTGGTCCTGGCAGTGCAATAATGCAGCGTTAACCACATCAGAATACGTGGCCAACGATAGGTTTCCTAGAAGATGCTGACGGATCCTCCAATTCAACCCGTCGGTAAACTTCTCTATCTTCTTCTTCTCTGTTGGAATCTCGTCTGGAACGATATTCAACAGGTTAGTAAACTCGGCCTCATACTCGGCCACTGTCTTGCCCTCCTGCTTCAAACTCATCAGCTTCCTCCTCATCTCTGTATGAACTGCGGATGGAAAGTACTTGCGGTCGAACCGCACCCAGAACTCCTGAATCGTGAGGGTATCCCTCTCCTCCGCGGTGGTAATAGACTCCCACCACTGTAGTGCAGACCCCACTAGCTTGAAAGTAGCTAGCACCTGTTTCTGAATATCAGTGCACTCATGCATCCTCAAATGCCTCTGCATGTCCTTCCTCCATTGGCTCGAGACTACCACGTCTGAGCTACATGCAAACTCTGGCGGATGCGCTTTCTGAAAAGCGTCTCGTACACGCTCCCAAGCAGATGGGAATGCATTAACCTGTGCTGGCGCGGCAACCGGCGCCTGAGGTGGTGCCTGCTGAATAACGGCAATGGCGGCATTCACTGCTTAAGCTACTATAGCTGCAACCTCAGCGGCGTTCAACATGCCCTGAACTGGAGCGGGCTGGGGTTCGGGCACTGCATTCCTGGGAACTCGTCGTGCACGTCGTGGAGGCATCTGAAATATGAACAAAGTTTATAAGTTCACGGTTTATAAACTTAGTATAGCTGAAGAACGAAGCATACACAAAAAGAATACAACAGTCCTAAAATATAGGGCTCTATATCAAAGAAACGTAGCGGAAACATAATAGCCGTACAGATCCTAAAGGACACTAGAACCTGGCTCTGATACCACCTGTGACACCCCGACTAATTAAACACCGGGTAGCTACTCCTTTATAAAATTAATTCAAAATGCCAAGTTGGCTCAGTTAATAGCATCACTGTCGAAAACGTTTTATTATTACTAACCACCTAGCATTTAAAAAGTAAGTGCCAAATTTTATTAAATCTGATTAACATGCAACAAGAGTAATGAACAACTAAATAACACCATTCACCATGCTGAAGTAAAACGGATAACCATCACAATATGTAAATAAAACCTTGAGGAAAAACTCCTCAATACAAATCCCACAACTGATAAGTAAACTGAAATAAATAACTAAAACTGAATACTGAGCAATACATGCTAGAGTCTGAAAACTGAAATGTAAGAATGTCTAATAGAATTGGGCAACATGCCCTACAACTGATAGATGCTGAGACTGGAATCCAAATGAGAGAAGCGTCTACATGCAAATCCCTGTAGCTTCCACAAACAGCTACAGCTCGTCACCTGAATGAGAATCCTATGCTTGATGTCCTTGTGGCTGGGCACCTAAAATGGTTTTACAAGAAAATATATTTGAAAGCAAATGGGTCAGAGCCCGAAAGTGGAAATCATTTTAAAAACCTGCAAGTGCTTTAAAAACATTTAGAACATTAAATGCAAAGTACATGTTAGAACGTGCACTCACATTAAATTCTCACCTCTCGACTAACTGTGCACTCCTAACGTAAGTACCCATCTATAACTACCCTTTCCACTAGCTAAGTGACAACGTAACTAGCTAGACTATCAAAGGTTCTACCCATTTTACTCGGTTAATTTAACATAACAACGCTCGTAATTCAATAGAGGTTTAACGTAAACTCAGTTACTAACTATGCCATTGATATAACTATCAGCTAACTCATTATATATCTCGAAACAATACCGTAATATTTTTACAACATTAACATGAGGATTTCCATATTTTTAATGTATATTATTCACATCATAAATATACGATATAAGCACCCCGCAATCTAAGCTATGGTGCACACATACTCTGCTATCCATCCCGGTACATCACGTACATAAGGATTACATATTCCGAATCTCTCAGGAATAGTTTACCGATAACAACATCACAAATAATGGAGGCGAACACAGTCACCATCACATGGGTCACGCACATACCTACGCTCCCATGGTCAGCGGACTTATTAATATCACAATAAGTCTTTCTATGACCTATGTTCATCAAGGTACCAGTCTATATCCCCCCCGTAGGCACACAAGGAATAGAGGGTCCTAAGCGAACGCAACCTCCCGTGATAGCAAGTATGGTAGGTATGTCATACACACAATCCATATACTAATACTAAGTAAACACACATCTTAGTAATACCGTATTTTAATCGTAGTACATATTGCATACTCGTACTAGTTTATACTTATCATAATTCATACTATTCCGGTTTGTAATTATACGCGCCATGATTCATCCTCACATCGTAGTAGACACTCACGTCTCAACCCAAATGGTTCAATGAATATAACTCTAGTATATGATTTATTCATCTCAATAACCCAAAAGTCCCAAATCAATCACTATATCATCAAAGGGATGCTAACTCTACCCTTGAACCAGTTCCCGGAACTCCAAAAGTCAAAATAGTCCAAAAAGGGTCAAACTGTCAACTCGTTAGAAGTCTCGTTCGAACGAGGCTGTTCGAACGAGATCCCAGTTCGTTCGAACGAACTGACCCTTCTAACGATATCTCGTTCGAACGAGATATCGAACGAAAATCCCTATTCGTTAATAACGACTGGTCAACTCGTTAGAAGCTCGTTCGAACGACCTGGGGGCTGCTTCTAACGAGTGGCCAGTTTCGGCCCAGATTTCTCCCCAATTCGTTTTTCACCATTTTTACTCCTCAAACCTTTTCTAAAATTAGTTCCAACAATATATTGAGTTCTCTAAACATCCTCAAACATGTTAAGGGGCTATACTAACATCATTAAAGGGTTTAATATCTTCTAAACATCATTAAATCACAATTTCTACAATAATTCCCAATTTTCTTTAAGAACATAAACCCTAGGTTCTTCTCATCATAATTTCCCAGATTTTAATTTGTTTATACATCACCTAGATATGAAATCTCTGAAATTAAATCTCCCAACAATGTTTCTACATGCAAACCTATCCCAACATTCAATAATAACTTCAAATTTCATGGGTTTTCTTTTAATCTTTCAAGAACAATCAAGATTCTTCAATTTCTAACATGGAAAAGACATTCTCCGAATTTAAATGAAATAAAGTCACTTGCCTTGGTTTGATTTCTGAATTTGGTGTGGATTCGGTGTAGAATTTCTGCAGAATTCCTCTCTCTCTCTCCTTCTCCAAGCTTTCTTCTCTAAAAAGCTATGGTGGCTAGGGTTTGCTTTGGGGGAACTTATGAAAACCTAATTTAATAAACCTCCGTAGCTTGTTGGGTTAATAAGGGTTGGTTGGGTCAAATCCTTATCAGATTACAACTCTCAATTTTCGTCACTTTTAATTATCCAAAAATACCAAATTACTAAAATACCCTTTATGGTGCCGGAATGGCCTAAAAATACCCCGGGACCCAAACTATACCCCCGGCTAGTGTTTTCTGACTATCTCGACCCTTCCGGACGCGTTGGCGCACTCAAAACGACTATACGGATTATAGATTTTAAATTCACTTTTAATATCAAAATATTATACCGTGACGCGGCGGTCCCACGCGTCTCAACAAAATTTCCAAATTGCCGTATATAAATCCCACGATAAATTTTATAGTACCAAATACATATATAATCATATATGCACATAATCAAATACCAATTCGCATCTCATTAGTATTTATAACCCGGATTAATTTTCAATTAATACGCAATTTAATTAATTAATCCTCAAAATAAATATAGTCAAAAGTACGGGGTATTACACCCGCCCCCTTCCCCCCTCCCCACACACACGCACGTAGCCCCATCCCCCGTGACACCCCCCGAATAATTTCCCTCTCTCGCACATAAACACAAACACACACAAATAGGCACACTACACACACATATACATACACGCGCACATACACACACGCGCAGCCCCACCCCCATCCCTGCCCCCCCCCCCCCCTTCCCCCACCACACACACACACACACAAATAACCCCCCCGAACACACGCACACACCCTGCCCCACCCCCCGCCCCCTTCCCCCACCACACACACACACACGCACACACACACATACACACACACACATATATAAATCGGGGAGAGAGAGAGAGAGAGAATCCAACCTGAAAGTAGAGAGAGAGTGAGAGCAGCGCATATATATATATATATATATATAGAGAGAGAGAGAGAGAGAGAGAGAGAGAGAGAAATTGGAGGTAACGCAGTGAGGAAAAGAGGAGGGGAAAGGGCTTTTTGCTGACAGATTTGTCACGGTCATTGACCGTGGCAACTTTATAGAATTGTCACGGTCATTGACCATGAAAAAAAACTCGTGTCTTTTTTGTTACGGTCAATGACCGTGACAAGGCTAGCCGCTGAAAGAGTGCCAATTTTCCCATTTTGGTGTAGTGTTGGTCGATGCATTTTCATCATAGTTCCGTCTTTAAAATGAACCAAATGCGATAAAAATTGACAATGAAAGTCGTGCATGTAAGAACTTTACTTGTGAGTTTGTGTGATTTATTTGAAAAACGGCGAAGGGCTACGAAATATTCTCATTTATCCTTTGTGATTAATCCACCGTTTAAATTGAATATAGAAAATGCATGGCACAAAAACAGAAGCCAAGGTCTAAAGAGGTTGAAAAGAGCCTGAGAAATTTAAAGGAAATAAAAAGAAAAAATATGCTATAAAGTGGGCCAGTAGGATTTAGTTTCACCCCCTCAAAAGAAAAAGAAAAGGCATTATTATTTATGAGAGAGTTTTGATGGAATATAAAACAGGTTTACACGTCCTTCAAAAGTAATGAAAAAGTGTCACATAGTTTTAGACGTTATTGGTGAGAAAATCATGTCTGATTTTGATTTGCCGATGAGACTCGGACGATGTCATCTAAATTCACATTTTTCGACACTTAAGGACGATTTTGAGATTCATTCGTTAGGAGTACACATATTCATCGTGCACATAGTTACGCATGATTGCATTGATTTGCCTATCGGATTGTTCACACCCATTCATTCCATTGTCATGATTTGGTTGTCTTAGTGTAAATTCATGGTGTGTGATTTTTGTAAAATTATTTTGCATTTTCGTATGAAAAATTGGAAAAAAAATAGTTCACGGAATCCTCAAGAGACGATTCCTTTGCATGAACATTGTTTTATCCATGTTTGTTAGGCATATTTATTGTCATAACTCCATGTTTATTTTCGTTTATTCAGTTTCATGTCTATTTCGAACAAATAAAAAGTGGGAGAACGAATTGTGGGGGAGTTTTTGCATTATGTGGGAGATTTGATTATTGATTGATTTATTCTTAAATCATTTCAAACTCAATGCATCACGAATGTATTTTCTTTGTCTCATGTGTGTAGGTACAAAATTGAAGATCATTATTTTGCATACCTCGATGAGAAAAGCTTAAAGATTTGAAGATTTGACGTTGATGATTTCTAAAGAAAAGGTTTTAGACTTGCATGTTTAGTACCATATCAGTTTTTGTTTATGGGAGGGTATTAGATTTATGTAGGCATTTTGATTTGATAATTTAGAGGTTTTTATTTTTTACCTACGTAGACATAGGGGGATATTTATAAGGACATTATTTTATTATCAGGTTTACATTTGATAATTTCGTATACCGCTACAACCGTCAAAGACTTATTCAAGTTCAATCATGCATCAAGACGGATTCGAAAACCAAAGTTCTTCAACATTCAAACCTCCGCGACATTAATTTTAGTAAGGTTGTGTATAAGAACCTTAAAGGTTCACTTAGAGTGTTGGCATAATTTTTCTAAAATCTTTTATAAGGGTAGAAGCAGAGTTTTTTGTCAAAGAAAATTTTCTAAGTGTTGAGGCGAAATTTTTGACGAAATAAAAAATTACTTTTTAAGCATCTTGTTCGGGCGAGATAAGCCTATCGTTCCAGCGACATGGCATCTCGCGCGAAGCAATCGTTCGAGCGACACCTTTCTTCGTTCGAGTGACATCACTGTTTCGTTTGAACGACGCGACGCCTTAAGTGTTTTTATATAAAGCATGTTAAACCACTTCGTTTTCATTATGAAGACCTGACGTTTTAGTTTCTATAACACTGCAAATCACTATAATCATTTGTCTTTTTCATTTAGGGTTTACATCCTTTTGTTCTCAATTCACAAACTATTCCAATCTTTATGTGAATTATTTTAGAAACCAAGAACACAATTTTGTGAAGTTTCTCTTGTAGAGAAGATATGTACTCCTGATCTCGGTGCCCACTTGAGGGAGGTGCTGTGCTGACGTGGCTGCGTGTCAAAAGGAGTGCTCGTTGGTGTTCGTGGGATGACTGAACTGCGGTTCTTGTGGAATTGCTGTGGAATTCCATTGTTGATTTAGGTTGCGGCCTATGCGAGTTGGTTGCGGTAAATTCTTTGCAGATCTCGCTTGTAATCATTGTGAGTATAAGTAATGAAATAAAATATTTTTTCCTTTGGGTATTTTTCCTGAAATCTGTGAATTAGCAATTTTATTTGTGATGGTTTGACACACACACACACACACACTTAGTTGCATGTTTAGGGACTGAATTAATTTGGTTTGAAAATTGACATTGATTAAATAAGGGTCTAACTTGAAAACTTCCGAATTCGGTTTAATCAATATCACACACACGTTTTACATCTTTCTCAATTGATAACGTAGTCAATATATTTAATTGCCTTCAAATATATCAGTCAATTGAAATAAATACATAGAATTTCTAAAAGATAAAACAAAAGCAAATCGTGTTTATAGAATTACTAAATTATATATGGGATAAAAATAATACAATATTTGATTTGGAAAAAAAAGCATGGATATTCGATAGAGTAATAGAACTTTTTTTAACATTTACGAAGAAAGGCTCAGAAGGATCCATTGGTAATTTATAATCATAACATAAGCAAGGTCGGTGTTCCCTCATAAAATAGGCAATTTTTCAACATCACAGTATTTCTAACAACATTTATTATTTGAAGAAAATAAAAGAAAAAAAAAAATCAGCAAAACGATGCCAATATAACAAAGAAGCAGAGAAAAGAATATACAGTGAAATTGAAGATGGGTTTTCTTGCAGATCAGCGCTAGGGAGGCTGAGGAGGTATTCATTTTCTGCCTGTGGATTTTATGCAATTCAATGTCGGTTTGGTCCGTTGGGGTAAGGTTGGGTGAATTAGATGACTTTTTGGTTCTTTATATATTATAGTGCTTCGATAAATTTGTGTGGTATTGGAGTATTTGAAGAGTCTTTGTGTGTCGTTTGGTGTTTTTGAGATATTGTAGAGTTTTCTTCTGAACCGAAAGGTTGCTTAATTTTCTAGAGTTGTCGAAGTTTAAATGCTATATATATATACACACACATAAAACTTTGAGCCCCTAAAATGCGTCGAAAATCGGGAGCTCGAGGTGGCCGTCTCCTCCGCCTCCCCTCAAAACCGGTGCTACATGGCCACCACCACCTCCATAGTATGGTTTGGAATATTACTAGCATATTTTGGAAATATAATTTTGGTGACTTTTTCAGTTTGCAGCTTCAATTTATCCATTTATTAAGATTCAAATTTAAATAACTTAATTTATTACTATGCATATATTATTTATGGCATTTTTGGAATTTCAGAGCTGAATTGGTGGTTTTACTAGGCCACTGGACGGAAATCATTAAAATAGATCCCAAATCTTAAACACAGGAACTATTGAGAGTGTGGGATAAAAACCTTTTGTACTAGACCTTTTAAATAATACAACTTCTCTGGGATCTAAGAAAAAATGAAAATAACGAAATGGTCACTCTCGGTTGAGGAGTAATTTCTTAGTCCATATGATTTCGAACTTGTACGAATCTTTTAGGTTTTGCCGTTTCTCTTTAGTGCCATGCATAACTATATTAATACTGGAAATCCACCGATAGATATTTGTATGATCATACAATATTGATATTTTTTTTACCGAAAACGGTTTAATAACATAATTAAATAGTTAAGAGCAAGTGCTTGGAACATTTTCTCCTCAATATACATTCTCGACTGAAAATATTGTAGGAGGAAAAAATATTACTTTATATCGCTGGAAATTTTACGAGCATTTAAGATTAGGACCCTAATCGTAAGATATTTTAAGGAAAAACATTGGTTATAATGTAAATTAACGACTGACGTCTGAGTTGATATTTCATACTGCATAATGTTTATAAAAATACCGAGTTGATTTTAATGTATCACCACTAAAGTGCTAGGTTTCTCAATTAAAACACAGAGTGGTAATCCATTAAAAAAAAATTCACTTCTTTTCTTCCCCATGGAATGACTGGAAGTTAGAAACCTTGTTTTTTTCCCTCCATAATTGCGCATAAACAGCTTTAATGCTTTTTCTCCTGTGCCGACAGGGTTTGGTTTCCATCAATAGTACAAAATGAAGGAAAAATTATTTTACAAGTGAGAAGAGTATATATTCTACTCTAATAATGATAAGCTTGAATTCAGATAATGCAATAAAAGCTAAGTATCTACATCTCCAACATCCAACCACATTTGGGCCCATATCTTATCCTAACGTATCGCTCTCTCTCTCTGAGTCTCAGCCTATAAATAGATATTAAAGCACACTAGTTCCTCATCCTTCATCTGAAACACAATGAGGTTTACTATTATGGGTTCCAAAGCTATTATTTTGCTTGCTCTTCTAATGGTTACTCTTGAAATTGCATCACCAGTGGAGTCAAGTGACTTGGCTGAGACCTCCACTTCCAAAAACAGTGAGTTTAATTTCTGTACCTATATATGTTTCTCCAACAGAATTTTGAGTTTCAAGCCTTGCATTCGATATGTTTGATCTTGCAAACACTGCTCGTTTAGCCGCACAAATTTTATGTCACTCAATATTGTTGACTAGTAGACTTGTTAGGCGTCATTGCATATGTCGAGGCGTGTTAGTGTTAAAAAATAGTGTCTTTATTTATTTATTTAATAGTTCTGAATGTATTTACATACACATACGGTTTGATGAATTATTGATCATCTGTGCAGCGGAAGAACTTGATAGTGGCCGCGGTGGTTATGACTATGGCCGCGGTGGTGGTAATTATGGCGGCGGCGGTGGTAACTATGGAGGTGGTGGTGGTAACTATGGAGGCGGTGGACGTGGTAATTACGGAGGCGGTGGACGTGGTAATTACGGAGGAGGCGGTGGTAATTACGGAGGTGGGGGACGTGGTAATTATGGGGGAGGAGGTGGTGGTGGTTGCCGCTATGGACGTTGCGGTTATAGATGTTGTCTTGATGCCGCAGATGCTCAAGCCTTTTTGGCAAATGAAGGGAAGCCATAGATGAAGACCTTACATATGTAATCACTCACAGCAATGTCCATGTATACACCTACTTCCATTCCATAAATAATAATCTAGGTGTGATAGGACTGTGAGGAGATTATAAGAAATAAGATGCATCGTAGTGGGCTCTTGGTTTCCCACCTATGTATATTTGTCTAAGGGTTAGGTCGCTAACGTTTGGTTCCTATGGACGTTATGTATTGTATCATGAATATTTATAAATGGAGAAAATTGTAGTAAATGTCCTAATGTCCACTCCATTTAGAACATTTAACAACGTTCATTTTAGTTTTTTTTACATCGTTTTAATTTCAAAAGGGGGAGTGTTGTCGTACATTATTGATGGATACACTCAGATAATTCCGTACCCAAATTTAGAGCGATTTGGTTTGGATGAAACTTTTCACAGAGATAATAAAATTAATTGAATCAAATGTATTTCCACTTAATCGGGCTAAAATTTTTGTTCACTAGTTGTATTCAACTTCGCATGTTTATAGCCCGTGCCATTATTCACATCTATAAATGAACAAAAAAATAGTCTTAAATAATTTAAAAAACAAACCACCATTTTACTTTTTTCATCGTAGTTAAAAAGTATCTTGTCATGAACCAAAGGGACTATGGGTTTCTAAAAAAATTATCTTCGAAAGTAAAATTTACATTAATATTTTAACAAAAAAAAAATCTTAGTTGACTCATTTGGAGCAATGCGGATCGTTCTAAGTTCGTAGAATGCTTCATGATAGGCTTAGACATGTTTGAGAGATGATACACATTTCAGTAAACAAGAGACCGAGGAAAAGCGAGGTGGTTCTTAGTTTGAGAGTGATAAATTAAAATTCAGAGAAAGGAAAAAAATGAAATCTCAATTTTTGACAAAACATAAGACTTGAAATTTTGGAAAGAGAAAATATTACTTTAATAGAAATAAAATAATATTACAGGGGGGGAGGGAGATATCTTTTCATTGTTGGATATGATAATGCCGTGATAATAATTTTACTATTTGATAAAGAGATAAGACAATTATAGTTGAGAATTTAGACACCATGGCAACGGACCTACAACTGAGATTGAAAAATCATCTAATTAGTCCATTTCCCTCTTTTGCTCCATTATAATTTTGTTCCCCCTCTTTTACATGAGTATTTATTGGTTTCCCCCACGTACTTTAATTCAAAAACGAGGCTAAACAAGTAAACTCTTCACCCAGTACAAAAACCAATTTGTACTTATATGTAACTATGTCTCTCTCTCTCTAACGTACAATATCATCTACCATTAGTAAACCAAGACAAATGAAAAGTGAGGTGGTTCTTTGTTTGAGAGTGATAAATTAAAATCCAGAGAAAGAAAACAAAGTATATCTCAATTTTAGTTGAAACATAAAACATGAAAATTTGAGGGGAGAAAATATTATTTTTATAGAAATAAAATGATATTACGTGTTGGGGGGGAGGGGGGGGGGGGGACACCTTTTCATTATTGGATATGATAATTCCATGATAATAATTTTACTATTTGATAAATATATAAGACAATTTGATTTGAGGATTTAGACACCATGGTAATGAAACTACGGCAGAGATTGAAAAACTATCAAATTAGTGCATTTTCCTCTTTTGTTCCTTTATTATTTTGTTCCCCCTCTTTCACATGAGTATTTATTGAGTATTTAATTAAAAAACAAGGGTAAACAAGTAAACGCTTCACTCAGTACAAAAATTAATTCGTACTCATTTGTAACTCTCTCTCTCTCTCTCTCTCTGTATATATATATATATATCATCTTCCATTGCATGACTATATTTTTTTTTCGATCCTTAACTCCCACTACCAGGTATGGTTTCCCAAGACCTAGATTTTACAACTTGTGTTGTTTAGCTTTTGGCTCTAATTTTTCATCCGAACATTTTGTGTTGTTTAACTTCATCTCCATCTTTTGCCTCACTTTGAATCATTGGGTATCAGGAGTGATGACAGCGGTGCATAGTACAAAATGTTTCTCTCATCATATTTTTTAAAAAAACATTTTATTTTTTTTATCGTATCTTTGAACAAAATCCACAAGTATGAATCACCATATTCATGTTATAGACACCCTAATTTATGAATCCTTTGCTATTATCAGTAACTCTGATAACCATATATTGGTAACATGTTATGCCTAGATATAAGTATGTCATTCTAGATATTCATTTACTCTCTATTGCTAAATACTTACACTTTAGTGTGATCGTGTTATTAGATAATACATAATATTTATTGGTTTGTATTTTTTGATTAGGCTCATGGTGGTAATTTCGGTGGAAGGTGGTAGTTCAGAGCTTGTAGAGGTAAAGTTATTTTAGGGCTTACCCAAAATTGGCGGATAACTTCATAAAATTACATTGGGTTTAACGCAAAAGTAATATATTGTCTATTACAATGGGTTTAACGAAAGTTAGTATTTAGTCTCCTTAAATTTTGTTAACTTTTGAACTATTTTTTTATTCTTATTTAACATGAGGAACTCATTAGAGAACTTAAAAGTTTAAATCTTGAACCGCCATTTGAATATTAAGGGGTTGAAATTTTTAAAGATTTTAAGCAGAATTGAGTTTTAAATGACTCACTTCCTTTTGTTTATGTTTAAGATTTTGACACCTATTTTTCATATTGTTACGTTTTATTATGAATCGAGCTTCATCAATTCATGTTGTTCTCAATTTTAAATTATGTTTTAACTTTTACTCCTTTTTGTCATTTCTCTTTCACTTAATACTTCTTTTATATATTTACTTTATTTATTCGACACTTCCTAACCGTAATTTATTTATTCGACACTTACTAACGGTAAATTATTTATTCTACACTTACTAACTGAAATTTAAACTAATATTTTCCTACATTAGATAGAGAGCTTTATGTGTAAAGAAATGTTTTCACTTTAAATGGATATTTTAAAGTGTGTAAACTGATAATAAGAAAATAGTATGGGTTAAGGTGTAAATATTGGTAAAATGGGTGTTAAAATATAAAAAATCAAAGATAAAGTGAATTTATCAAATATGTGAAAAATGATCCTTTAATGTATAAAATGCACAAACTTATATATTAAAGATGTGTAAAGTGTAAAAATGTGAAAGTGATAGAGGCGGATGCCCCCAAATTTTAATTTTTCAAAAAATTATTTAATTTTCTTTTCCTTAAAAGCACAATCAACCAAATAAAAATAAAATTAAACTACACCAAAACTTTAAATTTAAATTTAAACACACATTTTAATTTCTACTTAAACAAAAATTAATTAAATTCAAGGTCTAAATATGGCCAACCAAAATGAACATAAATTTTGCCAAATTAATTAAGTCCAATCTTGAATTAAATTACCTTAAACATTATCCAAAATTGAAGTAGTATCAATTTAAATTATTTTGTGTTTAAACCAATTTAATAATGATTAAACCTAAGCATACATATAGGTGATTTTGCAAGATAAAAATAAACACAAACACACTACACCGTAATGTACGAGGAAAATTCACAACGGAAAAAACCTCGAACGACCCTGCCTATAAGTCCACTAAGTAAGGTATATTTACAAATACAAGGCAAAAAACTTACAACACATGAATTGACTCCGTCCAAGTCTCGAAGATTCTTCTTGCATCATTCTCCACCTAATTGACAACTACGAACTCCACCGCAGTCTCGAAATCCACTGATGGGGCACAACTACTGTCAAATACAAGTGATGGCCTTTCCACCACGCAACACTTCAAACAAATAGACTCCTCCGTCGAAACATATTTTTTATGGAATGAGAAAAGTAACCTGGTGCCAAAACATCTCCAAGCCAAGATATATAGAATTAGCAACTTGGATTAAACTAAAGCATGTGGGTGTATATTTGTGTCTTTCACAAATTAATTCATTAAAGTTTAAGAACACAAAACATCTCCAAGCTAAGATAAACAATATTTTTCTCTAGCAATTGGAAAATCCCACAAAAGTTACATAGAAAGGTGTTATTCCCACACTAAGTAAAGTCGGTAAAAGTTAGTGGGAAAAGTAGTGGGGAAAGGTGGTTAAAAAGGAAAACTGTCGAAAATTTTAATTTCAAGCCCATGTCGTTCGAACGATATTTTGAGGTCGTTCGAACGAGAATTCAGAGATAAAGCAAACCAAAAATTCATTGGAAAAATCTCGTTAAAACGAAGTGGTTCGAACGAAACAACAGAGAGTTGGAGCATAAAGTCGTTTGAACCTCGTTAGTAGTTCATTCAAACGACCTGGGAATCTCGTTCGAACGAGATCCCAGTTTTGTTCGAACGACATTGCACAAAATTCAGTTTCTTCATTTTAAGCCCAAAGCTTTTACACAAACTACTAAAATCATTTTCTGGGAGAAAATAAAGTCGATAAAAATGTTTTATTAATAATACACCCAATTAAAATATCCAAGGTCATAAATACATATAATTCTTGGTCACACGTTTTCAACTCTTCTCATGTCATAGGCTTGAAGGATACAACATGAACATTTATTTTTTGTCTCAAATTATTTTGTCCGGAATTAAGTCAATAATACAAATTGACTCGATTGAAAATTTGCCCTTACAAATATCCCCCTTTGGATATTTCAGTCAAAACCAAAGAAAAAAAATCTTATGAACCGTCAAGCATGCCCAGACACAATCCCAACCAAAAAAAAAATAGACACTTAACTCATCTCAAGGATGCTTTCCCGCTTTAACCAATTTGCCACTAAAGTTAAAATCCTGCACACTTAAACAAGCCATTAAACGCATAGAGAATATCAAAAGATTAAATGCTAAAAATAAATTCTCTCCCCTAATTAATTCTCCCCTTTCATCTAATATTGATCTTCCTAGAAAGACGTCTCTCCCTAAGTTAGATCTCCCCAAATTTCAAAGACTTAGAAACCATTTCTCCCCCTTTTTGGTCCGGAGAAAACAAAGGTTAAGAATTACAAAATAACTTATTTCTCCTCCAATTAAAGAAAATACCCCCCCTAAATTAAACAAGGGATATGTAATAGGGAAAAATAAGTGAAACATACAATGATGCATACAGTGACAAGATAATTTAAGCATATGGCAACAATGAAGTCCATTTAATCCATACAAATATTAATAAATATCACCTATAATGCGAGGACAAAAGATACCATAAAAGAATGTACTATGATAAGACTGGGATATCAACTAAAAATTTGCAACAAGTTAGATTCCAATTTTGAATTAAAAGCATATATGGACTAGAAAGAATGGAAAAGACTCAAAACATATATATATATATATATATATATATATATATATATATATATATATATATATATATATATATATATATATATAATAAAGTATAAAACTTATGTATGTCACAAGTTTGATTCATGATGTCATCTTTATAAATTTGTTTCTATTATCTATTTTACCCCTTATAAATTTGGATTCCCCCTCTTTTAACACACTCTAATTTGAGTCCCCCTTTTTTTTCAAAATTCAAACATAAGGGTACAATGGTATTTTAACCAATTCTGACGGTTACCCTCACTTTAATTTGAATGAATTCACTTATCAGACCAGTTACGAAACCCACGTCTTGGGAAAACCCACATCTTGAGAAAACCCAAATCCATTATGAGCCCTAAAAACTAATGAACCACAATGATCAAATCATGGCAGTTGTTCGGCGACAAGGCTTTATTCTCTCACTACATCATCGACTAATATTTTCCATGAGTCTCTCTCTCTCCATATCTCCTCCATTTCACTCCGGTAAAATCTGTCCATGGCTGTAATTGTTTTTTCTGTTTTTGGTTTCAAAATAAGAGCCACGCCCCTTGATTTCTAATCTGTAATCTTTTTTTGGTGTTAAGATTTGTATCTTGGTGTTTATATTTATGTTGATTTTTATATTCATAAGACACCATAGATTTGGGCAGCCACACCCCTTGATTTCTAATCTGTAATCCTTTTTTTCAGGCGTGTCCGTTTGAGCAGGGACGAAGGTGTATTTTTCAGTGAAGATGGGTTCGATTTTAGACATGTGCATTTATTTTCTTCTTGAAGTTTACCCAGATAGTTGGTTCTATGATAATTTTGTTTTACATTTGGTTGATGAAGGTTTGCCTTTAACTGAGCCTTTAGCTGATTAAAACCAAATGGGTTTTTTATCAATCTTTTTGCTGACTTAAAAAAGAGTAAACGACATAACTAGGTTCTTCCCCAATTAAATATGTGGAACAGAGGTGGATAGTTCTCTCCCTCTCTCTCTCAAATTAGTTTGGAGATGGGTTTTGTCATTTCGAAGGTCTTAAAATGGGGTTGGTTTGAACTATCTATTTTGGGGTCTTAAATTTAATTTCATCGACTTTTAATTTCATCACTCCTTTTATTCTGGGTTCTTAATTTTAATTTCAATGACTTTTGAATTCGATTTTAATTTTTTGTTTCTAAAATAATAGTTTATAAATGAATTTGTGTTGCAGATTTAGTTACTTCCTCGGTGTTAGACTCCATATTTTGGGTTCTGAGTTCAAGAATGTTTCTTACCCGTCAAAAGCATCTTTATATTAAGAATGATAATCTACATGGTAGATAGCAGTTATACCCGTGGACCTATGCATCTAGGAGGTTACCAGCATTGGAAGTGCAGTAGTTATGTTGTAGCAGTTATATAGTCGTGTATTTGTAGTGTAGTAGTGCTTGAGCAGTTACACTAACTTTGTATTATAAATCGGTGTGGATGAATAAGAACAGAACACACACTGCGTAGAATTTTTTCTCTTAAGCTTAAAACCTTTTTCAAAGAATGCTTCTCAGTTCAAATGGGTTCATATTAAAGTTTTAAGGTTCCTTTTTTTATTATTGAAACTTTTGCATACTCTTCAACGGAGTTGTACAAGTTTTAATTATAAAGACATTTTAAAAGAATAATATCAAATTATTGTGCGAAAAAATGTAAATATTTTTTTACAGTCTTGAGATAACATGTTATTTTGAATTATTCAGTTTATTTTTTAATATTTACACCTGCTATAGTAGGCATATAGCACACGTGTGTGCCGAAGTTCACTTTTTAAGTCTATATATTATAAAAGATTATTGTCAGGCTTTTATGATTTGTGATAAAAGGCTTTATAATTTTAAAATAACTTTTATTTATTTGATTTGACCAAAGTTTATTTTGTCCAATATTGTGATAAAGATGGGATGTAAAGTCTGAAAGTATGATGGAACGGAGCTCGAGGATCTCTAATAAATATGTCTTTCTACATCCTTGAAAAGAAGGAACGGAGCTCGAGGCAAGAAGGTTAATTTTGAGCTCCGTAAAATAGTACTTCTATAGAGCTCAGCAAACAGTAACTTTCATTGAAAAGAATAAATAATGATTTTTGGTTTAGTTTTTGAAATCCAGTCCAAACAAGTACCACTATCCATTTCTTACTATTTGACATTTGAATGACTTGCCTAAATTTACATACTATATATAAGATGTTTCAAAAGTTGATGGCAGACCCTTTCCTATATATTCTTATAGATTTGTTTAATATTATTCTAAGGTTACACATATGAGAGATTTTACAAGTTTTTTAAAATTTCACATTTTTATTACATTCCATTCCAATGGGCATATTATTATATGCTTGAATTGATATTCTGTAGTGCCATTTATTAGCAATTCACTTACAGATCTACAAAACGAATTAGATATTAAGTTCTTTTATCATCAAATTTTTTAATTCAAGTAAGTTAAATAAGTGAATTCACTTCTATCAAATTTTTTAATTAATCAAGTTAAATAATTGATTTTTTTTTTATTATTAGAAAAATGAAATGTTGCATTACTTCTAAAAAAGGAATAAGGGAACTTATATACTTTTTTTCATTATTTGACATTGGGATGCTTCGAGGTTTTTTTACGGTTACACCATTGTATATCTTTAATCTATGCTCACAATTATTGTGTTTTTGGGATGTTTGACAAGTTTCTATTTTTGGGAGTTAAATTTATGAATTTACAAAATTACACATTCGATCTTAATCATTTAGTTCCATTTTTAAACGATTGGACATATAAATGTAACTAAATTATGATATAAATACGTTTTTGGAAATTTGTTGATTTCTCTTTTGTGTATAAAATTACTGACTACTTTATAACTACTCTATAATGACTAGATATGTACATTCTTGATTTTTTTGGGTGATATTACTCCTAAGCCCGTACATTTACCAAAAGTTATTGACTGATTTAGGAGAAATGTAACGTACTGAGTTATATCTTAATCATGTGGGCGGGTCCATGGTGGGTCTTTTGTTGTCAATTTTTTTAATTATTATTGTATGGATGGTTGTTTGTTTCAATATTTAATATTTAATATTTTTCTATCAATGATTGGCATTTTATAGTATGAAAATTTTCATATAAGGTGTCATATATTGATATTTTATACAGGAATGCATTTGGGTCTTAGTTGAATATTTAGTATAAATGTTAATTGGAATATGGTACAATTGGGTTTGTTGTTTTAGTTCTTTTTAATAATTCATTCATTCTTATTTTTTGTAGTTGTTATGTTATTTTAACGAAATGGTTTCATGTTTTTCTTTTAAAAGGTTTCTTCCTTTAAAGTCTTTTGTTGTAGTGTTTATTTTTTGTTCAGAAGTTCTGCTCCCATTGTCGTAGCAGATCTACTTGGGGTAGCATATTTGTTCCCATTGTCGTAGCCATCGAGGTTTTCTATTGTAATAGAAAAAAAGGGGAGTTTTGATGGTGATTTTTGTGTAGTCGCCGACAAGATGATCCGCTCCAGTTGGTCTTTTTGGTGTTTAACGGTTCAAATTGCCCAATTTTTTAAACTTAAAGGTTCGTAACATGGGTTATTTTAAAAAAAATTATTTGTTGCGAACTTAATACGACGTATGGTCCTATCAATGATGCCCAATTTTGAAAATTTGTATCGTGCCTTCAGGCATGGGCATACCCTAGTGTATATATATATATATATATACACACACAAATATAGATCAATAATGCACACGCGCATACACATAGGTATAAAGACCAAGAATTATATGTATTTATGACAAAAACGTGTATTTAAGGCTTTCCACACTCATATAGCAAAAACATGTCTAAATAAATGTGATAAACGGAAGTGAGGGGGTGTGAACTAGAGACTAAAGGAATATAGACCCAATCACCTAAACATGATCACAGAGTTCTCAGTTGATTGCAAAACTTTATCACACTTAAATATAGCCTCACGTGACAATATAAATTGAACTCAATGACTAAACATACACAATGCACACAAGCCTAGAATTTCGATGATTTTACAAACCAATAGATTCATAACGAAACACCTTAACTAGGATACAAAGTCATCGTGCAAACCTGTTAATACATCAAACCAAACTTCCTCATTAATATTCTTTTTCTTTTTTCTTTTTTCTTTTTGAACATATCAACTAAACTAAATAGGCCTTGGCTACTTTTTAGTAAGCTAATTTTTTAAGGCCGAATTTCAATGGTGACTTTTCATGCAAAGTAATTTTGTCTTTCGCAACCCGATTCCAATGATAAATAACTACGCCGGATAGACGTATTTTTCTAATTTTTGTTTAATTTGCGAAACGGTTCTTACGTGCACAAATCCTCCATAGTCATAACAACAAGTAGATGAATAAATTGATAGGAGAACATCTCACTTAGCTCAAATATACACGTGAAGTTAAATTTCAAATGAGCTCATGCATGTGTGAATCGAGGTATATAAAAATAGAATCCATTAAGCAACACAAAATCAAACTAATCCATGAAAACATGATAAAGAACGCTTTAAGGATTGAAAATCTTAACCAACAAGTTCTATCAACATATGAGATATAGGATTCAAACACAAGTATATACCACATAAAATGTGTAAAATCAAAATACACACACAAAAAAATCTCATGGAGTTTTTCAAATTTTTTAACCTAAAAAAAAATTCAACTCAAAAGAAAAAAAATCTTTTTTTAATTTTATTGAATACCAAAAAAATGAAAAGACTAAAATAGAAAAGATAAACAAGTCATAATTCTAGCACGACATATATGATGAAGCAAAGACTAGAAAGAATATATCATGATGCACAAAAGCGGTGTATGCAAACAAAACATAACACATTCAACCTTTAGATTTAGTAAGGAAGGTGTCACGTGCAAGCAAATGAGAATAAAAAATCATGTCTTGTAAGGACGCCAAATTGGATCTCCTAACCCAAACAAGTGAAGAGTGACACTCTCGGGATTTGGGAATTTTGGTGACACTACCATTGGACTTCCTAGGACCATTTTTAAGATCAAAACAAAATTTTCTAAGATGACCGTTTTAACCACAATGTGTACAAGCAAAGACACGACGAAAAGTAGTACCTAAGGATTGACCTTCGAAGGTGTTCCTAGTAGATTCTCTCAAACTAGTGGTTTCTGCATTTTTAGTCTTTTGAAGGTGTTCCTAGTAGATTCTCTCAAACTAGTGCTTTTGGCATTATTAGTTGAAACATTTTGAGTATCAAAGCCAATACGATACAAGTCATTTTTAATTTGGACAGTTCCAAGTATTTTGTCTAGTTTTTCAGACCTCCATTATAAATCAAATTCGACCGTACTTGAATCTCGAAATTTCTCTTCTAACTCTAAAATTTTGGACTCAAGTAAACACTTACTCTCTTCAAACCCAAGAAGCTCTTTCTTCATAGCCTCCATTAAACCTCTAAGGCTATCTCTCTCACCTTATAAATACTCAAGATTCTCACGAAGAGCTCTCTCACGTGCCGTAATGTCTTCCACTAAAGCACTCTCATTATTAACCTTGGCACGTTCTCTCAATCAAGCTTCTAACTTCAAGTCTGCCCTTTTTAATTTAATCAATTCGGTATACAATTATTAAAAATCTACTTGAAGTTCACTCTCATCAACCTCATCCTCATTTTCACTCTCACTTTCTTCCCCACTCTCTATACCATCAAATTTTTGGTATTAACAAACAATGGCCTCGGAAGTGACATGTAACGGAATATCTTCATGGAAAGATTCACTATCAATGGTCACATGACTTTCCATGAAGGCGGAAAATTTGCACTCAATGGGGGAATTGGGTCCCTCTTCCTATCACTATCACTAAGGGTGTCATTATATGAAATTAGTTGCTTGCCATCCCTCCTTAATTTAGTGGGATATTCTCTAGCCCTATGGCCATAACCCTCACAACCATAACATCTATTCGAATCGTCCCTACTAAGATCTTCATTATACTTTATAGGGAATTTCTCGACTTTGTCATACTTAGACTTATCAAATTTCTTAAAATCCTTTTTAACACTGACTTTATTAAACTTAATAAAATTTCTAAACTTCCTAGCAAACATAGACATCTCATCGAAATCAATGTCACTCTCATCATCCAAAACTTATTTTTCCTCCTTTTGGGGTTTTAAAACGATTCCCATTTCTTTTTTTTCTCATCCTTATAGGTAAGCATGTCAAGTTCATAGGTTTTCAAGTCACCTACGAGCTCTTCAAGTTTTGTAGAGGCTAAAGTGGGTAAAAAATTTAATACGGTCACTTATGGAATAAACCTATCGGCTAAGCACATCCAAATTTTCTTTACTACACGGTTGTCGGGTATATTTTCTCCAAAATTAAAAGATGAATTAATGATATCGAAAAGTCTAGTATAGAATTCATCAAAAGTCTCACTTTCAAGTATTTTAATAGTTTCGAATTGAGTGGTGAGGTTTTGGAGTTTTGAATCTTTCATGACACGAGTTCCCTCATAGGTGAGTTCTAAAATATACCAAGCCTCTTTAGCAGTTTCTCATGTCATGATATATCAAAATTCATCCGGTGTGACTGCTCTAAAAAGAGCATTCAAACCCCGGGAATTTATGTTTGCCAATTTAAGTTGATTCTCACGCCATCTCTCTAAGGGTTTAGGTACACACTCATTTTCAACTAAACACGTAGGTGGAGACCGCCAATTAACTACGAAATGCCAAACACTCTCATCTAGGGACTTAAGTGCCGATTTCATTTGCGCATTCCAATACACATAATTTGAACCATAAAAACAGGAAATTTTGAAAACGGTGAAATTTTCAATTTTTAAAACAACCCCAAAAGGACCTAACGCAATAACTTAGCGCTCCTTCCTATGATACCACTTGATAGAGGCAAATGCCCCTAAATTTTAAACTACAAATTATTAGATGGTTCAGTTATATTCCAAATGTAACACCCCGCCCGCCCGGGGAGAGCGAACGGAGCGCTAATGCGATAAAATAAATCCAAATCCACAAGTGACAAGGTATAGTGCATCTAAATAAACCCACAATAATATAAATCCACTAATCTCAATCTCTTCAATTACAACAAGTCTCTCGAATAAATACAACATCTAACTTGAAAAATAAAATACAAATCTTCAAAGCTCTATACATCAAAATAATACAAATCTTTCCCAAACAATCCTCGCTAAAATCAATCTCCATAGTGCCCCAAAATCCGCGCTAACCTGCCACTCAAAGAAAATATGGGGAAGTACACAATACGACAAGAAAAATGCTCAACAAATATATGTTAGCGATGAATAAAACGTAACAATACGAGTACGAATATTCAAATCAAAATGCAAATCTCAAAGCATTTATCAATATAATTTCTCAACAACACTTTAACCGGTTCACCAGGCCTCACCACATCCGTATATGCTTTATCAAGCCATAGCCCGGGAAACAGGAATTTTGGCGAGTACTCAACATCCGTGCCATATTAAAATCTCATGACAACGTGCTCATCAACAATATAATGATACCACATGAATCAAAATAATTTCAACAATTATTTTCCAGATTTCAATGAATTTATCAATTCAAATATGAGTTCAATTAAAAAGAATTCAAAAAGAATGACACTCGCGAGATTTAAGGAGCATATTGTGTAAAACCCATACCTCAAGCCATGATGAGAAAGCAACGATCACATCCTCAAGATCAACACAAAAGATCTACAAAAGCTCCTCCAAGAACCTCCAACAAAATAGCCCCAAGAACACCTCTAATCTAAGGTTGGAACTCACAAATATCAAGGGCCAATGTGTATATAAAAAGAAGTGGAATATAAAATATATTTGCTACCAAAATTTGTGCCAAAAGTAGGTTAAAAAGGTTTGCCCACGACTTCCTTTTATAATGCAAAGATATGAAGAGTTGGAAGACAAAAGACTCCTTTAAATAAGGCAAAGAAATGAAGAGTTGGAAGTCAAAACAACTCTTGAAAATTACTTAATGTTCACCGACTTAGTATTCCAAGAGTTAAAAACATTTTAAAATCATTTTAAAATCCGTTTTAACTCCGTTTTTTAAACCGTTTAAAATTCTCGCCTTTAAAAATAATAACAAACATATTTGAGCAATAAAAATAATTTTATCAAAAACTTTATTTTCCTCCATTTTCCAGAAATTAATTAAAATAGCCCAAAATTACGCGAGTTATTACACCAAGCTTTAAATATTCAAAAAAATATTCAATTATCTTTTCTTTAAAAGAACAATCAACCAAATAATATTTAAATTAAACTACAAGTGAAATTAAACTACACTAATACTTTGAATTTAAATTTAAACACACATTTTCATTTCCACTTAAATAAAAATTAATTCAATTCAAGGTCTAAATATATCCAACCAAAACAAACATGAATTTTGCCAAATTAATTAAGTCCAATCTTGAATTAAATTACCTTAAACATTATCCAAAATTAAACTAGCATCAATTTAAATTATTTTGTGTTGAAACCAATTTTATCTTTATTATACCTAAGAATACATATAGGTGATTTTGCAAGGTAAAAATAAGCACAAACATACTACGCCGCGATGTACGAGGAAAACTCACAACTAGAAAAACCACGGACGACCCTGCCTACAAGTCCATTAAGTATGGTATTTTTATAAATATAAGACAAAAGACTTACAACACATGACTTGACTCCATCCAATCCTTTACGCTTCTTCTTGAATAAACCTCTACTTAGTCGACAACTACGGACACCACCGTAGTCTCAGAATTCACCGATGGGCCATGCTACCGTAAAATTCAAACGATGGCCTTTCCATCGTTGTAACAAGCAACACTTCGAACAAACGTACTCCTACGAGGAAACATCTGTTTTATGGAATGAGAAAAGTAACCCGATGCCAAAACATCTCCAAGAAAAGATATATACATGTAGGGACTAGGATTAAACTAAAACAAGTGGGCGTATATTTGTGTCTTGAACAAACTAATTCAAGAAATTTTAATAACACAAAAAGAAACTTTGGATAAACATTTTTTCTCTCTAACAAAAGTGTTCTTCCCACACCAAGTAAAGTTGGCAAATGTTCGTGGGAAAAGTAGCGGGGAAAGGTGGTTAAAAAACAAAACTACCAAAATTTTCAATTTCCTACCCAGGTCATTCGAACAACATTTTCAAGTCGTTCGAATGACACTGTTCGAACGAGAATTCAACAATAAAACAAGCCAAAAATTTGTTGGAAAAATCTCATTCAAACTAAGTGGTTCGAATGAAAGAATCGAGAGTGGGAGCATAAAGTCATTCGAACCTCATTAGTAGTTTGTAACAACTTGGGAATCTCGTTCGAACGAGATCCCATTTTCGTTCGAACGACATTACAGAAAATCAAGTTTCTTCATTTTAAGACCAAATCTTTTATTGAAAGTAGTAAAATGATTTTTTGAGAGAAACTGAAGTCGATAAAAATGTTTTACTAAAAGCATACAATTAAAATATCGAAGGGCATAAATATATATAATTGCATTCATACCTTTTACACCTTGGATTGATATAAAGATGATGACGTGAAACATGGCAATGATGAATATATATAATTACCTAGCAATGATGAAACTTTAAAGTTTCATCATTTCCAGGTAATTTACTTAAAGTGTAACAATTTTATGAATTAAAAATGTTGGTGAATGTTATTGCACTAGTATGGGTAAAATTGAATTAAATCCTAAAATGTGAATGATTTTTGGTATAAAATCAACGTGTGCATGAATAAAGGACCTAAAAAAGAAAGTAATAATTTTCCAAGTGTTAATGGAAAACCGGACAGTTAAGTCCAGGATTTTGTCTTCGGTCCATAAATGTTAAATAATGTGAACATTGAAATACTGATGAGCACATTGAAAAGATAATGGAATGTTCGCATTATGACGGAGAAATAATTAAGTAGGGCATATCGTCCTTAGAGGTGAAAGACCCCAAAGTAACTGCAGTACCATATGGTGGCGAAGACTGGTGGTGAGAGGTCACAAAGTCCGTGGTTGTTGGCTAAATCCCAAAGATAATCAAGTAATCGATAACATTATAAGAAATGGTTATAAGATAGAAATAACCTAACTTGTGTGAGTAATTAAAGTTCCGATTTAATATAATGTGGATAAGTAAAATGAGAACAATGATTAAAATCCAAAAGAAAAGTGAAATGGTTAAGCAAGGTGACTTAATGAATATTTAAGCTATCTAATGAGGTTTAAACCCATAATAACACAAGTGTGCCTGTTATGTAAGGCTTTTTATATTAACGAATATTCTCTAACACGTGTGCTCATGTGTTGTAAGAAATTCTTAAGTAATGATTAAGCAACTCTGCTCTGTATTAATGAACATCGAGTAATGAACGTTTCGAAAGTAAATGAAGAGGTTTCCCCAACAATTGCTAATTGTTTAACTATGTAAGATAATGGGAAAGAATTCTATCTTAAAGCAAAAAATATAAAATGATTATTTTTTAAAGACAATGAGAACATATGGTATCCAATAACGTTTTTGAAGTAAAACAGTTTAATCATTTGGACATGTATTTTTAAAGGTATATATATTTATATAGGTATTTACGTATTTTCACATGCATGTAGTGGTAGTGTGTGAGTATGTTTTCTACCGTTAGTTTCTATACTTCATTTGTATAAGCTCCTACTAAGCATTTGGTTCATGTCCTTCCTTTTGTTATGACAGGTTGTATGATGTCCCATATGTTGAGAGCGTTGTATAGATAAGTCACTATTTGTATTTACGATTAATAACTTTGTTTACTTGGCCTTGGGTGCACTTCCTTGGGTCCCTATCACATAATTGATAAAAGTTGGTATCACGTGCTAACAAGAGTAACGTTAGATGACAATAAAATTGGATTAGAAACATTATTTAGGTTGTTCCAATGCACTTTACAATTAACATACGAGCCAGATCGAGGTAATCCATTAATAACCCTAAAATTGGGGTCGGGGCATTACAACTTGGTATCAGAACTTTGGGTTAAATTTTCCTTTCGGGTGTGATGTGGTGAGGTCAGTAGTTGATCTTCTTGACATCGATGTAGGTTCAGGTCGGTCATGCTTGATTAGTGGTGGTTTTAGTTCATATCCTGGACGATGAAGTGAATGACGTTAGCACAATGTGAAACTCTTTATGAGATGGAAAATGGCTAAGTTTGCAGTCTTTTATGCTCTATCGTATTTGTGATGAAGATGTATTGGTAATTCATAGGTGTAAGTGTAATCCAATAGTGGCACCATCGTGATCTTTGTGTGAGATTTATTTGGTGCAAACTTTGATGATGAGAGTAGCCTTAGTAATGGTGGAACTCGAGTAGTGTTTGTTGCAAACTAGCTGTAGAGGTTGTATATTTCATCTATGGAAGTTAGGTGACTGAGTGGCGTTCATAAGTACTGATTCCGTGATGAGAACATATTGGGTACCTTAGTTGAGGATTTGAATTTAATGTATCTTGATTATAGTGTGGGTCTACATAATCATGATGATTTGAAGTAACCAAGGAGTGAACCTGAAGAAGTATTGATGATTTAGCTTCATGTATTAGTCCTGTAATGGTCTGGAATAGGACCCTTGCAACATCAATTGGGTGAACCTCTTTTTAGGCAATATCTGACGGCCAGTGTCCTACCAAAACTCTAGCAGTATTAATTTATAGTCTTAGAGATAATATTCTAGTATCGAGGAAGGGACCTCTTGATGCAACTGTGGTGTGGGAATTGGTGTTTATATGAAATACTCGATGTCCTGTATCATAAAAAAATATCTAGTTGTATTAGATTGTAAGTTAGCACATAGTATGGGGTTTAAATAGCGAGGAAATTTAGTTTTCATGGTTGAACACTCATTATGAATCAAATGATGTAGTCTAGTGAATTTAACTGTGGGTTGGCATTTTGGGTAGGCACGTGAGTTGTATTAAATGACTTTTGGAGATAATTACTAAAGTGGGTTGATGAAATTAACTTTACATTAGTAATATGTATAGACACGTAAATTGGTATTGATAATTCCATGGAGGTGTTACTAGAGTTTAGGTAGTGAGTTATTAATGCGTGGGGCAGACATTCCTTAGTAATAATGAACTTAAGGTTGTGTTCCATGTATTATGACAATAATGATGTCTCTCCATGAACCTTTAGGATACCTTACGATGTCAAGGATATAACATTTATATTGGTATGTCATGTAGTGGACAGGATTGATGCGTTGAGGTTATGAGTTGGTTTCCACATCGGTTGTCATATAGGATTCCACCATAACGATTCTTACACTGGGATGTGTATGTCCACTTTGGAAAGTGATTAAATTTGTGTGTTTTCCATGAAATGTGTGGGATAATCATTGTTGCATCGAGGTTAATGTTGTAATATACATTTCGCAGTAATAAATTTGATGTTGTGTAGCATAGGTCAGGACAAAGATTCTTTATCGGCATCAAACTGTGACTCATGCACTTCCCTAAGCTTTGCCTGAAACGATAAAAAACACATGATTAGTAAAATAAGTAAATTAAAAAATTATAACGTAATTAATAAAAAGTAAATTGTCGGATTACTTACAATCGTGGCCGCGATGCTCGGGGATAGCTCCTAACCCTCCATTTTCTTCATCCTAAGAGCCACATAAGTATAGAGCCTATGTGTCTTACCCCTAGGTCCACTCCCTGTCCCCTGAAATAAAATAGAGTAAAATTAGTATCGGCCCCGCAAAGTAAAATAATGTAGAATAATATAATTCTGTAGTTATAGAAGAATTAAATCTTACCATCATCCTATGCTCCACCTCGGCGTAAGACGTCTGGCCGGAGTAGTGCACGTCCATCTTTTTTACCCAATTTTCCCTCCCCGATTGGCGAGAATCCAATTGTAGCTCCCCGATCTCATTGTCAATTAACTTTCTCCATTGTGCCAATGAGATCGGCTCCTTCGGCGGGATGCATTCACGCAGTCGGATAACGGACTGTCGTGTCTTCCCAAAGTACCGGGTCCGCATATTTTTCTTCTACATCTTATGTTGCTCCCTCAACTGGTCCAAGACTGAATCGCAGTGCTTTGGATCCAGGTTGAATTGTTCCTGTCCAACAAATACAATGTTAGTTGCGAATAAATATAAATATAAAATGAAATGAAATCGAAATCGAAATCGAAATCAAAATCAAAATCGAGATTGAAATTGAAATTTAAATATTCATATTCATATAAATATAAATACATTACTTGAAGTGCCACCCAAACAGCTAACTTGAGCTCATATGACACCTCCTTCCAACTAATGTAGACCGGGCCGATGATCGTCTTTATCAGCTCGAGGCATCTCGCTAATAACCCCGACTTATTCTCGATGGACATCCCCAATTTGCCATATTTAGGGAGCTAGGGGCCGAGGATCCCTCATCACCTCCGCTACAACCGAGCCTATATGACATCATCATAACCAGCATCATCATCCTCGCCTTAATACCTGAAGGAGACATTTGTTGTAACAAAATGTTATTAGTACAAATCAAAATGAATTAGAAGAAGACATGCAAATATGTACAATTACTACAAGTAAAAATGAATTGTTACTGTTAAACATCCCCACCCCCACCCCTACTGCCCACGCACACTACACAAGAGTGAAAATGATAAAGTGCAAATCAATTAAAAGCATTAAAAATAGATGTTTTGGTACAAATTGGAATATTTATTACAAATTGAAAAATTGTTTAAAATTCGAGTTATCATAAAAAATGGATGTTTCGGTACAAATTGGAATATTTATTACCATCCCTACCCCCCCCCCCCTTCACCACACACACACACAAACAGCCCCACCCCCTCCCCACCCCCCACCACACACACACTCACACACCCAGCCCCACCCCCACCACACACACACACACACACAGCCCCACCCCCTCCCCACACCCACCCCTTCCCCCACCACCACACACACACGCGCACACACATGCACGCATATACACACACACACACAGAGATATATATATATATATATATATATATATATATATATATATATATATATATATATATATATATATATATATATATATATATATATGGGAGAGAGAGAGAGAGAGAGAGAGAGAGAGAGAGTGAGAGAAAATATGTGCAAATCAAAATGAATTGTTACTACAAATATGTACAATTATTACAAATAAAAATGAATTGTTACTGTTAAACATCCCCACCCCCACCCCTACTGCCCACACACACTCACACTACACAAGAGTGAAAATGATAAAGTGCAAATCAATTAGAAGAATTAAAAATGGATGTTTTGGTTCAAATTGGAATATTTATTACAAATTGAAAAATTATTTAAAATTCGGGTAATCGAAAATGGATTGATATTCGGTAGGAGCAGCTAAGTCATCCACACTACTATTTAGACGCTTTGGCGCGTGTTGGAAAATTGACCACGGCTCGTTGTTGATATACTCCGAGTAAAACACTTGGTTAACCTTTTGAAATGCACAAACAAACGGCTCATCGGTCACGTGGTCAATGCTCTTCAACTTGGACAAGTCAACCATGATCAAATTGGTGACATGATCAACTTTACAAGCATTTTTATCCTCAACTCTTACCCAGTCACTGTAAAATACAACATCTTTGAAGCTTATATAGTCCAATTCAAATATATTTCGGATTACACCGTAGTAAGTCATTTCAGCTTCAACAAGGTTTTTATCTTTTGCGCTCGCTCGAATGAAAGTAAGAGCCTTGTATGAAATTCCCTAGTTCTGTACATTTGTACTTTCCTCGTACACTTTAGCGCCGAAAACGTAACCGTTCAATCGATAATTTTTGTATTCTTGTGCCCGAACAAGGGTCCAGTGGCTAGACGAGCAAACCTTGATGTGGCATCACCCGTCTTTAAGAGCTGAGAATATAGATAAATTAATTATATTAGTTGAAAAATTTAAGTGTAATGTAACGTTATATAGAGGCCATTTTCATTATAATTACCTCTTGTGTCAACCACAACCTAAATTCGCTGTCTGATTGTACCATTAATGTCCGTCTTTTATTGTTCTCACAGGCTTCATATTTTCCGCATTTTACAAAATTAATCATGTATAAAATAATCTAAAATAATGTTAAACATTATAATAATAGAAACTTACTTTTTCCATTCTTCGACATCTTCATATGTGTCAAATAGATAATGAGCTACTTGTTCATGTTGCAAACTCATTAATTTCACTCGTTTTCCCATCACATGACCACCATCATCGACGAACTCATCAGTGTCATCAACGCTGGTCGAGTCAGGAATATATTCCCGAGTATATATTGATGACTCCACGGTGATGTATTCCTCTGCAGTTGATCCTGCAATGTATCGCGTATTCTTGACTTAATCTTTAAAAACTTTCGTTAATCTTTCAAACGGATACATGCACCAATATCTAACTGGACCATAAAGAAGAGCCTCGTCGCATAGGTGTACCAACAAGTGAACACTTATGTCAAAGAATGTTGGGGGAAAGTACTTCTCCAACACACAAATCGCTTTGGTCACTGGGTTCTTGCTTGACTACCTTCTCACACAAGAGTGAGAAGGTAATAATAATTTTCATAATAGCCCTCCACAAATCCTTGTGCTTGGAGAAATAGTGCTTAAACAATAGAGGGACCAATTGCATGATCACACGCCAATCGTGGGACTTACACTTATGTAAATCATGAGTAGCATAATTCAAAATCCTTTGCAAGTTGGACGAAAAATTAGATGGGCCCTTCAAATTATATATTGTGTCTAAAAGCACCTTCCTTTCCCCACTCATCAAAGGAAACGCACCAGGGGGAATTATTGTCCTTCCCCTGCTATCTTCTTTCAACCATAGTTGTGGCTTAAGTTTTAACGATTTAAGGTCTTTTCTTGCATTTTTTCCATCCTTCGAATGACTCCCCCCAAGGCAAGTGCCCATAATACATTCAACGAAGTTCTTCTCTGCATGCATCACATCCAATACATGGCGCACCGGGTTATTCTTCCAATAAGGCATGTCAAATAAAATTGACCTCCAAGACCATGCCTTTCTTATCTCAGTTTCATTCCCAGTTGGGGTCTTCTTATGCTTGACATTCTTAAATTTGTGATTCTTACCTGGCATATTATGGCCACATTCAGAAGATTTACTTTCATTTTCTGAGCCTGAAAGTTTTCTCGGCAGAAGCCTATGTTTAACCCCGCCCAGTAAAAAATAGGAACCTTTCTAAAATCTGAAACTATGAGACGGGGGTAAAAACCTCCTATTGCAATGGTATACATTTTTTGAGCTAAAGGATAGGCAAAGAGACTCAGTATCCTCTCCATAAATAGGACACCCCAAATAACCATGTACTACACAATCGGATAATGTCCCATAAGTTGGAAAATCATGAATTGCCCACGTCAACATAGCTTTCAGCGTAAACTCTTCTTTTCGGAAAGAGTCAAATGATTTCCCACATCACGGGATTACCAACATCGCAGAGGGGTCACGACTCTATATGGGTAATCATGGATCAATTGACCAAAGTTGCTCATTTTTTGCCAGCCCGGACAGACTACACTATGGGACAGTATGCCCAGATTTTCATAGCGGAGATAGTAAGACTCCACGGTGGTTCCTCTCAATATTGTGTCTGATCGAGACAAGATATTTGTTTCACGATTTTGGGAGAGTTTCCAAGAATCCATGGGTACGGAGTTGCAGCTGAGTACAACATTTCACCCGCAGACAAATGGGCAGACCGAGCGGACAAATCAGATGTTGGAAGACATGTTGCGGATGTGCATCCTAGACTTTGGAGGAGGTTGGGAGCAGTACCTTCCACTAGTGGAGTTTGCCTATAATAACTCCTACTTGTTTACTATTGGCATTGCTCCATTCGAGGCGATATACGGTAAACCTTGTCGTTCCCTAGCATGTTGGCTAGAGGTGGGGGATAACAAACTACTTGGGCCCGAGGTGATTCAGGATACTTCGGTAAGGATAGAGATGATACGGAGCCGTATTTGGGTAGCTCGGGACAGACAGAAGAGTTATGACTATGCCAAGAGATTCTTCAGAGAATTCAAGGTGGGGGATCAGGTGCCACTCAGATTGTTTCCTATGAAGGGGATTATGCGTTTAGTGAAGAAAAGGAGATTGGCACCTAGATACGTGGGGACATTTCCTATCATCGAGAGAATTGGGTCAGTTACGTACAGACTTCAGTTACCGAAACACCTGCATAGGATTCATGACGTGTTCCATATTTCCTCACTAAGGAGATATCTTAGGGATGATTTGGCCCAAACCCACATTTTTTTAGAGGACATTGATCTACAGCCTGATAGTTCCTATGAGGAGGGAACGATTGCAATTCTGGACCACAACGAGAGGAAACTGAGGTCAAAGATAGTACCGTTAGTACGTGTTCAGTGGCGGTATCATAATGCCGAGGAGTCCACCTGGGAGCGCGAGCATGAGATGCGAGAGCGTTATCTAGAGTTATTCTTGCCAAGTATACTTTATTTTCTGAATTTCGGGACGAAATTCTATTATTAGGGAGGAAGTATGTAATACCCCGTAATTTTAGTGATTTTATTTAATTGGATTAATTAAATTAAATGGTAATTGATTGGAAATTAATCCGAATTTAAATACTAACGAGACGTGAGTCTGTATTTGATTATGATGGTAATATTGCGTATTACTGAATTTATATGGTAATATATGATTTTGGAAATTATTAAAATTGTCGCGAGTCATAAATACGACGATTTGAAAAATTAAGTTGGGACGCGCGTGCTAGTCGCGTCAGAAATCAAGTTAATTAGATTAAAAATTAAATTGCAATTTGATTAACCGTGTGGTCAATTAGAGAGTGACAACGTGTTCGGAGTGGTCGAGATAGTCAGAAAACACTAGCCGGGGGTTTAGTTTGGGTCCCGGGGCATTTTTAAGCCAAACCGGCAACCTGGGAGGGTATTTTGGTCATTTTAAAAATTATGGAATTAAGTCCCACAAATTATAGTGTTTATTTATTTATTATTGGAAAGTCCATTAGGGCCATTATCAGCCAAAAACAAAGAGTGGGCTACGTGAGTTGGAGGAGAAGTTGCATGAGGTTTCCAAAACCTAGCCACCAACCACCACCACCAAATCTTGACGAAATTGTGATTGAAAAGAAGGAAAGAACCAACCCTCAGGCACCATCAATGATTCTGAACATCAAACTTAAGGCAAGTGATTTAATTCCATTAGTTTTCAGTGAATATATCTTCCATGTTAGTGTCGAAATTAATCCTTGTATTGAAAGATAATAAAAGCCCATGAAACTTGAGGTAGATCTATAAATCTTGGATAGGAAATTGAATGTAGATTAGTTCTGGACGAAATTCAGTAACCAAAATATAACCCTTGATGAATTAAGAACAGATTTCAGAGGAGAAATATCATGATCCTTGAAGAAAATAGAAAACTAGGGTTCTTATGAAGGTTTGATCCATATAAGGTAAGTTGTTAACGATTTAATGGTTTTGAAACGTTAACAATATTGTATTTAGGTAGTAAAATGATCCTATATCCTTAGTTTACAATTTCACTCCTTGTAATGGAGTTTTGGGACGAATCTGAGTATGAAAAAC
This sequence comes from Sambucus nigra, assembly GCA_949130495.1. Lineage (NCBI taxonomy): Eukaryota > Viridiplantae > Streptophyta > Magnoliopsida > Dipsacales > Adoxaceae > Sambucus > Sambucus nigra. The sequence goes on along the minus strand of OX422220.1, from coordinate 493,211,508 downwards.
AAAGCAGTCCGTAACGTTATCTGGTGCGATCGATCGATCGATATTCATAGGTCGATCGATCGACCACCATCGATCAATCGACATTCAAGGTCGATCGTTCGACCTTCCCAGAATTGTGACATTTTCCCCTTATTGAATTTTAGTAATTTCGACCCTAGAGATTTACCTTGTGAACACTTTTTAGATTTAAGGAAAACCAATAGGCATGTATATGAGACCCGAATTATTATTAGAATTAAATTTGGGAGTTATGTTAGACCTAATAAGATTCGACGAGTGAGGTACTATTAAAGACCGCGATTAAATGAGTGAAATATAAATAGTTGATAATATAAGGTTAGTGGCAGAAATATGGACCTTAAGAGTATTGGATTAAAGTGTGGAAATAATAGGAGACTTAGTAACCTTTATGAGTTATGTTTTAAGTAATTGAAACTACGACGTGAGATGTGTCGGTGGACTATGTTATATAACTATTCGAAAGTATAAAAATGTACTAATTGGATAAATGGTATAGGGATTGAGAATATACCTTTAATAATATTATAAATTATCTATGTTGTTTAAATGCTTAGTATATGGATTTATATGTGTATGACATACCTTTCATACTTGCTATCACGGGAGGTCGGCTTTCGAACAGGGCCATCTAATCCTTGTATGCCTACGGGGGGATTTAGATTGGTACCTTAAGGATATAGGGATGTGAATGACTTATTTGTGAGTTGATAAGTCAGCTGACCATGGAAGCGTAGGTATGTGCATGACCCATGCGTATGTGAACTATGTTCGCCTCTAATATGTGTGATTTTTCCTATTAAAACGATTCATGAGAGATTCGGAATACGTAGTCCTTATGTACGTGATGTACCGAGATTCGATAGCAGAGTATGTGTGTACCGCAGCTTAGAAAAGGGGTGTTCCAATTGTATAATTATGTTGGAATTTATATATTAGTGATGATAAAAGACTCCTTGTTAATGTGTGTTAATATTTGCGACACTTTGAGTAAAGTTAGAAACGGGAATTTTATATAAGATTTAATATAAATTAATCTGGTAAATGAAAAGGTACATTCACATAAGATAGATTGGAATGTCTTGAACAAACACCTATGTTATCATATGAGGATATGTTGCGATATAGACTAGTTAGTGAGTGGCATAACTAGGAGGGGTAATGGATATACGCTAGGTGTGCACATAGGTTGAGAGGTGAGAACTCATGTGAGAGCACGGAACTAACATGTACTTAATATTCATTGTTTAATGTAATTGAACTCTTTCTATATTTTAAACTGTTTTCACAATCGGGCTCTGACCCATTTGCTTTCAAATCTATTTTGCTTGAAAAACCTTTTAGGTGTCCAGCCACAGGGACTCCAAGCTTATGAGTTCCATTTCGGTGAAGGGCTATAGCTGCTGCGGAAGTTACATGATCTTGATGATAGACGCCTCCACTTTCTATATTGATTCCACTTCAGACTTAATCAGTTGTTAGGTCATGTCGCCCCATTTCTTTTAGAGACAGTTTTATCATACTGTGTTTCCTTTCAGTTTTGGAGTTAAATTCATTTATTATTCAGACGTTGTATTTGGTTTTATTCAGTATTTGGGACTATTTTGAGGAGTGTTACTCCAGACTCATTTATTATTTCATTTATATTCTTTTTTGATAGTGATGTAATTGTGTTATCATTAGTTAAAAAATATTCGATCGATTGCATGGTAATTTAACTTAATAAAATTTGACAACTCACTTTTTAAATATTAGGTGGCTAGTAATTATTTAAAAATGTTTTCGACGGTGATGCTATGAACTAAACCAACTTGACATTTTGTATTAATCTGAATAAAGGAGTAGCTACCCGGTATTTAATTAGTCAGGGTGTCACAGGTGGTATCAGAGCATCAAGTTCTAGTGTCCTTAGGATCTCTACGGCTTGTTATGTTTTCGGGTAACGTCCTTTTATATAGAGCCCTATTATTAGGATTATTGCACTCCCTGATTTTGTTTCGTAAACTACGTTCTTCTGCTAGAATGTTATGTATGGTGGATGGACTAATATAAATCTGTTAAATTTCATATGTCTCTCTTGAGGGAACTACAAACTAAAACTGATGAGGGAACAAATGCTGGACAAGAACAACAAGTACCCCAGGTACACCAAAAAAGAGCGAAAATCACTGAGATAGTAAATATCGTGGCGTGGGCAGTGACTACCGCAATATTGCAGTACCAAAATAACAGCGTGCAGCTTGTAGGGGCAAAATAACGAGAGAAGTCGATCAAAATGTTATTGCTAAAGTTAGCAATAAAAGGAAAATACCACCGCAGCAAAGACAAGTGTCTCAGGGACGTCGTCAGAGGGGTAATAAAAATGGAGGAAAAGGCCAAACTTGCCAGATCCAATAAAGTCAGGAGAAGCGAACTACCACCAAGAGGTGTTTTAAATGTGGGAGAAATGGCCATACGCGTCGGGTCTGCCCAGATTTGGCTTGTAATAAACCTCGTCCTAATCAGCAAGGACAACAAGGCCTAAAAAAGGAAGGGTTTCAGGGTCAGGGTCATAAGTGTGAATAACAGGGTCACAGGTGGAGGGACTCCCCATAACCAAGTAAAGTGCTAAGGCAGTATGCCCAACATAATGAAGCCTGGATAGTTACCCCAACATCGCAGGCACCATAACAACATCAAGGAGTACAGTATGGATGTGTCTATCATGCCTGATATGCGGTTATGCCATTGATACCGCAACCACCACATGCATTTGGAGGTACGATACTTAATTATTAATTATATCCTTTAAGATAAAAGGGAAATCTCGAATAACTTAGATGTGTTATCGTTTATTCCCATGCATTGAGAAATGTGAGTGTAAAATGCATTTTTAACCTGTTATATTTCAAATTAGCTACAACGGTTTGAGTGTTAATAGACCATTATAGTTACATTATGGTGTTTATTAGAAATTGTACTAATTGTCACTTGAGTGGAGGCAAAGCCATATTTATATTTATATATTTCTTATGGTGGCATATAAAGACTTCGTAAAGACATCGTCTGGTTATATTTAATTCCGGTGGGTAGGGATGTCTATTAAGAAAATTCAAGATTTGTTAAAATGTTTCTAAGAGTGGGGACTATCCCATAGTATACAATCGAGTCTAACCCTAATATAGTAGGAGGATTTTGTCGAGTGTAGCCTCACGTATCATGAGAGAAGGTAAGATAATTTCTTAGCAAGAAGTAAGGAAAAGAGGTACTAGTCAAATACCGATGGCCCCAAAGCTCAGTGACCAACAACACTAGTTAGTAGTGTATCGGGAGGGTTCTTTGTTTGGATTTCGCTTTGCGGGACATCCCACGCATGAAACCTAGTGAACGTCGAGAGATGAGAAGGTTTGGCTTTTAGTACAAGGATTAGTACCCTAATTTTCATTCGCAAATGAAACGATAACTTAAGTGTTGTCAAATGCCTTACCTCATGAGTGAGTTGAAGTGATAAGGAGGATTATAGTTACGATTATTAGGCTAATTTAATCTAACCCTGTCAAACCTTCGGAGATGCAAGTCCAAACTAGGCAACTGTTGGTAAAATCTCCATCAGGAGGAGCATCTAGCTAAGGGTGCTCGCGTGTTATTTACGGTTGCATGTCGATTTTAGAGAGTTGAATAAAGTCATGATCCGGAGTAAATATCCGTTGCCAGGAATCGATGACTTATTCAACCTATGGAAAGGAGTCGCCCTCTTCTCAAAGATTGACTTGAGATCAGGATACCATCAGTTGCGTATCAGGGAACAGGACGTCTTGAAGACCGCCTTCTTGATGAGATATGGTTCCTACGAGTTTTGGGTTATGCCTTTTGGACTAACTAATGCCATAGCCGTGTTTATGGACATGATGAATAGGGTGTTCAGAGAGTTCCTACCCCAGTTCGTCATCATCTTCATTTATGACATTCTGGTCTACTCACAGACAACGGAGGAACATGCAGAGCACTTGAGGCAGGTTTTGCAGACGTTGCGTCAAAACGAGTTATATGCAAAGTACGAGAAGTGTGGGTTTTGGCCAAAGGAGGTTCAGTATTTGGGGCAAATCATTTCAGATAGGGGGATATTTGTTGATCCGGGGCAGTTATCAGTGGTGAGGAAGTGGGGACGGCCCACGACACCTACTGAGATACGTAGTTTCTTGGGCCTAGTAGAATACTATAGGAGGTTTATTCAGGGGTTCTCTAAGATAGCGGTCCTTTGACCCATCTGACTCGTAAGGGTGTGCCATTTATCTGGAGCGATGCCTGTCAGTTTGCATTAGACGAGTTGAAGGACAAGTTGACCTCGGTACCAGTGTTAGAATTCCCTAAACCGGGAGTTGAGTATATAGTCTACACCTATGCATCATTACTAGGACTTGGGGGTGTACTGCAATAGGAGAGTCAGGCTATAGCTTACGCTTCCTGTAAGCTCAAGTCGCACGAGAAGAATTAACCCACACACGACTTGGAGTTAGCAGCAGTCGTTTTCGCTCTTTGGATTGGAAGACATTATCTCTTGGGGGAGAAATTTCGTTTATTCACTAACCACAAGTCCCTACTGTACCTCTTCACATAGAAATAATTAAATATGCATCAACGTAGGTGGCTTGAGTTCGTGAAGGATTATCAGTTCGATATCCAGTACCACCCAGGTAAGGCTAACGTGGTAGCAGACGCGTTGAGCCGTAGGCCGGTGGGCGAGGTGGCCGAAGTATGGAAAGCAAATTGGAAGGATTTGGGACACCAGGACGTAGTGGACCGATCATTTATGTCTTTGATGATAGTTACACCCCAGATCATTACTAGAGTGATACAGGCCCAGGCAAAAGACTCGTTTTGTCAAGAGCAGATAGTCCGCTTACTAGCAGAGGGAGCCGAGTCCTATACCGTTAGTTCAGAAGGGGGCTTACGCTTTAATGGAAGACTGGTTGTTCTGGAGGGGGAAGACTTACGACACGAGTTAATGATAGAGTCGCACGGCTCGCGGTTCGCAGTACATCCTGGTGGGGATAAGATGTACCAGTATATGAGGTGACAATACTAGTGGAGCAGGATGAAGAGAGATATTGCCGAGTTCGTTTTTAAATATGTCATTTGTCAGCTGGTAAAGTTGGACCATCAGAGATCAGCAGGATTTCTACAGCCATTAGAGGTTCCTATGTGGAAATGGGAGAGCATTTCCATGGACTTCATCACGGGATTACCGACATCGTAGAGGGGTCACGACTCCATATGGGTAATCGTGGATCGGTTGACCAAAGTTGCTCATTTTCTGCCAGCCCGAACAGACTACACTACAGGACAGTATGCCCAAATTTTCATAGTGGAGATAGTAAGACTCCATGGGGGGCCTCTCAATATCGTGTCTGACCGAGGCAAGATATTTGTTTCGCGATTTTGGGAGAGTTTCTAGGAAGCCATGGGTACGGAGTTGCGGCTGAGTACAGCATATCACCCGCAAATAGATGGGCAGACCGGGCGGACAAATAAGATGTTGGAAGACATGTTGAGGATGTGCATCCTAGACTTTAGATGAGGTTGGGAGCAGTACCTTCCACTAGTGGAGTTTGCCTATAATAACTCCTACCAGTTTACTATTGGCATGGCTCCATTCGAGGCATTATACGGTAGACCTTATCGTTCCCTAGCATGTTGGCTAGAGGTGAAAGATAACAAACTACTTGGTCCAGAGATGGTTCAGGATACTTCAGCAAGGATAGAGATGATACGGAGCCGTATTCGGGTAGCTCAAGACAGACAGAAGAGTTATGACGATGCCAAGAGATTCTTCAGAGAATTCAAGGTGGGGGACCAGGTGCTACTCAGAGTGTCTCCTGTGAAGGGGATTATGCATTTCGGGAAGAAAAGGAAATTGACACCTAGATATGTGGGGCCATTGCCTATCATCGAGAGAATTGAGCCAGTTGCGTACAGACTTGGGTTACAGAAACGCCTGCATAGGATTCATGACGTGTTCCATATTTCCTCACTAAGGAGATATCTTAGGGATGATTTGGCCCATGCCCACATTGCTTTAGAGGACATCGATCTACAGCCTGATAGTTCCTACGAGGAGGGGCCGATTGCTATTCTGGACAACGGTGAGAGGAAACTGAGGTCGAAGATAGGTTCGTTTGTACGTGTTCAGTGGCGGCATCATAATGCCGAGGAGTCCACCTGGGAGCGCGAGCATGAGATGGGAGAGCGTTATCCAGAGTTATTCTTGCCAAGTATACTTTATTTTCCGTATTTCGAGATAAAATTCTATTATTAGGGGGGAAGTATGTAATACCCCATAATTTTATTGATTTTATTTAATTGGGTTAATTAAATTAAATGGGAATTAATTAGAAATTAATCCGAATTTAAATGCTAACGAGACGTGAGTTGGTATTTGATTCTGATGATAATATTGAGTATTACTAAATTTATATGGTAATATATGATTATGGAAATTATTAAAATTATCGCAAGCCGACGATTTGGAAAATTAAGTTGGGACACGTGCGCTAGTCGCGTCAGAAATCAAGTTAATTAGATTAAAAAGTTAATTGCAATTTGATCAACCGTATGGTCAATTTGAGTGCGCCAATGTGTTCGGAATGGTTAAGATAGTCATAAAACACTTGTCGGGGGTTTAGTTTAGGTCTTGGGGCATTTTTAGGCCAAATCGGTAACCCGAGAGGGTATTTTGGTCATTTTAAAAATTAAGGAATTAAGACCCACGGATTTTTGTGTTTATTTATTTATTATTGGAAAGGCCATTAGGGCCATTATCAGCTAAAAACAAAGAGTGGTCTACGTGAGTTAGAGGAGAAGTTGCAGGAGGTTTCCAAAACCTAATCACCAACCACCACCACCAAATCTTGACGGAACTGTGATCGGGAAGAAGGAAATAACCAACCCTCGGACATCATAAATGATTCTGAACATCAAACTTAAGGCAAGTGATTTAATTCCATTAGTTTTCAGCGAATATATCTTCCATGTTAGTGTAAAAACTCATCCTTGTCTTGAAAGATGATAAAAGCCCATGAAATTTTAGGTAGATCTATAAATCTTGGATAGGAAATTGCATGTAGATAAGTTCTGGAAGAAATTCAGTAACCAAAATATAACCCTTGATGAATTAAGAACGGATTTCAGAAGAGAAATGTCTTGATCCTTGAAGAAAATAGAAAACTAGGGTTCTTATGAAGGTTTGATCCATATAAGGTGAATTGTTGACGATTTAATGGTTTTGGAACATTAAAAATGTTGTATTTAGGTAGTATAAGGATCCTATATCCTTAGTTTAGAATTTCATACCTTGTAATGGAGTTTTGGGACAAATCTGGGTATGAAAAACGAAGCAATCCGTAACCTTATCTAGTGCGATCGATCGATCGATCGACATTCATAGGTCGATGGATCGACCTTCCCAGAATTGTGACATTTTCCCCTTATTGAATTTTAGTAATTTCGACCCTAGATATTTATTGGTGGGGACCTTGTGAACACTTTTTAGATTTAAGGAAAACCAGTAGGCATGTATATAAGACCCGGATTATTATTAGAATGAAATTGTGGAGTTATGTTACATCTAATAAGGTTCGACGAGTGAGGTACTATTAAAGACTGCGATTAAATGAGTGAAATCTATATAGTTGGTAATATAAGGTTAGTGGCAGAAATATGGACCTTAAGAGTATTGTATTAAAGTGTGGGAATAATAGGAGACTTAGTAACCTTTATGAGTTAGATTTTATGTACTTGAAACTACGACGTGAGATGTGTCGGTGGACTATGTTATATAACTATCCGTAAGTATAAAAATGTACTAATTGGATAAATGGTATAGGGATTGAGAATATACCTTCAATTATATTACAAATTATCTAAGTTTTGTGAATTATTAGTATATGGATTTATATGTGTATGACATACCTATCATACTTGCTATCACGGGAGGTCGGATTTCGAACAGGGCCATCTAATCCTTGTGTGCCTATGGGGGGATTTAGATTGGTACCTTAGGGACATAGGGCTGTGAATGACTTATTTGTGAGTTGATAAGTCAGCTGACCATGGGAGCGTAGGTATGTGCGTGACCCATGGGTATGGGAACTATGTTCGCCTCCAATATGTGTGATTTTTCTTATTTAAACGGTTCCTAAGAGATTCGGAATACGTAGTCCTTATGTACGTTATGTACCGGGATTCGATAGCAGAGTATGTGTGCACCATAGCTTAGCCAAGGGGTCACCCAATTGTATAATTATGTTGGAATTTATATATTGGTGATGATAACAGACTCCTTGTTAATGTGTGTGAATATTTGCGACACTTTGAGTAAAGTTAGAAACAAGAATTTCATATAAGATTTAATATAAATTAATCTGATAAATGAAAAGGTACATTCACATAAGATAGATTTGAATGTCTTGAACAAACACCTATGCTAGCATATGAGGATAGGCTGCGGTATAGACTAGTTAGTGAGTGGCATAATTAGGAGGGGTTATGAATATACGCTAGGCGTGCACATAGGTTGAGAGGTGATAACTCATGTGAGAGAACGGAACTAACACGTACTTAATATTCATTGTTTAATGTAATTGAACTCTTTCTATATTTTAAACTATTTTCACAATCGGGCTCTGACCCGTTTGCTTTCAAATTTGTTTTTCTTGAAAGACCTTTTAGGTGTCCAGCCACAGGGAGTCCAAGCTTAGGAGTTCCATTTCGGTGACGGCTATAGTTGCTGTGTAAGTTACAGGATCTTGATGATAGACGCCTCCACTTTCTATATTGATTCCACTTCAGACTTAATCAGTTGTTAGGTCATGTCGCCCCATTTCTTTTACAGACAGTTTTATCGTACTCTGTTTCCTTTTAGTTTTGGAGTTAAATTCATTTATTATTCAGACGTTGTATTTGGTTTTATTCAGTATTTGGGACTACTCTGAGAAGTGTTACTCGAGACTCATTTATTATTTCATTTATATTCTGTTGTGACTGTAATGTAATTGTGTTATCATTAGTTAATAAATATTCGATGGATTGCATGTTAATTTAACTTAATAAAATTTGACAACTCACTTTTTAAATATTAGGTGGCTAGTAATTGTTTAAAAATATTTTCGACAGTGATGCTATGAACTGAACCAACTTATCATTTTGTATTAATCTGAATAAAGGAGTAGCTACCATGTATTTAATTAGTCGGGGTGTCACACGAGGTTGTAGAATCAATAGGATGACGAATGATATTACGCCCTACTTCTTCCCTAGCATGCCAAGTCATTGCCTCCGCTATCCATGGTACTGTGAAAAATCGCTTTAATCTTGGCCCAACGGGAAAATATTTCAACACTTTTTTAGGCACTTTTGAGCTTTTGCCTTCCTTACTAGTAGATTGGACATATCTAGGTTCATCGCATACCGGACAACGTTCGAGATTTTCATACTCCATTCGTTATAATATGCAGTCATACACACAAGCATGAATTGATTTATACTTAGTTGCAGTCTACACATAACTAATCACCTATTAAAGGTAAGAAGCATGTATTCATGGATTAGTATAAACAAAACATAGATTTAAAGTATGTTTGATTTAATTATGTCTTATTTATATTTGATTTTTAAATTTCAAATTCTAATTCAATTTATAATAGAAATTTCTTTTTCATCCATCTCCTCTAAAGGGTGAATGGTCCTATCCCATTCAAGACCGCATTTTTCTGTAATATACTTAACAACTCATACACATTGTTACGATTTGAAAAAAATTCGACAGCATATCCCCTTAGTTCTCCAATTACACGACGTAGATTGGCAAGTGTGAGTGTTATTTCAATTGATCAATTGAAATAAGAGTCACACTTGTCAATCTAGTATGTGCCCAGAGAACATTAGGATACGACTGCAAAACTCCCTCCAAAAGTAACAACTTTAAGCCACTAAGAATATTATTATACAGAAATTATGCAGTCCCAAACTGTCCAAACGGGACAATTCAAGAGATCTCATTACAAGGGGAATGACTCTCGAACGGGTCTAACGGCTATTGAATGCGTACGCATAAGAACTAGAAGGCTAGTATCTATGTGCACTATATGTAATTTCAAGTATGTTTCATTTAATTGTCATACTATATATATATTGTTCGTTATACAAAGTAATTTTCAAAAAAAGTTGAAAAACCCCACCCTCATATGGACAATAATCCAGTGGTCATGCCACTTTTAAAATTAACCAACCCAACATCAATCCACTATAATCCAACCACAACGTCAATAACAAATGTGTATCACGTACTCCTTCTAATTCATCTACTCAATTAATTATTTTCATCAATTAAACTAAGAATTAAAGTACACAATTACTAATTTACTAATTTACAACGAAGGTCAATCCTACTTTTATATATTAATTTACTAAAAAAATTAATAATCAATCAATTCGTTTACAAGGGACACTACTTACATATGAAGGAAAATATCTAATAAATCAATCAAAATTTAATAAAAAAAATTAACAAGCCCCACACCCCATCCCCTTCCCCCCCCTCCCCACACACACACGCACGGAGCCCCACCTCCCGTCACACCCCCCGAATAATTTCCCTCCCTCGCACATACGCACAAACACACACAAACAGACACACTACACATACAAATACACACCAGTGCAGCCCCACTCCTACCCCACCCCCACCCCTATCACTGCCCCCTCCCCCCTCTTACCCCCCCTTCTCCCACCACACACACACACAACCCCCCCCCCCCCCACACACACACACACATGCACACACACCCTGCCAACCCCCTCCCCATCCCCACCCCCTTCCCCCGCAACACACACACACACACACACACACACACATACACACGCACACACACCCTGCCCCACCCCCACCCCTTTCCCCCACAACACACACACACACACACACACATACACACACACACACACACATATATATATATATATATATATATATATATATATATATATATATATATATATATATATAAATGGGGGAGAGAGAGAGAGAAACCAACCTGAAAGTAGAGAGAGAGTGAGAGCAGCGCAGAGAGAGAGAGAGAGAGAGAGAGAAATTGGAGGGAACGCAGTGAGGAAAAGAGGAGGGGAAAGGGCTTTTTTCTGACAGATTTGTCACGGTCATTGACCATGACAAAAAACGCGTGTCTTTTTTGTCACGGTTAATGACCGTGATAAGGCTAGCCGCTGAAAGAGTGTCAATTTTTCCATTTTGGTGTAGTGTTGGTCGATGTATTTTCATCATAGTTTCGTCTTTAAAACGAACCGAATGCGATAAAACTTGACAATGAAAGTCGTGCATGTAAGAACTTTACTTGTGAGTTTGTGTGATTTATTTGAAAAACGGTGAAGGGCTGCGAAATATACTCATTTATCCTTTATGATTAATCCACCGTTTAAATCGAACATAAAAAATGCATGGCACAAAAACAGAAGCCAAGGTCCAAAGAGGTTGAAAAGAGCCTGAGAAAATTAAAGGAAATAAAAAGAAAAAATATGCTATAAAGTGGGCCAATAGGATTGAGTTTCACCCCCTCAAAAGAAAAATAAAAAGCATTATTATTTATGGGGGAGTTTGGATGGATTATAAAACAGGTTTGCATGTCCTTCAAAAGTAATGAAAAAGTGTCACATAGTTTTAGATGTTATTGGTGAGAAAATCATGTCTGACCTTGATTTACCGATGAGACTGAGACGATATCATCTAAATTCACATTTTTCGACACTTAAGGACGATTTTGAGATTCATTCATTAGGAGTACACATATTCATCGTGCACATATGATACGCATGATTGCATTGATTTGCGTGTCGGATTGTTCACACCCATTCATTCCATGTTCATGATTTGGTTGTCGTAGTGTAAATTCATGGTGTGTGATTTTTGTAAAATTATTTTGCATTTTCGTATGAAAAATTGAAAAAAAAAATAGTTCATGGAATCCTCAAGAGCCGATTCCTTTGCATGAACATTATTTGATCCATGTTTGTTAGGCATATTTGTTGTGATAACTCCATATTTATTTTGCTTTATTCAGTTTCCTGTCTATTTCGGACAAATAAAAAGCGGGAGAACGAATTATGGGGGAGTTTTTGCATTACGGGGGAGATTTGATTATTGATTGATTTATTCTTAAATCATTTCAAACTCAATGCATCATGAATGTATTTTCTTTGTCTCATGTGTGTAGGTACAAAATTGAAGATCATTATTTTGCACACCTCGATGAGAAAAGCTTAAAGATTTGAAGATTTGACGTTGATGATTTTTAAATAAAAAGTTTTAGACTTGCATGTTTAGTACCATATCACTTTTGGTTCATGAGAGGGTATTAGATTTTTGTAGGCATTTTGATTTGATAATTTAGAGGTTTTTGTTTTTTACCGGCGTAGACATAGGGGGATATTCGTAAGGACATTATTTTATTGTTCGGTTTACATTTGATAATTTCGTATACCACTACAACCGTCAAAGACTTATTCAAGTTCAATCATGCATCAATACGGATTCGAATATCAAAGTTCTTCAACATTCAAACCTCCGGGAGATTAATTTTGGTAAGGCTGTGTATAAGAACCTTAAAGGTTCACTTATAGTGTTGGCATAATTTTTCTAAAATCTTTTATAAGTGTAGAAGCAGAGTTTTTTGTCAGAATTTTTTTTAAGTGTTGAGGCGAAATTTTTGACGAAATAAAAAATTACTTTTTAAGCAGCTTGTTCGGGCGAGGTAAGCCTATCGTTCGAGGGACATGGCATCTCGCGCGAAGCAATCGTTCAAGCGACACCTTTCTTCGTTCGAGTGACATCATTGTTTTGTTTGAACGACGCGACGCCTTAATTTTTTTTATATAAAGCATGTTAAACCACTTCGTTTTCATTATGAAGACCTGACGTTTTTTTTCTACAAACACTGCAAATCACCATAATCATTTGTCTTTTTCATATAGGGTTTACATCCTTTTGTTTTCAATTCAAAAATTATCCCAATCTTTATGTGAATTATTTTAGAACCCAAGAACACAAATTTTTGAAGTTTCTCTTGTAGAGAAGATATGTACTGCTGCTCTCGGTGCCACTTGAGGGAGGTGCTGGGCTGACGTGGCTGCGTGTCAAAAGGAGCGCTTGTGGGTGTTCCTGGGATGACTGAACTGTGGTTCTTGTGGAATTGCTGTGGAATTTTATTGTTGATTTAGGTTGCGGCCTATGCGAGTTTGTTGCGGTAAATTCTTCGCAGATTTCGCTTGCAGTCATTGTGACTATAAGTAATGAAATAAAATATTTTTTCCTTTGGGGATTTTTCCTAAAATTTGTGAATTAGCAATTTTATTTGTGATGGTTTGACACACACACACACACACATAGTTGCATGTTTAGGGGGTGAATTAATTTGGTTTGAAAATTGACATTGATTAAATAAGGGTCTAACTTGAAAACTTTCGAATTCGATTTAATCAATATCACACACACGTTTTACATATTTCTCAATTGACAATATAGTCAATATATTTTATTGCCTTCAAATATATCAGTCAATTGAAATAAATACATAGAATTTCTAAAAGATAAAACAAAAGCAAATCGTGTTTATAGAATTACTAAATTATATATGGGATAAAAAAAATACAATATTTGATTTGGAAAAAAAAGCATTGATATTGGATAGAGTAATAGAACTTTTTTTAACATTTACGAAGAAAGGCTCAGAAGGATCCATTGGTAATTTATAATCATAACATAAGCAAGGTCGGTGTTCCCTCATAAAATAGGCATTTTTTCAACATCACAGTATTTCTAACAACATTGATTATTTGAAGTTTAAATGCTATATATATATACACACACATAAAACTTTGAGCCCCTAAAATGCGTCGAAAATCGGGAGCTCGAGGTGGCCGTCTCCTCCGCCTCCCCTCAAAACCGGTGCTACATGGCCACCACCACCTCCATAGTATGGTTTGGAATATTACTAGCATATGTTGCAAATATAATTTTGGTGATTTTTTCAGTTTGCAGCTTCAATTTATCCATTTATTAAGATTGCAATTTAAATAACTTAATTTATTACTATCTGTGATGAATGTATATATTATTTATGGCATTTTTGGAATTTCAGAGCTGAATTGGTGGTTTTACTAGCCAGTGGACGGAAATCATTAAAATAGATCCCAAATCATAAACACAGGAACTATTGTATCCAGAGTTCTAATAAAACCACAAAATACAAATGACTTTTATCTAAGAATTTTCATAAATTTTTGTGGTTAATGTAAATAGTAGAACTTGTAGGAAAAGAGAGTGTGGGATAAAAACCTTTTCTACTAGACCTTTTAAATAGTACAACTGCTCTCGGATCTAAGAAAAAATGAAAATAACGAAATGGTCACTCTCGGTTGAGGAGTAATTTCTTAACTTGTACGAATCTTTTATGTTTTGCCGTTACTCTTTAGAGCCATGCATAACTATATCTAATGCCTTTTCCGTGACAAATGTCTGTGCCGACAGTGTTTGGTTTACATCTGTAGTACAAAATGAAGGAAAAATTGTTTTTCAAAGTCAGAAGAGTATATATTCTACTCTAATAATGATAAGCTTGAATTCAGATAATGCAATAAAAGCTAAGTATCTACATCTCCAACATCCAACCACATTTGGGCCCATATCTTATCCTCATGTATCGCTCTCTCTCTCTGAGTCTCAGCCTATAAATAGATATTAAAGCACACTAGTTTCCTCATCCTTCATCTGAAACACAATGAGGTTTACTATTATGGGTTCCAAAGCTATTATTTTGCTTGCTCTTCTAATGGTTACTCTTGAAATTGCATCACCAGTGGAGTCAAGTGACTTGGCTGAGACCTCCACTTCCAAAAACAGTGAGTTTAATTTCTGTACCTATATATGTTTCTCCAACAGAATTTTGAGTTTCAAGCCTTGCATTCGATATGTTTGATCTTGCAAACACTGCTCGTTTAGCCGCACAAATTTTATGTCACTCAATATTGTTGACTAGTAGACTTGTTAGGCGTCATTGCATATGTCGAGGCGTGTTAGTGTTAAAAAATAGTGTCTTTATTTATTTATTTAATAGTTCTGAATGTATTTACATACACATACGGTTTGATGAATTATTGATCATCTGTGCAGCGGAAGAACTTGATAGTGGCCGCGGTGGTTATGACTATGGCCGCGGTGGTGGTAATTATGGCGGCGGCGGTGGTAACTATGGAGGTGGTGGACGTGGTAATTACGGAGGCGGTGGACGTGGTAATTACGGAGGAGGCGGTGGTAATTACGGAGGTGGGGGACGTGGTAATTATGGGGGAGGAGGTGGTGGTGGTTGCCGCTATGGACGTTGCGGTTATAGATGTTGTCTTGATGCCGCAGATGCTCAAGCCTTTTTGGCAAATGAAGGGAAGCCATAGATGAAGACCTTACATATGTAATCACTCACAGCAATGTCCATGTATACACCTACTTCCATTCCATAAATAATAATCTAGGTGTGATAGGACTGTGAGGAGATTATAAGAAATAAGATGCATCGTAGTGGGCTCTTGGTTTCCCACCTATGTATATTTGTCTAAGGGTTAGGTCGCTAACGTTTGGTTCCTATGGACGTTATGTATTGTATCATGAATATTTATAAATGGAGAAAATTGTAGTAAATGTCCTAATGTCCACTCCATTTAGAACATTTAACAACGTTCATTTTAGTTTTTTTTACATCGTTTTAATTTCAAAAGGGGGAGTGTTGTCGTACATTATTGATGGATACACTCAGATAATTCCGTACCCAAATTTAGAGCGATTTGGTTTGGATGAAACTTTTCACAGAGATAATAAAATTAATTGAATCAAATGTATTTCCACTTAATCGGGCTAAAATTTTTGTTCACTAGTTTTATTCAACTTCGCATGTTTATAGCCCGTGCCATTATTCACATCTATAAATGAACAAAAAAATAGTCTTAAATAATTTAAAAAACAAACCACCATTTTACTTTTTTCATCGTAGTTAAAAAGTATCTTGTCATGAACCAAAGGGACTATGGGTTTCTAAAAAAATTATCTTCGAAAGTAAAATTTACATTAATATTTTAACAAAAAAAAAATCTTAGTTGACTCATTTGGAGCAATGCGGATCGTTCTAAGTTGGTAGAATGCTTCATGATAGGCTTAGACACGTTTGAGAGATGATACACATTTCAGTAAACAAGAGACCGAGGAAAAGCGAGGTGGTTCTTAGTTTGAGAGTGATAAATTAAAATTCAGAGAAAGGAAAAAAATGAAATCTCAATTTTTGACAAAACATAAGACTTGAAATTTTGGAAAGAGAAAATATTACTTTAATAGAAATAAAATAATATTACAGGGGGGGGAGGGAGATATCTTTTCATTGTTGGATATGATAATGCCGTGATAATAATTTTACTATTTGATAAAGAGATAAGACAATTATAGTTGAGAATTTAGACACCATGGCAACGGACCTACAACTGAGATTGAAAAATCATCTAATTAGTCCATTTCCCTCTTTTGTTCCATTATAATTTTGTTCCCCCTCTTTTACATGAGTATTTATTGGTTTCCCCCACGTACTTTAATTCAAAAACGAGGCTAAACAAGTAAACTCTTCACCCAGTACAAAAACCAATTTGTACTTATATGTAACTATGTCTCTCTCTCTCTAACTTACAATATCATCTACCATTAGTAAACCAAGACAAATGAAAAGTGAAGTGGTTCTTTGTTTGAGAGTGATAAATTAAAATCCAGAGAAAGAAAACAAAGTATATCTCAATTTTAGTTGAAACATAAAACATGAAAATTTGAGGGGAGAAAATATTATTTTTATAGAAATAAAATGATATTACGTGTTGGGGGGGGGGGGGGGGGGGGACACCTTGTCATTATTGGATATGATAATTCCATGATAATAATTTTACTATTTGATAAATATATAAGACAATTTGAGTTGAGGATTTAGACACCATGGTAATGAAACTACGGCAGAGATTGAAAAACTATCAAATTAGTGCATTTTCCTCTTTTGTTCCTTTATTATTTTGTTCCCCCTCTTTCACATGAGTATTTATTGAGTATTTAATTAAAAAACAAGGGTAAACAAGTAAACGCTTCACTCAGTACAAAAATTAATTCGTACTCATTTGTAACTCTCTCTCTCTCTCTCTCTCTCTCTCTCTCTCTATCTATCTATATATATATATATATATATATATATATATATATATATATATATATATATATATATATATATATATATATATATATATATCATCTACCATTGCATGACTATATTTTTTCGCCGATCCTTAACTCCCACTACCAGGTATGGTTTCCCAAGACCTAGATTTTACAACTTGTGTTGTTTAGCTTTTGGCTCTAATTTTTCATTCGAACATTTTGTGTTGTTTAACTTCATCTCCATCTTTTGCCTCACTTTGAATCATTGGGTATCAGGAGTGATGACAGCGGTGCATAGTACAAAATGTTTCTCTCATCATATTTTTTAAAAAAACATTTTTTTTATCGTATCTTTGAACAAAATCCACAAGTATGAATCACCATATTCATGTTATAGACACCCTAATTTATGAATCCTTTTCTATTATCAGTAACTCTGATAACCATATATTGGTAACATGTTATGCCTAGATATAAGTATGTCATTCTAGATATTCATTTACTCTCTATTGCTAAATACTTACACTATAGTGTGATCGTGTTATTAGATAATACATAATATTTATTGGTTTGTGTTTTTTTATTAGGCTCATGGTGGTAATTTCGGTGGAAGGTGGTAGTTCAGAGCTTGTAGAGGTAAAGTTATTTTAGGGCTTACCCAAAATTGGCGGATAACTTCATAAAATTACATTGGGTTTAACGCAAAAGTAATATATTGTCTATTACAATGGGTTTAACGAAAGTTAGTATTTAGTCTCCTTAAATTTTGTTAACTTATGAACTATTTTTTTATTCTTGTTTAACATGAGGAACTCATTAGAGAACTTAAAAGTTTAAATCTTGAACCGCCATTTGAATCTTAAGGGGTTGAAATTTTTAAAGATGTTTAGCAGAATTGAGTTTTAAATGACTCACTTCCTTTTGTTTATGTTTAAGATTTTGACACCTATTTTTCACATTGTTACGTTTTATTATGAATCGAGCTTCATCAATTCATGTTGTTCTCAATTTTAAATTATGTTTTAACTTTTACTCCTTTTTGTCATTTCTATTTCACTTAATACTTCTTTTATATATTTACTTTATTTATTCGACACTTCCTAACCGTAATTTATTTATTCGACACTTACTAACGGTAAATTATTTATTCTAAACTTACTACCTGAAATTTAAACTAATATTTTCCTACATTAGATAGAGATCTTTATGTGTAAAGAAATGTTTTCACTTTTAATGGGTATTTTAAAGTGTGTAAACTGATAATAAGAAAATAGTATGGGTTAAGGTGTAAATATTGGTAAAATGGGTGTTAAAATATAAAAAACCAAAGATAAAGTGAATTTATCAAATATGTGAAAAATGAGCCTTTAATGTATAAAATGCACAAACTTATATATTTAAGATGTGTAAAGTGTAAAAATGTGAAAGTGATAGAGGCGGATGCCCCCAAATTTTAATTTTTTAAAAAATTATTTAATTTTCTTTTCCTTAAAAGCACAATCAACCAAATAAAAATAAAATTAAACTACAAGTGAAATTAAACTACACCAAAACTTTCAATTTAAATTTAAACACACATTTTAATTCCTACTTAAACAAAAATTAATTAAATTCAAGGTCTAAATATGGCCAACCAAAATGAACATAAATTTTGCCAAATTAATTAAGTCCAATCTTGAATTAAATTACCTTAAACATTATCCAAAATTGAAGTAGTATCAATTTAAATTATTTTGTGTTTAAACCAATTTAATAATGATTAAACCTAAGCATACATATAGGTGATTTTGCAAGATAAAAATAAACACAAACACACTACGCCGTAATGTACGAGGAAAATTCACAACGGAAAAAACCTCGAACGACCCTGCCTATAAGTCCACTAAGTAAGGTATGTTTACAAATACAAGGCAAAAAACTTACAACACATGAATTGACTCTGTCCAAGTCTCGAAGATTCTTCTTGCATCATTCTCCACCTAATTGACAACTACGAACTCCACCGCAGTCTCGAAATCCACTGATGGGGCACAACTACTGTCAAATACAAGTGATGGCCTTTCCACCATGCAACCCTTCAAACAAATAGACTCCTCCGTCGAAACATCTTTTTTATGGAATGAGAAAAGTAACCTGGTGCCAAAACATCTCCAAGCCAAGATATATAGAAGTAGGGACTTGGATTAAACTAAAGCATGTGGGTGTATATTTGTGTCTTGCACAAATTAATTCATTAAAGTTTAAGAACACGAAACATTTCCAACCTAAGATAAACAATATTTTTCTCTAGCAATTGGAAAATCCCACAAAAGTTACATAGAAAGGTGTTATTCCCACACTAAGTAAAGTCGGTAAAAGTTAGTGGGAAAAGTAGTGGGGAAAGGTGGTTAAAAAGGAAAACTGTCGAAAATTTTAATTTCACGCCCATGTCGTTCGAACGATATTTTGAGGTCGTTCGAACGAGAATTCAGAGATAAAGCAAACCAAAAATTCATTGGAAAAATCTCGTTAGAACGAAGTGGTTGGAACGAAACAACAGAGAGTTGGAGCATAAAGTCGTTTGAACCTCGTTAGTAGTTCATTCAAACGACCTGGGAATCTCGTTCGAACGAGATCCCAGTTTTGTTCGAACGACATTGCACAAAATTCAGTTTCTTCATTTTAAGCCCAAAGCTTTTACCCAAACTACTAAAATCATTTTCTGGGAGAAAATAAAGTCGATAAAAAGGTTTTATTAATAATACACCCAATTAAAATATCCAAGGTCATAAATACATATAATTCTTGGTCACACGTTTTCAACTCTTCTCATGTCATAGGCTTGAAGGATACAACATGAACATTTATTTTTTGTCTCAAATTATTTTGTCCGGAATTAAGTCAATAATACAAATTGACTCGATTGAAAATTTGCCCTTACAAATATCCCCCTTTGGATATTTCA
This sequence comes from Sambucus nigra, assembly GCA_949130495.1. NCBI lineage: Eukaryota > Viridiplantae > Streptophyta > Magnoliopsida > Dipsacales > Adoxaceae > Sambucus > Sambucus nigra. The sequence goes on along the minus strand of OX422220.1, from coordinate 493,191,274 downwards.
GTCAAAACCATAGAAAAAAAAATCCTATGAACCGTCAAGCATGCCCAGACACAATCCCAACCAAAAAAAAAAATAGACACTTAACTCATCTCAAGGATGCTTTGCCACTTGAACCAATTTGCCACTAAAGTTAAAATCCTGCACACTTAAACAAACCATTAAACGCATAGAGAATATCAAAAGATTAAATGCTAAAAATAAATTCTCTCCCCAAATTAATTCTCCCCTTTCATCTAATATTGATCTTCCTAGAAAGACGTCTCTCCCTAAGTTAGATCTCCCCAAATTTCAAAGACTTAGAAACCATTTCTCCCCCTTTTTGGTCCGGAGAAAACAAAGGTTAAGAATTACAAGATAACTTATTTCTCCTCCAATTAAAGAAAATACCCCCCCTAAATTAAACAAGGGATATGTAATAGGGAAAAATAAGTGAAACATACAATGATGCATACAGTGACAATAGAATTTAAGCATATGGCAACAATGAAGTTCATCTAATCCATACAAAGATTAATAAATATCACCTACAATGCGAGGACAAAAGATACCATAAAAGAATGGACTATGATATGAATGGGATATCAACTAAAAATTTGCAACAAGTTAGATTCCAATTTTGAATTAAAAGCATATATGGACTAGAAAGAATGGAAAAGACTCAAAACATATATATAAAGATGACATCATGAATCAAACTTGTGACATACATAAGTTTTATACTTATGTATATATATATATATATATATATATATATATATATATATATATATATATATATAATAAAGTATAAAACTTATGTATGTCACAAGTTTGATTCATGATGTCATCTTTATAAATTTGTTTCTATTATCTATTTTACCCATTATAAATTTGGATTCCCCCTCTTTTAACACACTCTAATTTGAGTCCCCCTTTTTTTTCAAAATTCAAACATAAGGGTACAATGGTATTTTAACCAATTCTGACGCTTACCCTCACTTTAATTTGAATGAATTCACTTATCAGACCATTTACGAAACCCACGTCTTGGGAAAACCCACATCTTGAGAAAACCCAAATCCATTATGAGCCCTAAAAACTAATGAACCACCATGATCAAATCATGGCAGTTGTTCGGCGAAAAGGCTTTATTCTCTCACTACATCATCGACTAATATTGTCCATGAGTCTCTCTCTCTCCATATCTCCTCCATTTCACTCCGGTAAAATCTGTCCATGGCTGTAATTGTTTTTTCTGTTTTTGGTTTCAAAATAAGAGCCACGCCCCTTGATTTCTAATCTGTAATCTTTTTTTGGTGTCAATATTTGTATCTTGGTGTTTATATTTATGTTGATTTTTATATTCATAAGACACCATAGATTTGGGCAGCCACACCCCTTGATTTCTAATCTGTAATCCTTTTTTTCAGGCGTGTCCGTTTGAGCAGGGACGAAGGTGTATTTTTCAGTGAAGATGGGTTCGATTTTATACATGTGAATTTATTTTCTTCATGAAGTTTACCCAGATAGTTGGTTCTATGATAATTTTTTTTTACATTTGGTTGATGAAGGTTTGCCTTTAGCTGATTAAAACCAAATGGGTTTTTTATCAATCTTTTTGCTGACTTAAAAAAGAGTAAACGACATAACTAGGTTCTTCCCCAATTAAATATGTGGAACAGAGGTGGATAGTTCTCTCCCTCTCTCTCTCAAATTAGTTTGGAGATGGGTTTTGTCATTTCGAAGGTCTTAAAATGGGGTTGGTTTGAACTATCTATTTTGGGGTCTTAAATTTAATTTCATCGACTTTTAATTTCATCACTCCTTTTATTCTGGGTTCTTAATTTTAATTTCAATGACTTTGAATTCGATTTTAATTTTTTGTTTCTAAAATAATAGTTTATAAATGAATTTGTGTTGCAGATTTTGTTACTTCCTCGGTGTTAGACTCCATATTTTGGGTTCTGAGTTCAAGAATGTTTCTAACCCGTCAAAAGCATCTTTATATTAAGAATGATAATCTACATGGTAGATAGCAGTTATACCCGTGAACCTATGCATCTAGGAGGTTACCAGCATTGGAAGTGCAACAGTTATGTTGTAGCAGTTATATAGTCGTGTATTTGTAGTGTAGTAGTGCTTGAGCAGTTACACTAACTTTGTATTATAAATCGGTGTGGATGAATAAGAACAGAACACACACTGCGTAGAATTTTTTCTCTTAAGCTTAAAACCTTTTTCAAAGAATGCTTCTCAGTTCAAATGGGTTCATATTAAAGTTTTAAGGTTCCTTTTTTTATTATTGAAACTTTTGCATACTCTTCAACGGAGTTGTACAAGTTTTAATTATAAAGACATTTTAAAAGAATAATATCAAATTATTGTGCGAAAAAATGTAAATATTTTTTTACAGTCTTGAGATAACATGTTATTTTGAATTATTCAGTTTATTTTTTAATATTTACACCTGCTATAGTAGGCATATAGCACACGTGTGTGCCGAAGTTCACTTTTTAAGTCTATATATTATAAAAGATTATTGTCAGGCTTTTATGATTTGTGATAAAAGGCTTTATAATTTTAAAATAACTTTTAATTATTTGATTTGACCAAAGTTTATTTTGTCCAATATTGTGATAAAGATGGGATGTAAAGTCTGAAAGTATGATGGAACAGAGCTCGAGGATCTCTAATAAAGATGTCTTTCTACATCCTTGAAAAGAAGGAACGTAGCTCGAGGCAAGAAGGTTAATTTTGAGCTCCGTAAAATAGTACTTCTATAGAGCTCAGCAAATAGTAACATTCATTGAAAAGAATAAATAATGATTTTTGGTTTAGTTTTTGAAATCCAGTCCAAACAAGTACAACTATCCATTTCTTACAATTTGACATTTGAATGACTTGCCTAAATTTACATACTATATATAAGATGTTTCGAAAGTTGATGGCAGACCCTTTCCTATATATTTTTATAGATTTGTTTAATATTATTCTAAGGTTACACATATGAGAGATTTTACAAGTTTTTTAAAATTTCACATTTTTATTACATTCCATTCCAATGGGTATATTATTATATGCTTGGATTGATATTCTGTAGTGCCATTTATTAGCAATTCACTTACAGATCTACAAAACGAATTAGATATTAAGTTCTTTTATCATCAAATTTTTTAATTCAAGTAAGTTAAATAAGTGAATTCACTTCTATCAGATTTTTTAATTAATCAAGTTAAATAATTGAATTTTTTTTTATTATTAGAAAAATGAAATGTTGCATTACTTCTAAAAAAGGTATAAGGGAACTTATATACTTCTTTTCATTATTTGACATTGGGATGCTTCGAGGTTTTTTTACGGTTACACCATTGTATATCTTTAATCTATGCTCACAATTATTGTGTTTTTGGGATGTTTGACAAGTTTCTATTTTTGGGACTTAAATTTATGAATTTACAAAATTACACATTCGATCTTAATCATTTAGTTCCATTTTGAAACGATTGGACATATAAATGTAACTAAATTATGATATAAATACGTTTTTGGAAATTTGTTGATTTCTCTTTTGCGTATAAAATTAATGACTACTTTATAACTACTCTATAATGACTAGATATGTACATTCTTGATTTTTTTGGGTGATATTACTCCTAAGCCCGTACATTTACCAAAAGTTATTGACTGATTTAGGAGAAATGTAACGTACTGAGTTATATCTTAATCATGTGGGCGGGTCCATGGTGGGTCTTTTGTTGTCAATTTTTTTAATTATTATTGTATGGATGGTTGTTTGTTTCAATATTTAATATTTAATATTTTTCTATCAATGATTGGCATTTTATAGTATGAAAATTTTCATATAAGGTGTCATATATTGATATTTTATACATGAATGCATTTGGGTCTTAGTTGAATATTTAGTATAAATGTTAATTGGAATATGGTACAATTGGGTTTGTTGTTTTAGTTCTTTTTAATAATTCATTCATTCTTATTTTTTGTAGTTGTTATGTTATTTTAACGAAACGGTTTCATGTTATTCTTTTAAAAGGTTTCTTCCTTTAAAGTCTTTTGTTGTATTGTTTATTTTTTGTTCAGAAGTTCTGCTCCCATTGTCGTAGCAGATCTGCTTGGGGTAGCATATTTGTTACCATTGTCGTAGCCATCGAAGTTTTCTATTGTAATAGAAAAAAAGGGGAGGTTTGATGGTGATTTTTGTGTAGTCGCCCACAAGATGATCCGCTCCAGTTGGTCTTTTTGGTGTTTAACGGTTCAAATTGCCCAATTTTTTAAACTTAAAGGTTCGTAACATGGGTTATTTTAAAAAAAAATTATTTGTTGCGAACTTAATACGACGTATGGTCCTATCAATGATGCCCAATTTTGAAAATTTGTATCGTGCCTTCAGGCATGGGCATACCCTAGTGTGTATATATATATATATATTTATATATATATATATATATATATATATCTACACACACACACAAATATAGATCAATAATGCACACGCGCATACACATAGGTATAAACACCAAGAATTATATGTATTTATGACAAAAACGTGTATTTAAGGCTTTCCACACTCATATAGCAAAAACGTGTCTAAATAAATGTGATAAACGGAAGTGAAGGGGTGTGAACTAGAGACTAAAGGAATATAGACCCAATCACCTAAACATGATCACAGAGTTCTCAGTTGATTGCAAAACTTTATCACACTTAAATATAGCCTCACGTGACAATATAAATTGAACTCAATGACTAAACATACACAATGCACACAAGCCTAGAATTTCGATGATTTTACAAACCAATAGATTCATAATGAAACACCTTAACTAGGATACAAAGTCATCGTGCAAACCTGTTAATACATCAAACCAAACTTCTTCATTAATATTCTTTTTCTTTTTTCTTTTTTCTTTTTGAACATATCAACTAAACTAAACAGGCCTTGGCTACTTTTTAGTAAGCTAATTTTTTAAGGCCGAATTTCAATGGTGGATTTTCATGCAAAGTAATTTTGTCTTTCGCAACCCGATTCCAATGATAAATAACTAAGCCGGATAGACGTATTTTTCTAATTTTTGTTTAATTTGCGAAACGGTTCTTACGTGCACAAATCCTCCATAGTCATAACAACAAGTAGATGACTAAATTGATAGGAGAACATCTCACTTAGCTCAAATATACACGTGAAGTTAAATTTCAAATGAGCTCGTGCATGTGTGAATCGAGGTATATAAAAATAGAATCCATTAAGCCACACAAAATCAAACCAATCCATGAAAGCATGATAAAGAATGCTTTAAGGATTGAAAATCTTAACCAACAAGTTCTATCAACATATGAGATATAGGATTCAAACACAAGTATATACCACATAAAATGTGTAAAATCAAAATACACACAAAAAAAATCTCATTGAGTTTTTCAAATTTTTTAACCTAAAAAAAATTCAACTCAAAAGAAAAAAAAATCTTTTTTTTAATTTTATTGAATACCAAAAAAATGAAAAGACTAAAATAGAAAAGATAAACAAGTCATAATTCTAGCACGACATATATGATGAAGCAAAGACTAGAAATAATATATCATGATGCACAAAAGCGGTGTATGCAAACAAAACATAACACATTCAACCTTTAGATTTAGTAAGGAAGGTGTCACGTGCAAGCAAATAAGAATAAAAAATCATGTCTTGTAAGGACGCCAAATTGGATCTCCTAACCCAAACAAGTGAAGAGTGACACTCTCGGGATTTGGGAATTTTGGTGACTCTACCATTGGACTTCCTAGGACCATTTTTAAGATCAAAACAAAATTTTCTAAGATGACCGTTTTGACCACAATGTGTACAAGCAAAGACACGGCGAAAAGTAGTACCTAAGGATTGACCTTTGAAGGTGTTCCTAGTAGATTCTCTCAAACTAGTGGTTTTTGCATTTTTAGTCTTTTGAAGGTGTTCCTAGTAGATTCTCTCAAACTAGTGCTTTTGGCATTATTAGTTGAAACATTTTGAGTATCAAATCCAATACGATACAAGTCATTTTTAATTTGGACAGTTCCAAGTATTTTGTCTAGTTTTTCAGACCTCCATTATAAATCAAATTCGACCGTACTTGAATCTCTAAATTTCTCTTCTAACTCTAAAATTTTGGACTCAAGTAAACACTTACTCTCTTCAAACCCAAGAAGCTCTTTCTTCATAGCCTCCATTAAACCTCTAAGGCTATCTCTCTCACCTTATAAATACTCAAGATTCTCACGAAGAGCTCTCTCACGTGCCGTAATGTCTTCCACTAAAGCACTCTCATTATTAGCCTTGGCACGTTCTCTCAATCAAGCTTCTAACTTCAAGTCTACCCTTTTTAATTTAATCAATTCGGTATACAATTATTAAAAATCTACTTGAAGTTCACTCTCATCAACCTCCTCCTCATTTTCACTCTCACTTTCTTCCCCACTCTCTATACCATCAAATTTTTGGTATTAACAAACAATGGCCTAGGAAGTGTCATGTAACGGAATATCTTCATGGAAAGATTCACTATCAATGGTCACATGACTTTCCATGAAGGCGGAAAATTTGCACTCAATGGGGGAATTGGGTCCCTCTTCCTATCACTATCACTAAGGGTGTCATTATATGAAATTAGTTGCTTGCCGTCCCTCCTTAATTTAGTGGGATATTCTCTAGCCCTATGGCCATAACCCTCACAACCATAACATCTATTCGAATCGTCCCTACTAAGATCTTCATTATACTTTATAGGGAATTTCTCGACTTTGTCATACTTAGACTTATCAAATTTCTTAAAATCCTTTCTAACACTGACTTTATTAAACTTAATAAAATTTCTAAACTTCCTAGCAAACATAGACATCTCATCGAAATCGATGTCACTCTCATCATCCAAAACTTATTTTTCCTCCTTTTGGGGTTTTAAAACGATTCCCATATCTTTTTTTTCTCATCCTTATAGGTAAGCATGTCAAGTTCGTAGGTTTTCAAGTCACCTACGAGCTCTTCAAGTTTTGTAGAGGCTAAAGTGGGTAAAAAATTTAATACGGCCACTTATGGAATAAACCTATCGGCTAAGCACCTCCAAATTTTTTTTACTACACGGTTGTCGGGTATATTTTCTCCAAAATTAAAAGATGAATTAATGATATCGGAAAGTCTAGTATAAAATTCATCAAAAGTCTCACTTTCAAGTATTTTAATAGTTTCGAATTGAGTGGTGAGGTTTTGGAGTTTTGAATCTTTCACGACACGAGTTCCCTCATAGGTGAGTTCTAAAATATACCAAGCCTCTTTAGCAGTTTCTCATGTCATGATATATCAAAATTCATCCGGTGTGACTGCTCTAAAAAGAGCATTCAAACCCCGGGAATTTAAGTTTGCCAATTTAAGTTGATTCTCACGCCATCTCTCTAAGGGTTTAGGTACACACTCATTTTCAACTAAACACGTAGGTGGAGACCACCAATTAACTACGAAATGCCAAACACTCTCATCTAAGGACTTAAGTGCCGATTTCATTTGCGCATTCCAATACACATAATTTGAACCATAAAAACAGGAAATTTTGAAAACGGTGAAATTTTCAATTTTTAAAACAACCCCAAAAGGACCTAACGCAATAACTTAGCGCTCCTTCCTATGATACCACTTGATAGAGGCAAATGCCCCTAAATGTTAAACTACAAATTATTAGATGGTTCAGTTATATTCCAAATGTAACACCCCGCCCGCCCGGGGAGAGCGAACGGAGCGCTAATGCGATAAAATAAATCCAAATCCACAAGTGACAAGGTATAGAGCATCTAAATAAACCCACAATAATATAAATCCACTAATCTCAATCTCTTCAATTACAACAAGTCTCTCGAATAAATACAACATCTAACTCGAAAAATAAAATACAAATCTTCAAAGCTCTATACATCAAAATAATACAAATCTTTCCCAAACAATCCTCGCTAAAATCAATCTCCATAGCGCCCCAAAATCCGCGCTAACCTGCCACTCAAAGAAAATATGGGGAAGTACACAATACGACAAGAAAAATGCTCAACAAATATATGTTAGCGATGAATAAAACGTAACAATACGAGTACGAATATTCAAATCAAAATGCAAATCTCAAAGCATTTATCAATAGAATTTCTCAACAACACTTTAACCGGTTCACCAGTCCTCACCACATCCGTATATGCTTTATCAAGCCATAGCCCGGGAAACAGGAATTTTGGCGAGTACTCAACATCCGTGCCATATTAAAATATCATGACAACGTGCTCATCAACAATATAATGATACCACATGAATCAAAATAATTTCAACAATTATTTTCCAGATTTCAATGAATTTATCAATTCAAATATGAGTTCAATTAAAAAGAATTAAAAGAGAATGACACTCGCGAGATTTAAGGAGCATATTGTGTAAAACCCCATACCTCAAGCCATGATGAGAAACCAACGATCACATCCTCAAGATCAACACAAAAGATCTAAAAAATCTCCTCCAAGAACCTCCAACAAAATAGCCCCAAGAACACCTCTAATCTAAGGTTGGAACTCACAAATATCAAGGGCGAATGTCTATATAAAAAGAAGTGGAATATAAAATATATTTGCTACCAAAATTTGTGCCAAAAGTAGGTTAAAAAGGTTTGCCCACGACTTCCTTTTATAATGCAAAGATATGAAGAGTTGGAAGACAAAAGACTCCTTTAAATAAGGCAAAAGAATGAAGAGTTGGAAGTCAAAACAACTCTTGAAAATTACTTAATGTTCACCAACTTAGTATTCCAAGAGTTAAAAACATTTAAAAATCATTTTAAAATCCGTTTTAACTCCGTTTTTTAAACCGTTTAAAATTCTCGCCTTTAAAAATAATAACCAACATATTTGAGCAATAAAAATAATTTTATCAAAAACTTTATTTTCCTCCATTTTCCAGAAATTAATTAAAATAGCCCAAAATTACGCGAGTTATTACACCCAACTTTAAATATTCAAAAAAATATTCAATTATCTTTTCTTTAAAAGAACAATCAACCAAATAATATTTAAATTAAACTACAAGTGAAATTAAACTACACTAATACTTTGAATTTAAATTTAAACACACATTTTCATTTCCACTTAAATAAAAATTAATTCAATTCAAGGTCTAAATATATCCAACCAAAACAAACATGAATTTTGCCAAATTAATTAAGTCCAATCTTGAATTAAATTACCTTAAACATTATCCAAAATTAAACTAGCATCAATTTACATTATTTTGTGTTGAAACCAATTTTATCTTTATTATACCTAAGAATACATATAGGTGATTTTGCAAGGTAAAAATAAACACAAACATACTACGCCGCGATTGAAGAGGAAAACCCACAACTAGAAAAACCACGGACGACCCTGCCTACAAGTCCATTAAGTATGGTATTTTTATAAATATAAGACAAAAGACTTACAACACATGACTTGACTCCATCCAATCCTTTACGCTTCTTGAATAAACCTCTACCTAGTCGACAACTACGGACACCACCGCAGTCTCAGAATTCACCGATGGGCCATGCTACCGTAAAATTCAAACGATGGCCTTTCCATCGTTGTAACAAGCAACACTTCGAACAAACGTACTCCTCCGAGGAAACATCTATTTTATGGAATGAGAAAAGTAACCCGATGCCAAAACATCTCCAAGAAAAGATATATACATGTAGGGACTAGGATTAAACTAAAACAAGTGGGCGTATATTTGTGTCTTGAACAAACTAATTCAAGAAATTTTAATAACACAAAAAGAAACTTTGGATAAACATTTTTTCTCTCTAACAAAAGTGTTCTTCCCACACCAAGTAAAGTTGGCAAATGTTAGTGGGAAAAGTAGCGGAGAAAGGTGGTTAAAAAACAAAACTACCAAAATTTTCAATTTCCTGCCCAGGTCATTCGAACAACATTTTCAGGTCGTTCGAATGACACTGTTCGAACGAGAATTCAACAATAAAACAAGCCAAAAATTTGTTGGAAAGATCTCATTCAAACTAAGTGGTTCGAATGAAAGAATCGAGAGTGGGAGCATAAAGTCATTCGAACCTCATTAGTAGTTTGTAACAACTTGGGAATCTCGTTCGAACGAGATCCCATTTTCGTTCGAACGACATTACAGAAAATCAAGTTTCTTCATTTTAAGACCAAATCTTTTATAGAAAGTAGTAAAATGATTTTTTGAGAGAAACTAAAGTCGATAAAAATGTTTTACTAAAAGCATACAATTAAAATATCGAAGGACATAAATATATATAATTGCATTCATACCTTTTACACCTTGGATTGATATAAAGATGATGACGTGAAACATGGCAATGATGAATATATATAATTACCTAGCAATGATGAAACTTTAAAGTTTCATCATTTCCAGGTAATTTACTTAAAGTGTAACAATTTTATGAATTAAAAATGTTGGTGAATGTTATTGCACTAGTATGGGTAAAATTGAATTAAATCCTAAAATGTGAATGATTTTTGGTATAAAATCAACGTGTGCATGAATAAAGGACCTAAAAAAGAAAGTAATAATTTTCCAAGTGTTAATGGAAAAATGGACAGTTAAGTCCAGGATTTTGTCTTCGGTCCATAAATGTTAAATAATGTGAACATTGAAATACTGATGAGCACATTGAAAAGATAATGGAATGTTCGCATGATGACGGAGAAATAATTAAGTAGGGCATATCGTCCTTAGAGGTGAAAGACCCCAAAGTAACTGCAGTACCATATGGCGGCGAAGACTGGTGGTGAGAGGTCACAAAGTCCGTGGTTGTTGGCTAAATCCCAAAGATAATCAAGTAATCGATAACATTATAAGAAATGGTTATAAGATAGAAATAACCTAACTTGTGTGAGTAATTAAAGTTCCGATTTAATATAATGTGGATAAGTAAAATGAGAACAATGATTAAAATCCAAAAGAAAAGTGAAATGGTTAAGTAAGGTGACTTAATGAATATTTAAGCTATCTAATGAGGTTTAAACCCATAATAACACAAGTGTGCCTGTTATGTAAGGCTTTTTATATTAACGAATATTCTCTAACACGTGCATTCGTGTGTTGAAAGAAATTCTTAAGTAATGATTAAGCAACTCTGGTGTGTATTAATGAACATCGAGTAATGAACATTTTGAAAGTAAATGAAGGGTTTTCCCCAACAATTGCTAATTGTTTAACTATGTAAGATAATGGGAAAGAATTCTATCTTAAAGCAAAAAATATAAAATGATTATTTTTTAAAGACAATGAGAACATATGGTATCAAATAACGTTTTTGAAGTAAAACAGTTTAATCATTTGGACATGTATTTTTAAAGGTATATATATTTATATAGGTATTTACGTATTTTCACATGCATGTAGTGGTAGTGTGTGAGTATGTTTTCTACCGTTAGTTTCTATACTTCATTTGTATAAGCTCCTACTAAGCATTTGGTGCATGTCCTTCCTTTTGTTATGACAGGTTGTATGATGTCCCATATGTTGAGAGCGTTGTATAGATAAGTCACTATTTGTATTTACGATTAATAGCTTTGTTTACTTGGCCTTGGGTGCACTTCCTTGGGTCCCTATCACATAATTGATAAAAGTTGGTATCACGTGCTAACAAGAGTAACGTTAAATGACAATAAAATTGGATTAGAAACATTATTTAGGTTGTTCCAATGCACGTTACAATTAACATACGAGCCAGATCGAGCTAATCCATTAATAACCCTAAAATTTGGGTCGGGGCGTTACAACTTGGTATCAGAACTTTAGGTGAAATTTTCCTTTCGGGTGTGACGTGGTGAGGTCAGTAGTTGATCTTCTTGACATCGATGTAGGTTCAGGTCGGTCATGCTTGATTAGTGGCGATTTTAGTTCATATCCTAGATGATGAAGTGAATGACGTTAGCACGATGTGCAACTCTTTATGAGATGGAAAATGGCTAAATTTGCAGTCTTTTATGCTCTATCGTATTTGTGATGAAGATGTATTGGTAATTCATAGGTGTAAGTGTAATCCAATAGTGGCAACATTGTGATCTTTGTGTGAGATGTATTTGGTGCAAACTTTGATGATGAGAGTAGCCTTAGTAATGGTGGAACTCCAGTAGTGTTTGTTGCAAACTAGCTGTAGAGGTTGTATATTTCATCTATGGAAGTTAGGTGACTGAGTGGCGTTCATAAGTACTGATTCCGTGGTGAGAACATATTGGGTACCTTAGTTGAGGATTTGAATTTAATGTATCTTGATTATAGTGTGGGTCTACATAATCATGATGATTTGAAGTAACCTAGGAGTGAACCTGGAGAAGTATTGATGATTTAGCTTCATGTATTAGTCATGTAATGGTCTGGAATAGGACCCTTGCAACATCAATTGGGTGAACCTCTTTTTAGGCAATATCTGACGTCCGGTGTCCTACCAAAACTCTAGCAGTATTAATTTATAGTCTTAGAGATAATAATCTGGTATCGAGGAAGGGACCTCTTGATGCAACTGTGGTGTGGGAATTGGTGTTTATATGAAATACTCGATGTCATGTATCATAACAAAATATATAGTTGTATTAGATTGTAAATTAGCACATAGTATGGGGTTTAAATAGCGAGGAAATTTAGTTTTCATGGTTGAACACTCATTATGAATCAAATGATGTAGTCTAGTGAATTTAACTGTGGGTTGGCATTTTGGGTAGGCACGTGAGGTTTATTAAATGATTTTTGGAGATAATTACTAAAGTGGGTTGATGAAATTAACTTTACATTAGTAATATGTATAGACACGTAAATTGGTATTGATAATTCCATGGAGGTGTTACTAGAGTTTAGGTAGTGAGTTATTAATGCATGGGGTAGACATTACTCAGTAATAATGAACTTAAGGTTGTGTTCCATGTATTATGACAATAATGATGTCTCTCCATGAACCTTTAGGATACCTTACGATGTCAAGGATATAACATTTATATTGGTATGTCATGTAGTGGACAGGATTGATGCGTTGAGGTTATGAGTTGGTTTCCACGATCGGTTGTCATATAGGATTCCACCATAACGATTCTTACACTGGGATGTGTATGTCCACTTTGGAAAGTGATTAAATTTGTGTCTTTTCCATGAAATGTGTGGGATAATCATTGTTGCATCGAGGTTAATGTTGTAATATACATTTTGTAGTAATAAATTTGATGTTGTGTAGCATAGGTCAGGACAAAGATTCTTTATCGGCATCAAACTGTGACTCATGCACTTCCCTAAGCTTTGCCTGAAACGATAAAAAACACATGATTAGTAAAATAAGTAAATTAAAAAATTATAACGTAATTAATAAAAAGTAAATTGTCGGATTACTTACAATCGTGGCCGCGATGCTCGGGGATAGCTCCTAACCCTCCATTTTCTTCATCCTAAGAGCCACATAAGTATAGAGCTTATGTGACTTACCCCTAGGTCCACTCCCTGTCCCCTGAAATAAAATAGAGTAAAATTAGTATTGGCCCCGCAAAGTAAAATAATGCAGAATAATATAATTCTGTAGTTATAGAAAAATTAAATCTTACCATCATCCTATGCTCCACCTCGGCGTAAGACGTCTGGCCGGAGTAGTGCACGTCCATCTTTTTTACCCAATTTTCCCTCCCCGATTGGCGAGATTCCAATTGTAGCTCCCCGATCTCATTGTCAATTAACTTTCTCCATTGTGCCAATGAGATCGGCTCCTTCGGCGGGACGGATTCACGCATTCGGACAACGGACTGTCGTGTCTTCCCAAAGTACCGGGTCCGCATATTTTTCTTCTACATCTTATGTTGCTCCCTCAACTGGTCCAAGACTGAATCGCAGTGCTTTGGATCCAGGTTGAATTGTTCCTGTCCAACAAATACAATGTTAGTTGCGAATAAATATAAATATAAAATGAAATGAAATCGAAATCGAAATCGAAATCAAAATCAAAATCGAAATTGAAATTGAAATTTAAATATTCATATTCATATAAATATAAATACATTACTTGAAGTGCCACCCAAACAGCTAACTTGAGCTCATATGGCACCTCCTTCCAACTAATGTAGACTGGGCCGATGATCGTCTTTACCAGCTCGAGGCATCTCGCTAATAACCCCGACTTATTCTCGATGGACATCTCCAATTTGCCATATTTAGGGAGCTAGGGGCCGAGGATCCCTCATCACCTCCGCTACAACCGAGCCTATACGACATCATCATAACCAGCATCATCATCCTCGCCTTAATACCTGAAGGAGACATTTGTTGTAACAAAATGTTATTAGTACAAATCAAAATGAATTAGAAGAAGACATGCAAATATGTACAATTACTACAAGTAAAAATGAATTGTTACTGTTAAACATCCCCACCCCCACCCCTACTGCCCACGCACACTACACAAGAGTGAAAATGATAAAGTGCAAATCAATTAAAAGCATTAAAAATAGATGTTTCGGTACAAATTGGAATATTTATTACAAATTGAAAAATTGTTTAAAATTCGAGTTATCATAAAAAATGGATGTTTCGGTACAAATTGGAATATTTATTACCATCCCTACCCCCCCCCCCCCCCTCACCACACACACACACAAACAGCCCCACCCCCTCCCCACCCCCCACCACACACACACTCACACACCCAGCCCCACCCCCCACCACCACACACACACACACAGCCCCACCCCCTCCCCACACCCACCCCTTCCCCCACCACACACACACACACACGCGCACACACACATACACGCACACACACATACACGCACACACACATGCACGCATACACACACACACACACACACACACACACATATATATATATACATATATATATATATATATATATAAATATATATATATATATATATATATGGGAGAGAGAGAGAGAGAGAGAGAAACCAACCTGAAAGTAGAGAGAGAGAGAGTGAGAGAAAATATGTGCAAATCAAAATGAATTGTTACTACAAATATGTACAATTACTACAAATAAAAATGAATTGTTACTGTTAAACATCCCCACCCCCACCCCTACTGCCCACACACACTCACACTACACAAGAGTGAAAATGATAAAGTGCAAATCAATTAGAAGAATTAAAAATGGATGTTTTGGTTCAAATTGGAATATTTATTACAAATTGAAAAATTATTTAAAATTCGGGTTATCATCGAAAATGGATTGATATTCGGTAGGAGCAGCTAAGTCATCCACACTACTATTTAGACGCTTTGGCGCGTGTTGGAAAATTGACCACGGCTCGTTGCTGATATACTCCGAGTAAAAAACTTGGTTAACCTTTTGAAATGCACAAACAAACGGCTCATCGGTCACGTGGTCAATGCTCTTCAACTTGGACAAGTCAACCATGATCAAATTGGTGACATAATCAACTTTACAAGAATTTTTATCCTCAACTCTTACCCAGTCACAGTAAAATACAACATCTTTGAAGCTTATATAGTCCAATTCAAATATATTTCGGATTACACCGTAGTAAGTCATTTCAGCTTCAACAAGGTTTTTATCTTTTGCGCTCGCTCGAATGAAAGTAAGAGCCTTGTATGAAATTCCCGAGTTCTGTACATTTGTACTTTCCTCGTACACTTTAGCGCCGAAAAAGTAACCGTTCAATCGATACTTTTTGTATTCTTGTGCCCGAACAAGGGTCAAGTGGCTAGACGAGCAAACCTTGATGTGGCATCACCTGTCTTTAAGAGCTGAGAATATAGATAAATTAATTATATTAGTTGAAAAATTTAAGTGTAATGTAATGTTATATAGAGGCCATTTTCATTATAATTACCTCTTGTGTCAACCACAACCTAAATTCGCTGTCTGATTGTACCATTAATGTTCGTCTTTTATTGTTCTCACAGGCTTCATATTTTCCGCATTTTACACAATTAATCATGTATAAAATAATCTAAAATAATGTTGAACATTATAATAATAGAAACTTACTTTTTCCATTCTTCGACATCTTCATATGTGTCAAATAGATAATGAGCTACTTGTTCATGTTGCAAACTCATTAATTTCACTCGTTTTCCCATCACATGACCACCATCATCGACGAACTCATCAGTGTCATCAACGCTGGTCGAGTCAGGAATATATTCCCGAGTATATATTGATGACTCCACGGTGATGTATTCCTCTGCAGTTGATCCTGCAATGTATCGCGTATTCTTGATGTAATCTTTAAAAACTTTCGTCAATCTTTCAAACGGATACATGCACCAATATCTAACTGGACCATAAAGAAGAGCCTCGTCGCATAGGTGTACCAACAAGTGAACACTTATGTCAAAGAATGTTGGGGGAAAGTACTTCTCCAACACACAAATCGCTTTGGTCACTGGGTTCTTGCTTGACTACCTTCTCACACAAGAGTGAGAAGGTAATAATAATTTTCATAATAGCCCTCCACAAATCCTTGTGCTTGGAGAAATAGTGCTTAAACAATAGAGGGACCAATTGCATGATCACACGCCAATCGTGGGACTTACACTTATGTAAATCATGAGTAGCATAATTCAAAATCCTTTGCAAGTTGGACGAAAAATTAGATGGGCCCTTCAAATTATATATTGTGTCTAAAAGCACCTTCCTTTCCCCACTCATCAAAGGAAACGCACCAGGGGGAATTATTGTCCTTCCCCTGCTATCTTCTTTCAACCATAGTTGTGGCTTAAGTTTTAACGATTTAAGGTCTTTTCTTGCATTTTTTCCATCCTTCGAATGACTCCCCCCAAGGCAAGTGCCCATAATACATTCAACGAAGTTCTTCTCTGCATGCATCACATCCAATACATGGCGCACCGGGTTATTCTTCCAATAAGGCATCACATCCAATACATGTGCATCCTAGACTTTGGAGGAGGTTGGGAGTAGTACCTTCCACTAGTGGAGTTTGCCTATAATAACTCCTACTTGTTTACTATTGGCATTGCTCCATTCGAGGCGATATACGGTAAACCTTGTCGTTCCCTAGCATATTGGCTAGAGGTGGGGGATAACAAACTACTTGGGCCCGAGGTGATTCAGGATACTTCGGTAAGGATAGAGATGATACGGAGCCGTATTTGGGTAGCTCAGGACAGACAGAAGAGTTATGACGATGCCAATAGATTCTTCAGAGAATTCAAGGTGGGCGATCAGGTGCCACTCAGATTGTCTCCTATGAAGGGGATTATGTGTTTCGTGAAGAAAAGGAGATTGGCACCTAGATAAGTGGGGACATTTCCTATCATCGAGAGAATTGGGTCAGTTACGTACAGACTTCAGTTACCGAAACAACTGCATAGGATTCATGACGTGTTCCATATTTCCTCACTAAGGAGATATCTTAGGGATGATTTGGCCCAAACCCACATTTTTTTAGAGGACATCGATCTACAGCCTGATAGTTCCTATGAGGAGGGAACGATTGCAATTCTGGACCACAACGAGAGGAAACTGAGGTCAAAGATAGTACCGTTAGTACGTGTTTAGTGGCGGTATCATAATGCCGAGGAGTCCACCTGGGAGCGCGAGCATGAGATGCGAGAGCGTTATCTAGAGTTATTCTTGCCAAGTATACTTTATTTTCTGAATTGCGGGACGAAATTCTATTATTAGGGGGGAAGTATGTAATACCCTATAATTTTAGTGATTTTATTTAATTGGATTAATTAAATTAAATGGTAATTGATTGGAAATTAATTCGAATTTAAATACTAACGAGACGTGAGTTTGTATTTGATTATGATGGTAATATTGCGTATTACTGAATTTATATGGTAATATATGATTTTGGAAATTGTTAAAATTGTCGCGAGTCATAAATACGACGATTTGAAAAATTAAGTTGGGACGCATGTGCTAGTCGCGTCAGAAATCAAGTTAATTAGATTAAAAAGTAAATTGCAATTTGATTAACCGTTTGGTAAATTAGAGAGTGACAACGTGTTCGGAGTGGTCGAGATAGTCAGAAAACACTAGCCGGGGGTTTAGTTTAGGTCCCAGGGCATTTTTTGGCCAAACCGGCAACCTGGGAGGGTATTTTGGTCATTTTAAAAATTATGGAATTAAGTCCCACAAATTTTAGTGTTTATTTATTTATTATTGGAAAGTCCATTAGGGCCATTATCGGCCAAAAACAAAGAGTGGGCTACGTGAGTTAGAGGAGAAGTTGCAGGAGGTTTCCAAAACCTAGCCACCAACCACCACCACCAAATCTTGACGGAATTGTGATTGAAAAGAAGGAAACAACCAACCCTCAGGCACCATCAATGATTCTGAACATCAAACTTAAGGCAAGTGATTTAATTTCATTAGTTTTCAGTGAATATATCTTCCATGTTAGTGTCGAAAATTAATCCTTGTATTGAAAGATAATAAAAGCCCATGAAACTTGAGGTAGATCTATAAATCTTGGATAGGAAATTGCATGTAGATTAGTTCTGGACGAAATTCAGTAACCAAAATATAACCCTTGATGAATTAAGAACAGATTTCAGAGGAGAAATATCATGATCCTTGAAGAAAATAGAAAACTAGGGTTCTTATGAAGGTTTGATCCATATAAGGTAAATTGTTAACGGTTTAATGGTTTTGAAACGTTAACAATATTGTATTTAGGTAGTATAATGATCCTATATCCTTAGTTTACAATTTCATTCCTTGTAATGGAGTTTTGGGACAAATCTGAGTATGAAAAACAAAGCAGTCCGTAACGTTATTTGGTGCGATCGATCGATCGATATTCATAGGTCGATTGATCGACCACCATCGATCAATCGACATTCAAGGTCGATCGTTCGACCTTCCCAGAATTGTGACATTTTCCCCTTATTGAATTTTAGTAATTTCGACCCTAGAGATTTATTGGTGGGGACCTTGTGAACACTTTTTAGATTTAAGGAAAACCAATAGGCATGTATATGAGACCCGGATTATTATTAGAATTAAATTTGGGAGTTATGTTAGACCTAATAAGATTCGACGAGTGAGGTACTATTAAAGACAGCGATTAAATGAGTGAAATATAAATAGTTGATAATATAAGGTTAGTGGCAGAAATATGGACCTTAAGAGTATTGGATTAAAGTGTGGAAATAATAGGAGACTTAGTAACCTTTATGAGTTAGGTTTTAAGTACTTGAAACTATGACGTGAGATGTGTCGGTGGACTATGTTATATAACGATTCGGAAGTATAAAAATGTACTAATTGGATAAATGGTATAGGGATTGAGAATATACCTTTAATAATATTATAAATTATCTAAGTTGTTTGAATGCTTAGTATATGGATTTATATGTGTATGACATACCTTTCATACTTGCTATCACGGGAGGTCGGCTTTCGAACAGGGCCATCTAATCCTTGTATGCCAACAGGGGGATTTAGATTGGTACCTTAAGGATATAGGGATGTGAATGACTTATTTGTGAGTTGATAAGTCAGCTGACCATGGAAGCGTAGGTATGTGCATGACCCATGCGTATGTGAATTATGTTCGCCTCTAATATGTGTGATTTTTCTTATTAAAACGATTCATGAGAGATTCGGAATACGTAGTCCTTATGTACGTGATGTACCGAGATTCGATAGCAGAGTATGTGTGTACCGCAGCTTAGAATAGGGGTGTTCCAATTGTATAATTATGTTGGAATTTATATATTGGTGATGATAACAGACTCTTTGTTAATGTGTGTGAATATTTGCGACACTTTGAGTAAAGTTAGAAACGGGAATTTTATATAAGATTTAATATAAATTAATCTGGTAAATGAAAAGGTACATTCACATAAGATAGATTGGAATGTCTTGAAAAAACACCTATATTATCATATGAGGATATGTTGCGATATAGACTAGTTAGTGAGTGGTATAACTAGGAGGGGTTATGGATATACGCTAGGTGTGCACATAGGTTGAGAGGTGAGAACTCATGTGAGAGCACAGAACTAACATGTACTTAATATTCATTGTTTAATGTAATTGAACTCTTTCCATATTTTAAACTGTTTTCACAATCGGGCTCTGACCCATTTGCTTTCAAATCTATTTTGCTTGAAAAACCTTTTAGGTGTCCAGCCACAGGGACTCCAAGCTTAGGAGTTCTATTTCGGTGAAGGGCTATAGCTGCTGTGGAAGTTACATGATCTTGATGATAGACGCCTCCACTTTCTATATTGATTCCACTTCAGACTTAATCAGTTGTTAGGTCATGTCGCCCCATTTCTTTTAGAGATAGTTTTATCATACTCTGTTTCCTTTCAGTTTTGGAGTTAAATTCATTTATTATTCAGACGTTGTATTTGGTTTTATTCAGTATTTCGGACTATTCTGAGGAGTGTTACTCCAGACTCATTTATTATTTCATTTATATTCTTTTGTGACAGTGATGTAATTGTGTTATCATTAGTTAATAAATATTCGATGGATTGCATGGTAATTTAACTTAATAAAATTTGACAACTCACTTTTTAAATATTAGGTGGCTAGTAATTATTTAAAAATGTTTTTGACCGTGATGCTATGAACTAAACCAACTTGACATTTTGTATTAATCTGAATAAAGGAGTAGCTACCCGGTATTTAATTAGTTAGGGTGTCACAGGTGGTATCAGAGCATCAAGTTCTAGTGTCCTTAGGATCTCTGCGGCTTGTTATGTTTTCGGGTAACGTCCTTTTATATAGAGCCCTATTATTAGGATTATTGCACTCCCTGATTTCGTTTCGTAGACTACGTTCTTCTGCTAGAATGTTATGTATGGTGGATGGACTAATATAAATTTGTTAAATTTCATATGTCTCTCTTGAGGGAAGTACAAACTAAAACTGATGAGGGAACAAATGCTGGACAAGAACAACAAGTACCCAGGTACACCAAAAAAGATCATAAATCACTGAGATAGCAAATATCATGGAATGGGAAGTGACTACCGCAATATTGAAGTACCAAAATAACAGCGTGTACCTTGTAGGGGCAAAAGAACGAGAGAAGTTGATCAAAATGTTATTGCTAAAGTTAGCAACAAAAGGAAAATACCACCGTAGAAAAGACAAGTGTCTCAGGGTCGTCATCAGAGGGGTAATAGAAATGGCAGAAAAAGCCAAACTCTCCAGATCCAACAAAGCCAGGAGAAGAGAACTACCACCAAGAGGTGTTTTAAATGTGGAAGAAATGGCCATACGTGACGGGTCTGCCAGAATTTGGCTTGTAATAAACCTCGTCCTAATCAGCAAGGACAACAAGGGCTAAAAAAGGAAGGGTTTCAGGGTCAGGGTCATAAGTGTGAATAGCAGGGTCACAGGTGGAGGGACTCCCCATAACCAGGTAAAGTGCTAAGGCAGTATGCCCAACGTAATGAAGCCTGGATAGTTACCCCAACATCGCAGGCACCACAACAACATCAAGGAGTACAGTATGGATGTGTCTATAATGCCTGATATGCGGTTATGCCATTGATACTGCAACCACCACATGCATTTAGAGGTACGATACTTAATTATTAATTATATCCTTTAAGATAAAAGGGAAATCTCGAATAACTTAGATGTGTTATCGTTTATTCACATGAATTGAGAAATGTGAGTGTAAAATGCATTTTTATCCTGTTATATTTCAAATTAGCTACAACGGTTTGAGTGTTAATAGACCATTATAGTTACATTATGGCGTTTATTAGAAATTGTACTAATTGTCACTTGAGTGGAGGCAAAGCCATATTTATATTTATATATTTCTTATGGTGGCATATAAAGACTTCGTAAAGACATCGTCTGGTTATATTTAATTCCGGTGGGCAGGGATGTCTATTAAGAAAATTCAAGATTTGTTAAAATGTTTCTAAGAGTGGGGACTATCCCATAGTATACAATCGAGTCTAACCCTAATATAGTAGGAGGATTTTGTCGAGTGTAGCCTCACGTATCATGAGAGAAGGTAAGATAATTTCTTAGAAAGAAATAAGGAAAAGAGGTACTAGTCAAATACCGATGGCCCCAAAGCTCAGTGACCAACAACACTAGTTAGTAGTGTATCGGGAGGGTTCCTTGTTTGGATTTCGCTTTGCGGGACATCCCACGCATGAAACCTAGTGAACGTCGAGAGATGAGAAGGTTTGGCTTTTAGTACAAGGATTAGTACCCTAATTTTCATTCGCAAATGAAACGATAACTTAAGTGTTGTCAAATGCCTTACCTCATGAGTGAGTTGAAGCGACAAGGAGGATTATAGTTATGATTATTAGGCTAATTTAATCTAACCCTGTCAAACCTTCGGAGATGCAAGTCCAAACTAGGCAACTGTTGGTAAAATCTCCATCAGGAGGAGCATCTAGCTAAGGGTGCTCGCGTGTTATTTACGGTTGCATGTCGATTTTAGAGAGTTGAATAAAGTCATGATCCGGAGTAAATATCCTTTGCCAGGAATCGATGATTTATTCAACCAATGGAGAGGAGTCGCCCTCTTCTCAAAGATTGACTTGAGATCAGGATACCATCAGTTGCGTATCAGGGAACATGACGTCTTGAAGACCACCTTCTTGATGAGATATGGTTCCTACGAGTTTTGGGTTATGCCTTTTGGCCTAACTAATGCCATAGCCGTGTTTATGGACATGATGAATAGGGTGTTCAGAGAGTTCCTACCCCAGTTCGTCATCATCTTCTTTTATGACATTCTGGTCTACTCACAGACAGCGGAGGAACATGCAGAGCACTTGAGGCATGTTTTGCAGACGTTGCGTCAAAACGAGTTATATGCAAAGTACGAGAAGTGTGGGTTTTGGCCAAAGGAGGTTCAGTATTTGGGGCAAATCATTTCAGACAGGGGGATATTTGTTGATCCGGGGCAGTTATCAGTGGTGAGGAAGTGGGGACGGCCCACGACACCTACTGAGATACGTAGTTTCTTGGGCCTAGTAGGATACTATAGGAGGTTTATTCAGGGGTTCTCTAAGATAGCGGTCCTTTGACCCATCTGACTCGTAAGGGTGTGCCATTTATCTGGAGCGATGCCTGTCAGTTTGCATTAGACGAGTTGAAGGACAAGTTGACCTCGGTACCAGTGTTAGAATTCCCTAAACCGGGAGTTGAGTATATTGTCTACACCTATGCATCATTACTAGGACTTGGGAGTGTACTGCAATAGGAGAGTCAGGCTATAGCTTACGCTTCCTGTAAGCTCAAGTCGCACGAGAAGAATTAACCCACACACGACTTGGAGTTAGCAGCAGTGGTTTTTGCTCTTTGGATTGGAAGACATTATCTCTTGGGGGAGAAATTTCGTTTATTCACTAACCACAAGTCCCTACTGTACCTCTTTACATAGAAATAATTAAATATGCATCAACGTAGGTGGCTTGAGTTCGTGAAGGATTATCAGTTCGATATCCAGTACCACCCAGGTAAGGCTAACGTGGTAGCAGACGCGTTGAGCCCTAGGCCGGTGGGCGAGGTGACCGAAGTATGAAAAGCAAATTGGAAGGATTTGGGACACCAGGACGTAGTGGACCGATCATTTATGTCTTTGATGATAGTTACACCCCAGATCATTACTAGAGTGATACAGGCCCAGGCAAAAGACTCGTTTTGTCAAGAGCAGATAGTCCGCTTACTAGCAGAGGGAGCCGAGTCCTATACCGTTAGTTCAGAAGGGGGCTTACGCTTCAATGGCAAACTGGTTGTTCTGGAGGGGGAAGACTTACGACACGAGGTAATGATAGAGTCGCACGGCTCGCGGTTCGCAGTACATCCTGGTCGGGATAAGATGTACCAGTATATGAGGTGACAATACTGGTGGAGCGGGATGAAGAGAGATATTGCCAAGTTCATTTTTAAATATGTCATTTGTCAGC
This sequence comes from Sambucus nigra, assembly GCA_949130495.1. Lineage (NCBI taxonomy): Eukaryota > Viridiplantae > Streptophyta > Magnoliopsida > Dipsacales > Adoxaceae > Sambucus > Sambucus nigra. Next base: position 493,167,360 of record OX422220.1, on the reverse strand, counting down.
TGGTAAAGGTGGACCATCAGAGATCAGCAGGATTTCTACAGCCATTAGAGGTTCCTATGTGGAAATGGGAGAGCATTTCCATGGACTTCATCACGGGATTACCGAAATCGTAGAGGGGTCACGACTCCATATGGGTAATCGTGGATCGGTTGACCAAAGTTGCTCATTTTCTGCCAGCCCGAACAGACTACACTACGGGACAGTATGCCCAAATTTTCATAGTGGAGATAGTAAGACTCCATGGGGAGGCCTCTCAATATCGTGTCTGACCGAGGCAAGATATTTTTTTCGCGATTTTGGGAGAGTTTCCAGGAAGCCATGGGTACGGAGTTGCGGCTGAGTACAGCATATCATCCGCAAATAGATGGGCAGACCGAGCGGACAAATAAGATGTTGGAAGACATGTTGAGGATGTGCATCCTAGACTTTAGATAAGGTTGGGAGCAGTACCTTCCACTAGTGGAGTTTGCCTATAATAACTCCTACCAGTTTACTATTGGCATGGCTCCATTCGAGGCATTATACGGTAGACCTTGTCGTTCCCTAGCATGTTGGCTAGAGGTGGGGGATAACAAACTACTTGGTCCAGAGATGGTTCAGGATACTTAGGCAAGGATAGAGATGATACGGATCCGTATTCGGGTAGCTCTAGACAGACAGAAGAGTTATGACGATCCCAAGAGATTCTTCAGAGAATTCAAGGTGGGGGACCAGGTGCTACTCAGAGTGTCTCCTGTGAAGGGGATTATGCATTTCGGGAAGAAAAGGAAATTGACACCTAGATATGTGGGGCCATTGCCTATCATCGAGAGAATTGAGCCAGTTGCGTACAGACTTGGGTTACAGAAACACCTGCATAGGATTCATGACGTGTTCCATATTTCCTCACTAAGGAGATATCTTAGGGATGATTTGGCCCATGCCCACATTGCTTTAGAGGACATCGATCTACAGCCTGATAGTTCCTACGAGGAGGGGCCGATTGCTATTCTGGACAACAGTGAGAGGAAACTGAGGTCGAAGATAGGTTCGTTTGTACGTGTTCAGTGGCGGCATCATAATGCCGAGGAGTCCACCTAGGAGCGCGAGCATGAGATGGGAGAGCGTTATCCAGAGTTATTCTTGCCAAGTGTACTTTATTTTTCGTATTTCGAGATGAAATTCTATTATTTGGGGGGAAGTATGTAATACCCCATAATTTTATTGATTTTATTTAATTGGGTTAATTAAATTAAATGGGAATTAATTAGAAATTAATTCGAATTTAAATACTAACGAGACGTGAGTTGGTATTTAATTCTGATGATAATATTGAGTATTACTAAATTTATATGGTAATATATGATTATGAAAATTATTAAAATTATCGCAAGCCGACAATTTGGAAAATTAAGCTGGGACGAGTGCGCTAGTCGCGTCAGAAATCAAGTTAATTAGATTAAAAAGTTAATTGCAATTTGATCAACCGTATGGTAAATTTGAGTGCGCCAATGTGTTCAGAATGGTCAAGATAGTCATAAAACACTAGTCGGGGGTTTAGTTTGGGTCTTGGGGCATTTTTAGGCCAAATCGGTAACCCGAGAGGGTATTTTGGTCATTTTAAAAATTAAGGAATTAAGACCCACGAATTTTAGTGTTTATTTATTTATTATTGGAAAGGCCATTAGGGCCATTATCAGCTAAAAACAAAGAGTGGTCTACCTGAGTTAGAGGAGAAGTTGCAGGAGGTTTCCAAAACCTAATCACCAACCACCACCACCAAATCTTGACGGAATTGTGTTCGGAAAGAAGGAAAGAACCAACCCTCGGACATCATAAATGATTCTGAACATCAAACTTAAGGCAAGTGATTTAATTCCATTAGTTTTCAGCGAATATATATATTCCATGTTAGTGTAAAAACTCATCCTTGTCTTGAAAGATGATAAAAGCCCATGAAATTTTAGGTAGATCTATAAATCTTGGATAGGAAATTGCATGTAGATAAGTTCTGGAAGAAATTCAGTAACCAAAATATAACCCTTGATGAATTAAGAACGGATTTCAGAAGAGAAATGTCTTGATCCTTGAAGAAAATAGAAAACTAGGGTTCTTATGAAGGTTTGATCCATATAAGGTGAATTGTTGACGATTTAATGGTTTTGGAACATTAAAAATGTTGTATTTAGGTAGTATAAGGATCCTATATCCTTAGTTTAGAATTTCATACCTTGTAATGGAATTTTGGGACAAATCTGGGTATGAAAAATGAAGCAATCCGTAACCTTATCTAGTGCGATCGATCGATCGATCGACATTCATAGGTCGATGGATCGACCTTCCCAGAATTGTGACATTTTCCCCTTATTGAATTTTAGTAATTTCGACCCTAGATATTTATTGGTGGGGACCTTGTGAACACTTTTTAGATTTAAGGAAAACTATTAGGCATGTATATAAGACCCGGATTATTATTAGAATGAAATTGTGGAGTTATGTTACATCTAATAAGGTTCGACGAGTGAGGTACTATTAAAGACTGCGATTAAATGAGTGAAATCTATATAGTTGGTAATATAAGGTTAGTGGCAGAAATATGGACCTTAAGAGTATTGTATTAGAGTGTGGGAATAATAGGAGACTTAGTAACCTTTATGAGTTAGATTTTAAGTACTTGAAACTACGATGTGAGATGTGTCGGTGGACTATGTTATATAACTATCCGGAAGTATAAAAATGTACTAATTGGATAAATGGTATAGGGATCGAGAATATACCTTCAATAATATTATAAATTATCTAAGTTGTGTGAATTATTAGTATATGGATTTATATGTGTATGACATACCTATCATACTTGCTATCACGGGAGGTCGGATTTCGAACAGGGCCATCTAATCCTTGTGTGCCTACGGGGGATTTAGATTGGTACCTTAGGGACATAGGGCTGTGAATGACTTATTTGTGAGTTGATAAGTCAACTGACCATGGGAGCGTAGGTATGTGCGTGACCCATGGGTATGTGAACTATGTTCGCCTCCAATATGTGTGATTTTTCTTATTTAAACGGTTCCTAAGAGATTCGGAATACGTAGTCCTTGTGTACGTTATGTACCGGGATTCGATAGCAGAGTATGTGTGCACCATAGCTTAGCCTAGGGGTCACCCAATTGTATAATTATGTTGGAATTTATATATTGGTGATGATAACAGACTCCTTGTTAATGTGTGTGAATATTTGCGACACTTAGAGTAAAATTAGAAACAAGAATTTCATATAAGATTTAATATAAATTAATCTGATAAATGAAAATGTACATTCACATAAGATAGATTTGAATGTCTTGAACAAACACCTATGCTAGCATATGAGGATAGGTTGCGGTATAGACTAGTTAGTGAGTGGCATAATTAGGAGGGGTTATGGATATACGCTAGGCGTGCACATAGGTTGAGAGGTGATAACTCATGTGAGAGAACGGAACTAACACGTACTTAATATTCATTGTTTAATGTAATTGAACTCTTTCTATATTTTAAACTATTTTCACAATCGGCCTCTGACCCGTTTGCTTTCAAATTTGTTTTTCTTGAAAAACCTTTTAGGTGTCCAGCCACAGGGAGTCCAAGCTTAGGAGTTCCATTTCGGTGACGGCCTATAGCTGCTGTGTAAGTTACAGGATCTTGATGATAGACGCCTCCACTTTCTATATTGATTCCACTTCAGACTTAATCAGTTGTTAGGTCATGTCGCCCCATTTCTTTTACAGACAGTTTTATCGTACTCTGTTTCCTTTTAGTTTTAGAGTTAAATTCATTTATTATTCAGACGTTGTATTTGGTTTTATTCAGTATTTGGGACTACTCTGAGAAGTGTTACTCCAGACTCATGTATTATTTCATTTATATTCTGTTGTGACTGTAATGTAATTGTGTTATCATTAGTTAATAAATATTCGATGGATTGCAAGTTAATTTAACTTAATAAAATTTGACAACTCACTTTTTAAATATTAGGTGGCTAGTAATTGTTTAAAAATATTTTCGACAGTGATGCTATGAACTGAACCAACTTGACATTTTGTATTAATCTGAATAAAGGAGTAGCTACCATGTATTTAATTAGTCGGGGTGTCACACGAGGTTGTAGAATCAATAGGATGACGAATGATATTACCCCCTACTTCTTCCCTAGCATGCCAAGTCATTGCCTCCGCTATCCATGGTACTGTGAAAAATCGCTTTAATCTTGGCCCAACGGGAAAATATTTCAACACTTTTTGAGGCACTTTTGAGCTTTTGCCTTCCTTACTAGTAGATTGGACATATCTAGGTTCATCGCATACAGGGCAACGTTTGAGATTTTCATACTCCATTCAGTATAGTATGCAGTCATACACACAAGCATGAATTGATTTATACTTAGTTGCAGTCTACACATAACTAATCACCTATTAAAGGTAAGAAGCATGTATTCATGGATTAGTATAAACATAACATAGATTTATAGTATGTTTGATTTAATTATGTCTTATTTATATTTGATTTTTAAATTTCAAATTCTAATTCAATTTATAATAGAAATTTCTATTTCATCCATCTCCTCTAAAGGGTGAGTGGTCCTATCCCATTCAAGACCGCCTTTTTCTGTAATATACTTAACAACTCATACACATTGTTACGATTTGAAAAAAATTCGACAGCATATCCCCTTAGTTCTCCAAGTACACGACGTAGATTGGCAAGTGTGAGTGTTATTTCAATTGATCAATTGAAATAAGAGTCACACTTGTCAATCTAGTATGTGCCCAGAGAACATTAGGATACGACTGCAAAACTCCCTCCAAAAGTAACAACTTTAAGCCACTAAGAATATTATTATACAGAAATTATGCAGTCCCAAACTGTCCAAACGGGACAATTCAAGAGATCTCATTACAAGGGGAATGACTCTCGAACGGGTCTAACGACTATTGAATGCGTACGCATAAGAACTAGAAGGCTAGTATCTATGTGCACTATATGTAATTTCAAGTATGTTTCATTTAATTGTCATACTATATATATATATATATATATATATATATATATATATATATATATATATTGTTTGTTATACAAAGTAATTTTCATAAAAAGTTGAAAAACCCCACCCTCATATGGACAATATTCCAGTGGTCGTGCCACTTTTAAAATTAACCAACCCAACATCAATCCATTATAATCCAACCGCAACGTCAATAACAAATGTGTATCACGTACTCCTTCTAATTCATCTACTCAATTAATTATTTTCATCAATTAAACTAAGAATTAAAGTACACAATTACTAATTTACTAATTTACAACGAAGGTCAATCCTACTTTTAAATATTAATTTACTAAAAAAATTAATAATCAATCAATTCGTTTACAATGGACACTACTTACATATGAGGGAAAATATCTAATAAATCAATCAAAATTTAATAAAAAAAAATTAACAAGCCCCACACCCCATCCCCTTCCCCCCCTCCCCACACACACACGCACGGAGCCCCACCCCCCGTCACACCCCCCGAATAATTTCCCTTTCTCGTACATACGCACAAACACACACAAACAGACACACTACACATACAAATACACACACGCGCAGCCCCACTCCTACCCCACCGCCACCCCTATCACTGCCCCCTCCCCCCTTCCCCCTCTTACCCCCCCCCCCCCTTCTACCACCACACACACACACAACCCCCCCCCCCCCCCACACACACACACACGCACACACACCCTGCCCCATCCCCTCCCCACCCCCCCACCCCCTTCCTCCAGAACACACACACACACACACATACACACACACACACACACACATACACACGCACACACACCCTGCCCCACCCCCACCCCCTTCATCATAGTTTCGTCTTTAAAACGAACCGAATGCGATAAAACTTGACAATGAAAGTCGTGCATGTAAGAACTTTACTTGTGAATTTGTGTGGTTTATTTGAAAAATGGTGAAGGGCTGCGAAATATACTCATTTATCCTTTATGATTAATCCACCGTTTCAATCGAACATAAAAAATGCATGGCACAAAAACAGAAGCCAAGGTCCAAAGAGGTTGAAAAGAGCCTGAGAAAATTAAAGGAAATAAAAAGAAAAAATATGCTATAAAGTGGGCCAATAGGATTTAGTTTCACCCCCTCAAAAGAAAAATAAAAAGCATTATTATGTATGGGGGAGTTTGGATGGATTATAAAACAGGTTTGCATGTCCTTCAAAAGTAATGAAAAAGTGTCACATAGTTTTAGACGTTATTGGTGAGAAAATCATGTCTGACTTTGATTTGCCGATGAGACTGAGACGATATCATCTAAATTCACATTTTTCGACACTTAAGGACGATTTTGAGATTCATTCATTAGGAGTACACATATTCATCGTGCACATATGATACGCATGAATGCATTGATTTGCGTATCGGATTGTTCACACCCATTCATTCCATGTTCATGATTTGGTTGTCGTAGTGTAAATTCATGGTGTGATTTTTGTAAAATTATTTTGCATTTTCGTATGAAAAATTGAAAAAAAAAATAGTTCATGGAATCCTCAAGAGCCGATTCCTTTGCATGAACATTATTTGATCCATGTTTGTTAGGCATATTTATTGTGATAACTCCATATTTATTTTGGTTTATTCAGTTTCCTGTCTATTTCGGACAAATAAAAAGCGGGAGAACGAATTATGGGGGAGTTTTTGCATTATGGGGGAGATTTGATTATTGATTGATTTATTCTTAAATCATTTCAAACTCAATGCATCACGAATGTATTTTCTTTGTCTCATGTGTGTAGGTACAAAATTGAAGATCATTATTTTGCACACCTCGATGAGAAAAGCTTAAAGATTTGAAGATTTGACGTTGATGATTTTTAAATAAAAAGTTTTAGACTTGCATGTTTAGTACCATATCAGTTTTGGTTCATGGGAGGGTATTATATTTTTGTAGGCATTTTGATTTGATAATTTAGAGGTTTTTGTTTTTTACCGGCGTAGACATAGGGGGATATTCGTAAGGACATTATTTTATTGTTCGGTTTACATTTAATAATTTCGTATACCACTACAACCGTCAAAGACTTATTCAAGTTCAATCATGCATCAAGATGGATTCGAATATCAAAGTTCTTCAACATTCAAACCTCCGCGAGATTAATTTTGGTAAGGCTGTGTATAAGAACCTTAAAGGTTCACTTATAGTGTTGGCATAATTTTTCTAAAATCTTTTATAAGTGTAGAAGCAGAGTTTTTTGTCAAAGAATTTTTTTTAAGTGTTGAGGCGAAAATTTTGACGAAATAAAAAATTACTTTTTAAGCAGCTTGTTCGGGCGAGGTAAGCCTATCGTTCGAGGGACATGGCATCTTGCGCGAAGCAATCGTTCAAGCGACACCTTTCTTCGTTCGAGTGACATCATTGTTTTGTTTGAACGACGCGACGCCTTAATTTTTTTTATATAAAGCATGTTAAACCACTTCGTTTTCATTATGAAGACCTGACGTTTTTGTTTCTACAAACACTGCAAATCACCATAATCATTTGTCTTTTTCATATAGGGTTTACATCCTTTTGTTTTCAATTCAAAAATTATCCCAATCTTTATGTGAATTATTTTAGAACCCAAGAACACAAATTTGTGAAGTTTCTCTTGTAGAGAATATATGTACTGCTGATCTCGGTGCCACTTGAGGGAGGTGCTGGGCTGACGTGGCTGCGTGTCAAAAGGAGCGCTTGTGGGTGTTCCTGGGATGACTGAACTGCGGTTCTTGTGGAATTGCTGTGGAATTTTATTGTTGATTTAGGTTGCGGCCTATGCGAGTTTGTTGCGGTAAATTCTTCGCAGATTTCGCTTGCAGTCATTGTGACTATAAGTAATGAAATAAAATATTTTTTCCTTTGGGGATTTTTCCTAAAATTTGTGAATTAGCAATTTTATTTGTGATGGTTTGACACACACACACACACACATAGTTGCATGTTTAGGGGGTGAATTAATTTGGTTTGAAAATTGACATTGATTAAATAAGGGTCTAACTTGAAAACTTTCGAATTCGATTTAATCAATATCACACACACGTTTTACATATTTCTCAATTGACAATATAGTCAATATATTTTATTGCCTTCAAATATATCAGTCAATTGAAATAAATACATAGAATTTCTAAAAGATAAAACAAAAGCAAATCGTGTTTATAGAATTACTAAATTATATATGGGATAAAAAAAATACAATATTTGATTTGGAAAAAAAAGCATTGATATTGGATAGAGTAATAGAACTTTTTTTAACATTTACGAAGAAAGGCTCAGAAGGATCCATTGGTAATTTATAATCATAACATAAGCAAGGTCGGTGTTCCCTCATAAAATAGGCATTTTTTCAACATCACAGTATTTCTAACAACATTGATTATTTGAAGAAAATAAAAGAAAAAAAAATCAGCAAAACGATGCCAATATAACAAAGAAGCAGAGAAAAGAGTATAGAGTGAAATTGAAGATGGGTTTTCTTGCAGATCAGCGCCAGGGAGGCCGAGGAGGTATTCATTTTCTGCCTGTGGATTTTATGCAATTCAATGTCGGTTTGGTCCGTTGGGGTAAGGTTGGGTGAATTAGATGAGTTTTTGGTTCTTTATATATTATAGTGCTTCAATAAATTTGTGTGGTATTGGAGTATTTGAAGAGTCTTTGTGTGTCGTTTGGTGTTTTTGAGATATTGTAGAGTTTTCTTCTTAACCGAAAGGTTGCTTAATTTTCTAGAATTGCCGAAGTTTAAATGCTATATATATATACACACACATAAAACTTTGAGCCCCTAAAATGCGTCGAAAATCGGGAGCTCGAGGTGGCCGTCTCCTCCGCCTCCCCTCAAAACCGGTGCTACATGGCCACCACCACCTCCATAGTATGGTTTGGAATATTACTAGCATATGTTGCAAATATAATTTTGGTGATTTTTTCAGTTTGCAGCTTCAATTTATCCATTTATTAAGATTGCAATTTAAATAACTTAATTTATTACTATCTGTGATGAATGTATATATTATTTATGGCATTTTTGGAATTTCAGAGCTGAATTGGTGGTTTTACTAGCCAGTGGACGGAAATCATTAAAATAGATCCCAAATCATAAACACAGGAACTATTGTATCCAGAGTTCTAATAAAACCACAAAATACAAATGACTTTTATCTAAGAATTTTCATAAATTTTTGTGGTTAATGTAAATAGTAGAACTTGTAGGAAAAGAGAGTGTGGGATAAAAACCTTTTCTACTAGACCTTTTAAATAGTACAACTGCTCTCGGATCTAAGAAAAAATGAAAATAACGAAATGGTCACTCTCGGTTGAGGAGTAATTTCTTAGTCCATATGATTTTGAACTTGTACGAATCTTTTATGTTTTGCCGTTACTCTTTAGAGCCATGCATAACCATATTTATAGTGGAAATCCACCGATAGATATTTGTATGATCATAAAATATTGATATTTTTTTTTTACCGAAAACGGTTTAATAACATAATTAAATAGTTAAGAGCAAGTGCTTGGAACATTTTGTCCTCAATATACATTCTCGACTGAAAATATTGTAGGAGAAAAAATATTCCTTTATATCGCTGGAAATTTTACGAGCATTTAAGATTAGGACCCTAATCGTAAGATATTTTAACGAAAAACATTGGTTATAATGTAAATTAACGACTGACGTCTGAGTTGATATTTCATACTGCATAATGTTTATAAAAATACCGAGTTGATTTTAATGTATCACCACTAAAGTGCTAGGTTTCTCAATTAAAACACAGAGTGGTAATCCATTAAAAAAAAATTCACTTCTTTTCTTCCCCATGGAATGACTGGAAGTTAGAAACCTTGTTTTTTTCCCTCCATAATTGCGCATAAACAGCTTTAATGCTTTTTCTCCTGTGCCGACAGGGTTTGGTTTCCATCAATAGTACAAAATGAAGGAAAAATTATTTTACAAGTGAGAAGAGTATATATTCTACTCTAATAATGATAAGCTTGAATTCAGATAATGCAATAAAAGCTAAGTATCTACATCTCCAACATCCAACCACATTTGGGCCCATATCTTATCCTAACGTATCGCTCTCTCTCTCTGAGTCTCAGCCTATAAATAGATATTAAAGCACACTAGTTCCTCATCCTTCATCTGAAACACAATGAGGTTTACTATTATGGGTTCCAAAGCTATTATTTTGCTTGCTCTTCTAATGGTTACTCTTGAAATTGCATCACCAGTGGAGTCAAGTGACTTGGCTGAGACCTCCACTTCCAAAAACAGTGAGTTTAATTTCTGTACCTATATATGTTTCTCCAACAGAATTTTGAGTTTCAAGCCTTGCATTCGATATGTTTGATCTTGCAAACACTGCTCGTTTAGCCGCACAAATTTTATGTCACTCAATATTGTTGACTAGTAGACTTGTTAGGCGTCATTGCATATGTCGAGGCGTGTTAGTGTTAAAAAATAGTGTCTTTATTTATTTATTTAATAGTTCTGAATGTATTTACATACACATACGGTTTGATGAATTATTGATCATCTGTGCAGCGGAAGAACTTGATAGTGGCCGCGGTGGTTATGACTATGGCCGCGGTGGTGGTAATTATGGCGGCGGCGGTGGTAACTATGGAGGTGGTGGTGGTAACTATGGAGGCGGTGGACGTGGTAATTACGGAGGCGGTGGACGTGGTAATTACGGAGGAGGCGGTGGTAATTACGGAGGTGGGGGACGTGGTAATTATGGGGGAGGAGGTGGTGGTGGTTGCCGCTATGGACGTTGCGGTTATAGATGTTGTCTTGATGCCGCAGATGCTCAAGCCTTTTTGGCAAATGAAGGGAAGCCATAGATGAAGACCTTACATATGTAATCACTCACAGCAATGTCCATGTATACACCTACTTCCATTCCATAAATAATAATCTAGGTGTGATAGGACTGTGAGGAGATTATAAGAAATAAGATGCATCGTAGTGGGCTCTTGGTTTCCCACCTATGTATATTTGTCTAAGGGTTAGGTCCCTAACGTTTGGTTCCTATGGACGTTATGTATTGTATCATGAATATTTATAAATGGAGAAAATTGTAGTAAATGTCCTAATGTCCACTCCATTTAGAACATTTAACAACGTTCATTTTAGTTTTTTTTACATCGTTTTAATTTCAAAAGGAGGAGTGTTGTCGTACATTATTGATGGATACACTCAGATAATTCCGTACCCAAATTTAGAGCGATTTGGTTTGGATGAAACTTTTCACAGAGATAATAAAATTAATTGAATCAAATGTATTTCCACTTAATCGGGCTAAAATTTTTGTTCACTAGTTTTATTCAACTTCGCATGTTTATAGCCCGTGCCATTATTCACATCTATAAATGAACAAAAAAATAGTCTTAAATAATTTAAAAAACAAACCACCATTTTACTATTTTCATCGTAGTTAAAAAGTATCTTGTCATGAACCAAAGGGACTATGGGTTTCTAAAAAAATTATCTTCGAAAGTAAAATTTACATTAATATTTTAACAAAAAAAAAATCTTAGTTGACTCATTTGGAGCAATGCGGATCGTTCTAAGTTGGTAGAATGCTTCATGATAGGCTTAGACACGTTTGAGAGATGATACACATTTCAGTAAACAAGAGACCGAGGAAAAGCGAGGTGGTTCTTAGTTTGAGAGTGATAAATTAAAATTCAGAGAAAGGAAAAAAATGAAATCTCAATTTTTGACAAAACATAAGACTTGAAATTTTGGAAAGAGAAAATATTACTTTAATAGAAATAAAATAATATTGCAGGGGGGGAGGGAGATATCTTTTCATTGTTGGATATGATAATGCCGTGATAACAATTTTACTATTTGATAAAGAGATAAGACAATTATAGTTGAGAATTTAGACACCATGGCAACGGACCTACAGCTGAGATTGAAAAATCATCTAATTAGTCCATTTCCCTCTTTTGTTCCATTATAATTTTGTTCCCCCTCTTTTACATGAGTATTTATTGGTTTCCCCCACGTACTTTAATTCAAAAACGAGGCTAAACAAGTAAACTCTTCACCCAGTACAAAAACCAATTTGTACTTATATTTAACTATGTCTCTCTCTCTCTAACGTACAATATCATCTACCATTAGTAAACCAAGACAAATGAAAAGTGAGGTGGTTCTTTGTTTGAGAGTGATAAATTAAAATCCAGAGAAAGAAAACAAAGTATATCTCAATTTTAGTTGAAACATAAAACATGAAAATTTGAGGGGAGAAAATATTATTTTTATAGAAATAAAATGATATTACGTGTTGGGGGGGGGGGGGGGGGGGGGACACCTTTTCATTATTGGATATGATAATTCCATGATAATAATTTTACTATTTGATAAATATATAAGATAATTTGAGTTGAGGATTTAGACACCATGGTAATGAAACTACGGCAGAGATTGAAAAACTATCAAATTAGTGCATTTTCCTCTTTTGTTCCTTTATTATTTTGTTCCCCCTCTTTCACATGAGTATTTATTGAGTATTTAATTAAAAAACAAGGGTAAACAAGTAAACGCTTCACTCAGTACAAAAATTAATTCGTACTCATTTGTAACTCTCTCTCTCTCTCTCTCTCTCTCTCTCTGTATATATATATATATATATATATATATATATATATATATATATATATATATATATATATATATATATCATCTTCCATTGCATGACTATATTTTTTTGTCGATCCTTAACTCCCACTACCAGGTATGGTTTCCCAAGACCTAGATTTTACAACTTGTGTTGTTTAGCTTTTGGTTCTAATTTTTCATCCGAACATTTTGTGTTGTTTAACTTCATCTCCATCTTTTGCCTCACTTTGAATCATTGGGTATCAGGAGTGATGACAGCGGTGCATAGTACAAAATGTTTCTCTCATCATATTTTTTAAAAAAACATTTTATTTTTTTTATCGTATCTTTGAACAAAATCCACAAGTATGAATCACCATATTCATGTTATAGACACCCTAATTTATGAATCCTTTGCTATTATCAGTAACTCTGATAACCATATATTGGTAACATGTTATGCCTAGATATAAGTATGTCATTCTAGATATTCATTTACTCTCTATTGCTAAATACTTACACTTTAGTGTGATCGTGTTATTAGATAATACATAATATTTATTGGTTTGTATTTTTTGATTAGGCTCATGGTGGTAATTTCGGTGGAAGGTGGTAGTTCAGAGCTTGTAGAGGTAAAGTTATTTTAGGGCTTACCCAAAATTGGCGGATAACTTCATAAAATTACATTGGGTTTAACGCAAAAGTAATATATTGTCTATTACAATGGGTTTAACGAAAGTTAGTATTTAGTCTCCTTAAATTTTGTTAACTTTTGAACTATTTTTTTATTCTTATTTAACATGAGGAACTCATTAGAGAACTTAAAAGTTTAAATCTTGAACCGCCATTTGAATATTAAGGGGTTGAAATTTTTAAAGATTTTAAGCAGAATTGAGTTTTAAATGACTCACTTCCTTTTGTTTATGTTTAAGATTTTGACACCTATTTTTCACATTGTTACGTTTTATTATGAATCGAGCTTCATCAATTCATGTTGTTCTCAATTTTAAATTATGTTTTAACTTTTACTCCTTTTTGTCATTTCTCTTTCACTTAATACTTCTTTTATATATTTACTTTATTTATTCGACACTTCCTAACCGTAATTTATTTATTCGACACTTACTAACGGTAAATTATTTATTCTACACTTACTAACTGAAATTTAAACTAATATTTTCCTACATTAGATAGAGAGCTTTATGTGTAAAGAAATGTTTTCACTTTAAATGGATATTTTAAAGTGTGTAAACTGATAATAAGAAAACAGTATGGGTTAAGGTGTAAATATTGGTAAAATGGGTGTTAAAATATAAAAAATCAAAGATAAAGTGAATTTATCAAATATGTGAAAAATGATCCTTTAATGTATAAAATGCACAAACTTATATATTAAAGATGTGTAAAGTGTAAAAATGTGAAAGTGATAGAGGCGGATGCCCCCAAATTTTAATTTTTCAAAAAATTATTTAATTTTCTTTTCCTTAAAAGCACAATCAACCAAATAAAAATAAAATAAAACTACACCAAAACTTTAAATTTAAATTTAAACACACATTTTAATTTCTACTTAAACAAAAATTAATTAAATTCAAGGTCTAAATATGGCCAACCAAAATGAACATAAATTTTGCCAAATTAATTAAGTCCAATCTTGAATTAAATTACCTTAAACATTATCCAAAATTGAAGTAGTATCAATTTAAATTATTTTGTGTTTAAACCAATTTAATAATGATTAAACCTAAGCATACATATAGGTGATTTTGCAAGATAAAAATAAACACAAACACACTACACCGTAATGTACGAGGAAAATTCACAACGAAAAAAACCTCGAACGACCCTGCCTATAAGTCCACTAAGTAAGGTATATTTACAAATACAAGGCAAAAAACTTACAACACATGAATTGACTCCGTCCAAGTCTCGAAGATTCTTCTTGCATCATTCTCCACCTAATTGACAACTACGAACTCCACCGCAGTCTCGAAATCCACTGATGGGGCACAACTACTGTCAAATACAAGTGATGGCCTTTCCACCACGCAACACTTCAAACAAACAGACTCCTCCGTCGAAACATCTTTTTTATGGAATGAGAAAAGTAACCTGGTGCCAAAACATCTCCAAGCCAAGATATATAGAATTAGCGACTTGGATTAAACTAAAGCATGTGGGTGTATATTTGTGTCTTGCACAAATTAATTCATTAAAGTTTAAGAACACAAAACATCTCCAAGCTAAGATAAACAATATTTTTCTCTAGCAATTGGAAAATCCCACAAAAGTTACATAGAAAGGTGTTATTCCCACACTAAGTAAAGTCGGTAAAAGTTAGTGGGAAAAGTAGTGGGGAAAGGTGGTTAAAAAGGAAAGCTGTCGAAAATTTTAATTTCACGCCCATGTCGTTCGAACGATATTTTGAGGTCGTTCGAACGAGAATTCAGAGATAAAGCAAACCAAAAATTCATTGGAAAAATCTCGTTAAAACGAAGTGGTTCGAACGAAACAACAGAGAGTTGGAGCATAAAGTCGTTTGAACCTCGTTAGTAGTTCATTCAAACGACCTGGGAATCTCGTTCGAACGAGATCCCAGTTTTGTTCGAACGACATTGCACAAAATTCAGTTTCTTCATTTTAAGCCCAAAGCTTTTACACAAACTACTAAAATCATTTTCTGGGAGAAAATAAAGTCGATAAAAATGTTTTATTAATAATACACCCAATTAAAATATCCAAGGTCATAAATACATATAATTCTTGGTCACACGTTTTCAACTCTTCTCATGTCATAGGCTTGAAGGATACAACATGAACATTTATTTTTTGTCTCAAATTATTTTGTCCGGAATTAAGTCAATAATACAAATTGACTCGATTGAAAATTTGCCCTTACAAATATCCCCCTTTGAATATTTCAGTCAAAACCAAAGAAAAAAAATCCTATGAACCGTCAAGCATGCCCAGACACAATCCCAACCAAAAAAAAATAGACACTTAACTCATCTCAAGGATGCTTTGCCGCTTTAACCAATTTGCCACTAAAGTTAAAATCCTGCACACTTAAACAAACCATTAAACGCATAGAGAATATCAAAAGATTAAATGCTAAAAATAAATTCTCTCCCCTAATTAATTCTCCCCTTTCATCTAATATTGATCTTCCTAGAAAGACGTCTCTCCCTAAGTTAGATCTCCCCAAATTTCAAAGACTTAGAAACCATTTCTCCCCCTTTTTGGTCCGGAGAAAACAAAGGTTAAGAATTACAAAATAACTTATTTCTCCTCCAATTAAAGAAAATACTCCCCCTAAATTAAACAAGGGATATGTAATAGGGAAAAATAACTGAAACATACAATGATGCATACAGTGACAAGAGAATTTAAGCATATAGCAACAATGAAGTCCATCTAATCCATACAAATATTAATAAATATCACCTATAATGCGAGGACAAAAGATACCATAAAAGAATGTACTATGATAAGAATGGGATATCAACTAAAAATTTGCAACAAGTTAGATTCCAATTTTGAATTAAAAGCATATATGGACTAGAAAGAATGGAAAAGACTCAAAACAAAAATACCATATATATATATATATATATATATATACAAATATAGATCAATAATGCACACGCGCATACACATAGGTATAAACACCCAGAATTATATGTATTTATGACAAAAACGTGTATTTAAGGCTTTCCACACTCATATAGCAAAAACGTGTCTAAATAAATGTGATAAACGGAAGTGAAGGGGTGTGAACTAGAGACTAAATGAATATAGACCCAATCACCTAAAAATGATCACAGAGTTCTCAGTTGATTGCAAAACTTTATCACACTTAAATATAGCCTCACGTGACAATATAAATTGAACTCAATGACTAAACATACACAATGCACACAAGCCTAGAATTTCGATGATTTTACAAACCAATAGATTCATAACGAAAAACCTTAACTAGGATACAAAGTCATCGTGCAAACCTGTTAATACATCAAACCGAACCTCCTCATTAATATTCTTTTTCTTTTTTCTTTTTTCTTTTTGAACATATCAACTAAACTAAACAGGCCTTGGCTACTTTTTAGTAAGCTAATTTTTTAAGGCCGAATTTCAATGGTGGCTTTTCATGCAAAGTAATTTTGTCTTTCGCAACCCGATTCCAATGATAAATAACTACGCCGGATAGACGTATTTTTCTAATTTTTGTTTAATTTGCGAAACGGTTCTTACGTGCACAAATCCTCCATAGTCATAACAACAAGTAGATGACTAAATTGATAGGAGAACATATCACTTAGCTCAAATATACACGTGAAGTTAAATTTCAAATGAGCTCGTGCATGTGTGAATCGAGGTATATAAAAATAGAATCCATTAAGCAACACAAAATCAAACTAATCCATGAAAGCATGATAAAGAACGCTTTAAGGATTGAAAATCTTAACCAACAAGTTCGATCAACATATGAGATATAGGATTCAAACACAAGTATATACCACATAAAATGTGTAAAATCAAAATATACACAAAAAAAAAATCTCTTTGGGTTTTTCAAATTTTTTAACCTAAAAAAAAATTCAACTCAAAAGAAAAAAAAATCTTTTTTTAATTTTATTGAATACGAAAAAAATGAAAAGACTAAAATAGAAAAGATAAACAAGTCATAATTCTAGCACGACATATATGATGAAGCAAAGACTAGAAAGAATATATCATGATGCACAAAAGCGGTGTATGCAAACAAAACATAACACATTCAACCTTTAGATTTAGTAAGGATGGTGTCACGTGCAAGCAAATGAGAATAAAAAATCATGTCTTGTAAGGACGCCAAATTGGATCTCCTAACCCAAACAAGTGAAGAGTGACACTCTCGGGATTTGGGAATTTTGGTTACTCTACCATTGGACTTCTTAGGACCATTTTTAAGATCAAAACAAAATTTTCTAAGATGACCGTTTTGACCACAATGTGTACAAACAAAGACACGGCGAAAAGTAGTACCTAAGGATTGACCTTTGAAGGTGTTCCTAGTAGATTCTCTCAAACTAGTGGTTTTTGAATTTTTAGTCTTTTGAAGGTGTTCCTAGTAGATTCTCTCAAACTAGTGCTTTTGGCATTATTAGTTGAAACATTTTGAGTATCAAAACCAATACGATACAAGTCATTTTTAATTTGGACAGTTCCAAGTATTTTGTCTAGTTTTTCAGACCTCCATTATAAATCAAATTCGACCGTACTTAAATCTCTAAATTTCTCTTCTAACTCTAAAATTTTGGACTCAAGTAAACACTTACTCTCTTCAAACCCAATAAGCTCTTTGTTCATAGCCTCCATTAAACCTCTAAGGCTATCTCTCTCACCTTATAAATACTCAAGATTCTCACGAAGAGCTCTCTCACGTGCCGTAATGTCTTCCACTAAAGCACTCTCATTATTAACCTTGGCACGTTCTCTCAATCAAGCTTCTAACTTCAAGTCTGCCCTTTTTAATTTAATCAATTTGGTATACAATTATTAAAAATCTACTTGAAGTTCACTCTCATCAACCTCCTCCTCATTTTCACTCTCACTTTCTTCCCCACTCTCTATACCATCAAATTTTTGGGATTCACAAACAATGGCCTCGGAAGTGTCATGTAACGGAATATCTTCATGGAAAGATTCACTATCAATGGTCACATGACTTTCCATGAAGGCGGGAAATTTGCACTCAATGGGGGTATTGGGTCCCTCTTCCTATCACTATCACTAAGGATGTCATTATATGAAATTAGTTGCTTGCCGTCCCTCCTTAATTTAGTGGGATATTCTCTAGCCCTATGGCCATAACCCTCACAACCATAACATCTATTGGAATCGTCCCTACTAAGATCTTCATTATACTTTATAGGGAATTTCTCGTCTTTTTCATACTTAGACTTATCAAATTTCTTAAAATCCTTTTTAACACTGTCTTTATTAAACTTAATAAAATTTCTAAACTTCCTAGCAAACATAGACATCTCATCTCATCGATGTCACTCTCATCATCTAAAACTTATTTTTCCTCCTTTTGGGGTTTTAAAACGATTCCCATATCTTTTTTTTCTCATCCTTATAGGTAAGCATGTCAAGTTCATAGGTTTTCAAGTCACCTACGAGCTCTTCAAGTTTTGTAGAGGCTAAAGTGGGTAAAAAATTTAATACGGTCACTTATGGAATAAACTTATCGGCTAAGCACCTCCAAATTTTCTTTACTACACAGTTGTCAGGTATATTTTCTCCAAAATTAAAAGATGAATTATTGATATCGGAAAGTCGAGTATAGAATTCATCAAAAGTCTAACTTTCAAGTATTTTAATAGTTTCGAATTGAGTGGTGAGGTTTTGGAGTTTTGAATCTTTCACGACACGAGTTCCCTCATAGGTGAGTTCTAAAATATACCAAGCCTCTTTAGCAGTTTCTCATGTCATGATATATCAAAATTCATCCGGTGTGACTGCTCTAAAAAGAGCATTCAAACCCCGGGAATTTAAGTTTGCCAATTTAAGTTGATTCTCACTCCATGTCTCTAAGGGTTTAGGTACACACTCATTTTCAACTAAACACGTAGGTGGAGACCACCAATTAACTACGAAATTCCAAACACTCTCATCTAAGGGCTTAAGTGCCGATTTCATTTGCGCATTCCAATACACATAATTTGAACCATAAAAACAGGAAATTTTGAAAACGGTGAAATTTTCAATTTTTAAAACAACCCCAAAAGGACCTAACGCAATAACTTAGCGCTCCTTCCTATGATACCACTTGATAGAGGCAAATGCCCCTAAATTTTAAACTACAAATTATTAGATGGTTCATTTATATTCCAACTGTAACACCCCGCCCGCCCGAGGAGAGCGAACGGAGCGCTAATGCGATAAAATAAAACCAAATCCACAAGTGACAAGGTATATAGCATCTAAATAAACCCACAATAATATAAATCCACTAATCTCAATCTCTTCAATTACAACAAGTCTCTCGAATAAATACAACATCTAACTCGAAAAATAAAATACAAATTTTCAAAGCTCTATACATCAAAATAATACAAATCTTTCCCAAACAATCCTCGCTAAAATCAATCTCCATAGCGCCCCAAAATCCGCGCTAACCTGCCACTAAAAGAAAATATGGGGAAGTACACAATACGACAAGAAAAATGCTCAACAAATATATGTTAGCGATGAATAAAACGTAACAATACGAGTACGAATATTCAAATCAAAATGCAAATCTCAAAGCATTTATCAATATAATTTCTCAACAACACTTTAACCGGTTCACCAGGCCTCACCACATCCGTATATGCTTTATCAAGCCATAGCCCGGGAAACAGGAATTTTGGCGAGTACTCAACATCCGTGCCATATTAAAATCTCATGACAACGTGCTCATCAACAATATAATGATTCCACATGAATCAAAATAATTTCAACAATTATTTTCCAGATTTCAATGAATTTATCAATTCAAATATGAGTTCAATTAAAAAGAATTCAAAGAGAATGACACTCGCGAGATTTAAGGAGCATATTGTGTAAAACCCCATACCTCAAGCCATGATGAGAAACCAACGATCACATCCTCAAGATCAACACAAAAGATCTACAAAAGCTCCTCCAAGAACCTCCAACAAAATATCCCCAAGAACACCTCTAATCTAAGGTTGGAACTCACAAATATCAAGGGCCAATGTGTATATAAAAAGAAGTGGAATATAAAATATATTTGCTGCCAAAATTTGTGCCAAAAGTAGGTTAAAAAGGTTTTCCCACGACTTCCTTTTATAATGCCAAGATATGAAGAGTTGGAAGACAAAAGACTCCTTTAAATAAGGCAAAGAAATGAAGAGTTGGAAGTCAAAACAACTCTTGAAAATTACTTAATGTTCACCGACTTAGTATTCCAAGAGTTAAAAACATTTAAAAATCATTTTAAAATCCGTTTTAACTCCGTTTTTTAAACCGTTTAAAATTCTCGCCTTTAAAAATAATAACCAACATATTTGAGCAATAAAAATAATTTTATCAGAAACTTTATTTTCCTCCATTTTCCAGAAATTAATTAAAATAGCCCAAAATTACGTGAGTTATTACACCAAACTTTAAATATTCAAAAAAATATTCAATTATCTTTTCTTTAAAAGAACAATCAACCAAATAATATTTAAATTAAACTACAAGTGAAATTAAACTACACTAACACTTTGAATTTAAATTTAAACACACATTTTCATTTCCACTTAAATAAAAATTAATTCAATTCAAGGTCTAAATATATCCAACCAAAACAAACATGAATTTTGCCAAATTAATTAAGTCCAATCTTGAATTAAATTACCTTAAACATTATCCAAAATTAAACTAGCATCAATTTAAATTATTTTGTGTTGAAACCAATTTTATCTTTATTATACCTAAGAATACATATAGGTGATTTTGCAAAGTAAAAATAAACACAAACATACTACGCCGCGATGTACGAGGAAAACCCACAACGAGAAAAACCACGGACGACCCTGCCTACAAGTCCATTAAGTATGGTATTTTTATAAATATAAGACAAAAGACTTACAACACATGACTTGACTCCATACAATCCTTTACGCTTCTTCTTGAATAAACCTCTACCTAGTCGACAACTACGGACACCACCGCAGTCTCAGAATTCACCGATGGGCCATGCTACCGTAAAATTCAAACGATGGCCTTTCCATCGTTGTAACAAGCAACACTTCGAACAAACGTACTCCTCCGAGGAAACATCTGTTTTATGGTATGAGAAAAGTAACCCGATGCCAAAACATCTCCAAGAAAAGATATATACATGTAGGGACTAGGATTAAACTAAAACAAGTGGGCGTATATTTGTGTCTTGAACAAACTAATTCAAGAAATTTTAATAACAAAAAAAGAAACTTTGGATAAACATTTTTTCTCTCTAACGAAAGTGTTCTTCCCACACCAAGTAAAGTTGGCAAATGTTAGTGGGAAAAGTAGCAAGGAAAGATGGTTAAAAAACAAAACTACCAAAATTTTCAATTTCCTGCCCAGGTCATTCGAACAACATTTTCAGGTCGTTCGAATGACACTGTTCGAACGAGAATTCAACAATAAAACAAGCCAAAAATTTGTTGGAAAGATCTCATTCAAACTAAGTGGTTCGAATGAAAGAATCGAGAGTGGGAGCATAAAGTCATTCGAACCTCATTAGTAGTTTGTAACAACTTGGGAATCTCGTTCGAACGAGATCCCATTTTCGTTCGAACGACATTACAGAAAATCAAGTTTCTTCATTTTAAGACCAAATCTTTTATAGAAAGTAGTAAAATGATTTTTTGAGAGAAACTAAAGTCGATAAAAATGTTTTACTAAAAGCATACAATTAAAATATCGAAGGGCATAAATATATATAATTGCATTCATACCTTTTACACCTTGGATTGATATAAAGATGGTGACGTGAAACATGGCAATGATGAATATATATAATTACCTAGCAATGATGAAACTTTAAAGTTTCATCATTTCCAGGTAATTTACTTAAAGTGTAACAATTTTATGAATTAAAAATGTTGGTGAATGTTATTGCACTAGTATGGGTAAAATTGAATTAAATCCTAAAATGTGAATGATTTTTGGTATAAAATCAACGTGTGCATGAATAAAGGACCTAAAAAAGAAAGTAATAATTTTCCAAGTGTTAATGGAAAAATGGACAGTTAAGTCCAGGATTTTGTCTTCGGTCCATAAATGTTAAATAATGTGAACATTGAAATACTGATGAGCACATTGAAAAGATAATGGAATGTTCGCATGATGACGGAGAAATAATTAAGTAGGGCATATCATCCTTAGAGGTGAAAGACCCCAAAGTAACTGCAGTACCATATGGCGGCGAAGACTATTGGTGAGAGGTCACAAAGTCCGTGGTTGCTGGCTAAATCCCAAAGATAATCAAGTAATCGATAACATTATAAGAAATGGTTCTAAGATAGAAATAACCTAACTTGTGTGAGTAATTAAAGTTCCGATTTAATATAATGTGGATAAGTAAAATGAGAACAATGATTAAAATCCAAAAGAAAAGTGAAATGGTTAAGCAAGGTGACTTAATGAATATTTAAGCTATCTAATGAGGTTTAAACCCATAATAACACAAGTGTGCCTGTTATGTAAGGCTTTTTATATTAACGAATATTCTCTAACACGTGTGCTCGTGTGTTGAAAGAAAGTCTTAAGTAATGATTAACCAACTCTGGTGTGTATTAATGAACATCGAGTAATGAACGTTTTGAAAGTAAATGAAGGGTTTTCCCCAACAATTGCTAATTGTTTAACTATGTAAGATAATGGGAAAGAATTCT
Organism: Sambucus nigra; assembly: GCA_949130495.1. Lineage (NCBI taxonomy): Eukaryota > Viridiplantae > Streptophyta > Magnoliopsida > Dipsacales > Adoxaceae > Sambucus > Sambucus nigra. The sequence continues at coordinate 493,144,268 of OX422220.1, read as the reverse complement.
ATCTTAAAGCAAAAAATACAAAATGATTATTTTTTAAAGACAATGAGAACATATAGTATCAAATAAAGTTTTTGAAGTAAAACAGTTTAATCATTTGGACATGTATTTTTAAAGGTATATATATTTATATAGGTATTTACATATTTTCACATGCATGTAGTGGTAGTGTGTGAGTATGTTTTCTACCGTTAGTTTCTATACTTCATTTGTATAAGCTCCTACTAAGCATTTGGTTCATGTCCTTCCTTTTGTTATGACAGGTTGTATGATGTCCCATATGTTGAGAGCATTGTATAGATAAGTCACTATTTGTATTTACGATTAATAGCTTTGTTTACTTGGCCTTGGGTGCACTTCCTTGGGTCCCTATCACATAATTGATAAAAGTTGGTATCACGTACTAACAAGAGTAACGTTAGATGACAATAAAATTGGATTAGAAACATTATTTAGGTTGTTCCAATGCACGTTACAATTAACATACGAGCCAGATCGAGCTAATCCATTAATAACCCTAAAATTCGGGTCGGGGCGTTACAACTTGGTATCAGAACTTTAGGTTAAATTTTCCTTTCGGGTGTGACATGGTGAAGTCAGTAGTTGATCTTCTTGACATCGATGTAGGTTCGGGTCAGTCAAGCTTGATTAGTGACGATTTTAGTTCATATCCTGGACGATGAAGTGAATGAAGTTAGCACGATGTGCAACTCTTTATGAGATGGAAAATGGCTAAGTTTGCAGTCTTTTATGCTCTATCGTATTTGTGATGAAGATGTATTGGAAATTCATAGGTGTAAGTGTAATCCAATAGTGGCAATATCGTTATCTTTGTGTGAGATATATTTGGTGCAAACTTTGATGATGAGAGTAGCCTTAGTAATGGTGGAACTCGAGTAGTGTTTGTTGCAAACTAGCTGTAGAGGTTGTATATTTCATCTATGGAAGTTAGGTGACTGAGTGGCATTCATGAGTACTGATTCCGTGGTGAGAACATATTGGGTACCTTAGTTGAGGATTTGAATTTAATGTATCTTGATTATAGTGTGGGTCTACATAATCATGATGATTTAATGTAACCTAGGAGTGAACCTGGAGAAGTATTGATGATTTAGCTCCATATATTAGTCCTGTAATGGTCTGGAATAGGACCCGTGCAACATCAATTGGGTGAACCTCTTTTTAGGCAATATCTGACGTCCGGTGTCCTACCAAAACTCTAGCGGTATTAATTTATAGTCTTAGAGATAATAGTGTGGTATCGAGGAGGGGACCTCTTGATGCAACTGTGGTGTGGGAATTGGTGTTTATATGAAATACTCGATGTCCTGTATCATAAGAAAATATATAGTTGTGTTAGATTGTAAATTAGCACATAGTATGGGGTTTAAATAGCGAGGAAATTTAGTTTTCATGGTTAAACACTCATTATGATTCAAATGATGTAGTCTAGTGAATTTAATTGTGGGTTGGAATTTTGGGTAGGCACGTGAGTTGTATTAAATGATTTTTGGAGATAATTACTAAAGTGGGTTGATGAAATTAACTTTACATTAGTAATATGTATAGACACGTAAATTGGTATTGATAATTCCATGGAGGTGTTAATAGGGTTTAGGTAGTGAGTTATTAATGCATGGGGTAGACATTCCTTAGTAATAATGAACTTAAGGTTGTGTTCCATGTATTATGACAATAATGACGTCTCTCCATGAACCTTTAGGATACCTTACGATGTCAAGGATATAACATTTATATTGGTATGTCATGTAGTGGACAGGATTGATGCGTTGAGGTTACGAGTTGGTTTCCACGATCAGTTGTCATATAGGATTCCACCATAACGATTCTTACACTGGGATGTGTATGTCCACTTTGGAAAGTGATTAAATTTGTGTCTTTTCCATGAAATGTGTGGGATAATCATTGTTGCATCGAGGTTAATGTTGTAATATACATTTTGCAGTAATAAATTTGATGTTGTGTAGCATAGGTCAGGGTAAGACTTATGATTTCTCGTGATAGATGTGTACGTTGTTAGAGAGATAACTGATTTTGAGGACCGTCAGCCAAGAAGCATTTGGGAATAATTATTGCTCTGAGGTTTATGTGATGATGGTAAATCATTGATAGTTGTAGTATGTTTAGGTCTTATTTATTTGTGGGAGTACTTGGAGTTAGTGCCATGACATTCATTTATAAGCATGTTTCACGATATGAGATTCGAGAATAATGTTGAAAGTAGATTGATAAGTGCTGATGATACATTTGGGAGACTTAGAACACGATGATGTTCATCATGGTTTTAGAGGTAACACTTATAATGGGACATTATGCCTGATTATAGCACCACCCGTGTGATTTGGTGTGACTCTAATAAAGGCAATCATTAGGTCCAAGGCATGAATAATTCTTTAAAGTTTGAGATGTCATTAGAATAGTTATGATTTGGTACCACCTAAGACATTTCTAAGAGTTGTAGTAGCAGTCTGTGATTTAAATGTTTGAAACCATGTGAGCATTGAGTTTAGCTTGATGAGAGTGATCTAAAAAACATAGGTTAGCTATCACGTGTTCAAATTATGGAGGACTAGGTATGATGGTTCAGTGATTAGCGATAAACCTCGAGAGACGTAACTTCGCCTTGATTTGCGATAGTTATGATTATCAATAATGGAACATGTAGTATTGGTCCTAAGGAGGGAAACCTAGCATCTCAGCTTCCCAAAGGAATTGGCTTTGTGTTCAGTTGTTCTGACAAGGATGGACGATTCATGGTTAGGACGCGTTAGGGTTCACACGTCAAGTCGGAGTATGTGGCACAACCAAGACTTTAGTTGATGTTGGTAATAAAATTCGATGGTATGTTATGGGTTCGTACTTAGTGTGGCATAATTGTTTGTTAGAAATAGATTGTTTTCTTCTGACGTGGCAGTCTCCAGATTCGTTAAATTCCTCATATCTTGTTTGATCCCGATAATGGGAAGTTGTTGATCAGTTGTGATTCGGGTGTAGCACTGTATAAGCTTAGTAATTATGTGTGTAAAGCCGATTATGGCTAATGGGTCATGGTAAAGGAGTGCGCTCTTCTTTAGAAACAACTTCTCTCAATACTAGTTTGTGTTTACATGTGGTCTCGTGTTTGTTGCATGTGCACATATTTCTTAATTGATATTCTTTAGGTTAACATGTTTTGTTAGTTAACTGGTATAGATAGTTACGACTTGATCCTGGATTTCGAGGTTATGACTTGAGAATATTGTGAGTATTAGAACCTGATAAAACATTAGATGCTAGTAGCCAAACCTATTCGTAACTGTATGGATTGAGGATATGATCGCTCGTATATATTTGTGTCATGATACCTAGGATGACTCTAGGTTAGTATAAGGATCTCCTAGGAGATATCAGTTAGGTAGACCAATAGGACTAGATGATCATCTCATAATTGATGATGTGATGGCTAGTGGGGTCGAGGATGTGTCAGCCTAGGCTAAGAATGATCCAAGGCTGCTTGGGGAAACATAGTTTGTAAATCCTAACGTAGGAATGATCCTTTATAATGAGTTCATTGATGATAGTGCGATATTGGGTCAGTATCGATCATCTCAAGGTTTTGTTTAGATAGACACGTTAGGCATGCTTGAGAATTAGCAATAAGATCGTAGGGTTCGTCGTGATTGGGTTAACGATAGTGATTGATGAAAATAAAATCTTTGGGTTTTAGACCACAGTGTCAAGGATGCCCCATGACTTAAAACTGGTTGAGGATAAATGGATTTTAAGGTTTATAACATGTAATTTCTAGGGCAAAATTTTCTAAAGAGGGAAGAATGTAATACCCCACCCTAAAAAATAGATGATGTCATTTTAAGTTGAGTATTTTATTGAGAGAGATAATTGGAGAAACAAAAACATAAGTATTGAACCGAAATTATACATAAAGTGATGTGTTGCACGTAGGGGTTAAAAAGGAAATTTCATGTTGCATGGTCTGTATGGATGGACATTTGAGTTCCTAGGGTTATAATTAGCATATTGATGGAGTACGACACAAATTAGTCGAGGAAGGGATGTGACATAGACCAAGTTAAAATAATGAGTTTTTTGGTGGTACACGACATAAAAAATGAAAACTTGCATGATTTTCTAGGACTTTTGGTTGGGGATAAAAATAATTAGAACATTTATTTGGGGTCATAATATATATATCACTACACCAAAGCATTCAGTTTGTAACAGTAGTGTAGTGTTACTAAAATAATTAGAACAGTAAAAAAGCGTTAGAAAAACGGCGAGGACTAAAATAGATGATGTCATTTTTAGGACTTTTTTACCGTTACTAATTTCTGTATTACTAACACTGTTTTGCCATTACTAAAGTGTTACTAAATTTTGTGTTACTAACACGTTTCTACCATTACTAAAGTGTTATTAATTTCGTAACACATTTCCAATGCAATATTCGTAACACATTTAGTAACGGTCTAAGTCCGTTACTAATATTAAAAAAAATAAAAAAAAATATTTAAACATATACACTAGTGGATTGCCTGTGCCTGAAGGCACGACAAAAAATTCCAAAGTACATAATCATAAAATGGGTAAAACACATATGTTAAAAGAATTTATTAAATTTAGACAAAATTTTCTTTATTTACAAGACTATCCACCCTGTTAAGAAAACAATTCACAACAATACAAAAATTTCCTAAGTACATAATCATAAAACGAAAAAACATTCCAAAGTATGTAATTGCAACAAATTTTGTTTTTCTTCCCCTACAAAACAAAGTTTAATTTTTCTACCTTCCCACTAACTACTCCTACATTGCTCGTCGACGCCGATTGTTAGAAACTTGCCAAGGAAATGTTAAACAAATAATTGGTTGATTACTTCAAAGGAACACACGTCTATTCAGCTTAACGTAGATCACTTGGATGAGAGGGGTGTTTACACCGGGGACTTCACCACGTTTGCTCTCTGTGGTTTTGTCTATGCTCGGGTCGAGGTAGATGCTGATAGTGCATTTGATCGCATGTGGCAAAAGAAGAACGTTGAAGTCCAACAACATTAAGGAAGAGATATCACTTTGACAGTACAAGCCGTATTGGGACATGTAAATAAAAACCTGAATAATAACACCAATAAAAAATGTACGCAATCTAGAACTGATAGAAAAATCAAACTTTGAAGCCTCAGGCTTTAAGAAAATAAAGAAGGAATTTTGTTTATGACTGCCATGGGGATTGCTTGATTCATGGCTGATGTCCTGTAAGTAGGAAAAAATCTCTCACCAGGAGAAAAATCAATCAATTTTACTTATCGATGAGCATAACGCATAAGGTGATTAAAGGTAGAGGCACCACCCCAAACAGCAACACCCTGCCTATGAACTGTAGCTATGTAGGTCCCTAATGGCAACCAATGTACATAACTTTCAATCCTGAAAGAGCGTTTGTAAACAGGGCCAACCTTCAACTCCCTTAGATAATTCCAAAGAACCTTCGTGTCCGAGCAAGAACGAATATCAAACTAATCTCTAGCTTTCTCATCAGTAAGCCAGTGTTGCAACTTTTCATATATGACGTACACACAAAACATGAAATGGTCTTCATGTTAGATATAGAGATATAGATAGATCAATACATACATACATATATATATGTTGAGAGAGAGAGCAAGAATTTTAACATCATGGCCAACTGAACAAATTTATTTGGATAAGAAGAATATTCAACTTTATCCATCAAATTAACCAAGAACAATATAATAAAGCATGGGCCACCATCTCAAATTTGTAACGAAGTGACGAATGAAGGTTTGCGGGAGAAAATAAAATTTGTTGCCTCTTTGGGTGGCAACATCCAAGGAACTTATGTGTGTTGGTTTCAGACATTGTTAATAACTGGTAGGAGATAGTCTCAACAGCTAAGGACATGACATTATTTTGACTGGGGGAGTTTTATAGATTGCTGGGGTGGAGTTTCAGTCCAATCTTGATGTTGTTGGTGATGTATAAAACAATATTGATGTCATATTATTTCTTCCTATACTGATTTAATGAGAACTCCTCATCCTACATATTCATTTTGTTTTATGGTATACTGTAGGTCTACTGTAAAACACGTATGAACAATTAACATAGGATACCGATGGACAATTAATAGTTGACAAAATTTATCATTTGTTATTGTTGGCATAGGTTGTATATATACAGAGAGAGAGAGAGAGAGAGAGAGTACATTAAACTCCATAAACGACGCACGCATAGCAAGCCACTGAGCATTCATCATCACAAAAGCTACACAGTAGAGAACATTGAAAGCCTATTCATTTTATAAAGTTGTTAATATAGATGAACATTTTGATCAGTAAGAAATCGGTAGAAGTTAATACTGAAATCCAAAATAAAGTACAATAAATCAAGAGACAGTTGACATAAATCCCATGTCAGCAGTAGTACTATACCTCCTAATAATTTAATAGAAATCATTCTTAGAAGACACCTACGTTTTGCTCCAAATAATAAAGAAAAAAAATGTATCAAACATTATTATAACACTAAATTTATTCTAAGTAATACTGAATTTTGATTCAATTAAAACATATTCAAGATAACAATGCCTAATTTAAATACGATGTTACACACGTGACTACAAATCCAATAATTGAATCAACATAAATGATATACTAATGCCAGCAACATCAAATGGATATTCCCTGTTGTCAACCAATATATGCCCCGTTTTCAACCAATATACACTTTAAAATGCCCTATTTTCAACAGCAAGTTGATATTCCCTGTTTTCAACCAATCAGTGGATCATGCCTTGTTTTCAAAGTATTGAATCTTGTATAATTTAAGTGAAAAATATTTGTATAACATAAATATTTATAAAAAACATTAGGCATGGGAAGTTTATCGGACTATTGATTTTGTATAAGAAATAAAAAATAATCCAACACTAAAACTTTATTGAATAAATGTGCCATTATTCGATAGTAGACACTACTGAAAATCGATACTTGAAAGTTAAACCACAGTGTAAAAGTAGGTATTGGTATTCAATATTGATATCTAGTATGATATTGAAACTAGAACAAACTGACTATAAGAGGAGGAACCCAACAATTAAAGAATGTTGTGCAAAACTATAATTCGAATTCACACAGTCCAGATGTGGGAATTTCTATGTAGGTTCATGAATTCTAATATTATGTCTTTGCACATAATTGAGGGAGTTAAATCCAGTTAAGTCTGGAGGAAAAAAGTCTTACTTGAGGATTCCATATAGTCGAATCCAGTTATGTCTTACTTGAGGATTCCATACAGTTGAATCCCCCAGGTTCTTTGAGGAGGCAAAAGACTCATTCAATCTGCTTGTAGCCAATGGCTGCTCTCCAGGAACATTGAGTAGATCAAGGATGCAAATGGCTTCTCTCTAGGAATGTGAAATGAGTTTCAACTTGGGATGAAGGTAGAAGGGGACCCTCGTAAGGCATTGGAAAGCAACGGCATCAGGGAGGCCTTCAATCAGTATAAACATAATAGTCAGTGTTGCATCAACTGGAACATCAAACAAAATTTTGTTGCCAAAGCAAGAACCATGTTGGGGATACACAATCTGAAACATTATGAGAATATAAAATTGAACATGAATAATGCAATATATTCATCTATAGATTAAAACCATAAAGAATATATAGCAATCAGTCATCATATAAGTTTATATATAAATTATTCTAATCCCGAGTTCTTAAAGATATCTACGCATCATGTTAAACTAAACTAATATCAAATGCAGTATTAGATACGACCATTTCAATTTCAACCTAGGTAGAGAAATTATGTCATGGGTATTAAGATTTGTGATAAAATGCAGTGATGTTACCACATTGTCATGGGAATCACTAATGTGCGTAAGATATTAATAACAATTCTAACATATATGTCTTATTTGAAGATTTTTTCCACAAACTTAATAAATTAAAGCAAAGCCAATGAAATATCACTGAGAGTGTATGAAAAATTAAGCCATAACATACTTATTGATATTAATTGTACACACACCATATCGTACTTGCCATTTGTGGGAGAAGCATGTTGTGTTTGGTAAATATTACGAGAAAGGAATACTCAGAGTATATTAATGAAGGGATTGTAAAGTAAATAAAATTTTATTGTAGGAAATTTTAGTTTCACACACAATTTCAACATACCAAGACTTTCATTTATTGATTTTTAGGAAGTGATTCTAAATGTCACGTTCGGTTTTTACTAGGCGTGTTCAATGTAACTCTTGTAGGGAGAAAAAAGAGCGGGCATAAGATAAAGAGTAAGTGTACCGAAAAATACATAGCTTTAGAAAGCCGAGGCAATGGGAAACGATGATTCAAAATATTCTTGCAAGTATTAACTTTTGGATAATATATGAAACAAAAAATCAATGTTATTTAAGACCAATACAAATAAAGTTAAGAAAGAAAGAAAGCAGTGCCAAACCATACTTGGCTCAGATAAAAGAAACCTTATTGACTGGGAAGGGAAACGTATCAGAAAGTATTCCAATGTAGGGAGTCTAGGTAGTGGTACAATTGTTTTGATAGACGGCTGGATAACGGGGATCCCGTGGACCTATAGTAATGACATACGGTTGTGATGAGAGAGAGGATATGCCTGCCTTGCTGAAGGAATTTGAATGGAGGAAGAATCGAGGGGAGTACGACAAAATTAGAGAGAGTGACGATAAGATGGTTATAAAGGTTTAAAACTCGATTCTTACCTCATAACAAGAAATGCGTGGTTACAGCATTACCTCAATCGGAGTAGGAGCTCAAGAATATTTGCACAGTTGTGAAGAACTCTGACTTGTGCCACAAACTAGACCTGTCTAAATTACAAATATATGTGTAAGTATTAAGCAACGCTAAAACAATAAAAACACATCCAATTACTTGGAAACATTACTTACTTTAGATCTCCTGAAGAGGATATCATAAAAGTCATGCTCAACTTCTGATTGGTCACACTCAATGACTTGGATGTCCGTTGGAGGGAGAACAAGTATGGGCCTAATATTGTATACATTTGTCACCGAATACATAACAAATAATAGTTTGGATCGTAACTTAAGTAGAATAAAGAGGAAAAGGATAATACATCTACACTACAATATTCATCCATAGGAAATTTATTTTGTGCTTATTGGAATAATTGTGTTTGATAATTGGAACTCAAATGATTGATAAGTGAGATAGCACAATGAATCTAGGATTTTTTTTATTAACGTAGGTCATAATTCTAGAAAATCACCTTTCCCGCTCCTCCTTTATTTGGGCTTGGGACCAGTAATGCTCATATAAATATTGACATTGGCGGAGTTAATTTTTTTTTTACAATTCATAATACAAATATAGATAACTTAAATAGAGTCCATAACAAAAGCGTAGTATAAATTCAGTCCAAATCAACATAACTTAAACAAAGTCCATGACACAATCGTACTACAAATTAAGTCCAAATCAAAAGCATGGAAAATTAAATCCAATTCAAAAATAAAATCATGGTCTTAACTCATAAACTAAACATATTTAAGCCAACAATCCATCCAAATCAACTATCCTCCAAAGACTAAATCGACGAAAATGTAATTCCCACATTGAGGAGTATCCAACATAGCATCGGGCTTCATAACTTCCTCCACATATATTTTCTTTTCTCCGACTCCAACTCGCCTCCCGTGACATATATCCTTTGTCACATTCATCATGACATACCCCTTTGCTAATTCTTCATTGTACCTATCAAGAAATATGACGTTGAGGTTGGTGGAGCGGGAAGCACGTGGAGCTGATCCAAAAACATTATCTAGATTTTTATAATTATCCGCGGAAGACTTGTATTATGCATGCTCACTTATTGGTGTTAGTTGTGAACAATTTTCCTTGTGAGTATTGAAGGCATGTACCAAACTTTGTATAGAATCCTTACAAACAAGATCAAACAATAGTAAGAATTTTATAACCAGATAGATATGTTGATTAAATAAAATTATATAACATATAAATATACCTTCATAGATTGAATCTCTATGTTATTTTCATTCAATTTTTTATTCGTAGAAGAAATGATCTCTTTCTTTAATGCATTCGCACTATCATTTAATTTCTTTCTTTGTTTGAGCTTCGCCTTTGCCACCCCTAAACGCATCAACTACCTCTTCGAAATGAGGGGGCAAACTTCACGAACTCCACCCTTTTTCTCCTCTCCAAAAACTTATGCCAACTCATCATTTTCTAAGAACTGGCTCTTGCTACTACCCTCTCCACTCCCACTCTTACTTTTTTCAACCACGTCCTTGAGTTTATGCTATCACAACATAGTAATAGATCTAAATAAGAAAAACTCATTAATAAAAATAGAGAAATATACATTAAAAAAAATTACTTCTCATGTAAATACTCACATAGTGAATCTTAGCACTTTTTAAGACATTCCCATTTTTGTTCTCATGTCCCGCGAACCAGACAACTACTTGCTTTACTTATTGTTTTGGGTTTTCTTCAACCTATAATTTAATTGGCCATGTTATACACAAAAGTGATGATAAGAATTTAGTGTTCTTATGATAAACACCATTTTATATTCGACCGCATCATAGGTGTGTCGCCCAAGTGTATGGGCATGTTCTAATCTGGTCCGATTCTTGGCATTTTTAATGTTTTGTGCCTTTTTTGTTGATTTACTTTCATTTTCAAAAAATGACATCCAAATATCAGGATCAACACCTTCGGGTATAATTCCAACGGTAGATAAAAAATATATCATATTATTTTTGTGCGTCCTAAATTTTTGTGGGAACCTCTTCTCCATCAATGGGAGAGCCACCTCCAGCTCAACATCGAGCTCAATTGGCCCTGTAATGAACATTAAGAAATAATAAAATAATTAATATCATATAACCAATGGCGAAGTCATTTTTATCTTTAATACAAAAATATTACCATTAAAGCATTCCAAACGTCATCTTTATAGTTTTTTGGCACAGCTCTCCAATCTTCGTAATTAATCGGGATATAAGATCTAATATAATCACCGTCACGAGAACTCCACTTACCACTCCACGGACCGATTACACTCCCATCAACTAGAACGGTGATCATCATTTTACCATTCGGGCCATACATTCCAATTGTTTAGCTTTTTTTTCCTTCATGCTTTCTTCTTTTTACTCGCAATTGAAGATGGTTGGTCTGAATCTTTGTCGGCTAATTCTTCTTCTAAAGGAACAAATGTTTGTTGCATCTCATTTTCTAATGATGGTTATTTCGAACCTCCATCAGCACTAGAAGCCATAATGTACAAAACAATGCTCCCAAAACAACGAACAATGTCCAAAGTTCAAAACCATTTTAGTTTACAAACGTCTCAACAGAAATTTAACTCAGGAATCTTACTTAGTTTTCAAATTTGTTTGTCATGACATTTTGTTGGTGTAAATAGATTGTCAAATGTGGCACCTACATTACATCTACATTACATATTAGTATTTCCACGAAAAGGAGGGAAAAAAACTTTTTCCCCACACTTACCAGAGCCATAGTCTTGATATGCAAGCTAAAATTTAAGACAAACATCATTAAAATTCATGAAAGAAAATAATAGTATTAACCAAAAAGTTAAGAGAAGTTTTGAAGAGAAGTTTTGATGATTAGCCAACTAAACCGGCATCTGCATTTCTTCACTCCTATTTACTAACAAATGTGGCATCTAGATTACGTGTCATTTGCATTACATATCAGTCAGTGTATTCGTAAACTAGTTGGCATATGCATTAAATTTGAATTACATATTAGACTGCACAAGAAATGGCACCTATTGAATTACATATCAGACTGCACAAGAATTACATATCAGACTACACAAAGTTTATTGAATTACATATCAATTTTCAAAATTGAGATTGTATATGAATGATTTTTTAGTTGTTTTCAAGACCAAATAGTCTAAAAATGGCACCTAAACAGGAAAATTGAACCAAACAATAGTTCTTGAAAGATAAAATTTAAGGACAAAATCAATGAAATGGAAATACAATATACTTTTGCCCTCCAAAGAGGCCTGCATTTTTACAAAGATATTTGGAAGTCTTAGGCTTGCTCATAAAAAAACTAATGAATGTATAATGAGTTTGTCTGTCTAATATTCTATGTAAAGTAGCATTCTGAGTAGGAATTAGTTGTTTGACCTACCTTCCGTTATATTAAAGATGATTTATTTTGCAATTTTTCATATTTTTTACTTCATCTAAATTACTTGAAATGTTGCACATAATTTTATACTTGCCTCATGTGGATTTGTTTTCATTGGGATTTAGTTGATAGTGTTAGAAGAACATAACAACTTCTTAGACATTCTAAGCCATTATAATTCACACAACAACAATTGGAACCTTTATCTTCTAACCTTGATAATTCATACAAATATTATTCATGATATTTGAGGTATCTATTGGACTACTAATCCTATACCAGATACTCCTTTTTGGGTCACATATCACTCTATATGTTTTATTTTTAAATTCACATATGATTCGATCGCACAATATAAATCATAAGAACATACCATGAATTCAAACTAAAATTCAAAACAAACAGTTTTCGAAATGAATCTGCAAAAACTACTTGAGGCTTCATACAACCGAAAAACTATTATATTATTAATAGGACAAAATAAACAATTTTTGAAAGAAAATACTAAATAAACTAAATAGAACTCTAGCGATTCAACAAACTTTCTAAATGTGGTTGGTCTTCAAGAATAGACTGGAAGCATGTCGGGATCCCTAAATTGTCCACTTGACTCCTCAATCTCTTCGGTGAATGTATAATAACCCACAAATTCAAGATTTTAAGATCTTAAGAATAAAATACTTGATTAGCCTCATATGCACGAATAGCAGGCTCATCAAACTCATTGTCAACGCTCTTAAACTTGTCAAAATATACCATCACTAAATTGGAGTCCGGAGAAAGCTTATAACCATTAGTATTATCCTCTACCCTCACCCAATCACAATAAAAGACCACCTCCTTAAATACAGTATAGTCTAGCTTAATTATTCATTTGATGACTCCATACCACATAGTCCAAGTATTCGTGAGGTTCTTATCACTTTTTCTAGCCCATGCCTTTAAACAAACACCACTATCATGTGTTACAACCGTATCGTCGTGATACTTAGGAAAGAATACGAAACCATTTACATGATATGTTTTGTCTGTTTTAGCCTTGGATTGCTTCCCTTGAACTAATCTCCACAATGTTTCTTTTGTCTTCATCTCTCCCGATTTAACCAACTGTGTTCGATGAGAACAAATCATAATCACGTCAATATATGTTTTTATCTCAGGAGGTTATGCAAAAAAGGCATTAAAATATTGGTATTTATAAAATCATCTTGTTTCATAACCAAGGAATAAAAGAAGTTTATTTTTCAACTTCCCTCATTTCAATCCCCTTCCATTTCTCACGAGACACGGATTTTAATGATGCTTCATACTCACTACAACAAGTCATTTAATATAAGTAATTATTAATCAAGATATTCATTAAATTTTAATTGATAATAGAAGAAATAACTATAACCTATAGTAATCCTGAAGTCCATCGACATTAAGTCCAAATAACACCCATCGACGTATTTGTTGGAATTGTATTGGTCCCAACGTTATAGTCTTATCACCAAGCAAAGGGCCTTCATCAGAGAACTCTCCATCCTCCTTTAAAAAAGGTTCTTGTGAACGTTTCAGATTTCCATCTAACGAATTTGGCATGTACTCCATGCAATATATAACAAATTCGGTTACGACATAGGACTCTGTAATGGAACCTTCAACATTCAGCTTATTACTAGGTATACCAATAAAATCTTTCATTTTCCTGTTTGTATAAATAAATAAAAATTAATAACAACCAATGTTAACCTCAATTGTGCATGTTTTATTTTATTAAAAGACAAAAAATCACCTTTCAAACGGATACATCCAATGAGTGTTTGTTGGTCCACAAACCAAGGCTTCATCTGCTAGATGCACAGTGAGGTGAATGCAAATATCGAAAAATGCTGGTGGAAAATATTTCTCCAGCACGCAAAATGCTTCAACAATCATGCGTTTAACTCTTTGGATATCTTATCGAATGAGGATCTTGGAGCACAAAATGTTAAAAAATAAGCTTTATTGTTGGACTGCTCTTCTCAAATCTCGATGTTTCGGGAAGCCATGTTAGAGAAACAAGGGTAGTAAGTATTCCATTATGACATGATAGTCGTGGGACTTTAATGATTACAGAGATGGGGGATTAAGACTTACAATATTGCTCAAGTTAATCGAAAAATTGGTAGGAAGCTTTAAGTCTTTCAAAATTTGGCAGAATTGCCCCTTTTCCTCTTTATCCAAGATAAACGGTGCCATTGTTTTTATATTTTTCCTCGTGCATGCATGAACTTTAAGCCATTGACCGCGGGGTATGACAATGTTATTTATATACAATCGTCCCTTTTCAGTATCCTTTGTTTATTAGCGCCAAAAATTATGTTTATTAAATGCTTTACAACATTCTTCTCGGTGTGCATAACATCAAGGACATGTCGAACTTGATGATGTTGCCAGTATTCCAAGTAAAAGAAATGAATTTTTTATACCATGATTCTTTAACTTCAACACTGTCACTTTTATCCACACCATTGTCACTTCCATTCGCATTATCAGACTTACGCTTCATAGAAGGAACTTTTGAGGATTTTCCAAGTACATACTTGATTCTTTTCAACCTTTCCATAAGTGCATCTCCATTAATTTGAACCGGGGGAGATCTAAGTTCTTTTGATTTAAGTCCCAAATCTTTGTCACTCCTAAATGGGTGATCTGTATCAAGAAATATACGATACTTTGTGTAAACTATCTTCCTACTATTAACTAACCGAATTGATGGTGTTTCATCACCACAAAGAGGACATGCATTGTAGTCGTGTGTTATGCATCCAAATAAGTTTCCATATGCGAGGAAATCATGAATCTCCCACTTCAACATAGATCTCAATATAAATTGTCCCATTTGGTGCATGTCAAAAGGAGTAACTCCTCCCATAATTTCTTCAACTCATCTACCAATCGCTGAAGAAAAACATCAATGTCTTGACCCAGTGCCTTGGGCCCAGGAATCAACAAAGATAATATTTGAAACTCACACTTCAAGCACAAATATGGGCCCACATTATAAGGCGCACTCATTATTGGCTAACAACTATAACTACTAGATTGTATACCATGGGGATTGAACCCATATGTAGATATGGCAAACCAAACATTACGCCCTTATGTAGCAAAATTAGGCCATCTATTTTTAGCATTCTCCACTGAGCTGAATTATAAGGATGTCGTTGATTATCCCATGAAGTTATTGCTCGATGGTGCCACGTCATTTAATGCGCTATGCAAGGTATAGTGTATAATCTCCTTAGGATTGGAATCAAAGGCAAATGTCTCAATACTTTCATCGGTTCTTTGTAAACCTTTTTTCCTTTCCTCATGGTCACTAAATATGTTGGCATGCCACACTGAGGACATTATTCTAAGTCTTCATTCTCTTTCCAGTACAAAATACAGTTTTCTCACATGCATGAATGTAGTTTTCTTTCATCCATAAGTGTTTCATCATTCCTTTCATTTGCGGATACTTTTCTGGTAAAGTGTTTTCTTTCGGAAGCCACCTTTTTATAATCGACAAAAGAGCTGTAAAGTTATTTCCCTACCAACCAAATTGCTTCCTCAAATTATGCAATTCCACAATTGTAGAGAGAATAGTCTCAGGACCATCACATGAAGGGTACATATTCTTAGTCGCTAATATATTGTACTCTTGATATTTATCATTATTAACATGTGATTTTTCTATCTCGTGAGGTTCTTCACAATGTTATTTGTGCACTCTGTAGAACGTGTCAACTAAGTCTCGAAGCCTTTCATTCTCAATGTTCTCATCATTTTCGACATGTCCTTCACAATGAATAGGTTCTATAACGGGATTTGGGGATTTCGAGGATCTTGTTTCACCATGCAAAACCCATGTAGTATATGTCAATTCTATTCAGTGCCTAATCAAAAGACTCCCGATATCTGACTCACTGAACCTCTTCTTACTTCGACGCTTAACACATGGACATGGAAATATTGAGAGATGGTGTCTATTGTTTGCGATTGCAAAATCAAGGAAAAATGTTACTCCATTTACGTATACCTCACTTACTCTGTTCCTCTCAATCATCCATCCTTTGTACAATATTTGGGACATTTGGCCCTACAAAAAAATCATTATTTTATATTAAAGAATAGTGTGCACCATTTTACTTACATGATACACTTATCAAAATGGTATAGTATGTAACACCCCGCCTAATTAAATACCGGGTGGCCAGTCCCATACCAAATGAAAACAGAATATACAGTTGGCTCATTCTTAGCATCACTGTCGAAAACATTTACAACTCACCCAATACCCAATTAAGCTGATGTTAAAAACTTTTCAAATTTTTAATTCAACAAAATCCATTTCCAGTTTAAGAATAACACAATACATTTTATTCTACAACACTTAACGGATTAGATAACACAAAAGAATTTAATTGCAGTTGGAATAAACATTCCCAAATAGTATTAATCCATTACAGTAATCCCATCAATAACAACTGTATTAAAAAGACCCGAATACAATAGTATTTTACCTCGATAGAAAATGATAAATGAATCCTTTGGGCGACATGCCCTACTAAGAGAACACTGTGAATCAAATGAAGATAAGCGTCTAAGCAAAGCTCCATAAATCCATAGCCTATCATAATCCGCTAAGTTTGGAGTCTTTGCTGCTGGACACCTGATATAGAAGATACAATAGAAAAGAAAATATGCAAGGAAACGGGTCAGAGCCCGATTGTGAAAATGATTTTTAAAACAACAAGTATTTAACAAGTGCAATAAATCTTTTATTATGTACATGTTAGACCCAACTCTCACTTGCCATTCTCACCTCTCAACTAGAGTGCACACTTAACGTTTCCTATTAACCTTCGAGTTAATGGTTCCTCTTTTCTAGTCTCCATATTATAATTCCATCCCAATATCATAATCCCCGTATGTCCCATACCATACGTCACATTATTATTCATTTACATTTCTCATCGTTTCTCATTAACATGAATCATTTCTCATTTATATGAATTAAGTTTTTCAATAAACATTCATTAACTTAATTCAATTATCTTTCTCTATTCACCGTTATCTACAATTATCACCGTAGATAGATTTAACCATAATAAATATCCAATCATTCATTTAATCCATTATATATATATTCATATATAATACGGCACCCCGAGTCACAGCTGCGGCGCAATGCATTACTCTGCTATCATATCCCAATATCGCTTGTCGCTGAATAAGGGACTAAAGGTTCATTAAGATTCCTCGAACCACAAACAACAACACAATCATTGGAGGCGAACATATTTCTCATACCCATGGGTCACGCACATACCTACGTACCCATAGTCAGCGGACTTATCAACTCCCCGATAAGTCTTTCATAGACCTATGTTCTCGAGCGACAAATCAAAGATCCCATGGATTCATCAGGATATGACTGCCCTCACGCGCAAACCTCCCACCGATAGAAAGTAAGCTAGGTATGCCATACACATAAATCATCAATCAATCAAATAGGCATTATCATACCTATAATATAATATCAATAAGGTACTCACATTACCCTTAGATAATTCTCATACATAGCATTATATCTCTTTTAAATTCCACGTATTAAAATATCATATATTTACTTCATAATTTAATTATCCTCGCATCCTATAACATCTCTCCACTCCCGACGTCGTTAAGGTTCATGCGCGGAGCGTCTCGCAAAGCGAAATCCAAACAAGGAACCCCTCCAATACACTACTACTTAACTTTGTCGATCGAGGAGGTCCGTCAACTTCAAATACGCGATCGGGATAACCTCATACCCTCTTTCAACCAAATGTGTTCTAAACTCCCATCTCTATCCAGGAGTCATACTGCTAAGCGCTCGTATTACACTTAGTCCTTGCACAATCAATAATGAGCTTAAACTCAGTCCTTGATGTTCATATTGTAATCCTAAGGCTACCCAGGTGTTACATTCAATCACCACTACTGGACCTATCATTAATCCTCAAGCAAACCAATTATAATCCAACAAATGAATTTAGCAACCGAAATTTCTTTAATTTAATTATCATCATTCTAATCAATTTAAATCCCAATCAAATTAATTAAAATCTTATCAAGGGTCTACTGATATTTTCTAAGTCCCATAATATCCAATTAATAATCACCAAAGATCCACAAAAGTTTTGGGATAAGAACCAACATTAAAAAGAAACAACATCAGGAATTCTCATATTTTAAATACTCAGAAAAATCAGATCCAAAAATTATTCGAATCATCAATCCGACTTCAGATTTGGATTCTACACGAAAAATTGAGTCAGGTATGTGTTTTGAGTTTTTCTTAAATCTCATCCAAATGCACTCAAAAAGAAGATCTAAACATTCCAAATTGGCTCTTCTCATTCCACTCGTTTTTGCCTCTTTTTCCAGAAAATTATCAACATATTATCTTCAAGAACACTAAATTATTTTTGAATTTCTTCCACAGATTGATGAATATTTATTGTATTACTAACTACCTACAACATGAGTTTAATTCCTATATATTTTTAGATTCCAAAAATCCATTAACAACTATATCCTTTCATCTTCCAAGCATGAAAATCATCTCTTTTTATAACTATCCTAACATGGACAATATACGAACTTAAATTGCAAATATCAAACACTTGCCTCTAATGAAGATCTGATCCTTTGGAGTTGAATAACACAGGTGGTGATGGTGGTGGTGACCTTTGACCTTTGGTTCTCCTCCTTCCCAAGCAAACTTCTTTTTCTTTCCAAGCAACCTTCCACTCTCTCTAAGAAGATGACTTTTAAATTTTATGTAGAAGAGATGACATGAACCTACATACACTAATCTCCAAATACTTATAATAAGACAAAACCCGAAATCACTATTCATCCCTCTTGTAAAAATAACCAAAATGCCCTCTTGGGTTGTCTTTTCATTTCCAAATGACCCGAGACTCAAAATTAACATCCAAATAGACTTTTCTGACTATTTCGAACCTTTCAAACGCAACGACGCACTCGAAATGACTATAAGGTCGATAGAAAATAAATTTCCTTTTTAATTTAATAAATTAATCCCGACACGTCCCATACCGCGTCTGACTAAAAATCTATTTTACCGAGAAATTATATCATACCGCCATATCAATGACATCACATTCATATATTACCTAAATATCTTTAAGTAATATTCAGAATCATCCATTTTAATATCCACAATCCGGATAAAACCCAAATGAATTAATTAATAATAAAATCCAACTAATCCATTAATTTAAAATATAACCCATTTTAAAAGTCATAAAAATTACGGGGTATTACATAGTAGTATTAGTAACTCAAAATAAGTAATGGTATAGTAACGGTATAGTAGCGTTAGTAATCCTAAAAAACGTCTCTATGCAAGTCTTCCCGCTACATGAATACAAAATAACTTAAAAGCATTAGTGCATGGACAATTATGTTTCAGGAAAATGAAATGGGCATTGGATTTTCATACTTAAAATGTCCTTTGTCCTAAAAACACAATTTGTTGCCTAGTTACACCTACAAATCATTGCCAATAAAAACCACACCACAAAAGTTTTAATACCCAAACATTCAACCTAAATGCAATGGACATTGGATTTTTATAGTTAAAATTCCCTATGTCCTAAAAACACAATCCGATGCCTAGTTATAACTATAACCCGTTGCCAATAAAAAAACACAAAATTTTTAAAACCCAAGCATTCAACCTAAATGCAATGGACATTGAATTTTCTCACTTAAAATGTCATATTTGTCCTAAAAACACAATTCGATGCCTAGTTACACATACAAACCCTTGCCAACAAAAAACAAACCACAAAAGTTTTAAAATCTAAGAATTCAACCTGAAATCAACAAGTGCTTAAGAAAAAGCTATGGTATAAATGGTGGTTCAACTTACGAGTTTGAGAATATCAAACTTAGCAACATTTTTATTGTCCCGATTAGAAATTGGGTTTATATTTACAGTTAACATAAGGGTCACAAATCAAGTTAAGAATTGGATCTTAGGATTATATTTCCATAAAGTGTATTTGAATCCCCATTAAACAGTCATATAATAAATAAGCAAACCCTAGTTTAATTTTTGTTTGATTTCAGCTTTTTATATGTTGAGTTTACGCATAAAAATAATAGAGACCGTCAAATAAAAGTAAATCAACTGACAAAGAGTAAGAAAATAGGCAAAACAACAACCGAAAAATGAAGTTTACGTATACATCTGTAACAAAACTTCAAATATGTTTATGTATACATCTGTAATGAAACAACCAAAAGGAGAAATTGTTATAAGTTTGTGAACCAAAACGAGACTCTTCCTAGATTGTAAACAACCAAAATGACAAGCATCTTTTGTGAGAGAACGTATTCGATAGGATAGTACCTAGAAAAAATTGCAAAAATAGGTCTCGACGGAAGACGCTGCAAGAGGCCTCACCGAAAAAATATTTGGGAGAAACGAGAAAACATATTCGCATGGAAACTCCTATTTTGTGAGAGAACATATTTGTCATTCCATTGGGAGGGAAGTCTCCCGCTCCTCTATTGTGAGGTGTAATATTAAATTAGATTTTTACTTTTTTTATCTAACATGTTAAAGGCCAGTAGTAACACATATTTGAATTTAGTATCGGTAAATTACTATTAGTAATTGTAAAAGTATTATAATGTTAGTAATCGATGATTTGTGTGTTACTAAAACTGCATTTTGGTGTAGTATATATATATATATATATATATATATATATATATGATACCATGGGACACAAATTATGAAGAAAAAAAAGAGTTTTGTTACACTAGGGTGGATCAACCGTGGCTCCCAGGCCGGCCGACCATGCCTCCCAGGTTTGCCACGACGGATAGGTTTCTATACTGTCACACTTGTGACTGTTGGATCTTTATGAGGTGTCGATCATCCAAAGGGTCGCGCCCAAGGTCATTTTGGTGTTAAGCTTCTTTTTTGGTGTAAAAAATGTAAGGAAGAACGTGCTAGGGTTTCAAAAACCCTCTCCCCATTTGTAGCATCCCTTTCTCTCTCTAAGTTGGAGCTTCCATGGGTGTGTGTTCTATCCCATAAATGTTAGGTCTGAAACCACACCCATACACCATTATTTACACCATTACTAGACATCTACCTATCTTACATCATTATACACACCCCCAACCAAATTTATTGGGTTAAAGAAGAGGGTATTCTTCGAGTTGGGTGCAGGTTTGAAGGGCATGTTCTTACAGGAAGAAGACGGATTTTGTGGAGCATTCTTGGAGTATTTTTGGAACTTCCATTGTAATACTATGGTGGATATTTTGTGACTCCCTTTAAGCCTACCTTTGGAGGTGCAGGAGTCGCCCATCTTCTCCAGTACCACCACCATTTTAGAGTCTTTGAGGTGGAAAAACCTTACCTTATTAGAGGTGTAAAATTTTATGCAAGTCTAATTACATATATTTGGTTTAATATATCTAGGATTTATGTTAAACTGCAACCATGGGTTAATTATTTTAATTCTCATGAATTTGTATCGAAATGGTTTTCAAAGAATGACTTAAAACGGGTCTTGAAAATGTGGAAAAATTCTTAAATATATCGTGAACATTAGATGAAATAAAACGTGTTTAAATCATGTTTGAGAGGAAGATAATGTGACTTCATGTTTAGAAATACATTGTGCTTGTGTAGACAATTTTTCTGAAATAGAAGTGGGATTTTCGTATGTGAAAAAATGATGAAGTGGAAGAAGAAGAAGAAGAAGAAGAAGAAGATAAACTTTTACTTGAATGGGTTTTAAAATGTGTTGGAAATTTATGAACACTATTCATGAACATTTTATGAAATATTATGTGTTAAAAGTGGATTTAAATGAAGGAAATTTGATTGATATGGAAAAGTTATTCTTTATGCTTGTTCATGTCGTTTGACAAATAGAATATATTTCTCCTCGAATAGATAGAGAGATTTATGTGTAAAGAAATGTTTTCACTTTAAATGGATATTTTAAAGTGTGTAAACTCATAATAAAAAAATAGCATGGATTAAGGTGTAAATATTGATAAAATGGGTGTTAAAATATAAAAACCCAAAGAAAAGTGCATTTATCAAATATGTGGAAAATAAGGCTTTAATGTTTAAAATGTATGAACTTATATATTAAAGGTGTGTAAAGTGTAAAAATGTGCAATTTGAGTAAAATATGATAATGGATAAGTTTTGTAATGGTTAAATGTGTTTAAGTGTTGAATTGGAAACTTAAACTACTTTTGAAAAAATGGCACTTTGTTAAAGGACTAAAATTGCGAGTTCGGCAATAAAAAATGGTAAATTGGTAATTTACTTAAAGTGGAATATTTTTATGAATTAAAAATCTTAGTGAATGTTTTTACATTAGTATCGGTGAAATTGGATTACGTGCTAAAACTTGAATGATTTTTGGTCTAAATCAACGTGTGTGTGAATAAAGGACTTAAAGGAGAAAGTAAAAATTTTCCAAGTGTTAATGGAAAAACGGACAGTTAAGTCCGGAACTTAGGCTTCGGTCCATAAATGTTGAATAATGTGAACATTGGAATAATGCTGAGCACATTGAAAAGATAATGGAATATTCGCATGATGATGGAGAAATAAATAAGCATAGCATATCGTCCTTAGCGGTGAAAGAACCCAAAGTAACTGCAGTACCATATGGCAACGGAGACCATTGGTGAGAGGTCACAAAGTCTGTGGTTGTTGGCTCATGTAATCAAGAACATGATAAGAAATGGTTTATATGATAGAAATAACCTAACTTTTGTGAGTAATTAAAGTTTCGATTAATATAATGTAGACAAGTAAAATGAGAACAATGATTAATATCCATAAGAAATTCGAAATGGTTAAGCAGGGTGACTTAATGGATAATTAAGCGGCCTAATAAGGTTTAAACCCATAAAAACATAATTGTGCGTGTTAAATAAGGCTTTCTATATTAAAGAATATTCTCTAACAAGATGTGCGCTTGTGTTAAAAGAAAGTATTAAGTGAAGATTAAGCAACTCTGGTGTGAGTTAATGGACGTCGAGTAATAAACATTTTGAAAGTAAATGAAGGGTTTTTCCCAACAAATGCTAGTTGTTTAGCTGTGCAAGTTAATGGGAAAGAATACTAGCTTCAAGCATAATATATAAAATTATTATTTTATAAAGACAAGGAGAACAAACGGTATCAAACAACGTTTTTGAAGTAAAATGGTTTAATACATTAGAACATGTATTTTTAAAGGTATATATATAGATATATACTTATTTTCACATGCATGTAGTGGTAGCGCGTGAGTGTTTTTTCTGTCGTTCGTTTCTAGATTGCATTTGTACAAGTTCCCACTGAGCAGTGTGATGTCCCGTTATTTTTTAGCGTTGTTCTGGTAAGTAACTATTTGCATTTAAGTTTAGTAGCTTTGTTCATATGGCCTTGGGGACACTTCTCTTGGGCCCTACCACGAAAAGAGTTATACTCACATGCTACCAAAAGTTACGTTAAATAAGAATAAAACTGGATTGGAAACATTCTTTAGGTTATTCCATTGCACTACACACTAAACGTACCAGACGAATAGGGTTGATCCATTATTAACCCTTAAATCGGGGACGAGACATTAAATATCAGATGGAAAATGTACTCTGAGAGCAAACCCTCCACAAAAATTTGGAGCAGTTTGGACTCCATGGCCTCCTCTCTTACGTTGAGAGACCTTTCTCTGAACTGTCGTATGTAGGTGACCACCTCTTCTCCCGGTCGTAGTTTCTCCCCGGCCAACTGGGTCAGAGTGAACTCATTTTTTTGCAAGAATGAACTTCTGGATGAAAAATATGTGCATTTCCTCCCACGTGGCAACACTTCTAGGAGCTAAGTGTGACTATCAGGTATAGGCTTTTTTTGTAAGGGATTTGGAACACTCCCTAAAATGCAACCTCTTATTATTGAAATGGGCTCCTAAGTGTTCCATAAATTTTTTGATGTGCTCCTTCGGGTTCCCCCATTTTCTAGTGTACTTGTAAAAAATAGGAGGCACGTAGTCCTTAGGATATGTCTCATCATTGTACTCCTCCGGGGAAGGAGTACGAAAATCATCATAAACTAAAGTTGCCTCATTAAATGTCTAAAAGGAAGATAAAATAATCTTTAGGATCTGTTTCTTTACATCTTCCAAAGAAGTAAATGGAAATTTCTCCCCCATTATAACACTTAATTAATGAAGCTTGGGTGTAACGTTAATCACGTTTGGGGCTCCCACCATTGGCACAACTATGGGAATGGTGGTCGTGGGGACTGAACCCATTGGAACTGCGCTTGATTGGGCCACCAGAGCCCCCATTGGAGTAAAACAAAAGTTGGGGTCCATCGCCGCCCCAAAAGTCAAAGCTGCCACTAGATTTTGCAGAAACTCCACAAACTTACCCATGAAATGGGCCATCCGATCTTGCCGCATTACATCGCTTATGGAATCCCATGTGACCATTGGGATTCGTGTTCTCATTTGCACTTGGGGGACCTGCACCCGAGGTACCCCTTCTATGTAGGTTTCTATATCCCTCACTACTTTCTCCTCCATCTAACACCCCGAGGCCTAGGTACGATGGTTCAGTGATTAGCGATACACCCCGAGAGACTTAACTTCATCTTGATTTGGGATAGTTATGCTTACCAAAGATGGAACATGTAGTATTGGTACTAAGGAGGGAAGCCAAGCATCTCATCTTCCCGGAGGAATTGGCTTTGTGTTATGTTGTTCTGGCAAGGATGGATGATTCACGGTTAGGAATCGTTAGGGTTAAAGGGTCAAGTCGGGTTATGTGGAACGGGTAAGACTTTAGTTGATGTTGGTCATAAACTTAGAGGGTACGTCATGGATTAGTACCTAGTGTAGCATAATTCTTTGTCATAAATTGATTATTTTCGTTTGGCGTGGCACTCACCTGATTGGATGAATTCCTTATGTCTTCTTTGATCCCGACAATGGGAAGTTGTTGATCAATTGTGATTCGGGTGTAGCACTGCATAACCTCAGTAGTTATGCGGGTAAAGCCGATTGTGGCTGATGCGTCATGGTAAACGAGTGCGCTCTTCTTTAGAACTAACTTTTCTCTACACTAGTTTGTGTGTACATGTGGTCTCGCATTTGTTGCATATGTACGTGTAGCTTGATTGATTTTCTTCAGGTTAACATGTTTCGTGGTTTAACTTGTATATCTAGTTACGACTTGGTCATGGATTTCGAGGTTATGACTTGAGATTATTGTGAGTGGTAGAACCTAATAAAACATTGGATGTCAGTATTTAAATCTATTCATAATTGTACGGACTGAGGATATGATCGCTCGTGTATATTTGTGTTGTGATGCCTAGGATGACCCTAGGTTAGCGTAAGGATATTATAGGAGATATCAATCAGGTAGGCTAATAGGACTAGATGATCATCTCATGATTGATGATGTGATGGCTAGTGGTATCAAGGATGCGTCAGCCTAGGCTAAGGATGATCCAAGGTTGCTTAGGGAAACGTAGTTTGTAAATCATAATGTAGGAATGATCCATTATAATGTGTACATTGATTAGAGTACGATATTGGGTGAGTATCTGAAACACCCTATATCTTTGACATACTTAAGTCTATACTATATAGGTTCTCATCTAGTTTGGAAATTGTGACAAAATTTGATTCCCATCCCTAGTTACCAAAAGAAACTTCAAACTCTACATGATGCCTCTATAAGTTCTTAAAGGTAGCTCGCCAACACCACAAACTAGGATTGCATACATACATTATATCATGCTATAATTGGTTGTGTGTGAGTTAATTCCCTTGAAATTGATTTTCTAAATATTTTTTGAAATTTTTAAATGATTTCTAAGAATTTAAAATGATTTTTTGGAATTAAAAATAATGGTTTTAAAACCTTTGGGGCTAGATTATAATTTATGTTCATATCATAAAATTTGGTTGGGTAGAAGCCGAAAGACCTTGAGAATATTTTGGGTACAATTTCTATTTTTCAGAATTCTAAAACAAGCATTTTTCATTACATCGCAGCCTTACACGTGTTGCCTCTATAACGGACATATATGTGTTTTCAAGCTCTCACATACTTAAGCCTCTATGGGGATCATTGGATCATTCTAACAACGATCTGCATGTGTTTTCTTATAATCCCCATGTTTGTTTTTGAACCAATCAAATGTTTTTTAAAAGCGGTGGGTTGTTATCCCTTAGATCATCTTCATTTTAATCCTGATCGTTCATTTAGCGTCGATCTTGTAGATCCTTCTTCTCTCAGTATATAAGGAGACTTCGTCTCATATTTTTCAACTTTTGCTACTTTCACCACTGAGAGAAAATAGAGAGAAGATAGAGAAAAAGTTAGAGAGAGAGAGTTCGAAGAGTTTTTACAAACCCTAACTCAAACTTCAACCAAAACCAAGCCAGAAAATCTTTTTCTAAGTGTGTATAGTTCGAGATTTGTGAAGTTTTTCCTCTACTGTCTTATACCTCTTTTCCAACTTAATCACATTGATTAAGTCTCTATTTCTTCTTCGTGATACAAATCACTTAGTTACTTGCTAGATCTGATTTCTTGTTTCGAGAAATGTATTTTTGTTGGTTGTTTTCAAAATAAATGTTGTTTTCAAACACTAAACCAACAAAACCCTTTCTCATTTCATCTTACTCAAACTTTAATACATAGATCTAGTTTTGAGATTTTGATTGTGGATTTCACTTTCAAAAGTTAATGTTTTGAAATATAGAAAGTGTATAGGATCTTGGCTAGTTTTTATAGCAAGATTCCCTCTTGATCTGCGATTATTTGAAAGACCCAAAGTCTGAGTTACTTAACTAAGTTGATTTTAGAAATCCATGCATCTTGAGAGATCTGTTTGAAATTTGTTACTCCTATTGTCTGTAATTAAGTGTGTGTGAGTTCCATGCATGAGTTTAGAGCACTATACCACATACATATTCACACTACTACACTGAAAAGTGTTGTTGTTGATATATTGGACTTTTGGAATCGATGTAAAGCTAAAAGGAGTAAAGTTACGAAGATGGGAGAACATCAGCAACATCAGAACCTTAGGAGAAGTCAGAACATGCCAAAGGAGTTGGAACATTTCTGAACTTATATTCTGTTTGATTGTATGTCTTGATTGTTATATAGCTTGTAATCTGTTACTCATTTTTAGCGGACTTTCTACTTTTGTGGTGCAGTGGTCACCATGGATGTTTCCCCAGTTGGGTGGGGTTTTACCACATTAAAATTACTTGTGTGCACTTCCTCTTCCTCTCATCCCTTTCT
This sequence comes from Sambucus nigra, assembly GCA_949130495.1. Classification (NCBI taxonomy): domain Eukaryota; kingdom Viridiplantae; phylum Streptophyta; class Magnoliopsida; order Dipsacales; family Adoxaceae; genus Sambucus; species Sambucus nigra. The sequence continues at coordinate 493,116,631 of OX422220.1, read as the reverse complement.
TAAGTCTGTGTTGGTTTATTTTTCTTATAGTTTTGTTTTTCAAAACTGGTAAACCCATAACTAAAATTACTTGTTCATACTGTTTTACACATCTCGTGTTTAAATTTTGTTTTAAGAAAAGAGTTTCTTCAACAAACTCTTTGGAGCCATTTAGATAGTTTAATCTTATATTAAAGAACTTAAGCGGTACTTTTTTATTATCGGCCATCTCGAGTTTTTTTTTAGATGGATACGTTAGGCATGATTGAGAATTAGCAATAAGATTATAGGGTTTGTCATGATTGGGTTAACGATAGTGATTGATGAAAATAAAATCTTTGGGTTTTAGACCATAGTGTCAAGGATGCCGTATGACTGAAAACTGGTTGAGGATAATTGGATTCTAAGGTTGATAACTAAGAATTTTGATGACGAAATTTCGTAAGGAGGGAAGAATGTAATACCCCATCCTAGAAAATACATAAAGTGATGTGTCACAGGTAGGGGTTAAAAACGAAACTTCATGTTGCATGGTCTGCATGGATGGACATTTGAGTTCGAAGGGTTATAGGTAGCATATTGATGGAGTACGACACATGTTAGTCGAGGAAGGGATGTGACACGGACCTAGTTAAAATAATGCTATTTTTGGTAGTATGCGACAGAGAAAAGCGAAAACATACTCGATATTTTAGGACTTTTGGTTGGGGATAATAATAACTAGAACATTTATTTAAGGTCCTAATATATATATATATATATATATATGTATGTATATAATGCTCTTGTGAGGACTAGTTCGCATTTTAAGAATGCGGACCGAATATGTGCCGCCTAATGGTGCACCTAGAAATTATCGCCTAAATTATAGGCACACACTCTCTCTTTTCTGGGCTCACCGCCAGGTGAAACATGTCCGGTCCGCACTCTTAAAATGCGGACTGGTCCGTACAGGAGTAGGACTGTATATATATATATATATATATATATATACACACACACACACTTGGGTGTATCCATGCTGATGGCACGGGGATTAAAACATTACTAATATTTCGAACCCTTAATAAGTTAATGTGTGGATATTTCCTGTCTCTCTCTCTCTCCCTCCAAATTTTGACTATTTCTAGCATACTTAAATTTGCTTCATTTTCCTTTTCATTGCATATTAAACTAAAACAAATGATCATTTAGTGTTTATGGTACGTTTGTTTATAATATTTTCTATTTGGGGCACGTTAGTTTCCGTAATAGTTCGTTGGGTCCAAAACTAACGAAAACCGTCAGTTGACTGTTAGTTGACATCTTTAAAATTAAAGCATAAAATGTTTAATATTTATAAAAGTTGTTTAATTAAAATTGTCTAATAAAAATGCTTAATATTAATAAAAAAAAGTTGTTAAAAAATGGTAAAAAATAATTTCTGACAATTTTATAAAAATTGTTAAAAAATTGTAAGGTCTAAATATTTAGGCAAAAAAAACTATTTATAATGTTTATAATGTTTGAAAATGTGAAAAAACTGTTTATAAAATATGTTTTATAATAATGTTTATAATGTTTAAAAAATATATAAAAATCTCAATACACTCTCATACAAACAAAAAATAAAAATGCTACAAATTTATTCAAAACAGTTAAAAATCATTTTAGAAAATGTTAAAAAACATTTTATAATGTTTAAAAATGATTTTTAGTTAAACAAATTGTTTACAAGATGATTTAAAAAATTGTTTAAAAAGGATTTTCAATTAAAAATATTATTTCCACCCAAGAATTTTTTTATAATCAGTTGGCTCTTCTACCAAGAAAAACATTTCCAGGATATGGTAGATGCATTCACAATTTATAATCTGTTAAAAAAATTATAAATTTTTAATTTTTAACTAATTATTAATTTTTAACTGACCTGCTTTTCTTTATTTCCAGGAAAAGGTTTTCTACCAAGAAAATATATTCCTAAGAAAAAAATTATAAAATATGTTTTGTCATTTTATAATGTTTTGAATAAGAAAAAGTATATTTATTTATAAAATATGATTTATACTTATGTTTTTTTAATGCTTCTATAACTTGTTTAAAATAATTTTTTTTATACATTTGAAAAATATTTAGAAAATAGTTTAAAAATAATACTGTTTAAAAATGATTTTCAGGTAAAAAATTGATTTTCAACTAATAAAAGTATCTCCAAGAAAAAAAAAACCTCCAGCAAAAAAAGATTTTCAGCTAAAAATTGTCCGACCAAACGATTTTCAACAAAAGAAAAGACATTCACCAAAAAAATGATTTCCAACTTAAAAAAAATTATCTCGAGCAAAAAAATAGAAAACAAAACTTATTTGAGTTTAAAAAAATTATTTCCAAGAAAAAAAAAAGTTTTTCTACAAAAGAAAAAAATCCACTAAAAAAATCATTTCCAACTACAAAAAAAAAATCATTTCCACCAAAAAATATAAAATATTACTAATTTATTAAAAGTTATTTTAATTTCAATATATCCATAATTATCCCTTTTCGAGTTTAGTACATGTCATAATTTAAGTGCATTTTCAACGCCTACGTAACATTTCCTATTGAACTATCTAGCCATTTATACATCACACCAAATAAAGTTTGAGATTACAAAGACTTAAATATGATTAATCTTAAGATGATTCAATAAAATAAAATCAAATAAAAAGAAGACATCTTCGGTTCCTTTTTACACAAATAACAACACAAAATATAAAACAAATAAAGTTTTGTTTTTTTCCCAAGCACAAAAATAAGCACGATAAACTAAAAAAATATGTTAACAAATAATCCCATATACAGTCAATGTCTAGTAATTTCAACGCTGGAAAATATGTTAATAAAAAAATCCAAGTCATTAAGCCATGGACTTGAAGAGCAAAATAATATGAAGGAAAGGAGAAAATATGGATGAAAAGACAATTGTTTTATATTAACTTTTCATAACACTACATATAGTAGAAGCCTTCTTTTTATACATTGTTGAAGTATTTGAAATACTCGAGATACCATCTGTTATGAAATGTTAATATAAAACAATTATGAACCTAGGAGCCTAAAATAGTCCTACCCGAGATACCATCTGAAATACCCGAAATACCCAGAACAGACTCTGACCACCTAGGAGCCTGAAGAATAGGTCTCATTCTTATCACCTGTTATGCACACTCGTGGCGCCCAAGTCAAGCTATAAACCATTTGCATTAAAAAATTCAAAATCCATCCCCCACCACTAAAAAACACAACGGATAATATTAAATTAGTAATTAGGATCATCAAAAGATATAGATTCAGGTTGCTGCAAGGTAAATAAATTAAATAATCATAAGATCGTAATTTTTCATATAAAAACATATATTATAGAAATCATAAGTTTGAAAAGCCATCACCCCAAAAATTACACATAAATATGTGAGTTTTTAAAGGCTCATTCCGTATATAAGGTAAAGTCTCCCATTTTCAACCAATTCATAAATATACCCATAGTAATCTTATACCCAATCCACTTGATGGAGGTAAACGACCAATTTTATCTACACACTTTTAAAGCTTATTCTCTTAACCACAAATATCTGTTATCATAAGATGAAATATATCACCTGTATTCTCTTCCCGTTTCACCCACCTTATGTGATATACAAATGAAAAATGTATAACTAAAATTATATGAAATAAGTCTAAAGAATCAAATTTATAAAACTCTTTTCCTTTCATCTCAAACTGGTACATAACATCATCCGTGTTGACAAAGTTTTAGAACTTGCAGTCCCAATCACTTGACCAAAAATAAAGAAACTAAATGGTAAAAACAACATTCATATAATTAGAAGTTGGGTCACGATGAACCACCCTAAAAGGTAAAGTGAAGTTTATTCTACAAAAATCATACACAATCCAAAAAATAAATCTCCAAAATGATACATCAGTTTTGAGCCGTGTTCACAATTAAAGAAAAAATAAAAGAAACAACAAACTGACACTTGATTTAAGAAGCAAGAAGAGGAGTGTAAACGATCATATTCCATGTGTAGATATTAATAATGAGTTAAAATTACAACATCTACTTCCAATTGAAGGAACCGAAGTTAAAAAGAGCGGTACTCAGTATTAACACCTACAGTGTTACCTCTGAATAGATGGGTACTCATTGTTACCTCCAAATAGAGAGAGGCCATTCAATTAAGAGAGGCAAGTTGGATTCGAATTAAAACAAGACAGCTTTGATTGATTGGACTATAGACAATTTGCAGATGAGAGTCGTTGCAGCAGGTACCAACTTTTACTTGAGCCTTGTGCAAAAATCCTTTTTGTAGTTCATGTGAGTGGATGCGCATGTTAATATACGCAAATGGTTGAGTTAGAAGGTGGGTAAAAGACACATGGATGCATATTATACGAATAGATAGATACAAAATTTGTTTATATAAGTTTTGTATACAAAGGCTTATGACATGGCAAAAAGACCCTCCTGCTTTATTTTATATATATATATATATATATATATATATATATATATATATATATGATGCCATGGGACAAAAATTATGAAAAAAAGAGTTTTGTTCCACTAGGGCGGGTTGATCGTGGCTCCCAGACTGGTCGACCACGTCTCTGAAGTCTGCCACGACAAGAAGATTTATATGTTGTCACACTTGTAACTGTAGTATATTTATGAGGTGTCCATCATCAAAAGGGTCCAGGCCAAGGTCATTTTGGAGTTAAGCTTCTTTTGTGGTATAAAAATGTAAGGAAGAATGTGTTAGGGTTTCAAAAACCCTCTCCCCATTTGTAACCTCCCTTTCTCTCTCTAAGTTGGATCTTCCATGGGGGTGTTTTCTGTCCCAGAAATGTTAGGTCTGAAACCACCAACATACACCATTATTTCCACCATTACTAGACCTCTAGCTATCTTTCATCATTATACACACCCCTAGACAAATTTATTGGGTTAAAGAAGAGGGTATTCTTTGAGTTGGGTGCAAGTTTGAAGGGTACGTTCTTGAAGGAAGAATATGAATTTTGTGGAGCATTCTTGCAGTATTTTTGGAACTTACATTGTAGTACTATGGGGTAGATTTTGTGAATACCTTTAGGGCCACCTTTAGAGGTGGGTGAGTCGCCCATCTTCTTCACTACCACCACCATTTTGGAGTCTTTGAGGTGGGAAAACCTTACCTTATTAGAGGTTTAAAATTTGATGAATTTTTAGCAAGTTTAATTACATATCTGGTTTAATATATCTAGGATGTATGTTAAATGGCAACCATGGGTTAATTAGTTTAATTCTCATGATTTTGTATGGAAATGCTTATCAAAGAATGACTTAAAATGGTTCTTGAAAATGTGGACAAATTCTGAATATATATCGTGAACATTTTATGAAATAAAACGTGTTTAAATGATCTTTGAGAGGTATATAATGTGACTTCATGTTTAGAAATACATTGTGCCTGTGTAAACCATTTTTATGAAATAGAAGTGGGATTTTCCTACGTAAAAAAATGATGAAGTAGAAGAAAAATAAGATTAACTTTTACCTAAATGGGTTTTAAAATGTGTTGAAAATTTATCAACACTATTCATGAACATTTTATGAAATAATATGTGTTAAAAGTGGATTTTAGTGAAGGAAATTCGATTTATGTGGAAAAGTTATGCTTTATGCTTGTTCATGCCATTTGGAAAATTAAATATATTTTTCCTCCATTAGATAGAGAAATTTATGTGTAAAGAAATGTTTTCACTTTAAATGGGTATTTTAAAGTATGTAAACTCATAATAAGAAAATAGCATGGATTAAGGTGTAAATATTGTTAAAATGGGTGTTAAAATATAAAGATTGAAAGATAAGTGCATTTATTAAATATGTGAAAAATGAGGCTTTAATGTTTAAAATTTATGAAATTATATATTAAAGGTGTGTAAAGTGTAAAAATGTGAAAGTTGAGTAAAGTATGCTAATGAACAAGTTCTTTAATGGCTAAATTTGTTTAAGTGTTAAATTAAAAGCTTAAACTACTTTTAAAAAAATGGCACTTGTTAAAGGACTAAATTGCGAGTTTGGCAATAAAAGGGTAAATTGGTAATTTACTTAAAGTGGAACATTTTTATGAATTAAAAATGTTAGTGAATGTTTTTACACTAGTATCGGTGAAATTGGATTAAGTCCTAAAACGTGAATAATTTTTGGTATAAAATCAATGTGTGTGTGAATAAAGGACTTAAAGGATAAAGTAATAATTTTCAAAATTTTAATGGAAAAACGAACAGTTAAGTTAGGGATTCTTGCTTCGGTCCATAAATGTTGAATAATGTGAACATTGGAATAATGCTGAGAAGATTGAAAAGATAATGGAATATTTGCATGATGACGGAGAAATAATTAAGCAGGGCATAACATCCTTAGCAGTGAAAGACCCCAAAGTAACTGTAGTACCATATAGGGGCAGAGATCGGTGCTGAGAGGTCACCAAGTCCGTGGTTGTTGGCTAAATTCCAAAGATAATCATGTAATCAAGAACACGATAAGAAATGGGTTATAAGATAGAAATAACCTAACATGTGTGAGTAATTAAAGTTTCGATTAATATAATGTGGAAAAGTAAAATGAGAGCAATCATTAATGTTCGTAAGAAAAGCGAAAATGGTTAAGCAAGGTGACTTAATGGATAATTAAGTTGCCTAATGAGGTTTAAACCCCCAATAATACAATTGTGCGTGTTATGTAAAGCTTTCTATATTAATGAATATTCTCTAACATGATGTGTGCTTGTGTTAAAAGAAAGTATTAACTAAACATTAAGCAACTCTGGTGTGACTTAAAGAACGTCGAGTAATAAAATTTTTGAAAGTAAATGAAGGGTCTTCCCCAATAATTTGTAATTGTTTAACTGTGAATGTTAATGGGAAAGAATACTAGCGTCAAGCATAAAATATAAAATTATTATTTTATAAAGACAAGGAGAACAAATGGTATCAAATAACATTTTTGAAGTATAATGGTTTAATACATTGGGACATGTATTTTTAAAGGTATATATATAGATATATGCATATTTTCACATGCATGTAGTGGAAGCGTGTGAGTGTTTTGTCTGCCATTCGTTTCTATACTACATTTGTATATGCTCCAACTGATCATTTGGCTTACATCCCTCGTTTAAGGATGGCAAGTTTTATGATGTCCCGTATTTTATAGGTGTTGTACAGGTAAGTAACTATTTATATTTAGGATTAGTAGCTCTGTTCATATGGACTTGGGGACACTTTTCTTAGGCCCTATCACCTAGTTGAAAAATGCTATAATCACATGCTAACAAAAGTAACATTAAATGACAGTAAAAATGGATTATAAACATTATTTATGTTACTCCATTGCACTACAAACTAAACGTACAAGACAGATAGGGTTGATCCATTATTAACCCTTAAATCGAGGTTGGGACGTTAAATATCAGATGGAAAATGTTTTCCGAGAGCAAACCCTCCACAAAAATTTAGAGCAGTTTGAACTCCATGGCCTCCTCTCTTACGTCGAGTGACCTTTCTCTGAACTGTCGTATGTAGGCAATTACATCTTCTCTTGGTCATAGCTTCTCCCCGACCAACTATGTCAGGGTGAACTCATCTTTCGAAAGAATGAACTTTTGGATGAAAAATATGTGCATTTCCTCCCACGTGTTAGGTATGGGCTTTTCTGTAAGTGATTTGGAAAACTCCTTCAAATGCAACCTCTTATTGTTGCAATGGTCCCCCAAGTGTTCCACAAATTTTTTTATGTGCTCCTTTGGGTGCCCCCCTTTTCTAGTGAACTTGTAAAAAATGGGAGGAACATAGTCCTTAGGATAAGGCCCATCATTGTACTCCTCTCGGGAAGGAGTATGAAAATCATCATAAACTGACGTTGCCTCATTAAATGTCTACGAGGAAAATAAAATCTTCTTCAGGATACATTTCTTTACATCTTCCAGAGAAGTAGATGGAAATTTCTCCACCATAATAACCATTGATTCAGGAAGCATGAGTGTGGGAATGGTGGTCATGGGGACTGCACCCGTTGGAACTACACTCGATTGGGTCACCAGAACCCCCCATCAGAGTAAAAAAAAACTTAGGGTCCACCGTTGCGCCAATAGTCTTCGTTGCCACTTGAGTTTGCAGAAACTCCATAAACTTACCCATCAAATGGGCCATCTGAGCATGTCCTATTACAACGCTTGTGGAAGCTTGTGTGACCGTTGGAACTCCTGTTGTCATTGCACATGGGGGACAGGCCTGTACCTCAGGTAACCCTTCTCTGTAGGTTTCAATATCCCTCACTACTTGATCCTCCAAGTAACAACCCGATCAATATAGTAAGAGGGGTGACCAGTCGCCGCTGCCAAACTACACCGGGTCACTAAATAAGTAATCAGCCATAGCATGTGACATATATGAGACATATAAAAATTCATTTTAACAAGATAATAATCAGATTAATCCAATGAATATAATCATCCATAGAAATATTAGAATCCATTACCATGCTAATCTCTGAAATAATCCAACTCCAGATAAGTATAAACTCGAATAAAATGAACCAACTGTAAACATCTGCATAAAATCGTAAATAATTGTGGAACTGATTGGCCCACCAAATCCATGATGAATCCAAAACAACTAAAGCATCTAAAATAAATGATTCTCCAGCTACACCTTCAAAATATCTCCAATCACTCCTATGTAGCTACCCTAACGCTAACCTGAAGTGTTAGTCAAAGTAATGGGTCAGAGACAACCACATGAATACAAGATACTCTCCCCAGTTAGGGTCCATGAATCGAGACATTAACACTACACATAATAAGCACCACAATGCAATGTTTTAATTTAAACGAGATAATTATTAACATGTGAGTAAATTAAACTACATCCGTCTAATCACATAATTATACCACCCTAAAGTTTAAATCCAACTTATTCTATCACAATCCGATAGTTATGCTAAAGTCACCCTTTTTATTTAAATGGATTATTCAAATTATTATCATACTGGCGCCTTCATTGATAGTCGACCCTACTGTTAAACCTGCACTTATTCGGGCCCGCCTATAGTTGTGCACCACACACATTCCCTATACTATAGCCAGCCGATCCAATTTCGTTGGCCCTGCACTTATTGATGATGTTCCACGCACGACACGTCATAATAACCTTCCAGCCCATATCTGTCAGCCCTGCACTTATTGATGACGCCAAGTCCTACCGACATCCCAATAGCCAACCAACCCATATTCTGTCAGTTTTACACTTATTAATGATGCCTATCCATTTTAACACTCATTTATTATGTTAGGCATTAATTGTAAATTTTTAAATTTCTCATTATTTTATATTAGCCCCATCTTATTATAGATCATAAATCCTCAATTCTAGCCCTAGTTTCATACCTAGAGGTCTCCAAAATTTAAGTACGTCATACCCTATCATATATGATAAATCTCTACCATTAATTTCCTTCAACTCTCGCGTCCAGACCAACCGAATCAACAAAACGACACAAAAATCAGTCCCAACCCGAGATATACCATCCATAAAAATTTACTCTAACTAGTCCCACTAAGGAAATGTTAACCACAACTAAGGCATAACCACTAGTCTCATACCAAGCAAGTATTTCAAACATTAAGGTGAGAGCGTGCTACCCATAAATCTCGTTGTCCCCTCAGTGATAAATGTAATTAAATAAATAATTCACATATGACATATTATCAACAGTTCTACAATTTCTAATACGGTCACAAATAAATTTAATTTGATTCGTTCAATCCATCATCATAATTAGAACAATTTATTTTATGCGACTAATATAAATTGAACATGATGCAAGTTTATTGAGCGCTCAACAAAATTCCTTTTTATCACTCCTACATGATTTTATGTGATTACACGAGTCCCTTTTTAATTTAAATAAAATCACTAAGGTTTTTCTACATGCCTCTACACCCATATTAACAAGAGTCCAAATCTCTACCCTAAGTACACATGGGTTATAAGTCATAAATCATATTAAGATTTTTCATAAAAATTGTCCCAAAAAATTTTTCCTTTCCCTAATTAAGGATTCTATTTTATTTTTGGAAAAACATGTAACTTAAAGCTTAGGCGATATTTAAAATGCATAATACTAAAAAGAGAGAATAGAATTATTCATGCCGGATGAAAAATCAGTTGAAAATTTTGATTGGGCAGATACATTGCTCTCAAAAAATTAGTAAACACTCGTTATTGAATTATCTTGAGAAAATATGTTTTGAGCCTTCAAAACATGGGTTGAAGCTTGATTTGAAATGGGGCTAGGGCTTGTAGACGAGAGAGAATGAAATTATGGGAGGCTACTTATTTTTTAGAAGGCTAAAATGTGTTTCAAAAGTCCAAAACCCGTCTCTTTATGTTTATAAACCAAACATAATTTGAGGGATAATCAAACAAAAACACTAAAAGAAACATTTCGGATGATCAAATCGTTGAAATCGGCTAAAATTTTAATAGGTTGTAGTTGATTACACAGTCAAATATTTTAATTATTTTTTAATACGTTGTAGCTGATTGCAAAACAAAGCATCACATTGATAGCAATGTCAAATATTTTAATTATTTTTTCCCTTAGGTCGGATCTTCCCCAATTTTTATACAAAATGTTAAAATTTGAAAATTTTAATCACGATTTAAATTCTACATAAAACCTTATTTTTATATATAAATACCAACCTTTTCACATATAAAAATTAAATAGATTCCAAAAATATTTAAAAAAAAATAATAATTTAACAAATATTTTATGTTTAAAAAACACGGGGAGTTACACTTCATCCGTTGAATCTCCTCAAAGTCAAGAACATGGTTAACATTATGTTTGCCCATAATTTTAGAAGAGTAGCTCCCCAGCGGAGTCGCCAAATGTAAAAGGGGAGTCCTATTGGTGTTGGGGTGTTAGAGTACAAACAAAGGTGTAAACCTTATTATTATGGGAATAAATCACTAACCAAGTGTTATCAACAGTGACAAGATGAACACACTATACATACATACATACATACATACATACACACACACACACACACAAACATATATATATATATATATATATATATATATATATATATATATATATATATATATATATATATATATATATATATAGATATATATATATATATATATATATATAGACACACACACACACACACATATATATATGGAAAACACTTTGATTGAACTCATAAACGCATTCATGAATAACTCAATCAATAATAAATGAACATTTTTAATAACCCAGTCGAAGGGACAGAAATGTAAGCACCCTAGACACAACTGAGTAGGCAGCTCAAACACCAAGGTTTTTCAAAGTAACAACAATAAATGTTCTAGTCATTAAATAAAAGCTTGGAAATAACTCTCAATGGTGGGTGCATAATTGCTCTGGTTTTGTAATAACTCTGGCTCCCAGAAAAGATATCTATTTGGTCGTGAAGAACTCTCCTCTCAAGGAAGTGGCTAAGCTGTTTATATAGCCACCAACCTTACTCAAGTGGTCTCAGTCTCAAAAAACGTGGAAGACGACTCCTCATACCTTTATGTCATTTAAATTAAATGCCACGATTGGTCATCCCGCTCTACGTCGTAAGCATTAAATGCCAACATATACCTTTTGGTGGCCAGTTGTGTGTCAGGCGACTGTCACAATAATAGTAAATATCCATACCGTTGTCGAATAACAGGTAGATGGAATGTGACATCACTCAAAGAAGATGTGACATTTGGTAAAGGACTATTTGGCACTGGGCTCAATGTGTGATGGAACTCATGGTTACTCTGGATAATCTCTCTTGGGTTATGGTCTCTCGGTGTTTTACCAAGTGTATCTAAAATGGTTAAGAGAACCTTAATATTCCCTTACCTCTCAATCCTCCAAACCAGTTCCCTCTGAGGTTCCCATGGTGAGGTCATTCAATATAGCATTAAAGCTCTCACAAGCCTTCCTAGACTTGGCCCCTCATGTATATCATTTGATCTCACTCTCATATTACAATAGTTACAACTTACAAGTATAAAACATTAAAATCAAAGAATGTTGATTGAACAAATATAAAAAGTGAAGAAATAATGAGCTCTCTCAAAGATCTCCTTCACATCAGCCTTGAGCTTCCTCAAAGATTTCCCCTGATGTGCTTCCTCGCTGCCTTCCTACTTCTACCTTTAAACCATCCTTTGAGCTTGTTCTTTCTTTAGGAGAGGGAGTTATTTTTAATCAAAAGATTACTTTTAAGAACCCTCTACAATAAGAGATTAGCAATTGATAAATTATAACCTTCATGTGAGGGCCCTAAATAAATGCTTCCTACAATATTGCAATCGAACAATATTTAGAAGAAGTTTGAATGGTCAGAAAATAATGTGACAAAACTTCTATATATATTGAAAAGGTGGTTCGTAAAAGTAAACACGTTTCCAAAAAAGTATTCTTGCATGAATCATATAATGAAAGACTTTGGGGTGAAGGCCAATTTCATTCATGCATGCATAATTAACAAACATGGGATTTCTCTTATATGTGTGTAGCGATAAAAGTGTTTAAGTGTGAGGAGGTGTAGCGATAATCCCTCTTTTGGAATTTATACGTAAATCCTTTTTTTTTCTTGTTTTGCAATTTTTTTATGTAAATAAAGTGTGTCCAAATACTAATATTAAAGGTTTGAAATTAAGGTATGTTATGTAATGAAATGAATCACTAAAGTAAAAATAAAGTGACTAATGCTAAAAATAAAGTGACTAATACTAAAATAAGAGAACTTAAAGATAAGCGTGGGACCTCCTTATGAAGACTTGAAGTGGATCTTCATAGGAGATGCGCTGATCTTATGATGATGTGATGGTGATACCATGAGATGTGTGAGCATTTACTAAAAGAAGATTGAAAAGGATGGAAGGAATGTGGGAAATGGGCTTTTCAAGAAGGGGGCATCTCTGATTTCGAGAAAATGTTCTCTGAATTGCTGAGAGGGATGTTTATGGGTTCTTTCAAAGTTGGGTCATGTCCTTTATTTATAAGTCCAATGGGAGTACTTATCAGCGGGTTCCTTGACCTGCCTACCAGCATAGCACCCCAAACACACTGTTTGATAGGCAGGGTCCTGGATGCTATTCGGCAGTCTGAGGTAGTTTTTTTTTTTTAAAACTAGTCATAAAATATGAACTATAAGTCAAAATCATACATGGGCTAGATCGTTAAAAAGGGTATTCAGTGCCCTTAAGAATATATTGAGACACTCTTGGGTTCGAGAGTTGACCAAAGTCAAATAGAACTCGAAAGCCTTTTTGGTCACTAGATATGATATTTTCGAAGGAAAATAGATCATTCATCCAAACTCTAAGTCCAATTCGTGCAGGGACGGACCGTTGGAAAGGGTATTCAGTTACCTTTGAGAATTCATTCAGCTTTGTTCGATTTCAAGAGTTATCCAAGGTCAAACCGGACACACAGGCGACTGATGACCCTTCGGAGTAAAATGGGTCGTTCTTTCGTATCATGAGGTTGATTTGTGCACGGGGTGGACCATTAAAAAGGGTATTCATATCCCTTCAAAGATTCATTAATTTATATTCAAGATAAAGAGTTTACAGGAGTCAAATGGGGCTCTGGATCACCTCCTAGCCTCAAGATTAGTTTTGGATAGTAAAATAAATCGTTCTTTCAAACTCTAAGGCCGATTGGCGCACGGGGAAGACCGTTGGAAAGGTTATTCAGAGCCCTTAAAATATTGATTAAGATTTTGCTCAAACGAGAAAGTTGAGGGAAGCCTCTCTAATAAAAAAATTATCATCGCGGGAAGCCTCTCTAACAAAAAATTTCCTTCAGTTACCTACACAAAAATATAACAAACTTGCATAGAGGCAAGTACGGGTATCAATCCATCTCTAAGGAATGAAACAATAGAAAAGTAATGCAATTCATTTTTTATTCTATTACTTTTTCGACTTTTTTACTTTTTCTATTTTTTTACTTTTTTTTATATTAAAACAATTTTGTGATGGGGTTGAAATAAGACTAAATAAAAAGTGTGATAAAAAAAAGTGAAATCTAACTAAATAAAAATGTAAAATATGAGATGAGTGAGGAAATAAAAGTGGGTGCTAACAACGATTGGGATTACACCATATGTCCTAGTTAATCTTATTAATTAATTCATTCCAATTAAACCTCCCAAGTTAGTATCAAAATTACAAATCAACGCCTTGCAAATGTAATTTTAATAATACCCTATTAGAAAATTAAATTTAACACTCCTACAACTGTTGAAAAGTATATCCAAACATCACTTAACAAACCACCCGCTAGGATTGATTTACTAAATTAGTTTAAATCATAGAAATAAGCTTAGAGTTGAAATTGAAAGAAATAAGAGTGCAAAGTTAATTATCAAATGAACATTTAAAGTAAATAAACTAATTAAAGTGGGATTAATATCAAATAATGGGATGACCACACCCCTTGAAAGTGGTTTATGGCCTAACATAATGATTAAACAAAATAATCAAGTAATCAAAGGCCCAAAAATAAAATAGTAGAGATAAGAGAACAAATCTTCAAACAAGTCTCCTTGATTTGCAAAATTGAACTCTAAATCTTCATTGAACTTGACTAATATCCATCCAAATTTATCTTCCAAACATTTTTAATTCAATATATAAACTCAATTAAATCTCTCAATATACTTTGATCTCTCACAAATCTGTAAAAAATAAAATAAAATAAAATAAAACACTATTCTACTAATTACAAAGGTGTTTCTCTCTCTAGCCTCTTCTTGAGCCTCCTCTCTACTTAGGGCTTTCTAGTCTTCCTTTTTATAATATGGCCATGGATATAGGGGAAATTTTAGAGTTTTAATGTGCATGTGGTGCGAGGTAAGAGAGGGGTAAGGGTAGTTAGTTAAGGGTATAATGGAAAAATGGTTTAATAAGGTGTGAGGGCATTTAAGGAAAATAGGGTAAAGGGGGCATTTAACACACGTGGGGTATGGGTTTTCTTTCTGGTTTGTTTTAATTTGGAGATGGATTGCAAGGTAGCAGGTTGGTTACGGGTATGGGGTTGTAGCTGTTGATTGGTCTTGGTGGTTTCAAACCGATCCGAGTTAGATCTAAATGGGTCGAAAATGGGGCTACCAATGTTGATTCGAGTTGTCATGGGTCAATCGGGTAGGTGATATATTCAGATTGAGGTCATCGACGAGTCTCAAGGGTATGGTCTCATAGAGCTAGGCCAGAGGTAAGTGAGTTCGACTTGGGCAGCGAATAATTGAGCTGGATTACGCAAGAGTTGAAATCGAATTTAAGGTCGGTTACTGGTTTAGTAGGTAATGGGGTCGTGTACGGGAAAATTACTGGTTTAGTCAATTTGTAGTGTTGGCTTAATTCCAGACAAAATAATTTGAATCATAGGATAAATGTTCATGTTATATCCTTCCAAGCCTATGACAAGTGTATGTTGAAGACGATGCGGCCAAGCAAAGATGAAGATATCATTGTCGGTTTCAATTTCCATGTTTCTCATCCTCAACATTGTTTATTTTTTTAAAGGTCTCCAAAAGGTATGAGTGGAAAAGGTATGAGTGCATATATATATATATATATATATATATATATATATATATATATATATATATATACAGAGAGAGAGAGAGAGAGAGAGGGTTTGGAAATTTATTTGGGCATTCTTTTTATATAAACAACTTTGTATTTTTCACAGAAAATATTTTTAGAACTTTTCAAAAAAGTTTTGGGCTTAAATAAAAATTAGGTTTTCTGAAAAGTCATTTGAACGAACCCGTAATCTCTATCAAACGAAATACCCAGGTCGTGCGAACGAACTACTAACGAAATTTTTCTATTTTCTCATTAGAAGTTTCGTTCGAACGAAAATTCGATTGAAAAGTTTTTTCAAATTTCGTTGATAATCTCGTTGGTCATCTCGTTCAAATCGAAAACGGTCATTCGAACGAGCTAAATATGTCGTTCAAACAACATTTCAGTGGGAACAGTTTTTTCCTGTCAGGTTTGTCCAGTTTTGCCCACTTCCCATAAACTTTTTACCAGACATAAAAGTGCGGGATCAACAATTTTTCATAATGACTTTTCACATACTTTGAGTTTTTGAAGAGAGCAAATGCTTGAAACAAAAGTCCCCTTTATGTGTTATGATTTAAAGATCAAATCTCTTTCAAAAACACATGTTTACACCCATGCTAGTTTAAATCCATGTTCCTTTATATATATATATATATATATACTTGCTTGGAGAGATTTTGGTACCAGGTTTTCATCTCTACGCATTAGAGAGTGTTTGGGTTCCTTCTACATGCCAAAAATGAGAGTTTGTGTTTGTTGCGATGAGCTCAAATGGTGAAAGGCACCGTGTGTGGATTGACGATGATCGAGCCCCATTAGTGCATTCTGAGACTGCGATTGAGTTTGTGTTCGTCAACTAAGGGGAGGTTGAACAGTGAAGGAGCATCAAGACTTGGACGGAGTCAATTCGTTGTTCTAAGTTTCTCTTGTCATGTGTTTTGTAAAAATATCGTACTTAGTGGACTTGTAGGCTGGGCCATCCGAGGTTTTCCCATTTGGGTTTTCCTCGTACATCACGGTGCAGTGTGTTTGTGATTTACTTTATCTTACAAATATATCACTTAGATGCATGCTAGGTTACTCAACATAAAATTTGTTTAAATCATAATTATAGTTTAATTTGGTGCTACTTAATATTTGGGTAATGTTAGTTCAATTTAATTCAAGTTGGAAAATTAATTTGGAAAAATTGGTGTTTAATTTCTTTGGCCTATATTTAATCATGAATTAAATTTTGTTAGGTTACCTTTAGACTTGAGTTGAATTAACTTGAATTTAAAAGTAAAATTGGAATTACCTTTGTTTAGGTTAAGTTGAAATATTTGTTCAGTTAATTTTAATTTTGAAGAAATTAAAATTTCAATTTTATAATTGTTAAATTCGAAAAGAAATTATAATTTGGAATATTTTCTTGAACCATCTCATATGTAGTAGTTTAAAATTTGGGGGCATCTGCCTCTCTCAAGTGGTATTGGGGCCAAAAACGCTAAATTATTCCATTTTGGTCTTTTAGGGTTTAAAGTTTTGTATGCTAGTTGACTTTTAGGTGGTTCATTTATCTCTCTTCCCATTTTCGTTTGTTTCTCTCGATGGGGTGCCACTATGATAAGTTGTCCAATGATTTTGGTGATAACGATGATTTTAATATTCGAGGTCGTAATGAAAAATTAATAGAATTGAATTTGAGATTTGCAAAAAGAATTAAATGTCTTGAAAATGATATTTTTTTATTTAAATCTAAAATGGAATTTTTGCAAATCTCACAAACTCAAAGAGATATCTTTTGTGAAAAGCTCATGGACATGAATTGTAATTTTGAAATTTTAGAAGTCTCCAAGAAAGAGAGTGAGAATAAAGTCCTTATTTTGGTAAAAGAATTAAAGGACATAAACAATTCCAATGTTTGTGTCATTGATGAAAATACTTTGATAAATGATTATGTGGCACCAGAAAAGACTCTTAGGACAAGTTTGCTCATATTGAGGGGGAGTGAAATAGCCTTCTTAGGGTAATTGAAATTTTAACAAAGAAGTATAAAAAATTTAAGGATTCTAATTTTTTACTTGAGTCCAAATATTTAAAATTGAAAGTTGATTTAAAAGACTCTAGTAGTTGTAGTAATGGTTCTGACTCGTCTTGTTATAATGCTTGTATTGCTAAAGCCAAGACCATTGTGTGTTTTATAGCATCAACCTTATCCAAAGATGTTAGACAAGGTCACACCTTAGGTTACTTTCCTCGTGTTTAAAAATGCTCGCATTGTGTTAGGAAAGATCACCTCAAGCCCCTTTCTTTTGATCTTAGAAGCGGTCCTAGGAAGTTGAAGTCTAGTGATCCCTTGGTCCCAAACCCCGTCATTTTATAGACGCATCTATTTGGGTTAGGAAATCATTGTTAGAGGCGCTAGATGTTAGACTTGTTAACCCTCGCATGCTTGCTCATGACTCATCACATGCTATATCTTATCGGTGATTGCTTACATGTTTCAATACTCTAGCTTTTCTGTACATGTCATATATTCTTGCTAGGTTTATGTTTGTTTGTCAATTTCTAGTCCATGCTTCATTAAATATTCTTTGTTAGAATTATGACATGTTTATCTTCTACATTTTTGGGTATTAAATGAAAAATACAAAAAGATTTTGTTTTCTTTTGCTTTGAATTTTTGTGTTTGGTTAATTTTTTTTGAAAAACTCCAAAAGATTTCTTTGTGTGTATTTTAGTTTTACACATTTTATGTGAAATATACTTTTGTTTGAATCCAATATCATATCCTCTCCCATGTGAATAGAAACTTTTTATTAAAATTTTCATTCCTTAAAGTGTTATTTATCATGCTTGCGTGGAGTAGTTTGATTTTGCATTGCTTAATGGATTCTATTTTTATAGGCCTCTGTTCACACATGCATGAGATCATTTGAAATTTAACTCCACATATATATTTAAGCTCAATGAGATGTTCTCCTTTCAATTTAGTCATCTACATATTACTATGACTATGGAGTATTTGTGCATGTAAGAACCGTTTCTCGAATGTAAAATTTTTGGAAAATATGTTTATCCGGTGTAGTTATTTATTAATGGAATCGGGCTGCGAAAGAAAACATTACTTTACGTGAAAAGACACCGTTGAAATTAGGACTTAAAAAGAACTTGACATTATTAAAAAAAATTAGCCAAGGCCTGTTTAGTTTAGTTGATATATTCAAAAAGAAAAAGAAAAAGAATAATAGTAAGGAAGTTTGGTTGGATATATCAACGAGTTTGCACAATGACAATGTATCCTAGTTATGCTATTTTTGTCGTTACTCTATTGGTTTGTCGAATCATCGAAATTCCATGCTTTTGTGCATTGTGTATGTTTGTTCATTGAGTTCACTTTATATTGTCACACGGGGCTATATTTAAGTGTGATAAAGTTTTACGATCAAGTGAGAACTCCGTGAACATGTTTAAGTGATTGGGTCTCCTTTAGTCTCTACTTCACACCTCTTCACTTTCGTTTACCACATGTATTTAAACACATTTTTTCCATATGAGTGTGGAAAGCTTTAAGTATTTTGTGTCGTGAGTGGTGTTTATACATATGTATATGTGTGTGCACATTATTGGTTGATTTGTGTATATATATAAATGGTACTTCTTTGTTTTTTAGTCTTTGCCTTGGTAACTAGTCCATGTATGCTTTGTATTCAAAATTGATATATATCTTGTTGCGACTTTTTGTCTGATATCAAATGCTTATCGAAGGACATTTTAGTGGTAGCTTTTATCATCACATCATAGTTGATATTTATTACTCTTTGTATGGATTAGTTGTGCTTCATTGTTGCCCATATTCTTTAATGCTCTTGTCTCTTTATACATCATTGCATGTTAAAGTTGTTTTTCCTTAGTTCATAACCCTTGTGTAGTCTTAAGGGGGAGAAATGGTATTTGCCTTAATTAGGGGAGAAATAAGTGATTTTATAATCTTTTAGCCTTTGTCTATTTCTGAACAAAAAGGGGGAGAAATAGTACCTAATCCTTTGAATTTGGGGAGATCTAACTTAGGGGGAGATGTCTTTCTTAGGTAGATCATTGTTAGATAAAGTGGGAGAATTAATTAAGGGGAAATATTATTGTTTTATGCACTTTAATTTGCTATATTCCCTATGCATTTAATGGTGTCCTTAAGTGTGCAAGAATTCACCGTTAGCGGCATTACTTAAAACGACAAAGCATTTCCTATGAGTCGAGCCAAGCATGTATTTTATTTATTTATTTTGGGTATGGGATTGTGTCTAGACTTGCTTGATGGCCCTTAGGATTTTTTATTTGGTTTTGACCCGAAATAGCCAAAGGGGGATATTTGTAAGAACAAATTTCCAATCGCGTCAATTTTTAATGTTGGCTTAATTCCGAACAAAACAATTTGAGTCATAGGATAGATGTTCATGTTGTATCCTTCCAAGACTATGACAAGTGTATTTTGAAGACGATGTTTCCAAGAAAAATTGAAGATATCATTGTCGGTTTCAAGTGCCTCCTCCTCAACATTGCTTCTTTTCCCAAGGTCTCCAAAAGGTATGAATGCAAATATATATATGTGTGTGTATATATATATATATATATATATATATAGAGAGAGAGAGAGAGAGAGAGGATCTTGGACATTTATTTGGGTGTTCTTTTTATATAAACGACTTTGTAT
Source organism: Sambucus nigra (assembly GCA_949130495.1). Classification (NCBI taxonomy): domain Eukaryota; kingdom Viridiplantae; phylum Streptophyta; class Magnoliopsida; order Dipsacales; family Adoxaceae; genus Sambucus; species Sambucus nigra. Next base: position 493,096,278 of record OX422220.1, on the reverse strand, counting down.
TTTTTACAGAAAATGTTTTTAGAAATTTTCATTAAAGCTTTAGGCTTAAAATAAAATTTTGGTTTTCTGAAAACTCGTTTAAACGAACATGGAATCTCGTTCTAACGAAATTCCCAGGTTGTTCAAACGAACTACTGACGAGATTTTTCCTAATTTCTCATTTGAAGTTTGGTTCGAACAAAAATTCGAACGAAACGTTTTCGAAATTTCTTTGGTAATCTCATTGGAACACGGTCGTTCGAATGAACTACAAATGTCGTTCGAACGACATTTCAGTGGGAGCAATTTTTTCATGTCAGTTTTGTGCAGTTTTTCCCACTTCTAACTAACTTTTTGCCATACTTAAATGTGAGGGAGAAACAATTTTTGATAAGGTATTTTCACATACTTTGAGTTTTCAAAGAGAACAAATGCTTGAAATAAAAGTCCCCTTTCATGTGTTACGAATTCAAGATCAAATCTCTTTCAAAAACACATGTTTACACCCATGTTAGTTTAAATCCAAGTTCCTTGATATATGTACTTCATTGGAGAGTTTTTGGCTCCAGGTTTTCATCTCTACACATTAGAGAGTGTTTGAGTTCCTTTTATACCCCTAAAAGGAGAGTTTGTATTTGCTGCGGCGTGCTCATATGGTGAAAGGGACCATGTGTGGATTGACGACGATCGAGCCCCATCAGTGGTTTTCGAGATTGCGGTGGAGTCCATGGTTGTTAACTGGGTAGAGGTTGAAGAGGGAAGGAGCATCAAGGCTTGGACGGAGTCAAGTCGTTATTGTAAGTTTCTCTTGTCGTGTCTTTTGTAAAAGTACTGTACTTAGTGGACTTATAGGCAGCGTCGTCCTAGGTTTTTCCCATATGGGTTTTCCTCGTACATCGCGGCGTAGTGTGTTTGTCATTTACTTTATCTTGCAAATATATTACTTAGATGCATGCTAGGTTAATTAAGATAAAATTGGTTTAAATCACAATTATAGTTTGATTTTGTGCTAATAAATATTTGGGTAATGTTAGTTTAATTTAATTCAAGTTGGAAAATTAATTTGGAAAAATTGATGTTTAATTTTTTTGGCGTATATTTAATCATGACTTAATTTTTGTTAGGCTACCTTTAGACTTTAGTTGAATTAACTTGAATTTAAAAGTTAAATAGGAATTAACTTTGATTAGGTTAAGTTGAAATATTTGTTGAGTTATTTTTTATTTTAAAGAAATTAAAATCTGAATTTTATATTTGTTAAAATTTGAACAAAAATTATAATCTAGAATACTGTGTTGAACCAGCTCATAAGTAGTAGTTTAAAATTTGGGTGCATGAACCTCTCTCGGGTCGACAGAGGTTGCTCCGAGTTAAGGGTTCGGCCAGGGAATAAGGTGGTAGGCTGGTCGAATTCATGGACAAGTTCTAAAGGAGGTCAGGTTAAAGGATGATGAAGGTGGTCCATTTAGAACAGGTAGGGAGTCGACAGAGGTATAAGGATGGATACTGGGTTGTTGCTCCGGACATTCGGTTTTGCTGGATTGAAGGTCTGAGGTGGAATGGGATTTGAATGAGGATGTAATGGAGGTGGGTTTAGAATATTTTTGCTACGAAGTACGGAGAGACGAGAGAGAATCTTTGAGAGGTGTGAGGAGTTTTGGTGGGGAAGATGAAGTGGGGGTGAGTTGTTTGGGTGTAGGTGAGTATATGGTCGGAAGAGTGCGTGTGTGTATGAGTATACATTCTACCCAACTAAAAATAAAACTATCTAACTAACTAAAAAAAGAGTTAACAAAACTAAAAAACAATCATAAAACTATAAAAAATTAAAATTAAAATCCTAAAAAAATTAAACTAAAGAAAAGAAAAAACCTAATGAAACTAAAAAATTAAATTCCTAATAAAAGACAAATATCAATCTATCATAATAAAAATAAAAAATAAAAATAAAAAGACATAAATAAAAAGAAACACAAAAATTGCCGACACAAATAAATCCTAAAAATATATACAAAATTCTTAAGAAAATATCAAATAAATCCTAAAAATTAAAAGCGACTCAAATAAAAATCTAAAAAATTAATAAATAAAATAAAATAAAATAAAGGGTGCCAACTAAACACAAAAGGCTCGGGATGGGTTTAGGTGAAGGTTACGGGATAGGGTAATAGGCACCTGGGTGAGCTTTAAGCTCCTTCAACCACATTTTGCAGCATTTTGCCTTGAAACCGAGCTTTTAAATCTGCAAGTGCAAGAAAGACTACAAAACAGATAATTATGCGCATAAGACCCATTTTGTCGAGAATCAACAACTAAAAATCATCTACTCGGGATTTTATTTAAACACTTTTGGGTGCTTATCACACCACCCCCAAATAGAACATTGCTAGTCCTCGAGAAAAATATAGAGAGAAAGAGAGATAAGAAACCAAAAGTGTACCACTTTCGCGGGCACTTGCGATTGCACTTAGAATGTGAAAGGTTGCCCTACAGGACGAGTTTTGTCTCGCGAGGGTTTGCAGGGAATATACCCACATAATTATTTTTTTGAAAACGTCAGTCGATCTCGTATTAGACATAGAATAATTTCACAATCCATCTCCAGATAAATACTTTGAGGAATACAAGCTAGAAGTGTATAAAAGGTTTAGTTAAGTGAATACTCAAGGCAAATTATTCCTAGAACTCAACGTGTGTGTGTGAATCTGTTAAACGGGATCGAGTATCATGAGAGTAATTCTTAGATCGCCTCTTTGAAATCAATGCTTCAACTTCAAAATCTCACGGATATGCCTCACTTAGACGAACTCACGAGATTTGAATAAGTGTATCGCTCTTGTGTTTAAGGATGTGAGCAAATGTGAGCAAGGTCAAGCGTCTCACACACACATAAGATAGAACGAACATTTAGAAAGAAAAATGATCTCATAAAAGAACGCTAATCAATATAATAAGAACGTCGAGTTATTCACCACGTTGTCCTTCAATTTCCCGAACACATAGGGGGGAATATGGATATGTGTGGATTAGGGGAAATGAAATGAGAATGAAGGGATAAGATGAGGTAGGATGATGATATGATGCATGGATGATGGATGTTTGAGAAGTGTGTAACACACTTGAGGAAAAATTGTCTTTATTTCCCAAGATCTTGACAGTAACTTTCTTTTTTTCACTTTTTCAAAATATTCATCAATGTTTGAGATAAATCTTCTAAAAATACAAATAGCCCCAACATAGATTTGTATCAAAATTTTCTCCATCTCAATCGAACTTTGGGAGAGATATTCGCTAAAAATGCGAACACTCTCTATAAAGGATCTTCTCCTTTTACTTTCAACACTCTTCCCTTGTTTAACACGATGGGTGGAAAATAAAGTTGATATGCAAATGGGTGGTATGATATATGGTGATGATATGGAAAATGTAAGGTTTATGGATGAGGATAAATGTAAGATAAAATGGAATTTGGTTGGTGTATGGGTGAAGATCTGGAAATCGGGATAAACTTAAAGACACATGTTTCTTACAACTCGAAAGTGATGTCGTACTTAGTGATTAAGCCAAAAATTTAGTGAAGAATAATGAGATCATACAACGATTTTAGTGAGGACCCAAAGGAAGTTGAATATACTTTTGACTCAGAGATTGCGTAAAACTCTCTAAAATGGTGAAAGGCACAAATCTCACAAGATAAACTCTCCACTGGTGATCCTTACTATTTTTTCGGGTACAAAATTTTGTTGAGTTTAGAAATTTGTGGTGCAAAATGCCTTGGAACGTGTTACGTAAGCTATTTAGAAAAAAATATCCTCTAGCATGATTCCTAGACTTAAAAAATGTATGATAGAAAATTCATGTCAATGAATGAGATGAAAGAAACTGCACGAAAATTTTAAAAATTAGGTCTTGAATTTTTTTTCAAAAGAGGTAGGATTTTTGTAAAATTTCCCACCCCCAAATAAAAAGGAACATCGTCCTCGATGTTAAATAAAATGATTTTTAACATTGAGAGCATAGGCTAGGAAAGAGAGTACCATGATCGGCTGCTAATGAAATGGACCACATGTATCCAAGATGAAACCTGAATAAGTAAGGAGAAAAAAAAATGTACAAGTCTAGGAACATAGTTGTAAGTGAAAGATTTTCACTCAATTTATATGCCGCTACACCATTGGTATGCTGCTGCATCGCTAAGCGTATTCAAGGGTATTTTGGTAATTTTGCATCTGTAACCCGAAATAGAGGTCACCTGGAAAGTTGAAAAGCTCAATGCCATGAGAATACTGGAAAAAATGGAACCTCAATCCGAGTTGCGGTGAAGAATTTATGCGCGTTTGAAGAAGAGGAAAAAGGTCCATGCATAAAAAATAGGAGCAATCCGAAACTTTTAATTTAAAGGATCCAGACCGCCATTTGTGAATATCTCTTGTACGAAATAAAGAGGAGATTCGGACCAACCAGGGAACCCGGTCTGAACTGCTTCGGATTTTTTCATAATCAGATTTCGTTTTATCCCATGCTGATCCCATGCCTATAAATTCCTATTTCGTAGGACATTTATTTCAAGAGACTTGGAAAGACGTTTTTGAGAGTTCTATTAGCTCAAGTATTCATATTTTTTGGTCCCAAAAACTCATCTTTTGATTCAGACATCATTCCTATATTTTTGTGATTCCTTTTGGAACCCAAGAACACTTTACTTTTGTTCATTCTTGTGGACTGCGTGTTTACACCGTATGGCTGGGTGTCATTGAGGAGCTTACTGCATGAATATTCTTTGCCGAAGATTGGGGTGCGAGTTCCTGGTGGGTGCTACGTGTATTCTCTTGTTGAGTTCAAGAGTGCGAGTCTTTGTGGGTTAGCTGTGCGTTAATCCTTTGCAGATTTCTCTATGTAATTGTAAGTTGCGATTTATTAAATTCATAGTGAAATAAAGGTTTTACCTGAGAGGGTTTTTTTTCCTGAAATTGGCGTCTCAACAAATTTATTGTGTCGCACGCTTCAATCGTGATGGTTTGATTTATTGACACATAGATGCATGTTTAGGGGATGAATTAAAATCAAATTTGGTTTATGCAAATTTAGGCACCTAATTAAATAAGTAATCCGATAAAATTGGAAATTTACGAACTTTGATTGATATCGCATTCTCAAATTGGCATCACAGTAGGATCACTATTTTTTGTGATTTCCTATTTTTTCACAAAATATGTCTGATATTGATTTTTTTTTTAAATTTTGATTTTGTTTAAATAGCAAGTTTTTCAGTGGATCACTTATATAATCGAATGCCAATCTTTGACGGAACAAATTATGCCTATTGGAAAGGCCGTATGAAATATATTTTAGAGGCTATTGATGAAACTGTTTAGTTGTTGTGTGAAAGAGGGTGGAATCCTCCCACTGTCACCATTGAAAATATCACCTCCTTAAAACCCGTGTCGGCCTTGACTGAAGATTATTTTAAAATGTCTAATTTTAATTCACATGGTTTGTGTGCTATTCTGGAGACATTACTTCCGACCAGTTCTGCCAAATTATGACGTGCACCACATCTAAAGAGGTATGGGATGTACTCCAATTGACACATGAGGGTATGAATTCGGTTAAAGAATCAAAATTGCAAATGTTCCCACCCAATTTGAGACCATTACTATGTTAGAGTCTGAAAGTTTTGATGAGTTTTATTCACGTCTTTCGGACATTGTCAACACTAGTTTTAATTTGGGTGATGCAATTGATAACACGCGTGTCGTTAAAAAGATTTTAAGATCACTCCCAAAAAATATTTATTCCTAAAGTCACTTTTTTAAATTCAATGGGAAAGTTGAGCACCCTTAAATTAGAAGAATTAGTAGGAGACTTACAAACGTATGAAATTGATATGTTTCCTTAATCTGTCAAGCCTAAGGATAAAGGGATTGCACTTATAACCCATGCTAGGCAAGGAGACAAGAGTGAGAATAAAAAGAAAGAGTGTGTTTATGAGTCCGACTCTGAGGGTGATTTTAATTTGAATGACATGGCCATATTTGTGAATTTTTTAAAACAGTTTCACAAAATTTCTAAAGAAAATTCTTCCAATAAAAAGAGATTTTTTGAGAAAAATAAAAATATAGGAAAGGCCAAAGAAAGAGATGATAAGGAAAAAGAGAATGACTCAAATGAAGAGTGTGAGGAGGATTTTGAGGACGTGACTTGTTTTGAATGTGGGGGTAAGGGGCATAAGTCGTTTGAGTGTCTTACGTGGATTAGAAAGAAAGGGAAGAAAGTAGCCATGCCCGCCACACTTAGTGATAGTAGTGAGAGGGAGATGTGACTAGTGGTGAGAAGTTTGTTGCATTTTTAGCAAATTGTGTTAGCACACCCACTGTGTGCCACGATAGTGCACATGATTGGGGGGAAAATCGAACGTCTATGTAATACGCTAGTCGTTATTATCGGCTTCCAACCTCAATAAAAAAAAAACTAAACTTGTAACTACACTCTTAAGGAGTATAGTGGCGAGTCTGGGTATCGAATCCACAGGGAATGTTTGATGGAATTAAATTGATTTATTACTTCTTAAATAAAAGTGAAAAAGATGATGATGGTTGAAGACGAAAAAAATAAAAAAGTTAACTATGCATGCATGAGCAAACTAATTAAGATGAATGAGAAAGTACGTTGGAATACAATCCCCTAACCCTAGTAATTTACCGTGTAGAATACAATAATTGTAAATTATAAATTTGAATGAATCCAGTATTTATAGATCCTAAGCATTACGTACATGAGGTTCAAGCCCGCACCATACGAAATCGAAGGTAAATATAAAGCGGTGCTAAATAATTATACGCACATCGTATTCTTAAACATCCCAAGTACCTTGGGCAAGATAGATTAAAATATCTACAATGGTTGAAAAATTGTCTCGCACGACTCTTTCAAATTTTTAATTTAAATTCTATTTTCTACATAAGTAATTTACATTGGGATGGGTTCATGCATCCCAACCTTTAAAAACTTAGCTAGGCATGATTTTATTAAATGAAAATTAATTCATAACAATGCATGTAATTTTGGATCTAAGAAACATTGTAAAAACAAAAATTACAAAACAAGTTATAATTGAATTGAAATTAGAATTGAGATAAAATAAGAGAATGGAAATTTTATACTTGTATTCTGCAACAGGAAAAGCAACTGGACTTGAATCTAGAAAACTTCTTCTTAATCAACCTTACAAACTAGGGTTTATGAAAATTTCTATGTAAAGAAAAACTAAGAAAACTCTCTAAAATATGACTTTCTCTCTCTCAAATTCTATTCTACTCTCTAGAATTCGACTCCCTTGGAAGGATGTAGGGCTTGGCCTTTTATACACCAAAAAATGACTCTTCCCATGCCTCTCCAGGTTTTACAACTTTTAATATACCTAACTGAGACTCTTCCCATGCCTATCCACGTTTTACAACTAATAAAAACGAATTAAACAAGAAATTTCAAGAGTTGTCTCTTCAGCTTCCAGAATTAATTTCAACTTTTGACTTTCTGTCTCCAATTTTAAATAGGCATAACTTCTTCACCGTAGCTCGGATTGAGGTGATGTTTTTTCCAATGTCCTTGTAATTTAGAGCTCTTCAACTCTCCATCTTTCCACACCAACGGAATATGTATGTAAAATTACGAAAAGGCCCTTGAACTCCCCATTTCTTGCATTCTTTCACTGTTTTGGGTTTTCCTTCGCACTAACTTGCATGAAATACCTGTAAAACACATGAGAAATACACAAAACACGAAATACTTGCCAAAAGAGGTTAGTAGCATAAATACGAGACAAATCCAAGCTATTTACACTACATGGGATCATAAAAATACCGAAATTAAGGGGATAAATATAAAGAATATGTGCCTAATCACACCCCTTAACTTAGAACTTTGCGTGTCCCGAGAAATGTAAATGAATCCTATCAAGGCTCAACTCTTGAAAATCAGTTTATTGGGATAGAATACCTTTTTTGCGGGCAAGCGATTGCATTTAGCGTATGCAACAAGCCTTTGAACCCCTAGGTTACCCTAGTAGGACGAGTTTTGTCTCGTGAGGGTTTGCAGTGAATACACCCACAAAATTCTTTATTGACTCAAATAAATATCAAAATACTTAAAAATTGTACAATTTAAACTTTTAGAAAAATAATCACCATAAATTCATATTCAAATGTCTCAAACCATAGTGTGTGTGTGCAAAGCCAGAAATTAAACCTCAAATTTCCACCGATTGAGCATTACGTTACTTTCTGAAAATTCATTTTGATTCAAATTCTTACGGATGCACTCATAAACGAATCACTCATAATGTGGCTAATTTCTCTCAGTATGCATGATATAAAGAGTAAATATAATGGACACAAATTCACGCATACAAAATTGAAAAGAAGGAAATATATGGTGAAAATATCTCATCATCGGAATACAGTTATTAGGAAACGGGAAACATCGTCTCTTAATCACACCATTTTAATCTCTTTTATTATATTTTCACATCTTATCTATCCATGCAGTAATTAATTTCGCCATTCGGACTCGGTTAGGACTTTTCGGGTTAAAAAATGTAAAGGGTAAAAATGGGAATGGATGGAATGTTCGGAATTGAAAAATGTCCTGATGACGTCCATTAGTGCTTTTTCAGGCATTTGCTCATTTTTCTCTTTCTTTTTCTATTTTTATTTTTTTCTTCTTCTTTTTTCTTGCTATTTTTCTTTTCTTGCCCTTTTTTTTATTACACACTTTGGAATTACTTGATGAATTTCCAATTTTTTACAATTTTGAGCTATTTGGATTTTTCGGGTTATCAAACGAAAGGGAAATACTTTATTAGGCTCAAAGTGGGTTGCAAAGGGATAATTTTTCACAACTTTATTATGGCTAATATTTTTGGGTAACAAACGAGGGCCTACTTCATTGTCCAAATTGCTAATCACATTACCATATGCATCTCAAGATTAATTAAGTTTAAAGATATATTTAGCACGAATTTCGAGACAACATTTCACACATTTCCCATAACCGATAAAAAAAAAGGATTGAGATCATCAACAACTTAATAAAATGCTGAAAAGAACTTTGAGTTAATCATAAACTCCGATTGATTTAAAAACTCAAAAAAAAATTGAAATGCTCGAAATCTCACCGGGTTTGATCAATCTCCACACTTATTCGGTAAGTCGTCAATTTTCTTTCAATTTCCATCTTTGGTCAATTTTGGCTTATTGGAATTGAGATTTAACAATTTGAGACTTTAAATAGAATAAAGGTGATATTTTTGAAAAATTTAAATTCTAATTTTTATTTATTTTGAACAAAAATATTTTGGACTTTTTCTAAATTTTTCATTTTTTTTTGAAAATAAAATAAAAAATATACTTGGAACAAACATGTGATCGAATCAATGAATCTAAACAATAAACGTGAAGAATATCCCACACCCCCTAACTTAAATATTGCGTTGTCCTCAATGCGAATCAAGAACACAACATAAAGAGAGGAAAAGAAAGATATTACCCAAATGGAGCGATCCCCAATGAGTACGAGTCCATTGAATCTACAAAACACATTAGAACCAAGCATAGCAAAAATAATAACAAAACCTCTAACTATCGAAATTAGACTATAATAAAAGAGAAAAAGAAAAAAAAACTAACTATTTACAACCTAAAATTGGAACGGCTAATAAATCATACACTAAAAGTCGAAAAATTTGAGGGTCCACCCAAAATACAATCTGACTTTGAGGGATTAATAGTGTACCCTCACTATAAAGCATGCCTCCCAAAAAATAAGAATTCTGTTTGAAAAACGGAAGGCATGTGCAATGTTTAAAAAATGAACCATCGCCAATTAAAAAATTTAGGGGGATAATGAGGGATTTGAGTGCACAGGGGGACAAGTACCATTGGGATCCAAGAAAAATATAATCACCTCCCAAAGATTTTTCAAGTCGTATGGGGAGAGGGGCACACAAAAAGGAACAGTCCATATTAGAAAACAATTCTAGCAAAGTGTCTTTGTCGGTAAAAGGTGTAAACGTTTCAGAATTTTCAACCGACTCATAGGAATCTAGCGGTACTTCTAATGGTTCAATAACCGTGAACGAAAATGGTGATGAAATAAACTCAATCTCAAGTGATTCATCATCACTTAGAGATTGAATTTCAAGGGAGCAAGTGTCACTTTCAATGAGATGTTCTTCAAAAATTTGAGGTGACACACAAGTCTCAACCTCCTCTTTGCTTTCCAAAATAGAACGCACATCATCGCAAAGTGCGACCATTTCCTTCACAAGATTATAATCGATATTCTTTTTGCTTTGGGTGGAAAGAAAATACCGTACTCTTTTGGTTAGAAAAAGCGTGTTTTCTTCCAAAGTAGGATCCCTTGGCTCTAAAACCTTGAATTCCTCATTTGGTTGAAAACCTTCTATAGTTTCACAAATATCGAAAGTAAAATCTTCATTGGATTCCCCAAAATGATTTTTTTTCGATATTTGTTTTCAAGCTTTTCATACGCAAGATTTAGAAAGGCCTCACCCATGTTAGTAGGTCTAGGCACAGATTCTGGAGAATATTTAAAATAAATTTATCTCCGATATTCATTTTCAAGCCTTTCATACTCCAGAGTTAGAATGGCCTCACGAATGGTAATAGGTCGAGCCGCAGACTCTTGAGAACAAAAAGTTTGAAAACGATTACCATATGAACCATTATAACTACCGAACTCACCATGAAAAGACATGATTACCGAATAGTATGTAAATGGAAATTCGAGTACAAAGGTGTGCGGTTGAGGATTCAACGTTTCTTGGCGCTCAATTGTGCAAGGCTACAAAAAAGGTTAAAAAAAAAAATCCAAAGAAAAAAAAATCTTTCGAAATACTAAATAAATTATAATCTATAACAAAACATTCCCCGGCAACGGCGCCATTTTGATCGAGGGGAAAAACCGAGCGTCCGTGTAATACGCTAGTCGTTATTATCGGCTTCCAACCTCAATACAAAAAAAACTAAACTTGTAACTACACTCTTAAGGAGTATAGTGGCGAGTCTGGGTATCGAATCCACAGGGAATGTTTGATGGAATTTAATTGATTTATTACTTCTTAAATAAAAGTGAAAAAGATGATGATGGTTGAAGACGAAAAAAATAAAAAAGTTAACTATGCATGCATGAGCAAACTAATTAAGATGAATGAGAAAGTAGGTTGGAATAAAATCCCCTATCCCTAGTAATTTACCGTGTAGAATACTATAATTGTAAATTATAAATTTGAATGAATCGAGTCTTTATAGATCCTAAGCATTACGTACATGAGGTTCAAGCCCGCACCATACGAAATCAAAGGTAAATATAAAGCTGTGCTAAATAATTATACGCACATCGTATTCTTAAACATCCCAAGTACCTAGGTCAAGAGAGATTATAAGATCTACAACGGTTGTAAAATTGCCTCGCACGACTCTTTCAAATTTTTAATTTAAATTCTATTTTCTACATAAGTAATTTACATTGGGATGGGTTCATGCATCCCAACCTTTAAAAACTTAGCTAGGCATGATTTTATTAAATGAAAATAAATTCATAACAATGCATGTAATTGTGGATCTAAGAAACGTTGTAAAAACAAAAATTACAAAACAAGTTATAATTGAATTGAAAATAGAATTGAGATAAAATAAGAGAATGGAAATTTTATACTTGTATTCTACAACAGGAAAAGCAACTGAACTTGAATCCAGAAAAATTCTTCTTAATCAACCTTACAAACAAGGGTTTATGAAAATTTCTATGTGAAGAAAAACTAAGAAAACTCTCTAAAATATGACTTTCTCTCTCTAAAATTCTATTCTACTCTCTAGAATTCGACTCCCTTGGAAGGATGTAGGGCTTGGCCTTTTATACACCAAAAAATGACTCTTCGCATGCCTTTCCACGTTTTACAACTTCTAATATACCTAAATGGGACTCTTCCCATGCCTCTCCACGTTTTACAACTAACAAAAATGAATTAAACAAGAAATTTCAAGAGTTGTCTCTTCAGCTTCCAGAATTAATTTCAACTTTTGACTTTCTGTCTCCAACTTTAAATAGGCATAACTTCTTCACCGTAGCTCGGATTGGGGTGTTGTTTTTTCCAATGTTCTTGTAATTTAGAGATCTTCAACTCTCCATCTTTCCACACCAACGGAATATGTATGTAAAATTACGAAAATGCCCTTGAACTCCCCATTTCTTGCTTTATTTCACTGTTTTGGGTTTTCCTTCGCACTAACTTGCATGAAATACCTGTAAAACACATAAGAAATACACAAAACACGAAATACTTGCCAAAAGAGGTTAGTAGCATAAATACGAGACAAATCCAAGCTATTTACACTACACAGGATCATAAAAATACCGAAATTAAGGGGATAAATATGAAGAATATGTGCCTAATCACACCCCTTAACTTAGAACTTTGCGCGTCCCGAGCAATGTAAATGAATCCTATCAAGGCTCAACTCTTGAAAATCATTTTATTGGGATAGTATACCTTTTTCGCGGGCTAGCGATTTCATTTAGTGTATGCAACAAGCCTTTAAATCCCTAGGTTACCCTAGTAGGACGAGTTTTGTCTCATGAGGGTTTGCAGTGAATACACCCACAAAATTCTTTATTGACTCAAATAAATATCAAAATACTTAAAAATTGTACAATTTAAACTTTTAGAAAAATAATCACCTTAAATTCATATTCAAATGTCTCAAACCATAGTGTGTGTGTGCAAAGCCAGAAATTAAACCTCAAATTTCCACCGATTGAGCATTACGTTACTTTACGAAAATTTGTTTTGATTCAAATTCTTACGGATGCACTCACAAACGAATCACTCAGAATGTGGCTAATTTCTCTCAGTATGCATGATATACAAATTAAATATAATGGACACAAATTCACGCATACAAAATTGAAAAGAAGGAAATATATGGTGAAAAGATCTCATCATCGGAATACAGTTATTAGGAAACGGGAAACATCATCTCTTAATCACACCATTTTAATCTCTTTTATTATATTTTCATATCTTATCTATCCATGCAGTAATTAATTTCGCCATTCGGACTCGGTTAGGACTTTTCGGGTTAAAAAGTGTAAAGGGTAAAAATGGGAATGGGTGGAATGTTCGGAATTGAAAAATGTCCTGATGACGTCCATTAGTGCTTTTTCGGGCATTTGCTCATTTTTCTCTTTCTTTTTCTATTTTTATTTTTTTCTTCTTCTTTTTTCTTGCTATTTTTCTTTTCTTGCCCTTTTTTTATTACACACTTTGGAATTACTTGATGAATTTCCAATTTTTTACAATTTTGAGCTATTTGGATTTTTCGGGTTATCAAACGAAAGGGAAATACTTTATTAGGCTCAAAGTGGGTTGCAAAGGGATAATTTTTCACAATTTTATTATGGCTAATATTTTTGGGTAACAAACGAGGGCCTACTTCATTGTCCAAATTGCTAATCACATTACCATATGCATCTCAAGATTAATTAAGTTTAGAGATATATTTAGCACGAATTTCGACACAACATTTCACACATTTCCCATAACCGATCAAAAAAATGATTGAGATCATCAACAACTTAATAAAACGTTGAAAAGAACTTTGAGTTAATCATAAACTCGGATTGATTTAAAAACTCAAAAAAAATTGAAAGGCTCGAAATCTCACCGGGTTTGATCAATCTCCACACTTATTCGTTAAGTCGTCAATTTTCTTTCAATTTCCATCTTTCGCCAATTTTGGTTTATTGGAATTGAGATTTAACAATTTGATACTTTAAATAGAATAAAGGTGATATTTTTTAAAATTTTAAATTCTAATTTTTATTTATTTTGGACAAAAATATTTTTGACTTTTTCTAAATTTTTCATTTTTTTTTTTGTAAATAAAATAAAAAATATACTTGGAACAAACATGTGATCGAATCAATGAATCTAAAGAATAAACGTGAAGAATATCCCACACCCCCTAACTTAAATGTTGCATTGTCCTCAATGCGAATCAAGAACACAACATAAAGAGAGGGAAAGAAAGATATTACCCAAATGGAGCGATCCCCGATTAGTACGAGTCCATTGAATCTACAAAACACATTAGAACCAAGCATAGCAAAAATAATAACAAAAACTCTAACTATAGAAATTAGACTATAATAAAAGAGAAAAAGAAAAAAAACTAACTATTTACAACCTAAAATTGGAACGGCTAATAAATCATACACTAAAAGTCGAAAAATTTGAGGGTCCACCCAAAATACAATCTGACTTTGAGGGATTAATAGTGTACCCTCACTATAAAGCATGCCTCCCGAAAAATAAGAATTCCGTTTGAAAAACGGAAGGCATGTGCAAAGTTTAAAAAATGAACCATCACCAATTAAAAAATTTAGGGGGATAATGAGGGATTTGAGTGCACAGGGGGACAAGTACCATTGAGATCCAAGAAAAATATAATCACCTCCCAAAGATTTTTCAAGTAGTATGGGGAGAGTGGCACACAAAAAGGAACAGTCCATATTAGAAAACAATTCTAGCAAAGTGTCTTTGTCGGTAAAAGGTGTAAACGTTTCAGAATTTTCAACCGACTCATAGAAATCTAGCGGTACTTCTAATGGTTCAATAACCGTGAACGAAAATGGTGATGAAATAAACTCAATCTCAAGTGATTCATCATCACTTAGAGATTGAATTTCAAGGGAGCAAGACTCACTTTCAATGATATGTTCTTCAAAAATTTGAGGTGACACACAAGTCTCAACCTCCTCTTTGCTTTCCAAAATAGAACGCACATCATCGCAAAGTGCGACCATTTCCTTCACAAGACCATGATCGATATTCTTTTTGCTTTGGGTGGAAAGAAAATCCAGTACTATTTTGGTTAGAAAAAGCGTGTTTTCTTCCAAAGTAGGATCCCTTGGCTCTAAAACCTCGAATTCCTCATTTGGTTGAAAACCTTCTATAGTTTCACAAATATCGAAAGAAAAATCTTCATTGGATTCCCCAAAATATTTTTTTTTCGATATTTGTTTTCAAGCTTTTCGTACGCAAGATTTAGAAAGGCCTCACCCATGGTAGTAGGTCGAGGCACAGATTCTGGAGAATATTTAATATAAATTTATCTCTGATATTCATTTTCAAGCCTTTCATACTCCAGAGTTAGAATGGCCTTACGAATGGTAATAGGTCGAGCCGCGGACTCTTGAGAATAAAAAGTTTGAAAACGATTACCATATGAACCATTATAACTACCGAACTCACCATGAAAAGACATGATTGCCGAATAGTATGTAAATGGAAATTCGAGTACAAAGGTGTGCGATTGAGGATTCAACGTTTCTTGGCGCTCAATTGTGCAAGGCTACAAAAAAGGTTAAAACAAAAAAAAAATCCAAAGAAAAAAAAATCTTCCGAAATAGTAAATCAATTATAATCTATAACAAAACATTCCCCGGCAACGGCGCCATTTTGATCGAGGGGAAAAACCGAGCGTCCGTGTAATACACTAGTCGCTATTATCGGCTTCCAACCTCAATACAAAAAAACCTAAACTTGTAACTACACTCTTAAGGAGTATAGTGGCGAGTCCGGGTATCGAATCCACAGGGAATGTTTGATGGAATTTAATTGATTTATTACTTCTTAAATAAAAGTGAAAAAGATGATGATGGTTGAAGACGAAAAAAATAAAAAAGTTAACTATGCATGCATGAGCAAACTAATTAAGATGAATGAGAAAGTAGGTTGGAATACAATCCCCTAACCCTAGTAATTTACCGTGTAGAATACTATAATTGTAAATTTTAAATTCGAATGAATCCAATTGTTGATGTAAAAAATTAGATCACTCTAATTATTCAATCACAGATAAATAAATGAGACAAATAATTTTAAAGTGGTTCAGCCTTATAAGAATGGCCTACGTCCACTGTTGTGTTATTGCTGAGTGCTTAGGAATTCTCGATTACAAGTTCTCTCAAGAAATTCCCTTCCCTTATGATGAGAATTGTACAATGTATTTATAGCCCTGAGGCTGTAATGTGAAAGGGTAATACATTAAATGATGTACATATGAAAGGGTAATACATTCAATGCCCCTTAAACGTGTGCGTCTGAATGATAAGCATTTAATGAATCAGTCGAACTGTTGGCTATCCAACTATTAATGCTTTGTTCGAGGTGCAGCTCGGACCGCCTAAGCTTCTCGATACTCAAAAGTTCCTCAGAGAGGTCTTGTTCCTCGGAGCGTATGAGTTCCTCGGAGAGGTCTTGTTCCTCGGAGCGTATGAGTTCCTCGGAGTAGTATGGTTCCTCGGAGCGTGTGAGTTCCTCGGAAGTGCTTATTATTGCCATGTAGATTGCCACGTGTCTTCATTCAATTGGGCCATGTCAGCAGACTAAATTTGGTATCAACAGAAGCCCCCAATGTTTCATAGTTCGAAATTTGAGGAGTATGGAACATTCTTTCTCGGAATATGGTAGTTTTAAATGGTCATCCTGAAATTTAGGAGTCTTTTGTATTTATTTCTCCTTCCAACTTCATGGAATTAAGATTTTTTGAACTTTTCTGCTCGCTTCGATTCCCGCGTACTTTTTGTCCTTTTAGCCGCCGGTAGCGTAATCGTTTCTTTTTGTAATCATTACTTTTTCCTTTTCCCAATGCAAAGTATTTAAGCGTCACAGACAATCCCATCGTCTTCTACCTTTTCAAATTTGTACCTTCGAATTTTCCATTTTCTTCTACTCTCTTGTGCGTTCATCCTTTTCATCGTTCGTTGTCAACAGCTCCACTCTTTTTCTGTAAGATCTTCTTCCTTCTTCTTCATTTCCTTTATTCACCATGGTTTACCCTGTTGAATCTCTTGATGAATTTCGCTCTGATTTTTCCATTCCCTCCTGGGTTGTTTTGTAAGAGCCTTCTGATTATTTCCGTTTGGCTGAGGGACATTGGTTCCCCAGTCTCTTTATTGCTGAGTGTGGATTTTGTTTTCCACCAAATCCCTTGTGTCTGGAATTCTATCAGTACTTTGACGTTGTTCCTGCAAGAATAGCCCCCAACACATGGAGAATAGTTAATGGGGTGCATAGATTAAATCAAATCCATGGAACTTGCATAGGAATTCCTGAGATTATGTTTTGTTATAGATTGGCAGTTAATGATAACATTTTTTATTTAAAAACTAGATTTTTAAACAGGGCCTTAGTAGTCAATCTCCCTGATGCCAATAGGGATTATTTTGAGCACAGGGTTGTCATAAAAAGTTTGCAACATGCTCCTTTATCAGGAGATGAAGTTTATCAGGGTCCCAGATGCCCTCCCTATGGCAATGGGATAGGTTATTCTTATTTCATTTTATTTATTTTGAAATTATGCTTACTTTATGTTTGATAAAATGTGTCAGTGATGGAAATGTTTATTTATTTGCAGTTGATAGCAAAAGAAAGTGCCCAAAAGAAGCAGATGTTAATATAAGGCACTTAAAACTTATTTGGAGTCTGCATCAATCTGTTGCCGACGAGCACATTAGATCAGCGTCATATCTGCTGCAGTATAAGAGTTACACAACCTCTTTTACTGCTCGTCCAGTAATAAGTGACGCAGAGCCAGTACCAGCTTCCACCAGTTCTTCACCTGAATCTCACGTCCCTTTAAGCGAAAGGATGAAGAAGAGAAGACCTCCCACCCTTTTCGAGAAACCTGCCTCTGGTGCTGGGGAGGTAAAAAGAAGTAAGGTTGATGTCCCAGAAGGGACAAAGAAGACTGATGCACCTTCCTCAGCTGCTGTTGTAAAGGTTGCCAAGAAGCCCGCAGTGGCTCCGAGCAGGTCTGCTTCTCCTGGAGAGGTGATTGTAATATCACCGACCAAGGGTTCTTCCTTGGTTGAATCTGTTCCTGTTCCCCCGAGGACGCTGAAGAAGAGCTCCTCGGTCAATTTGGCTGAAACCATTGCTCAGCCCCCAACTACTGGAACTGGGGTTCCTACCTTTGTTCCTCCGAGCTCTGCCATGAGCTCGGTAAAGTCCTGGATCATTCCCAAGGTCCAAGGTACTGAAGAAAACCTTACTCGGGACATGGTCACTTCGTTAGCTGCTCGTCACCTTGCTTCTGTAAGTCTTCTTACTTTGAACTTTTCATATTTCCTTTGTCATTTCTGTTTCTGAGTTGCTTTTTTTTCACAGTTGACGAGCTGCTTCAATATAATTCTGAAGAAGGATGAAGCAATTAAAGCTTCATGCTCCTCGTCTAGTGTGGAGGGAACTCTGGAGGAAGCTATGAAGTCTTTAGAGGATTCTCGCCAGACATATGCTACTGACAAGGCTGTTTGGGAGAAAAAGCTTGCCTCCAGCGAGCAGGAGAAAGCTCGAGCTGTTGATGTCTCCAAGGAGTTGGAGAAAAAAAAGAATGCCCTGGAGAAGGAAAATAAAGAGCTCGAAGAGAAGCTCAAAACTGCTGGGGAGCTTGAAGATAAGCTCAGAGTTGCTGAGGAAAAATTGGGCCAACTTCAGGAAGTAGGTCGGCAGAAGGAGGAGGTTGAGAACAAACTGAAGACTGCCGAAAACCTTCTGTCCGAGAAGCTTTCCTCGGAGAAGCTGAAGAGAAAAATGGCTGTGAAGAAGTCCTTCAGTGCTGGCTAGGACAAGGGGTGGAACAAGGGGTTGGCTACCATGATGTCACAAGTTGAATATGGCAGCCTAAAATACTTCAGATATGGGTGGGTCGCAGCTCTTCAGGAGATGAAGGTTGATGAATCATCCGAACTTTTCCAGCCACACATCCCTGGTCCCCCTCCAACTCCAGAAGATGAAGAAGAGGATGAAGCTGCCTCAGAAGAGTCTTCTATGGTAATGGGATATCATCCCCCAGCCATCCAGCCTGCTACCGAGGAACTTCAGCAGCTCTCTACGTCCTCCGAGCAACTGCCAGTGCTCCTCGATCAACTATCCATTCCCTCCGAGCAACCTACTTCCTAATCCCAGCCTCCCGAGAATGTTTTGGGAGACAAGGAAAATGTGTAGAGTTGTTCGGGTTTATCTTTTCATTTTATTTTTATTTTATCAAATGTAACCCAGAACTTGTAACTCTGAACTATGATATAATAAAACTTGGACTTTTTTGCATACTGTTGTCTATCTTCTATTCATACTCTGCTTGTACTTCTTATTGATGATTGCTCTTTCTTTCTCTGCTAGTTTCTGGCCAGGATGGAATTGTTATCTGCCCATGATACAAAGCTGCTGCGACAATGCAATGAATACTTTAAGGCTAGTCACACAGACCTGAGTGCAGCATAAGTCGTCGACATCCTCGGCCAAGATGCTTCAGAACAGGCAGTTGAAGCATATCAATATCTGAAGTGTCTAATTGATCGAGCAGTGGCCAATAATGTGGCCTATTATGATATGATCGAGGATCTCTAAGTCACCCTCGAAGATCTTCAGCTTCAATACAAAGAATCCACTGCCCTGTTGCATGAGGGGTACGAGAAGAAGTACAAGCTGATCATTTTCGACAAGGGCTACGAGAAGCTTTTTGCTGGGTATGATGTGAGGGAGAGAACCCTGAAGGGTGAGGTCGAGGAGTGCAGACAAATTGTTGAATTGCTAGAGCAAGAGAACAACAACCTACAAAGGGAGCTGTCACAATTGAAGTCTGCAGCTTCCACTTCAAAAGCCTTAATCCCAGTGACTGATGACGGATTCTCGTTCTTGGAGGTCGAGAACGCCAACTTGAGGGACGAGCTGGAAACCTTAAAAAGGTCTGGCCCTTCTTCTTCTTCTCGGGGATGAGCAAGAGCACCTCGGGGATGAGCAAGAGCACCTCGTATTCCGGTCGAGGAACATAGGACTCAGTCTGCCTTAGAGAACCAAGCCTTCCAGTTAATGGCGAAGAACCAGGCGTTGGCTGAAATGTCAAAGAAGATCAGGGACCTGGAAGAGCATCTCTCTAGGCAGAAATATGCTTTGGAGAATAAGGAACTCTTCATCAAAAATCTCCACGAGCAGCTGGAGAGGCTAACATATCAGTTCCACAAATAGCCCAGGGAGTTCTGGATGGCTGGATACAACGAAGCACTATACCACTTGGACGATCGTATCCAGAATGCCAATAATGAGGGCTACAAGCAGGGCTGGTTGAATGCCCTAGGTGTGCTGCAACTCAAACAGGGTCATTACCTGTGGGACTACCATGATCCCGGGCTGCTCGACTTACCGGTGCCACAGTACAAATTGGATATGAGTTGGATCCCTGCACGGGCCATTCCTCGGAGCTTGATTTCAAAGTATCTCGGTGACTACAATCTCCATTCAAATTCCGAGATATCTCATCCCGAGAACCTCTTAGATCGACCATCCGTGATGAATGTCAGGATGTTGAAGGATCTCAACTTTATAATTCTCCTCTGGCTTTAAATGATCCGCCTGCTGGCGAGGAACCTGTGTCAAAAGCAGAGGGGAAAATACCAGTAGAATAGTAATTTTGATGTAGTAGTTAGTATACATTTCAATATCAATGTAACTTTCATTTCATTATCAATGTAATTTATTTTGAATTCAATGAAAGACTTTCATTTTTGTTTGCAAATCTTAATTGCTATTGTCTTGTAATACACTTTATATTTGTGCATGCATATCTGTTAAAAAGATAATAATATTGTGTACTTTGTCGACCAACTTAACAACAAAGTTACAAGTATCAAAAATGTTGCTCGATCACTTTTTCGTCTTCATAAAATGTGTCCGACCAACCAAGGTCAGTAAATTTTTCTCGTCGACCAACTACAGTTAGTGGGTTTTTATCCCCGACCAGCCATACTTGGTAGATTTTTTCATTTTCATAAAATGTGTCCGACCAACCAAGGTCGGTAAATTTTTCTCGTCGACCAACTACAGTTAGTGGGTTTTTATCCCCGACCAGCCATACTTGGTAGACTTTTTTCATTTTCATAAAATGTGTCCGACCAACCAAGGTCGGTAAATTTTCCTCGTCGACCAACTGCAGTTAGTGGGTTTTTATCCCTGACCAGCTATAGTTAGTATTTTTGGAATAATTTTACCTCCCGACCAACTCACATTGGCATTTTCGAGAATATATTTACTTCCTAACCAACATAAATTGGCACATAGTTTTAGGAATACTTTTTTTTATTTCCCGAGGAACATATAGTTTTAAAAGTTTTACTTCCCGGAGGAATACAAGTAGCTTTACTTCCCGGAGGAATATTGGTAGCTTTACTTCCCGGAGGAATATTGGTAGCTTTACTTCCCGGAGGAATATAGGCTTCTCGACCAACCTTAGTTGGCATTTTTGAGAAAAAAAATTTGAGTAGTCTGAGCTTTGCCGAGTTTTGCCCCGAGTAGTGTGTATCACTAGTATTCCCCAAAAAACTTTCAATAAAAAGAAAGAATTCGGCGGAATATCTTCATTTTATTCATCACTGATAGTACTTGCGTAGGTGCTCTGCGTTCCATGCATTCTTAAACTCTTCCCCTTCTAAAGTTGTTATTCGGTAAGTTCCTGGTCGAACAACTTCTGTAACTCGGTATGGTCCATGCCAGTTTGCCTCCACCTTATTGTGCTTTTGAATCACTTTCTTCAGTACATAATATCCTTCTTTCAGGTGACATTTCTTCACTCTTTTGTTGTAGAACAAAGTTGTTCGCTGCTTGTAAGCAGCATTTCTAATGGCTGCTTCTTCTCTAACTTCCTCGAGCATGTTTAAATCCAATCTTCTCATTAAGTCGCTGACAGGGGAGTTGAAATTCAGTACTCTATGTGTAGGGAGGCCCAACTCGGCAGCTATAACATCATCACTTCCAAATGCTAGCATATATGGTGATTCTCCCGCTGCTACTCGGGGGGTAGTTCGGTAAGCCCAAAGTACTGATTGTAGCTCGTTGATCCAATTCGCTTTCGCATCATCCAATATTTTCTTCAAACCATTCAGCAACGTTCTATTTGTCACTTCAGTTTATCCATTGCTTTGAGGATGGCCTGGCGCTGAGTGGACCTTCAAAATATTTGATTGTTGGCAATAGGCAGCGAACTCCTCGTTATCAAATTGTGTTTCATGGTCTGTGATGAAAGCATGAGGAAGACCATATCGACAAATGATGTTCTTCCAAACAAATTGGCACACCTTTTCGTACGTCATATCGATAAGAGGCTCAGCTTCTACCCACTTAGTAAAATAATCAACTGCGACGATAGAAATTGCTAATGAACAACTCGGCCAACTGAAAGAAAGTTAAAATCTTACCCCGAGGAAGATTGTTGTACCATATCTGGGCAGATCCAGTAAGAGTTCCTGAGAATGCTCTACATCTCATCTCAGCGGGAACAGCATAGATGTCGGCAGCAACTTGATATTGCTCTATGTGAAGAATAGGATCTGTCTTTCCATCATATTTGGGGGTCACCACAGGTGCTTTAAATTTCGACGGTGTAGGAAAATCCACAATGGCCTGTACAAAAGATGTCCCTTGAACAAAAGTTCATTGTAGGGGGTTCTTAGCCTTAGCCATTTCTCCCAACCTATCCTCCAACCGCTAAATGGAACCTTTCCACGCATCATTTCCTTCCTCGGGCCTATTAGTTCGAGCAATTGATTGTTCTGACGTGGCCTCCTGAGATCTATCTTGACGAGCAACTGGTAGGTGTCAACAATGCTTGTGGAGTTCTTCGGATGGAGGAAAAACGCTGGCACTTGTCACATTTCTTAGCATAGGCTATACAATCAGCCCTCATCGTTGGCCAGTAGTATCCCTGCGTCATCACCCTTTGCAAAAGCGTCCTACCTGCTACATGTGCTCCACAGGACCCTTCATGGATTTCTTCAATCAATTCATTCACCTCGGAGGGATGTACACATCTCTATAAACCTGCCATAATTCCTCGTCTATATAAAACACCATTAGTTAATACATACCGAGCGGCTTTAAACTTCAGTTTCTTGGCTGCGAGTTTGTCAATTGGTAATTCTCCCTCCTCAATATATGCCCTAATAGGATCCATCTAAGATGGTCCTAAATCAAGGGTAATAAAGTTTGTCGTTAGGCCTTCATCTATGCTCCGACCAGCTAAAACTTCAATTGGGATTGTTCATCGTAGCTCGGTGTGAGTAGCTGATGATAATCGAGCTAGGGCGTCTGCTCTCGCATTCTCCATTCTTGGTATTCTGACCAGCTGAATAGCGGCAAATTTTGACACCAGCTCCTTTGCCTTTGCATGATATCTGATCATTAATTCTCCTCTGACTGCATATACTCCCAACATTTGATTTACGATCAATTGAGAATCACTGAAAATAATGACCTGCTGCACCTCCATAATTTTTGCCAAACTAAGACCTGCAATCATGGCCTCATACTCAGCCTCATTGTTGAAAGTTTTGAATTGGAAACGCAGGGCGTATTCCATGTCGACCTCGTCCGGAGTGCTCAAAACTATCCCTGCGCCACATCCGGCAGTGCAAGATGAGCCATCTACATATAGCCTCCATATAGGTAACTCGTCTTTAAATTTATGATCAGTCAGAGTTCCTCGGTGAAATATTTGTTGCTTCCTTTCATCCTCCTCGGATATTTCTTGCTCTTCGTCGATCATCTTTGCTTGCCCTTTTACCAATCGAAATTGGTCTGAGCTTGAATTTGATGATCCTGTAACATCCACTTGCCCTTTTACCAACCGGAGTTGGTCTGAGCTTGTGTTTGTTGATCCTATAACATCCACAGGTTGATCAGCGAGCAATTTTTGCTCCTCAGGGGTATCAGGATAGGTGAACTCTGCTATAACATCTGCTACAGCCTTCCCTTTTAGCGATGATCTGGGTTCATAGACTATATCATATTCGCCGAGCTCTATTGCCCAGTACATCAATCTCCCTGATTTTTCTGGCTTATGAAGGGCTTGCCTCAATGGCATATCAGTATATACTACTATGGTATGAGCCTGGAAGTATGGCCTCATTCTCCTACTCGCCTCAATCAACGCCAGTGCTAACTTTTCCAGCCTTGGATATCTGATTTTTGCTCCTCGGAAGGCCTTACTTGTGTAGTAGATTGGTTTTTGTACTCCATTCTCCACTCTGATCAATGCCGAGCTAACTGCATTCTCGGACACTGCTAGATACAAATACAATTTTTCTCCCATCACCGACCTGGACAACAGTGGAGGTGCTCCCAAGTATTTCTTCAAGTCTTGAAAAGCCTTCTCACATTCATCATTCCACTCAAAAGTCTTTCTGAGCGTCTTGAAGAATGGGAGACATCGATCAGTTGCTCGCGATACAAATCTGTTGAGTGCTGCTACTCATCCTGTAAGACTTTGCACCTCTTTCTTCGTCGTTGGAGATCGCATCCCTAATAGAGCTTTGATCTTTTCAGGATTTGCTTCAATGCCTCGTTGATTGACAATGTACCCGAGAAACATGCCTTCTCGTACTCCAAATATGCACTTCGTCGGGTTCAGCTTCATTTGATATTTATCCAGTTGATCAAAAGTCTGACTTAAGTCAACTAGATGATCGGCAGCTTTCTTGCTCTTTGTCAGCATATCGTCAACATAGACTTCCATATTGCAACTGATTTGTTCAGCAAAGACCTTGTTCATCAGCCACTGATATGTCGCACCTGCATTTTTCAAACCAAAAGGAATAACATTATAACAATAAGTTCCCCTAGGGGCAATGAAATAAGTACTCTCCCTGTCTTCAGGTTTCATTTTAATCTGATTGTAGCCAGAATAAGCATCCATGAAGCTCAGTAGCTCGTGTCCCGAGGTAGCATCTACTAGTTGATCAATTCGTGGCAACGGAAAATGATCCTTTGGGCATGCTTTGTTGAGGTCGGTGAAGTCTACACGCATCCTCCACTTGTTGTTTTTCTTCTTTACCATCACCACATTGGCCAACCAGTCTGGATATTTAACATCTTCAATGAAACAAGCTTTCTGGAGCTTCTCGACTTCCTCCTGTATAGCTTGGTTCTTCTCGAGGCTGAATACTCTTCTTCTCTGGTTCACTGGCTTGATCTCCTTATTCACATTGAGCTCGTGACATAAGAACTTTGGGTCTATCCCAGGCATATCTTCATGACTCCATGCAAAAGTTTGCTTTCTACTTCTTAGGAAAGTTATCAATTCTTGTTTCAATGAGACTTCCAACGACGAACCTATTTGAGTAGTTCGCTCAGAGTGCTCGTCGTCCAGAATGATGTTTTCAGTAGCTTCCACCACCTGACCCTTCACGAGTTGCGACACATCTCTAGGATCCAATGTTTCAATTTCTGCACCTTCATCCACTTGATAGGTAGTAGTCTTTTTCCTTGATTCCTCCAGCTCTTCTTGCTCGGCGGATGAATAATAGCATTCCTGAGCTACTTTCTGGTCGCCTTTCACAACTCCTACTCTAAAATTTATTGGAAATTTTAAGCACTGATGCATTGTAGATGGTACAGCCTCGAACTTCTTCAACCCTACTCTTCCCATGATGATATTGTATGATGATTGAACATTCTTATCCATCACGAAGAAGCGTATTCTTTCTGTTCAACAAGCAGGCCATGTACCAATAAATATATCCAACTTGATCGTCCCAAGTGGAAAAACTTTCTCGCCAGCAAAACCGATGAGGGGTCTATGATAAGGTTCCAGTTGAGATAGGTTTAGATTTAAACTGTCGAAGCACGAGTAGAACATGATGTCTGTCGAGCTACCATTATCGACCAGTACTCTTGAAATCATTACTTCCTTCATCCTCATTTTGATCACCAATGGGTCATCATGAGGATATAGAACACCTGCGAGGTCATTCTTAGAGAACCCAATGACCAACTTCTCTTTGTTCACCTTTCTCGAGCGTTCAACCTCAACTAGATTTATTCGCTGAATGTACGAGCAAGCTTGAGCCTCACCGAGGTAAGCTTTTCTCTCTGCAGTAAGATCTCCTCCTCCTGCATCTCCACCTGTTATAACATTACAGTCAAATGACCCAAAGCGTATTGAAAATACCTCTCGTTCGGGCTACCTTGGTCTCTTGGGAAGATCGGGGCCATCCTGTGGATCAACTTCATGGTTTCTTTTCTTGTTCTCCTCTACTCGACGAGGAGATCTAGACCTCTCTCTTGCTCGGTCGTTGTTTCTTCTTTCGCTTCCACGATCAACATACTTTGATAGCTTTCCTCGTCGGATGAGTGTTTCAATCTCATTCTGAAGAGCTATGCAGTTCTTGGTCATATGACCATGATCTTTATAAAACTCGCAATACTTTGCCTTGTTCCTCTTGTCAGGGTCTGCCTTCATTTTCTCTGGCCAGTTTAGTTCCTCGTTGTTCTTGATTTCTTCTAGAACATGGTTGATGTCCTTCTTCAAAGGAGTATAATTATCATATTTCTTCATTACATCCCATACCGACCTATTTTTTGAATGTTTGTCATTACCATTGTTCTTATGCTCTTTCTTCTTAGCTTTATCACCTTCCACCTTGGTTTCTTTGGCATCCATATTCTTCTTCGCAACCATAGCCTCCTCGGCATTCATAATCTTGGACGCTTTTCCCATCAGGTCTGACATGGTTCGAGGTGGATCTTTGGCCAAAGTGTAGTACAACTTATTGGGCAATAATCCACTCATCAAAGAAGTAATCGCTATCTTCTCCTCATAATCAATGACTTTGAGTTTCTCGTTATTAAAACGAGTTATATAATCTCTGGTACTCTCACCAGCTTTTTGTCTAACACTTAACAACTGTGCTACTCGTTTAACTGGCTTTGCCCCAAAATAGAAATTTCCAATGAATAACTCGGCCAGTTGAAGAAAAGTTAAGATCTTACCCCGAGGAAGATTATTATACCATATTTGAGCAGATCCGGTAAGAGTTCCCGAGAATGCCCTGCATCTCATCTCATCTGGAACAGCATAGATGTCGGCTGCAGCTTGGTATTGTTCTATATGAAGGACAGGATCAGTTTTTCCATCATACTTGGGGGTCACAACAGGTGCTTTGAACTTTGATGGTGTTGGAAAATCTACAATGAACTGGACAAAAGGTGTTCCTCGAACAAAGGTTCGTTGTAGAGGGTTCTTGGCCTTAACCATTTCCCCTAATCTATCCTCCAGCCTCTGAATAGATCCTTTCCACGCATCATTTCCTTCCTCCGACCCATTGGTTTGAGCAACTGATCGCGTTGAAGTGGCTTCCTGGGATCTATCTTGACGAGCAACTAGTCGTTCATGGGATCTATCTTGACGTGCAGCTGGTCGCGACTGGGCAGATCCTTCCCTTAAGTCTGATGGTCGTCGAAAACTCCTCGATACAACTTTAGGAGGAATTTTACTCCTTCTAAGTCCTAATCGATCAAAAGGTGATACCCTGCTTAACCTCTCTAGCGCACTAGTCCTTTCCGGAGAGAGAGTGACACGTTGTTCAGTATCTGTGGCTCGCACTGACGAAGTTCGTCCAGGTTGATAAGAAAAATCTTCAGATTCCTCATTGCGATATGAATTGGTACGCCTAGTACGTGAGGATGGTACACGGGTGTTTCTTTGAATACTCCGCGGTCCTGAATGGGTTGGTGCACCACCATGGAGGGTTTGGCTGAGTTGTCGCATTATTTCTTACATGACGGTCTGGCCCTGGGCCAGATTTGTCATTATTCCAGCCAGATCTGGAATATTAGGCGGAGAAGATGGATTTAGAGGGGTTCCAGCGTTTCGATTGCTAGATTCCGGAATATCAGCCATTTGTAATGGATTGTTTTTGGTGAAAAACGATATTACTAATCGTTCCCACAGACGGCGCCAATCTGTTGATGTAAAAAATTAGATCACTCTAATTATTCAATCACAGATAAATAAATGAGACAAAGAATTTTAAAGTGGTTCAGCCTTATAAGAATGGCCTACGTCCACTGTTGTGTTATTGCTGAGTGTTTGGGAATTCTCGATTACAAGTTCTCTCAAGAAATTCCCTTTCCTTATGATGAGGATTATACAATGTATTTATAGCCCTGAGGCTGTAATGTGAAAGGGTAATACATTAAATGATGTACATATGAAAGGGTAATACATTCAATGCCCCTTAAACGTGTGCGTCTGAATGATAAGCATTTAATGAATCAATCAAACTGTTGGTTATCCAGCTATTAATGCTTTGTTCGAGGTGCAGCTCGGACCGCCTGAGTTTCTCGGACCGCCTAAGCTTCTCGATACTCAAAAGTTCCTCGGAGAGGTCTTGTTCCTCGGAGCGTATGAGTTCCTCGGAGAGGTCTTGTTCCTCGGAGCGTATGAGTTCCTCGGAGAGGTCTTGTTCCTCGGAGCGTATGAGTTCTTCGGAGTAGTATGGTTCCTCGGAAGTGCTTGTTGTTGCCATGAAGATTGCCACATGTCTTCATTCAATTGGGCCATGTCAGCAGACTAAATTTGGTATCAACACCAGTCTTTATAGATCCTAAGCATTACGTACATGAGGTTCAAGCCCGCACCATACGAAATCAAAGGTAAATATAAAGCGGTGCTAAATAATTATACGCACATCGTATTCTTAAACATCCCAAGTACCTAGGGCAAGAGAGATTAAAAGATCTACAATGGTTGTAAAATTGTCTCGCACGACTCTTTCAAATTTTTAATTTAAATTATATTTTCTACATAAGTAATTTACATTGGGATGGGTTCATGCATCCCAACCTTTAAAAACTTAGCTAGGCATGATTTTATTAAATGAAAATAAATTCATAACAATGCATGTAATTGAGGATCTAAGAAACATTGTAAAAACAAAAATTACAAAACAAGTGATAATTGAATTGAAAATAGAATTGAGATAAAATAAGAGAATGGAAATTTTATACTTGTATTCTGCAACAGGAAAAGCAACTGAACTTGAATCCAGAAAACTTCTTCTTAATCAACCTTACAAACTAGGGTTTATGAAAATTTCTATGTAAAGAAAAACTAAGAAAACTCTCTAAAATCTGACTTTCTCTCTATAAAATTCTATTCTACTCTCTAGAATTCGACTCCCTTGGAAGGATGTAGGACTTGGCCTTTTATACACCAAAAAATGACTCTTCCCATGCCTCTCCACGTTTTACAACTTTTAATATACCTAAATGAGATTCTTCCCATGCCTCTCCACGTTTTACAACTAATAAAAACGAATTAAACAAGAAATTTCAAGAGTTGTCTCTTCAGCTTCCAAAATTAATTTCAACTTTTGACTTTCTGTCTCCAACTTTAAATGGGCATAACTTCTTCACCGTAGCTCGGATTGGGGTGCTGTTTTTTCCAATGTTCTTGTAATTTAGAGCTCTTAAACTCTCCATCTTTCCACACCAACGGATATATATGTAAAATTTTGAAAATTCCCTTGAACTCCCCATTTCTTGCTTTCTTTCACTGTTTTGGGTTTTCCTTCGCACTAACTTGCATGAAATACCTGTAAAACACATGAGAAATACACAAAACACGAAATACTTGCCAAAAGAGGATAGTAGCATAAATACGAGACAAATCCAAGCTGTTCACACTACACGGGATCATAAAAATACCAAAATTAAGGGGATAAATATGAAGAATATGTGCCTAATCATCACACGAATGCGACGGTGATGATTTGAGCGCTTTAAGTGAGGGAGAAAGCTAGTGTAAAAGTGGAGATGAAATTGAGCTCCAAAAAGCCTTTAGAGATTTATACACCGAGACCTTAAAAATAAATAAGTATAATAGGGATTTAGATAATCGAGTGTTAAATTTGGAGACATAGAAGGAGGTTTTAAGAAAGGAAAAATGTGATTTGATCGACACGGTGTCTAGTCTGATGACATGTGTATCCCAACTCGAGAGTGATCTCGAACGTGCCAGGGAGGTCAAAGTCAATTTTGAGAACGCACTTAAGAAGGTTGAAAAGGTGACTCTTAATCCCTATAAGGGTAGAGTTGACGGGCTAGGAAAAGGTAATGACGGTGTGTCCACTTTTTTTGTTGCACCTGAGTCTGTTCCCACTTTACTGATAGATCCACATGGCCGGAAAATTAACCCACCTGGGTGTCCCATTAGGAGAGTTTATCCTGGTGTTTTTAAGAGAGGTAGTCCTAGGCCAATTTATGTCTGAACACAGTACATGAGGAAAGGTCACCTTAGAGAGTTTTGTTTTTAGTTGGGGAACGTGCCACAGTATACTTCTACACATGTTCACGCACATGCACCCACACATGACACTTTGCTTGCACATAATGAGAGGGAGTTTGTGCACATACGAGAGAAAGTAAAGTTCTTAGTCAAAACTTCTCATGATTTGATGGGGTTGTTCCAAAAGATGTCACCGTCTTTGAAGAACTCCTCTGCACCCAATGGATGAGGTGCGACTTGTTTGCTAGCATAGGATGATTTTCATGATGATATATTTTTCCTATTGCTAGTGTGTACCATTTTTGTATTTGTTTTGATTCCGAAAATTTTGAAAAATACAAAAATATTTTAATTTTTTTTTTAAATTGGAAAAACCAAAAGGATTTTATTTTTATAAAAATTTTGAAAATCCAAAAAGATTTTTTTTGTTTGCACCATATATGAATAAAAGTTAGGATGACCAAGTCACAACTTCATTCCATATTCACATGATTGTTTGATTGTTTTCTTTAGACAATATGTTGTGTCATTCATGTGCTTTACAAAGTTTGGAGTCTTTGAGATGATATAGTGTTGCTACCTACATGTTTGACTCAGTTTGTCCTTTATTGCACACTTACACGGATTTCTTTGATGTTTGTTCTTTTCTATCACATGTTGGTTGGGTGTTTCCATCTTAATTATGTCTATACAACGAACCAAATGCGATAAAACAATACAATAAAAAGTGTGCACATTTGAACCATGATTGTGAGGATTTGTGTGTTTTGTTTGAAAATGGTGCAGAGCTATGAAAGGTTATGATTTATCCTTTGTGATTAAGCCGCTATTTAATTGGACCTACAAAATTGAGGAATTTTATTATCCGCGGTCCAAATAGGTTTAAAAGAGCCCGAAAAAAATTGAAATGCAATAAAAAGAAATTTAGGCCAATTATGGGCCGTTTAGGTTTTTCACCAATTCTACAAAGTTTGAGAATTTAGTTTATACACCTCTAAAAGAAGATATGTTTGAGGGAGATTGCTTGGATTTTTTAAATAAGTTTGTGCATCCTTGAAAAAGTCTTGAAAAAGCATTACATAGTCTTGGACGTTATTGGCGTGGAAATCATCGTGACTTTATGATTAGGCATAAATATTGTATATTTATCCCCCTAATTTCAGTACAGTGGTGGGCCATAGCGATGTAATCGATATGGATTTAACTCACATTGATGCTACTAACCTTTGTTGGCAAGTATTTCGTGTTTCATTTTTCTCCAATGTGTTTTACAGGTTAATCTGCAAGAGATACAAAAGAGAAATAAAAACAATGAAATAAAGGCTATGGAGGCAAGTTCAAGGGCATTTTTGTAATTCTGCAGCCGGATACCGAAGGAGGAGACAACTGGAAAGTTGAAAATCTCCGAACAACGAGAATACTAGAAGAAACGACACCCAAATCTGATCTACAGTGAAGGAGTTATGATCATTTGAAGTTGAAGAAAAATCCAAGAAGAGAAGATGAAAACATGAGAAAAATTCTAGGTGTTGAAAATGAAGAATTTGGCTCCCATACCAGCAAATAATCCCGATCCCAGGATCGAACCGATTCGGGGTCAAACCGGTTATCATGTACCCCGAACCGATTTGGGGGTCCTGATGGCAGAAATTGTTGTTTTATCCTGAGTGGTCCAGCGAGATTTTGTGGGTTACAACTCATTCTGAATGTATTTTGTCTGAAGCTTGGGTCTTAAAAGGGCAGTTCTGGAGGATTTTGGGGGAGTTTAGTTTTTCATATACATAGTTTCTCATAGAGATAGTTAGAGAGTAGAAAAAATTTTTGTTTCCTTTAGTTCTTTTGAAGAGAAACAAAGTAGAAGATTATCTAGGAAGATTGACGGAATTATTTTGTTCCAAGACTGAATCATTTTTGGGTT
Organism: Sambucus nigra; assembly: GCA_949130495.1. NCBI lineage: Eukaryota > Viridiplantae > Streptophyta > Magnoliopsida > Dipsacales > Adoxaceae > Sambucus > Sambucus nigra. The sequence continues at coordinate 493,064,181 of OX422220.1, read as the reverse complement.
TTTCTCAAGTTCTAATCCAAGTTCCATTCTTCTTATTATTGTTCTTGCATGATTTATACTCTTACTTGATTTAAATAAATTCTGAGTTCATAACACTTAGTTGTATGTTTCAATATAGTTTCATCATGAGTTCTTTCACATGCAACATAATTATTTCAGGCTTTATTTAGTTTAACACGTCCGGCTAGAGTCAAAAGGGTCGGGATGCATGAACTTAACCTAATGTGTTAAGTTCTATGTGTATAAAATCAATACTCTGAATTTAATGATTTAGTACAACCGTATTGCACAGTAACACAACCATTGTAGACCTTTGGATCTCGTTTGCTTCCGAGAAACCGAGATGGTTTAGAATGCAATGCGTGTGTTACTACCGCGCCATACCGCTTTACTCGTACTCTGATTTCGTATGATGTAGGCTTGAACCTCATATACGTAATGCTTGGGAGTACTAAAGTTTGGGATTAATCAATCACTTTAATTCACGATTAGTTTTATACCTACAACACACCAAGGTTGAGGGATTGTGTTCCTGTCCTGTTTTTTTTTCTCATTATATAATCCAAATTTTAGTTTAACCATCATCAGTAATTTAGGTAATTTAGAGTAATTGTATGCCATTCATACTCTAGTTCATTAGTTAATTTTTTCATAATTTCATATAGTTGTAGGTATTCCACCAACAATATCATCTTTTTCTTTCTTTAGAGTAAGAATTAGGATTCACTTATCTGTCCACTTTGTAGCCCTATTTCCCTGAGGATCGATACCCGACTTATCGGATTATTACTTGAGCGACCTACTTACACTTGAGCCTAGAGAGTACGCACTTCTAAGACACATTCTTAGTCGCGCCAAGTTTTTGGGGCCGTTCCCTGGGAGCTTAGGTAGACTTAGGACAAGACTAAGTCAATCTCAAACTCTGACAAAAAAATTCCATAAAAAATCCAAAAACAAATGAAAAAAAATAATAAAAAAAAAACAGTCACCATCATCTCTCACAAATCTGTTAATGCGAAATTATGAATTTACTTCAACTCTCGGTAATACTCCAACCCACATTCATGAGAACCCGATAGCTGAGTACAACCTTGATAGACCTCACACTCCAAACGCACCACATTTTTGGGTTCCAACTCCAACACCGTCACACTCATTCACAAATAGCATTCCATTCTCCCTCTTAGGACACACTTCAGAGCACGCTCTGAGTATACCAAGTGAGGACACAGAGTCTATGAGCGAGAGAGAAATATCACAACACGGTAGTGTAGTCGCCGGTGAGGAATAGGTCTCGTACCGCCCTTTGAGAGAACTCTTATATCCCGAGCGCACTGTCACTCCGGGATGCATTTTACTCCCGTATAATGCAGGGTAGTTTCGATTTAAAAACGGAATGATCCAAATACTTACCATGGAATGGATTCAGAAAAACCATATTCCCACATCATGGAATTTGAGTAGGCGTGTGAGACCCTCAGCGATTAAACTTGCACAAAAGATGTGCTCCGCCTCAAACTCTTCCCATTCTCGCTAAAGGATAAGGCTAAGACCTGGCTATGGTCTTTACCTCCAAATTCGATTTCATCCTGGAATGAATTGCAAACTAAATTTCTCAAGAAATTCTTTCCTCCACATCGAACGAACTCCCTCAAGGCTCAAATTCAAACTTTTTGACAATTAGAAAATGAGTCATTCGATCGATGCTACAAGCGTTTCAATGAGTTAATTATTTCGTGCCCCCATAATGGATTTGACAAACTACAAATCATTTACTTCATTCACAATGGGTTGAACATTAATTCTAAACAACTTGTTGACACTATGTGTGATGGGCCATTTGTCGAATTAGATGCCAACGATGTTGAGATTCACTTGAGGTATGTTGCCGAGACAACCCAATCATGGGACACATCTGACCCTAGCGCTCAAAATCGAACTCGCCAAGCGACCACCACTCCAATGGCATTCGGCTTGTTTCATGTGGAAAGGAATGTTGTGACGGACGCCGAATTGATTTATTTGAGAAAGGAGTGCGAGAAATACTTAAAGTATGTGGGAGAGAATTATCTGGATCAATCCCAAACCCCGTCGAAATGGTGTGTGCGATTTATGAGGCGGGTCATTCAACTGAGGAATGCCCGAATATACAGGCCTACAAAGTTAAGCTTCAAGAACAAGTTAATGGTATAGGAGGATTCAAGGATAATTTCAGTGCACCGCACGGGAATTCATACAACCCTTCATGGAAAAACCATCATGGTTTTAGCTATGGGCAACAACATGTTGCGATGAATCCTAATTCACATGCTGACCCTCCTCCGCCACCACACTTCCAACAAGCACAACACATGCAAGGACATGTGTAGGCACCACCACCTCAAGGAGCATATATCACTCCACCACGGAGAAATCTTGAGGACATGATGAACCAATTTATCAACACCTAGAATGTAGCCAATGCTAGATATGATCGTATGATAGGCGACATAAATGCAAATATCTCAAAACTGCAATGATCGTTGAGTGTCCAAGAGAAGGGCAAGTTTCCTGCCCAGGGCTAAAGACCTCCCCAAGGTCAAACTAATGTCGGCTCCACCTCGACAGAACATCTGGAGAAATGTCAAGCTGTGAGCACTCTTCGTAGTGGGAGAGTCGTTGATTTATCACCTCCCCCACACGACGCAATCAAAGACAAGGAGATCTCGCCCGGCATGAAGGAGGCCGAAGACGTCCCCTTGAATGAGAGTGATAAAAAGGACACTAGTGAGCTCGAAGTAGTAGTGAAACCACCCAGCGCGGCACCGTTTCCTCAAAGGTTGGTTCCTTCCCACAAAGGCAGCCCCCGTGATGAAGTGCTAGACGTACTTAAGCAAGTAAAGTTAAATTTACCTTTCCTCGATGCCATTAAGCAAATTCTAGCTTATGCAAAAGTCGTCAAGGACTTATTAACAGTGAAGAGGAAGATGAAGGTAAAGAAAAATGTATTTCTATCACAGAACGTGAGCTTCATACTTCTTAATGATCTCCCGCCCAAATTTAAAGATCCCGGTGCACCCACCATTTCCTACATCATTGGAGAAAATAAAATTGAAAAAGACTCACTTAACTTGGGAGCAAGTGTCAATATCCTCCCTTACGCCTTCTATAGGCAAATAGATTGGGGCGACCTCAAGGCACAAAGATCATTCTCTAATTGGAGGATCGAACCATGAAGATCCCAATAGGTATAGTTGAGGACGTGATCATCCAAGTTGACACTTTCTACTTCCCGATAGACTTTGTGATTTGGGACACGGATCCCTCCTTCGCCCTGAGCAGTCATGTGCCCATTATTCTTGGGCACCCATTCTTAGCTACGGCTAATGCAATTATCAATACTCGCAATGGGCAGATGAAACTCACCTTTGGGAACATGACTTTAGAGATGAACATCTTCCATATCGCCCAACATACGGGGGATGAGGATGATCTTCACGCAGTGAGCTTAATCAATGAGATCGTAGAGGAGTATTTTGAGGAGAATTATGGTGGAGATGCCCTAGGGTCCTGTTTAGTGTCGAGCCATGACAGTGAGCTAACGTACACCTAATTCGAGAGTGAGGTTGAGGAGTTGAGAGAGTTACTTAATGAGAGAGCATCGGACGAGGACGCGAGAGATGTAGGTTGGGTTTCTCGATTCGAGGAATTACCACCAAGGGAGTCACACCTGGTTCCCTATAGTGACAAATTTCCAACCCTCGAATTGAAGAAACTACCCTCCCATATTAAATATGCATACCTATGAGAGGACGAGACATTTCCTGTTGTAGTCTCCTCTAGACTAGACGACGAACAAAAGGGTAATCTGTTGGAAATTTTGAGGAACCACCAAAGTGCTTTCTGTTGGTGTATTATCGATTTGAAAGGGATAAGTCCTTTGATTTTCACCCATAAGATTCACCTCGAGGAGGATGTCAATCCCTCGAGATAGATGCAAAGAAGGCTAAACCCTAACATAAAAGAAGTGGGAGAGACGAATATTTAAACTATTGGATGCCGAGATTATCTATCCAATCTCGGATAGCAAGTGGGTGAGCCCTACCCAAGTTTTCCCGAAGAAGTCGGGCATGATTGTGATTGAGAATGCCAAAGGCGAACTAGTCCTCTAACGTACCATCACCGGGTGGTGCGTTTGCATTGACTATCGGAAACTCAATTCGAGAACTAGGAAAGACCATTTCCCTCTGCCATTTATCGATCAGATGCTTGAGAGAGTACCGGGACACCCCTACTATTGCTTCCTCGATGGTTATTCCGGATATAACCAAATTGAGGTAGATGTACTTGACCAGGAGAAAATGACCATCACTTGCCCTTTTGGTACGTTTGCCTACAAACGTATGCCTTTCGGCTTGTGTAATGCACCTGCGACCTTTCAAAGGTGCATGTTAATTCTATTTAGTGACATGGTTGAGAGAGGTCTCGAAGTGTTCATGGACAATTTTAGATTTTTGGCACCTCTTTCGATTTTTTTTACAACACTGGAAAAAGTACTTGCCCGGTGTGTGGAAAAGAACTTAGTACTGAATTGGGAAAAATGTCACTTCATGGTTACTGAAGGAATAGTTCTTGGCCACATAGTTTCGTCCAAGGGGATAGAGGTTGATAGAGCTAAGATAGATGTCATAGACAATCTAACCCCACCAAAATCTCTCAAAGACGTGCGTTCCTTCTTGGGACACGCGGGGTTTTATCAAAGGTTCATTAAGGACTTTAGCACCATCACTAGACCCTTAAGATCCCTACTCATGAAGGATAACCCATTTGAGTGGATGGAACCATGCCATAGCGCTTTTGAAAAATTAAAAACCATGCTTGTGTCCGCTCCCATCATGCAAGTTTTGAATTGGTCCTTACCATTAAAACTTATATGTGATGCTAGCAATCATGCGTTAGGATTTATTTTGGGCCAAAGGAAAGATAAACAGGCTCATGTCCTCTACTACGCTAACCGAACTCTTACCGGGGCCACAACTCAACTACTCCACCACGAAGAATGAGTTGCTAGCGGTAGTCTTTGCTCTTGACAAATTTTGGTCCTATATTCTCAGTTCTCCTATCACTTGCTTCACCGACCATGCGAGATTGAAATACCTACTTGCAAAAAAAGACGCAAAACTGCTCCTCCTAAGGTGGATCCTACTCCTACAAGAGTTTAATCTCTCCATTAAAGATAAGAAAGGAGTAGAAAACATCATAGTCGACCACTTATCACGGATTTCTTCTGACGTACCTAGTGATCCCATAACCATAGACGAATACTTCCCGTTGAGCAACTCTTTGCTACCTCCTCTTTGCCTTGGTTTGCGGATATCGTGAACTATCTTGTCACGGGAGTCGTCCCTCCCGATTGGACACTACAAGATAAGAGGAGGTTTATTACTTGGTCGGGCATCTTTTGCTATGATGATCCTTTCATGTTTAAATATTACACCGACCAAATCATGCGACGTTGTGTACAGAATGATGAGATCCCCAAAGTCATACAATTCTGTCATTCGGTAGCTTGCGAAGGTTCTTTTTCGACAAAAAAGACGACCGCTAAGATTCTTCAATGCAGCCTTTATTGGCCCACAATCCTCTGGGATGTGAACATTTGTTGCAAATCTTGTGATAGGTGTCAAAGGATGGGGGCAATTACCCGATGAGACATGATTCCATTAACCCCAATACTCATTATTGAGATATTCGATTGTTGGGGTATTGACTTCATGGTCCCTTTTCCCCCATCTTTCGGTTTCCTATACATCCTAGTCGTGATAGATTATGTTTCTAAATGGGTAGAATCCATAGCGACTAAGACCAATGATAGTAAGGTGGTGATTAGGTTCGTGCAGGAACACATACTTTCCCGCTTCGGTGCTCTGAAAGCAATAACTAGTGATAATGGCACGCACTTTTGCAACAGGCCATTCGAGAAGCTCCTGAAAGAGTATGGTGTCGTTCACAAAGTTGGAAGGACCTATCACCCCCAAACGAACGGGAAGGCCGAACTAGCGAATCAGGAAATTAAGAACATTCTCGAGAAGATCGTCAATCCCACCTGGAAAGATTGGTCACTTCGATTGAATGATTCACTATGGGCCTATCATACCGCATACAAAAACCCGCTCGGCATGTCCCCATTTCGCTTTGTGTATGGTAAACCTTGCCAACTTTCAGTGGAATTGGAGCACAAGGCATTTTGGACGATAAAAAATTTAAACTATGACATGGATAGAGTCGGTGAAGCTCGCAAGCTTCAATTAAATGAGTTATAAGAAATACACAATGATGCATATGAGAATGAAAAAATTTCCAAAGAAAGGATGAAACTCACTCACGATAACATCATTCCACGAAAAAAGTTTCTTCCCAAACAAAAAGTTCTTCTCTATAACTCTCGGCTTCATCTATTCCCGGGCAAGTTGCGGTCACGGTGGAGTGGCCCATTCGTTGTAAGGAATGTTTTCCCTCACGGAGCTGTGGAACTGGACGATTTAAAAGGGGGAAGTACGTTCAAGGTAAATGGACAATGCCTAAAGCCATATCTAGAGGCGTGCATGGAAGAAGTCGACACCGTTTGGTTATCGGACCCCGTTTACGGGGTAGAGTGAGCTTAAAGAGAGAGGTCGTCGCACCCCCGACGCATATGGGGTGAATTCTTATGTATAGTAGTCGTGTGAGAGTTAGGATAGTTTTGAGTCCGGAGCACGAGTCACGAGAGAAACGGAGTTAACACACTTCTCGTGTGAGTTTGCACTGAGTTCGAGAGCTTGGTCAAGGCAATTTTAGGGCACCTGAGGGTCTATAACATTTTTTGGGGAAATAGGCAAGAGAAGGGAAAGGTGAGAACACTGAGATTTTGAGAGAAGAGAGAACAAAATATTCTGGGCATCACATTTCCTCAAACCCAGGTCGAACCGATTCGGGGTACCGTGAACTAGTTCGCGGTCTTGGAAGATCCCCCCCCCCTATTTTCCAAATTCATCCTCTTCCCTCCTTTGTTTCCTCCATTAATTCCCTACGAATTTTTCCCCTCCAAAACATTTCCCCCTTCCACTTTCAATCCCAATTCTTTCCCTCCTTCATCTCCTTCCAAATACACTCCCCTTTCCCACCAAAAATCCATCCCTAACACCTATAAATTCACCCCCACACCTCATCCATTTCTAACACCAAAATTCACTCTTCCTCTCATCCATACCATATCTTTCTTCTCTACCTATCTCTTTCTCTCTCACCATGCCGCACCCTCACCGAGGCAACTTCCGCCCTAAGAAATATGATGACATCACCATCCTCGATGATGAGGGCAAGGGAATTTTTGTAATTCTGTAGGCTGATACTGTAGGAGGAGTCAACTGGAAAGTTGAAAAGATCGTAACAACGAGAATACTGGAAGAAACGACACCCAAATCTGAGCTACGGTGAAGGAGTTATGATCATTTGAAGTTGAAATGAAGAATTTGGCTCCCATACCAGCAAATAATCTCGAACCCAGGATCGAACCGGTTCGGGGGTCGAACCGTTTCGCATGTACCCCGAATCGATTCGGGGGTCCTGATGGCAGAAATTGTTCTTTTATCCTGAGTGGTCCAGCGAAATTCTGTGGGTTACAACTCATTCTGAATGTATTTTGTCCGAAGCTTGGGTCTTAAAAGGGCAGTTCTGCTGGGTTTTGGGGAGAGTTCAGTTTTTCATATACATAGTTTCTCATAGAGATAATTAGAGAGTAGAAAAATTTGTTGTTTCCTTTAGTTCTTTTGAAGAGAAACCAATGTAAAAGATTATCTAGGAAGATTACTGGAATTATTTTGTTTCAAGACTGATTCATTTCCAGGTTTGTTTCAAGTTCTAATCCAAGTTCCATTCTTCTTATTATTGTTCTTGCATGATTTATGCTCTTACTTGATTTAATTAAATTATGAGTTCATAACACTTAGTTGTATGTTTCAATATAGTTTCACCATGAGTTCTTTCACATGCAACATAATTATTTCATGCTTTATTCAGTTTAACATGTCTAGCTAGAGTCAAAAGGGTCGGGATGCATGAACTCGACCTAATGTGTTAAGTTGTATGTGTATAAAATTAATCCTCTGAATTTAATGATTTAATACAACGGTATTGTGTAGTAACACAACCATTGTAGACCTTTGGATCTCGTTTGCTTCTGGGTAACCGAGATGCTTTAGAATGCAATGCGTGTGTTACTACCATGCCTTACCGCTTTACTCATCCTCTGATTTCGTATGATGTGGGCTTGAACCTCATATACGTAATGCTTGGGAGTACTAAAGTCTGGGATTAATCAATCACTTTAATTCACAATTAGTTTTATACCTACAACACACCAAGGTTAAGGGATTGTGTTCCCATCCTATTTTTTTTCCTCATTATATAATCCAAATTTCAATTTAACCATCATGAGTAATTTAGGTAATTTAGAGTAATTGTATGCCATTCATACTCTAGTTCATTAGTTAATTGTTTCATAATTACATATAGTTGTAGTTATTCCACCAAAAATATCATCTTTTCCTTTCTTTAGAGTCAGAATTAGGATTCACTTATCTGTCCACTTTGTAGCCCTATTTCCCTGAGGATCGATACCCGACTAATCGGATTATTACTTGAGCGATGGGCTTACACTTGATCCTAGAGAGTACGCACTTCTAAGACACATTCTTAGTCACGTTAAGTTTTTAATAGTCATGCCCGACTTCTTATAAATCGCGTATGTATTCTCGCCTTGGGTTAGAAAAGGGATGATTTTTCACAACTTTTTATGGCCAATATGTTTGGGTGACAAACGATGTCCTACTTCATTGTCCAAAATACTAATTGTGTTACCATATGCGTTTCGAGATGCATTTGATTTAGATATTTCTTTGGCACATTTTTCAAGGCAATATTATACACGTTTCTCAAGACCGATCAAAGTGAAAGACTTGAGATCCTTGATGACTTATTAGGTGCTGAAAAGAACTTTGAGTTAACAATTAACTCGGATTGATTTATAAATTTCATAAAAATGAAAAGCTCAAATCTCACCAGGGTTGTTAATCTCCACACTTATTCGTTAAGTCGTCAAATTTCGCACAATTTCCATCTTTGGTTGATTTCGGCATAGTGCATTCTAAATTTTACAACTTGAGACTTTAAACTGACTTTTAATGATATTTTCGAAAATTTTGAATAAAAAGATTTTTTTGAATTTTATTTGGGCATTTTTAGAAAATTTGTGAAGTTTTAGAAAAACTCACTTGTAACCCCCCTAACTTAGACTTTTGCATTGTCCTCAATCAAAAAGGACTAAAATCTAACTCAAAGTGAATTAAAGGTGCGGAATCATAAAATAACAAATTAAAACTCAAAATGCATGATTGTATTATAACAACAAAGAAGCATGTGTTACATAAGAGATGAGACAACATACAATGATTGTGAACCACTAACAATAACAAAACACTAACACAAACAACTACACAAAAACAGTCACGGGCATCATGGTGGGGGATGAATTTATAGGTCACGGGTGCAGTCGGATCATATGGATCATAGGAGAAAGATTGTTGGGGGCCACCAAAGTTGAGCTCATATGGGTGGGCTTGGAGTTGGTGCATCATACTTGTGTTTCTCCGATAAGCCTGTTGATCCCGTTGATAGGAAGCTTGATATTGATTGTATTGGGTGATGAACCCGTCAAGGCGGGATTCCACCACCGAAAGGCGCCGATCAAAATTTGCCCTTGGGGGCTCGAAATCAGAATCATCCTCATCGTCCTCAAATTCCTCTTCTTCCTCGCCAACATCCATCATAGGTTCATAATGTCCTTCCTCCCCCGCATCCTTATCGAGAATGGGACGGTCGGGGTGAGCAACGCACATTTGGCGCTCACTCCGAGTGATGGAAGTAGAACTAATTGGGAGGGTAGTTCGGATATGCTGCCCCAGGTCTTCTACCCCAGCATCCATCAAAAGCTCCGTAATGAGGCGAGCGTAAGGGAGTGCGGCTTTCCCCCACTCGTCGTAGGCAGCATGGATGATATCGTCATAAAAGAGCTGGGCTAGATTGCTTGTGCTCTCGGGGTCAGAGAAGTTGGAATGACGAAGCTGGACCACCGAGTCATTGGTGGTTTGGTGGATCACTCCACAAGCAATTAGGTGCGTAAATTTCACCGTATCCGATATATTTCCAATGGCAAAAGAATCCCGCACCCATTCCTCCCCGGGTGCCATTCAATCTATGCATTCTTCTTTGGTTCGGAGAGCACCATTTGCGGGATATCGAAAAGGCACGGGGAGGACAACCCCTTTAGCACGCATTTTTTATGTGATGATGGCTGCTGAAAAAGGAATTTGGATACCGTCCTCGAGGGCAAGGGCAAGGGCGTGTTTCGTAGCGTCCAAGAGCGTCATTGGGCCTAGAAATACTTCTCAGCCATGCGCCCCATCAACATTGAGCATTTTGTTTCTTGAGACCAACTTCCCAGCGATGTCACCCCCCTATTTAACCACCGGGGGTGGTGCTCTTTTCTCGCTCCTACGAACAATCAGGTGTTTGAAGTCGCCATCCGCCAATTTTATGCAACACTTCTTATACGTATGTATAAGTGGCAGGAATACATCCGCCAATTTGATAGTCATGCACGACTTCCTATACCTATTTCTAAGAGGCGATGTTCCCATGTTTCAAACCGTATTCCGTTGATGAGATCTGATCACTATATAATTTCTGTCTTTCTACTTGTGTACGTTAGCTTGGTTCAAATATATTTACTCTTATAAGTCACGCACATCGAGAGAATAGCCACATTTCTAGTGATTCGTTTATGAGAGCCTTCCGTGAGATTTTGAAATCAAAATGAATTTTCAGATAAGGAACGTAATGATCAATCGGTGGAAATTTGCAATTAAAATTCTGGCTCCGCACACACGCACAATGATTTGAGACTCTTGAACATGAATTAATGATGACTATTTTCTAGAAAAGTTTGAATTCTATAATTTTTGCGTATTTTGAATCTTCGTTGAGTCGAATTTTGTGGGTATATTCACTGCAAACCCTCACGAGACAACACTTGTCCTACTAGGGTAACCTAGGGGTTTAAAGGCTTATTGCATACGCTAAATTCAATCGCTTGCCCGCAAAAAAGTTATCCTATCCCCGTAATATGTTTAGTGTAGTTCTGATCTCTTTTCTTTTTCTTTTACATTGCTCGGGACGCGAAAAGTTCTAAGTTAGGGGGATTTGATTAGACATAAATATTGTATATCTATCCCCCTAATTTCGGTACATTGGTGGGCCCGAGCGATAGAATCGATATGGATTTAACTCACATTGATGATACTAACCTTCGTTGGCAAGTACTTCATGTTTCGTGTTTCTCCTATGTGTTTTACAGGTTAATTATGCAAGAGATACAAAAGAGAAATCAAAACAATGAAAGAAAGGCTAGGAAGGTAAGTTCAAGGGCATCATAATTTTTTAGCTGGATTCCGGAGGAGATGTCAACTGGAAAGTTGCAAAGCTCGGAACAACGATAATACTGGAAGAAATGGTACCCAAATCCGAGCTATGGTGAAGGAGTTATGATCATTTGAAGTTGAAGAAAAATTTAAGAAGAGAAGATGAAAACATGAGAAAAATTATAAGTGTTGAAAATGTAGAATTTGGCTCCCATACCAGCAAATAATCCCGAACCCAGGATTGAAATGGTTCGGGGGTCGAACCGGTTCTCATGTACCCCGAACCGGTTCGGGGGTCCTGATGGAAGAAATTGTTCTTTTATACTAAGTGGTCCAGCGAGATTATGTGGGTTACAACTCATTCTGAATGTTAAAACACATTCATTCCGTTTCCATGATTTGGTTATCTTAGTGTAAATTCATGGTGTGTGATTTTTCTAACATCATTTTTTTGCATTTTTGTATGAAAAATTTTGAAAAATAAAAAATTGTTGTTGAAGATTTTTTTAGTATCTCTTTGCAAGAGCACGTTTGCCATTTGATTGATGCCTTGTTTTGAATACCGTGACACCCCGATTTTCCTTGTTTGATTTATTCTTCTCATTTGTCTATTTGCGGACATAATAAAAAGGGGGAGAAAGAATTATCATATTATGAGGGAGTTTGAATTTGGGAGGAGTTTTGAGATTTGACTTATTCTTTTCTCATAAATTGGTATGGATGTTTATCTCATTTCAAACTCGATACATCACGTGGTATTTTCTTTATCTCATGTGTGTAGGTACTACATTGATAATCATATAATGCACACCCCGATGATAAAAGCCTTGGAAATCAAATTTGAATGTTGTAGATTTTGAAGAGATAAAATGATGAAGTCTTTACATTTATACCTTTTCAGTTTTGGGTTCAAGGGGGGAAATTTGTATAGGCATTTATATTGATAATTCAAATATTTTTTATTTTGTACCGGCATAGACATAGGGGGAGATTTGTAAGTGCAAGATTTGCACGTTATCATTTTATATGTCGTACGTCGTTGCATCGCTAAGCATGTTCAAGGGTATTTTGGTAATTTTTCACCCGTAAACTGAAAGAGAGGTCAACTGGAAATTTGAAAATCTCGACGCTACAAGAATACTGGAAAAAAGGGCACCTCAATCTGAGTTACAGTGAAGAAGTTATGCGCATTTGAAGAAGAGGAAAAAGGACCCTGCATAAAAAATACGGGCAATCCGGACCTTTTAATTTTAAAGGCTCCGGACCGACGTTTGTGAAGAGCTCCTATACAAAATAAAGGGGATATTCGGACCACCCTGGGAACCCGGTTCGAACTACTTCATATTTTTTCACAATCAGATTTGGTTTTATCCCATGCCTATAAATTCCTATTTTTTTGTCCCAAAAACTCAATTTTTATTCACACATCATTCCAATATTTTTGTGATTCCTTTTGGAACCCAACAACACTTTACTTTTGTTCATTCTTGTGGACTGCATCGTTACACCGTATGGCTACGTGCCATTGAGGATCTTGTTGCGTGAAGATTCTTTATCGAAGATTGAGCTACGAGTTCATGGATGGTGCTGCGTGTATTCTCTTGCTGAGCTCAAGACTACGAGTCTTTGTGGATTAATTGTGCGTTCATCCATTGCATATTTCTCTATGCAATTGTTAGTTGCTATTTATTAAATTCGTAGTGAAATAAAGGTTTTACCCGAAATGGATTTTTTCTTGAAATCTGTGTCTCAACAAATTTATTGTGCCGCATGCTTCAATCGTGATGGTTTGATTTATTGACACGTAGATGCATGTTTAGGGGATGAATTAAAATCAAATTTGGTTTATGCAAATTTATACACCTAATTAAATAAGTAATCCGATAAAATTTGAAATTTGCGAACTTTGATTGATATTGCATTCTCAAATAAAGCATTGGGTCGTGTGAAGCACCAACACTAAACAGTATATGACTCATACTTAGAAATAGCGGGATGCCTCCTGGTAGCGCTAAGTATAATGTCTTCATCCATATCGAAGGTAACTCACCCTAAGGATAAGAACTATGAAAGGGCGGGGTGGCAGAAAAATGGGGTGATGAGAATCACCCCCAAACAACACTGAAGCGTTAGCCATGTTGAATAAAGGCAAAAAGGTTCAATGAACTTGTATGGCAAAGTCCATCATATGATGAAAAGCATCGCTGGACCATGGGTGGGTGGGTATTAGGGTAAGGGTGATAATGGCAAGTGTGAGGGTCAATAGGCACCGGTCATGGGCCTTGTTGAGCCGAAAGGTAAGTGCAACAAGGGCCCTATAAGAGTGATGATCTAATTGTTGATGAAGGCGAAAAGGTTTGAAAAGTGGAATGGGGTGGGGCTCATAGAAAGCGCACGACCGTTCCATAAATGGAAGATGATAATGGTCGCGCTGTGACACATCAGTGAGTTGATGATAGGAAAAATCAACACCACAAGGAAGAAGTGTGAATGGAGGAACAAACTCAATGTCATGTAAGTGGTGAGTAGCACCACAAATACTCTCAAGGATGGTGGAGGGTTGCTTCATATTAGGATCCAAAGATATGGATGGGAACATGCAAGGTATAAAATCAAGATCCAAACCAGGTGGTGGGGTGGAAGGGACAAAAGGTGGATCGAGCATCGCTAGAGTTGGGGACACACATTCATTTTGGGGGTCATAATGATCCTCACTATCCTCCTGAACCTATCCGCAAATGTATCATCATCCGATGTGGTGAATGGATATGACGAGGCAATAGGATCCAAGAAAGATGAATCAACATCAATATTCGTATCAAGGGGAGCCAAATATGACGGGGAAGGATCCATATGAAGAAAGGTAGAAACCATTCTAATTTAGTCTTGGTGCAGTGGTTAGAATTCGTAGTCAATGTTAACCTATAATGAATCGGTTCCTTGGGAACACACAGGGTGGGATCAATAGGTGTATACTCGGGAATTTTTTTGAATTCAATGGGAGGGAAAATATAAACCTCAATGGTGGCTTTGTTTGGATTTTACTGGAGTAAATCACTCTCACTAGTTGAAGGTAAGTCAACATAATTGTCAACTTGGGACCCAGACCATGGAATGGTTTCGTCTTTGAGATTTTCGGGATGATAGGGTTGGTCACACTCAAACACACTCAAACATAGTGTCACAAGACAACTCATCATTGTTCCACGTGGGTGCAACAATGGGTTGACTTAGGATGAAATTCGACTCTCTCGAACACTCAAATTCATTAAGGCATTGTTCAAGCCATTGGAGAGATTGATTTTGATATTGAGTAGCTTTCCCTTAATCGAGGATGAAGCTGCAAGAGGCTTTCGAGAACGTCGGTGGATGATGGTGGTGATGGGATGGGTGGCGGCGGTGGAGACAATTCACTATTAGTAGGACTATACGGAGAATACTCGTATGAAGTGTGGGGAGCGGGGTCAAGTTGTTCATACACGAGAGAGGCATCTCCGTGAGAGACAAAAGGATGATAATTTTTGTGTACATAGTGAGGGGACTGATCAGCATGCGATGCCCTAGGTTTCCATGACGACTATTGGAACGTGTGATGATCTACAATATCGGGTTGGGATTCATTTTGCATGCAAGGGTGATCAGGACTCCATGAATAGCTTGGGTACTCACAGCACTCGGAATTGGATATATCATGGCAATATGTCGAGGTGGGTTCTAGAATAGTGGCATATGCATGCACATGGTCCATGCAGGGTTCATATGAATAAGAAAAGTAGGGACACTAATGGGACAAGTGATGGGTATGAATAACTTGAAGCATATGACGCGTTGACACTCGTCATCGGAGGCGATGAAATGTGAGATGCATGCGTGGCTGACGCATGAGCACTAATGGTGTGTGTTTGAGAGTTGAAAAAACTAAGTAAAGTGTGAAGATTCGACTCGGGCTCAAAGTCAAACATGCTTCGAGAGAATGGAAAATGGCAAAAGTATTCCCGTGAAGGAAGTTCGTTGGCCGTGAGGAGAAAAATATTTTTGGGGATTTTTAAAGGTTTTTTCAAAAGGAAAGAAGATATTTTTGGATTTTTTTTTAAATAAGGGAAAGAAAATATTTTTGGACTTTTATAAAAATAAAGGAAGAAAATATTTTTTGGATTTTTTTTGGGAAGAAAAGATAGGGAAAAATATTTCGACTCTCGATTTGGACAAACTGACTAAAATCAGCTACTGAAAAATTTATTTGGTCATACACAATTCAAGGATAAATCCTAACTTGCACTTAGCCAATTATTATCTTCAAAATTTAAGTTGGAGTGTAGCCAAATTTTAATTAAGTCCGCGGGCGATATAAATCACGGAATTTATCTTTGTGACCGCCTTTGCAGAAATGTTCTCCTATTGGGATAGCTAGTTAATTGATTTTAAATTTAATGATAGCTAGGGTAGCACACAAAGGATAAGCGAGTGAGTTGGTTGCTGAAATTCATTCTCATGAATAACCAGGTGTAGTTCTTAATTGATTAATTCATCACACACCTTCAAAAATAAATGCGAGAATAAAAATCAAATAAGAGCACGTAGTCAGACACAATATTCACTCGCTAGCAGGAGATTCGCGAGTGTTTAGAAATGTACCTCCCACGGTTTTGACACGCGTGGGGTGATGAACGATTTGAGTCAACCGGGTAGAGATCTCGCCTATATCAGTTGGCCCCAGGAGTCCTACCGAACAAAAGTAGAGAGGCTTCAAAATCTTCTCCTTTGGGCGCCCTCTCTCTACCTTGCCCGATTTCCCTATCACGTTTTTCTTCTTTTTATTACAAATTTAAATTAAAATATATGGTGTCTCCAAGCACCGCAATACAAGAAAAATAAGATAATCCTAATACAAGACTTCTAATAAAATGTAAGAGGGTACAAAAAAGTAAAAATGGAAAACGAATGAATCTCAATACAAAATGCTCTCCAAGTGCTTCAAACTCTAAAGATCGGCCACAGTGCCATTTTATATTTGGGGATTTTTGGTATTTGTAGTCGAGGGAAGCCTCTCTAATAAAAAAATTCCATAAGTTACCTACACAAAAATATAACAAACTTGCATAGATATAATTACGGATGTCAATCCATCTCTAAGGAGTGAAACAACTGAAAAGTAATGCAATTCATTTTTTATTGATTTATTTTTAGACTTTTTTACTTTTTATATTTTTTTTAGCTTTTTTAATATTCAAACAATTTTATGATGAGGGTGAAATAAGACTAAAAAAATCAAATATATAAAGACTAACTAAAAAGTGTGATGAAAATTAAGTGAAATCTAACTAAATAAAAATGTAAAATATGAGACGAGTGAGGAAATAAAAGTAGGAGCTAACATGGGATGGGATTACTCCATATATCCTACTTAATCTTATTAATTAACTCATTCTAATTAAACCTACCAAGTTAGTTTCAAAATTACGAATCAACTCTCGTTGCAAATGTAATTTTAATAATAACTTTTTAGAAAAATAAATTTCACACTACGACAACTCTTGAAAAGTCGATCCAAACATCATTTAACAAACCACCCGCTAGGATTAATTTAATAAATTTGTTTAAATCATATAAATAAGATTATAGTTGAAATTCAAAGAAATAATTTCATATTTTAAAAAAAAACTATCTCTAATTTGATTCTAAAATGGAAACTAAGACTAGAATGTCGATTTTCTCTCGAAATCATTTACCATCTCTCTAGGCGTAAATCAAAATTAAGAGTTCAAAGTTAATTTTCAAATGAACATTTAAAGTAATTAAACTAATGAAAGTGGGATTAACAACAAAGAATGGGATGACCCCACCCCTTGAAAAGGTTTTCTAGCCTAACATGATGATAAAACACAATAATCAAGCAATCAAAGGCACTAAAATAAAAAAAATAGAGATAGGAGAACAAATCTTCAAACAAGTCTCCTTGATTTCTAAAATTGAAATCTAAATCTTCATTGAACTTCAGTAATATCCATCCAAATTTATCTTCCAAAGATTTTTAATTCAATATATACACTCAATTGAATCTCACAATATACTTTGATCTCTTGCCAATATCTAAAAAATAATATAAAAGAAATAAAACAAAATGAAACATTATTCTACAATTTACAAAGGTGTTTCTCTCTCTCTCTCTCTAGCCTCTTCTTGAGTCTGCTCTCTACTTAGTGTTTTGTAGTGTTCCTTTTATAATGTGGCCATGGAGCTAGGGGAAATTTTGGAGTTTATATGTGCATGTGGTGTGAAGGAATATAAGTAAAATGGGGTAAAGGGGGCATTTAACACAGGTGGGGTATGGATTTTCTTTTTGGTTTTATTTAATTTGGAGATGAATTGTAAGGAAGAAGGTTGGTTACGGGTATGGGATTGTAGCTGTTGATGGGTCTTGTTGATTCCAAACAAATTCGAGTTTGATGTAAATGGGTATAAAATGGGGTTGCCAAGGTTGATTATGTTGTCATGGGTCAGGCAGGTATGTGGTATCTCCGGATTGAGGCCGTCAGCGGGTCTGAAGGGTATAGGTTTTCGGATCTAGGACAAGGGTATGTGATTCGGATTGGGCAACGAGTAACTGAGTTGGATTATGCCAGAGGTGGGATCGAATCTGAGGTCAATTTCGGGTTTAGTACGTGATGGGTTAGACAGAGGTTGCTCCGAGTTAAGGGGTTGGCCAGGGAATAAGGTGGTACGCTGGTCGAATTCATGGACAGGTGCTAAGGGAGGTCAGTTTAAGGGATGGTGAAGGCTAGCCATTTAGAACATGTGGGGAGTCGATGGAGGTAGAAGGGTGGATTTCGAGTTGTTGTTCAGGGCATCCGGGTTTTGCTAGGTTGAAGGTGTGAGGTGAAATGGGTTTTGGATGAGGTGGTAATGGTGGTGGGTTTAGTAGATTTGGTTATGGAGTATGGAGATAGGAGAGATAATGTGTGAGAGGTGTGAGTGGTTTTGGTGGGGAAGATGTAGTGAGGGTGAGTTGTTTGGGTGTAGGTGAGTGTATGGTAGGGAGAGAGAGAGAGAGAGTGTGTGTGTGTGTGTGAGAGAGTATAGATTATGCCCAATTAAAAATAAAACTATCTAACTAACTATAAAAAATATAGTTAAGAAAACAAAAAAAAAATTGATAAAAACTAAAAATCAAAATCTTAATAAAATAAAACTAAAGAAAATACAAAACCTAACGAAACTAAAAAAATAAATTCCTAATAAAAGACAAATATAAATCTATCCTAATAAAAATCAAAATCAAAAATAAAAATAAAGATCAAATAAAAATAAAACTTACACCTAAATAAAAAGAAACATAAAAATAGCAGACACAAATAAATCCAAAATATATATACAAGATTCTAAACAAAATATAAAATAAATCCCAAAAATTAAAAACGACTCAAATAAAAATAAAAAAATTAATAAAAAATAAAAATAAAATAAAATAAAGGGTGCAAACTAAACACAAAAGGCTCTGGGTGGGTGGGTTTAGGTGAAGGTTATGGGACATGGTAATAGGCACAAGGGTTAGGTTTAAGCTCCACGAACCACATTTTTCCTCGAAATAGAGCTTTCAAAACTGCAAGTGCAAGCAAGCCTACAAAACTGACAATTACGCATATAAGACCCATTTTTGTCGAGAATTAGCAATTAAAAATCGTTTATTCAGGGTATTATTTAAAATCTTTTCGGTGCTTATCAATCTCACGATATCCAACCCCCACTGTGAAAATGGCCATAGTCTGGTTAGTGGACTCAAGTCATTAGACGATTGATGGACCATGGCAGAGAATTTCTTGCACTTTTTGTACTTTCGAACATAAACACCCGCACCTCTCTGTGTATGGCCACTAGTAGCCTTTTTTTTATTTCTTGGAATGCCCGAGATCTTCGTCCTTCTTAACTTCCACATATTCCATTAAGAAGTTCATAAAGAACATGATCGACGTCCCTCGGGCATACGCATAAGAGGTAGGGGCTTGTGAAGGATCTCCTGTAAAGCTTTCCCCGAGATCCAAGTAAAAACGTGTAGCTTTCACTCTGACCTAGTGGGATAATTGTTTGTCGATTGGCAGTGTTTCATTCAACAAGTATGTTATTATTTTTTTCCATCCATTTAGGACCCTTGTCGATGGAAAGGACGTGCTTGGGGCTCATTATTTTGCCCATACTAGGATTTGTGAGGAATTCCACTTCAATTTTTCTCTTGAGATCTTAGTCCATTGTTGAGCTTAGTGCTTCTAAAGCGCCGGCATGGCTGTTACGCCCTTATGGAAACTGTTGAATATGGACTTCCTCTAATTTTGTAACTATCTCACGCACGATTATAAGGTAGGCTTCCATCTTTTCATCATTGACATTGAAATCCCCACGGACTTTATTGGTCACCATTTTGGAGTTGAAATAAACGTTGAGCTATATTGCCCCCAGAAAGTTAGGCTTTCGCAGAACATCTATAAATGCCTCGTACTCGACCTCATTGTTTGAGGCTTCAAATTCAAACCTGATAGTTTGTTCAAACATTGCATTTTCAGAAGTAATGAGGATAAATTCCACATATGATCCCTTGGTGGAGGCACCATCAACATATAACGCCTATCTTTCGGCTGAACCTACTCATTCAGCAATGACTGATCGGCCAACTGCGGGTCTATAGTGAACACTGCAATAAAATTGACCAGAACTTGCCCTTTGATTATCATCCTCAGTTGAAAGTGAATGTCAAACTTCTCATGTTATATCGATCACTTGGAGATTCATCCAAAAAGGTGATCTTTGAGAAGGACCACTTTAAGGGGGAAATAGTAATTACAGTAATGGAGCGCGCCTCAAGTAGGACTTAGTCACCTTTGATCAGGCATCGATAGCACTCATTGTTCCATGTGGATTCTTTTCTTTCTTGAGTAACTGGAAAAATGATTGTCAATGCTCAGTTGACTTTGAAATGAAGCGGTTGAGCGCTGCGAGTATCGTAGTGAGTTTTTCACTCGCGCAACATTTTTGGCAACTAGACCCTATCAATAGCTTATATCTGATTTGGATTTTCCTCTACTCTTTTATTTCCCACTAGATAACGCAGAAACATTCCTGACTGGACCCAAATGATCACTTGCTTGCGTTGAGCACCTGAGGGTTTCAAAGGTGTTGTCCAGATCTTTAATATGGTTGCTCTCATCCCTTCTTTGACAAGCATGTAGTTAATATACACCACTATGGTCTATCACATATGACATTGAAACATCTTTGTGACTAGTGTCTGGTATGTAGCTCTAGCTCTCTTAAGGCCAAATTACATGACCTTCTAATAACACAAACCAAATAGTGTTATGAACAAAGTCTTGTCTTTATCGGGGCTGAACGAAGGAATCTGGTGACACCCTTAGTAAGCCTCTAACAAACTCATTTATCATGGGAAACTATGGCATCGACCAGTTGGTCTATCTTTGGTAGGGGAAACTATCCTTGGTATAGGCCTTTTTAACGTAGGTGAAGTCTATACAGACTCTCCAACTTTCATTTCTCTTATGGACTACAATCGAGTTCAAGATCCATTTTACGAATTGAACTCCATTAATAGACCTTGCCTCCAAAATTCTATCTACCTACTCTTATACTACCTTTGAACTCTCTGCGGTTATTCGGTGAGCCTTTTGTATGACCGATTTTAATGTAAGATCCATGTGAAGACAATGACGGACAACCTTAGGATCAATTCTTGGCATATCGTATGGTTCCCACGCAAATGCATTAAGCTCCATTTCACTAAAGAAATTAATCCCCCCTATCAAGGTCGATTAGTGTTGTTCATATCAATATTTTTCTCTCCGATCAGATTTCATCAAAAGAAACCTCCTACGGACTTTCAGCGACCCTGTCAGTAGGGTGAATCCTCGTTTCCTCCACCCCTGGAAGCCATCCCATAGTTTTTATTTTGATGGAATAACCCTATCCTAGGCTTTCTTTGTAATAACATCTTTCTCTTTCTTCTTTAATTGCTTACGTCTAATGGCGGAGATATTTCATTTCTGAGCAATGGCTTGATCGCCTATTATCTCCAATATTCCCCAGTTTGTGATTCACTTGAGCTTATGGTGGAAAGTGGATGGTACAACTGTCATGTCATGAATCCACCCTATTCTTAGAATAGCATTATAGGGAAAATTAATATCGACCGCCAAAAATTATATTAGCTTTAAAATAATCCCTTCCATCACTATCAGGATCACTTTTCCTAAATACATGGTCATATTCCCTGTGAAGCCGGCCAGAGGAACGGTGTCTTCCTTATGATCTAACATCTTGAGCTTGAGCTTGTGGAATATCTCTAGGTACGTCACATTTGAAGAGCTATCTCGGTCCACTATTAACTTGTACACATCCTAGTTCGCAATTTTGAGAGTGATTACATGTTCATCGTGGTATGGGGTTCTTTCCCCAACTAAATTTTCCTGTATGAAAATGATATGCTTGTTGTAGTCAACATCCTCTCGTTGCCGATGCTTTCCATCCTAGATTATGGCATGATCTATCTACAAGGCCTCCATCATAGATTTTACCTTCTTGACCTCCATTCGAATAGTATTCTCTTAAATTTCCTTGAGGTCGGGTGCCCGATGTATGAGTGTAAACTCATGTACCATCTCATCATCCAAGATGTTTTCTGGTTTCTTACCACTATTAGAGATTCCCTTGTCACATGTTTTCTCAATGTATTCATTTATATACCCAGCCTGGGCCAACTCCTTTAGATGAGCTTGGAGCACCCTGAAGTTCTCGATCTTTTGGACATTTTTTTACGGAACGTGCATTGGAGCATGTTGTTCCTCTTACTCGGATCCCCTCCCATCTTCTTAGGTCGGAACTATTGATCTTTATTTTTCTCTAAAATCTTGTAGACCAGTTCTTTAAAAATTGTGTTGATAGCTTAAAAGGCTTTGTAGGATTTTATGTTGCTCCCATTCCTGGCACCATCCTGCTTCTTGTTCCCCTTCTTGGTATTATTCTCTTTGTCTCCTCATTTGTTTGACTCCACAGTCTGTCATCTTTCCTATTAAACCGCCACAACCACTTGCCCAGTAAAGCCTTATTGAAATGAGCTAAACTTCTCACCCCCACCACATCGTCCTTCGGCGGCAAGCACACCTCATCCCACCTCACCAGACTTTATTTGGACTAATATTCATGACCTCTCCATAGGAAATTCTTCATCAAATTATCGAGTATTTTGCCCACAGAAACAGGTAAAGGGAGTACATACATGAAATAAGTCAGAAGACTTGACAAAACACTCTTGATCAACGTTAACCATCCCCCTTTGGAGCGGTAACTATGCTTCCACCCCGCTAACCTCCTTTGGACACTCTTAAGGACCGGATCCCACATCGCCATAAATCTAAACTTCGCCCCTAAGGGGAGGCCCAGATAAGTAGAGGTGAGCGAGCCGACTGTGCACCCAAGAACCCTAACCAAAAGGCCCACATTGTTGACCTCACCAATGGTAATCGACTCGCTCTTCTTGATGTTGATACGGATCCCAGACAGAGACTTAAAACACACCAGCAGAAACCTCAATGACCTCACCTCATCCACAGTAGCCCGAGAAAAAATAAAAGTATCATCTGCAAACTACAGATGAGAGATCATAATAGGTTGGGGAACAACACTCCTGATCAAAAAATCGAAGACCAGATCACCCTCCACCATACGACTTATCATCCGAGAAAACTCATCCATAACCAAAATAAATAGGAACGGGGTATGACCCCAACAGATCGAGAAGAATCCTTCGGGAACTCCATTCACTAGGACATATAAATTGATAAAAGAAACACATCTTTTAATCCACCTACACCACCGCTCCCTGAAACCCATCCTCCTCAAAAGATAGAAGTGGAAGTCCCAGCACACATGATCATAGGCCTGATCAGCATCAAGCTTGCAAATAATACCCAGGATCCCACTTCTCAACCTAGCCTCGATGCACTCATTCACCACCAACACCGTATCAAGAATCTGATGGCCACCCAGATAATCACTTTGAGCATTGGACACTAGAGGATCAATCACCTTTCTAAGCCTAATCGATAAGACCTTATAAATGAGTTTATACACACTACCAACAAGGGTGATGGTTTTGAAGTTTCTCACATCTGTTGCTCCCCCTTTCTTGGGAACCAAAGTAATGAAAGTGGCATTCAGACTCCTTAGAAAGATACCCATATCATAGAACTCGTAGAAGACCGCCATCACATCCTCCCTGATAACCAACCAGCAATGTTGGAAGAAAGTCATAGTGAACTCGCCAGGGCCGGGCGCCTTGTCCCCACACATAGACCTCAAAACCTAGACCACCTCCTCCTCCGTGAAAACCCTTTCCAACTGATCCACATCATCCCCCAATATGCTAGCCAACGGAAGCTCATCTAACTCAGGACACCAGGACTCCTCCTCTGTATACAATCTAGCATAAAACTGACTGATGTCCCTACGAATGTCACTTTAAGTTATTGAATAACACATATAAAGTCATTTCTTACTGTTGTGCATAAAAAAAAATTATCGATTCACTTGACTTTTCTCTTTTGTATGCTAGTATTGTAATAAATTTTTTTCTTTGCCAATATGCATATAGTATAATAAATATTTATTTTATTACCATATCCTCCATGTATGGAAAACTTTTTTGTTTTCCTAGAATAAAAAAGTTATAAAGGAAAAAAAATAACAGCCAACATATCAACTATTGTAAGTACATTTTTGTCCATTATCAATTTGTATGTCGTACGCCGTTACACCGTTGAATAAATTCAAGATCGCATCTACAACAATGGATCCGAATATCAAAAGCATCTTCAATTTGCAATTTGATTTCTGCATAATCGGACCGGTCCGCCTATTTTAAAAAGTAACCGATCCGCCTCCGGAACGATCCGCCTCCATACCAGACCGATCCGCTTTGCACCAGAAATAGTAAACCCCGGATCGCAGGCGAACCGAAGAAGCCTCTTTCAAAAGCGGACCGATTCGTTCTTGATAATCACGAACAGTTCCGTGAGATTTTTTTCACCATCTCAAAGTTCCTATAAATATACCTATTTCATGGGTGTATTTTTCAAGATTTTTGGAGACGAATTTAAGAGACCTAATTACTCTAGTCTTCACCTTTTTGAGTCCCAAGACTCATGTTTTGATTCACACAACTTTTCATACCCTTGTGAATCCTTTGTAACCCAAGAACACAACCTTGTGTTTGTTCAACCCTTATGGAGAAGACCGTCCTTCTTCTTCATTGCTGCCCTCCTGGAAAGGGAAAGTTCCATCCGCCGACTACAGAACCAACACCCGCGGGTATTTCTGTGTCACTTTAATTTCATTGTAATCCGTGTAATCCGTTTTCTTACAAATTATAATGAAATAAAAGGTTTTGCCCCTTTGGGGAATTTTTTCTCATATGTGTGTTTGAATGTTCTTGCATGTTTTACATCTTCTTCAATCACACCTAGTTGCATGTTTAGGATTTAATTGGATAAAACTGAGTTTAATTATATAATATCTTAATTTGAATGCAAGCACAACTCTTCAAATTTGTATCAGAGCCAGTTACACAATTTTACCATGTAATTTTCTGCAAAATTTTCTAAGATATTAATTTTCTGAAAAATTGAATTTTGAAAACGAGTGTGTTCATAATGGAGAAATTATATAATAAAATGCCAGTTTTTGACAGAACAAACTATGCATACTGGAAAGCCCGCATGAGATCTGCATTGAAAGCCATTGATGAACGTGTCTGGATTTTGATTGAAAGAGGGTGGATTCCTCCCTCCGTCACTGTTGAAAATGTGACCAATTTAAAACCTATCACCACTTGGACTGAAGAAGAATTTAAATGGTCATCTTTTAATTTTTAAGGGTCTAAGTGCTATTTTTGGGTCTGTCACTCCTGATGAGTTCAAACGCATAATGACGTGCACCACGTCAAAAGAGGCATGGGATGTTTTTCAACTTACCCATGAAGGTACTAATGTTGTGAAAGAGTCTAAACTGCAAAATTTAACAACTTAATTTGAAACAATCACCATGCTTGAATCTGAATGTTTTGATGAATTTTATGCTAGACTGTCTGATATTCTTAACACTAGCTTTAATCTTGGTGAACACATTCCTAATGCTAGAGTTGTTAAAAAGATTATTAGATCACTGCCTAAGCGTTTTATCCCTAAAGTCACTGTGTTAAATTCTATGTGTAATTTAAATACGCTTAAATTGGAGGAACTTGTAGGAGACATGCAAACGTATGAAATTGATATGTTTCCTAAATTTGTCAAGTCTATAAAGATAAGGGAATTGCACTAAATGCCCAGGAGAGAAAGAGTTAGGGGTCGGCAATAAAGAGGGGAGATTCATCTAGTAAAAGAGAGACACATACGTTAGATTCTGAGTGTGATTTTGACTTAGATGATTTGGCCCAATTTGCTAAAAATTTCAAGAGAATTCTCAAATTCAAGAAAAATTTTAATTTTAAATATAAAAAGAAATTTGAGAAAAATAAGTTTGAAAAGAACAATGAAAAAGATTTTAAAGATCCTCCTAAAAAGGAAAGTGAGAGATGCTTTGAGTGCGACGGTAGACGTCATAGATCTTTTGAGTGTGCTACTAGGCTGAACAAAGAAAAGGGAAAAGTTGTCCTTAATGCTACCCTTAGTGACGATAGTGAGGTCGAGTCGGTGAATTCTGGAGATGAGTCACCGCATGAGTGAAACTTCATCGCATTCATGGCTAGTCATGTGAGTACCACTTGTGCCTCTCACGACGATGAGGATGTTGCTTAACAGGGACACCTCGACAGTGAGATCGATGTGAGTGAGGGGGAGGATGACACAAGTGAGAGCGAGAGTGATCTTCAACGCGCCTACTCAGAGCTTTATTCTGAGTCATTTAAAACTAAAAAGCGTAACAAAACGTTAGTTCTTAGGATCACCGCTTTAGAGAAAGAGTTAAGATTTTTTGGAGAGAGAAAGTTTTTGTGAGAAAAAAAAGAGAGAAAGGAAAACCTTGAGAAAATAAGATGTTTTGAGTGTGATGGGACAGGATACAAGAAATTTGAGTGTCTCACCAGACTTAGGCGAGAGGGTAAGAAAGTTGCCACGTCCGCTACCCTAAGTGATAGTGAGGATGAGAAGGGTGATGAAAGTGTGATCCAAAAAGCTTTTAAAAAGTTGTTTATCAAGACCATGGAAACAAAAAGTCAAATAGAATTCTAGGTCTTCGGATTTGTGAGTCGAAGGAAGAGAATGTTGACCTAAAAAAGGAAAAATGTGACTTGACCAACACGGTGTCTAGTGTGACGACACGTGTATCCCATCTTGAGGATGATCTCATACAAACACGGGAGGTCCAAGTTTTATTAGAGAACGCATCTGAGAAGGTTGATAAGATGGTTCCCTATCCCGGTTTGAATAATGGTGAGAATGTTGGAAAAGGTCATGACGGTGCATTCACTACTTTTAATGTGCTCGAGCCTATCTCCACTTTGGTTAGTGATTCTCATGGGTGTCCGTCTAGGATAGTTCATCCCAAAATTTTTGATAAATTAGTTCCTAGACCGGTTTATGTTTTCTCCCACTGCAAGAAACGTTGACATCTTAGGGAGTTTTGTTCTAATTTGGAATTTGTGTCACATCATTCCACTTCACACATTCATGCACATGCACCCACTCATGATACCTTGCTTGCACATAATGATAGAGAGTTTGCACACATTCGCGAGCAAGTGAATTTTTTTATCAAGACCACACATGATCTTATGGAGTTGGTCCAAAAGATATCACCATCTTTAGAAAACTCCACCGCTCTTCCCGGTTGAGGTCTTGACATGTCTGTTAGCATAGGGTGGTTTTCATGATGTCTCTTTTGCCTATTCCTAGCATGTACCATTTATTTGTATTATTTTTTTTGAAAAATCCAAAAAGATTTTTTTTTAATAAAAATTTTAGAAAAGTACAAAAAGATTTTTGTATTTTATTTTTCACCTTTTATGGATGAGCATTTAAGATAGACGAGTCACAACTTCATTCCATTTATCGATGTGACTGTTTGATAGAGATTTGAGACGCTGCATCATTTCATCCATGTGTTTTACATTATTTGGAGTCTTTGAGATGTGATTAGTGATATCTTTCTACATGTTTGACTCATATCTCCTTTATTGCACACATGCAAGACTTTATTTGACTATTGTACTTGTCTATCACATATTGGCTTGAGTATTTACATCGCAATTATGTCTATACAACTAACCATATGCGATAAAACTTGACAAGATTGGAATGCATGTAAAAACCATTTTGGTGAGACTGTTTGTTTATTTGAAAAATGGGGAAGGGCTGCGAAAGGTTCATTTAGCCTTTGCGATTCTAAGCCACCGTTAAAAAGGACCTAAAAATGGAGGAATTTTATTATCCGGGGTCTAAAGAGGTTAAAAGAGCCCGAAATAATTAAAGGCAATAAAAAGCAATATATGCCAAATATTGGCCATTAGGTGTCACCATCAATTCTCCGAAATTTGAGAATTTGAGAGTTTGGTTGGAGACTATAAACGGGTTTGCACTTCCTTGAAAGTCCTAAAAAAGCATGAAATAGTTTTGGACGTTATTGGTGTGAAAATCACTTTGATCATTGATTTGTTGATTTGATTGACTCAATGTCTCATATCACCACCTTTTTACACCAAAGGAAGATTTTGAGTTCATTCGTTAGGAGTATCCGATATTCATCGTGCACATATGTCATGTTTGTATGCATTGATTTTCCTATCGAATTTGATCACACCCCCACATTTACACTATCATTGACTTGGTTGTTTTGTGTTCATTCATGGTGTGATTTTTCTTGTTTGATATATTTTGTGTGAAATATTCTAAAAAATTCAAAAATAGCTATTTCTTACCTTGTGACATTCTCCTGGTACATCGATTTCTGTTTCTCATACCTGTCTATTTGGGGACATCATAAAAAGGGGGAGAAAGAATTATCATATTATGGGGGAGTTTGGAGTTTTGAGATGATGTGATCTATTTTCAATTATATATGTTTAGCTTATTTCAAACTCGATATGTCACTTGGTATTTGCTATTTCTCATGTGTGTAGGTAAAAATATTGATGATCATGTATTGCACACCCTGATGAGAAAAGATTTGAGAAGTTTTGAAGATTTGAAAAGCAAACGATGAAGACTTATTCATTTGTAGCTTTTCAGTTTTGGGTTCATGGAAGGGTAGATTTGAATAGGAAAATTTGTTATTTGATAATTCTGATTTTTTATGCATGTACCGGCATAGATATAGGGGGAGATTTGTAAGGACAATTTTGTCCATTATCAATTTGTATGTCGTACGCCGTTACACCGTTGAAGAAATTCAAGATTGCATCTACATCAACGGATGCGAATATCAAAAGCATCTTCAACTTGGAATTTGGTTTTTGCATAACCGGACCGGTCCGCCTATTTTAAAAAGGAACCGATCCGCCTTCGGACCAATTCGCCTCTATACCGGGCTGATCCTCTTTGCACCAGAAACAGTAAACCCCGAAGAAGCCTCTTTCAAAAGCGGACCGATCCGTTCTTGATAATCACGAACAGTTCCGTGAGATTTTTTGCACCATCTCAAAGTTTCCTATAAATATACCTATTTCGTGGGTGTATTTTCCAAGACTTTTGGAGACAAATTTAAGAGACCTAATTACTCTAGTCTTCACCTTTTTGAGTCCCAAGACTCATGTTTTGATTCACACAACTTTTCATACCTTTGTGAATCCTTTGTAACTCAAAAACACAACCTTGTGTTTGTTCAACCCTTGTGGAGAAGACCGTCCTTCTTCTTCATTGCTGCCCTCCTGGAAAGGGAAAGTTTCAGCCGCCGACTACAGAACCGACACCCACGGGTATTTCTGTGTCACTGTAATCTCATTGTAATCCGTATAAGCCGTTTTCTTACAAATTATAGTAAAATAAAAGGTTTTGTCCCTTGGGGGGATTTTTCCTCATATGTGTGTTTGAATGTTCTTGCATGTTTTACATCTTCTTCAATCACACCTTGTTTCATGTTTAGGATTTAATTGGATAAAAATGATTTTAACTATATAATATCTTAATTTGAACGCAAGCTCAACTCTTCAACTATTTCTTTTTTATTTGTCATATGTTTGCACCGTATAATAAGGTTACCTCGTGTGTATTCTGTTTTCATCTCTATTCAACTTATCCACTAGACCTAAACTACTAAGATTGGCAATAGGGATGGTATGAGGAGGGTGTGCCCTCCCCATCCCCGACCTCATATGGTATACTCTTCCCCCAACATTTCCCTGACCCCGTTTATATACTCCCCCGCCCCCGCCCCCGCCCCCTGAAAAGACCTCACCGGGGGGGGCTAACCACGTCAAAACGTGCAAGCGACAAATATTAAGCTTAAAATTAAAAGTCAATACGATAATCATATTTCTTCTGCAAATTAATCAACATCTTTAATAGTCTATGAATTCGTAAGAAAGCTAAGATTATAAAAGACCTCTAGGCGAAAGGCTTTGAAAGGCAAGTTTGTTGATTAAGCTTTGCATAGCTTCAAAACATTATGTAGTAAAATTATCAGAAAATCTAGTATCCAATAGCAGTTCCTTCGGGTCCATTTGGTTATGTTTTTAAAAATACTTGATTAAAAACTTCTTTTGAGGTTTACAAACCAGATCTGTGTGTTTTCAAAACATTTTTGACGACTTAATTTTATAACAATTTATCAAAGTAAACTAATAAACAGAGACGTGTTGTAGACATATATGAGTATATTTTTCACTAAGTTACGACCTCTATATATTATTTATTTTTACATATATGCATATATTTTATCTCATACATACACTATATGGACGCATACATTATCCGTTGTTGAGCTTAAACCTCCATAAGTAAAGTTGCTGAGCTTAAACCTTCAGTTCATTTACTGTCAGCCAAGTCTTTGTCCTTTAGAAACTTCGACATGCACAGGCTATAATCTATTTTTTAAATCAAAAGTATAACATATGTAATTTTTTAGAATATCATACATTTTTTCAGTAAATAGATGTCATTCATTAGACTAGTTTTAACTTCTTGAGCACATTGTAGATAGCAACAAGCAAAATGCTATGGCACTTTTTCTCCCAGAACTGCACTCTGTGGAAAGGGCATACGCACTTCTCTTTCAACTTCTCCTACCCACTGTTTGGACAACTGTACTTTGTCAACATAATCATTTTGTACGCTATACACTTCTTGTATGTAGAAGTTTGGACAACCTCTTTCAGCTTTCCCATGGTAGCAGTTTGTACTCTATACACTTCTTCTACGTAGAAGTTTGGACAACCTCTTTCAAATTACCCACGGTACATCTACATAACAGTTTGGACAAATGTACTCAATAGGTTTGAATTATGACAAATTTATATATTTATTGTTGAGTTATGATGGACTAAACTGAAGTATTGAAATCTGATATTTTTTCCTTAAATAATGCAGATTCCTTTGTAGTTGTTACTTGTCAGGTTGTTGAGAATGAAGTGAAAAATGTTTAAAATCAGTGAGGATTGCTGCATTTATAAGTCAGAGGTTGGAAAAAATTGATTGTCTTTTGTTTAGATAACAAACAAAGCCTATAACTAGAAAATTCATTTTTTTTTATTCTGATACAAGTACCATTATTATTAAAAAAAAATAATAGCAAGAGGCATTTATAGACAAAATTATACACAATACCTTGCACAGATGTATGACACTCATTTAACGTTCTAACATTAAATGTTATGTTCTGAATTTTGGGAAATTAGCATTATGTCTTCAGATGCAAATGAAACGCATCACCCATCTTCTTCTCTAACTTCATTTCAACCATTAAGTGACAGCCCATTCAATCCCATGTGGAGCAAGGAAGTCCTAGATCTGCTGAAATAAATGGAAAGCTAGTTGATCTTGTGTATATAAGTCAAGGTGCAGACATTTTATGTGAAAGTATTGAGGGTTTAAAAACCTCCTCTAAGCCTCAAAGCCATTCTCTAGGGAGATGTCGTTTTATGGCCAAAAATGGTTTTCTTATTCGAGATGATTCGAATGAAGAGTATCTCGGAGAACAAACCACAAACTTGATAAACATAAATCACAATATTTATTTAGGGGATATTGAAAATTCTTGTAATGAATCTTATGATGATATGCCACCGTCAGAAGATATTCCAAAATCTAATGATATCTTGTCTTCTCAATCAGTGGGGGAAAAAGAGAAAGGAATTGATTTTTATGTTGAAATTCCAAAGATTGATTCCACACAATCACGCTTTATCGCTGAAGACTCGGCTGGAAAAAAAATGTCATATGGTTAATGCTCATGTCAGTAATTCTTTTGAAGTTCTAGACAACTTTGAAGATTCTCCTAATTTCAATTGGACTAAAAATCCTTAAAAAGGTTATTTTTTGTACTTAACTAAAGAGGAGAAATCAGCTCTTAAATACAATTTAAGGACTTCATCGTCTCCTTCAAGAATTCATATATTTTATTAGGTTTTATTTATCTCTTGTAAGAGCCCTAGGAGAGGCTTTTTCTACTTTCTATCAATAAAAGTTTCTTTTAAAAAAATGAGAATGATTAAATCCTAATCATAATTGAAATTAACGGATGTATTGTGGGTGATAATAGTAAGAAGTTGAATTCTCATGTATGGGATTTAGTGTGAAGTCTTATTCCGGTTACCTACGATGATTGGAGAAAGGTGTCCCAACACTTCATAGAAGATGTATGGCACACATTAATGGTAATATTTATTTTCTTTTGAGCATACTATCGATACATGATGTTTTTCGTTTTTGAAATACGTAACCTACATTGATATACCATGGATTCAATAATTTATTTGTTTGAATCATAACATGTTCGTGCTTAAAATAAATGTATAAACATATTTTGGTGTTTTTTATTTATATTTTTTTACAAGGTGAATTTGAACTTAATATTTTAGTTGAAGTTGCTCGCCCTTTGCTTGAGAAACCTTGGTCCCAAAGTTTTAGTGCCTTAAAGTCTTGTTTATGAGACCATTTAAGGAAAAATGTTTGTGAAGTGCCTTAAGGAGTAGATCTTGAAACATGGAATTTTTTTTTGTAGAAAACGATGATAATACCAAAAAGCAACAACAAACTATTATAAATACTGCAAATCGATAAAAAATTCAAATATACCATTGTCTTGGGCATTGTACGCTACACCAAAAAAGGTGGATGGTCATGGATACGGGTCGCGACTAAGCCTTTGGGTCATGGATTCATTCCGTGACCAAAATGGGCGTGACCAAAATCGTTGGTCACAGACTTGATCCCTGACAAAAAGACACAGTCATAGACCCGAGCGCGGGATATTATTCGACATGCTTGTCGTGGAAAATAGCCATGACCGACTTTGAAACCGTAGTCACACACCCAATTCGTGACTAGGTTTGAAACCTTTATTGCAGACCTAAGACATTACCAATCTTCTACACAAGGTTCAATGCGGTCATGGACCTAAGCTATAATCAACCTTCTACACATGGTTCAATGTGGTCATGGACCTAAGCCGTGACGAATGTTCTACACGTGCTTTAATACGGTCGCGAACCTAAGTTGTGACCAACTTCTACACAGGGTTCAAAGGGGTCACGACCCTAATCCGTGACCAGATATTTATTACAGAAAAAATATTAGATATGGGAAGGATTTAATTCCTCGACCATCTTTATTTGAAAAACAAAATATATGTCGTGTTTTTTCCTCAAAATGTGAGCCTTGTGACTATGCGGTCAATTTCTAAGAGTTACATTGATCACGTGCGAGGTGTTCGTGCCCTATGTAGGGCCGTTTGGGACTGTTCAGGATTTTCTCCGACTAGCAGCACGTTTTCAAGCTTAAGTGTGCCTATTTGAAAATTCCGTTCATATTATCAAAATAGGAGTCCCGTGATTCTGCGTTCAGTTGCTATGAGTCCATTTGTCACGTGCGAGGTGTTTGTGGTACTTGGGGGCCGTTTGTGGGTTGTTCGCGATTTTCGTCCACAAGCAACACGTTTTCAAGCCTAAGTGTGCCTATTTAAAAATTTTGGTCCCATTCTCAAACCGGGAGTCCCATGATAATGCGATCAGTTTTTACGAGATAAGTTGATCACATGCGAGATTTTTGTAGCTCTTGCGGGGCCGTTTGGAGGTTGTTCGGGGTTTTTTCCTATTAACGGCACATTTTCAAGCCTAAGTGTGACTATTTATAAATTTCAGTCCTATTATCAAATCTGAAGTCTTGTGACTATACGGTCATTTGCTAAAAGTTAGGTTGGTCACGTGCAAAGTGTTTGTGCCCCTTGCAGGACCGTTTAGGGGTTGTTCGATAGTTTTGCCACCAGCGGCACGTATTCAAGCTTGTGTGCCTATTTGTAAACTTCGATCCTATTCCCAAACCAGAAGTTCTATGACGATAAAGTCAGTGGCTATGAGTTATGTTGATCATTTATGGGGTGTTCATGCCGTCGTAAGGTCGTTTGGGGGTTGTTTAGGTTTTACTCCCACTAGCGGCATATTTTTACACCTATGTGTGTCTACTTGAAAATTTCGTTCCTAGTCGCAACCCGAAAATCCCGTGACTACATGGTCAGTTGTTATGAGTTACATTAGTCATCAATTAGGTTTTTATACCCTTTGCGAGGCCGTTTAGGGGTTGTTTAAATGTTTCGCCAACTAGCGGCACGTTTTCAAGCCTAAGTGGACCTATTTGTAAATTTTGGTCCAATTCTCAATCTGGGAGTCCCGCAACTACGCGGTCAGTTTCTATGATTTACATTAGTCACGTGTGAGGTGTGTCATGTGCAAGGTGTCCATTCCCATTGCGATATCATTTGGGGGCTATTCAGGTTTTTCATGTACTAGCGCCACATTTTCAAGCCTAAAGTGCATTTTTGCAAATATCGATCATATTCTCAAATCGGGAGTCCTGTGACTATGCGATCAGTTACTACAAGTTACATTGGTCCTGTATCAGGTGTTCGTGCCCCTTGCGGGTCCGTTTGGGATGTTTGGAGTTTTCATCCACTAGGGTATGTTTCCACTAAATTTGGTTTAAATTATAACTTAGTAAATAGTGTTTAGAGTATTTTTACACTAAATTAGTTTTAAAAATAGGCTAATTTTCCACTAATTATGGTTTAAAATTTAAAAATTTTAAATTAATTAAATTACACACATCCACATACATTCACACACATAGACACACACATATACACATACACACATACACACACATATACATGCACACACACTGTCCATATACACACACATATACAAACTATATATACATATACTGTCTATATAAAGACATATATACACATATATATGTGTGTGTATATACGCACACATATACAAACAGTAATACACACACTAATGCACACATATACACACATTTATGCAAATATATATATATATATATATATATATATATATATATATATATATATGTATATATATATATATATATATATGTATATATATATATATATATATATATATATATATAGAGAGAGAGAGAGAGAGAGATAAATGTAACCATAGAGAGTGAGAGAAAGAGGAACACCGAAGAGGAGGAAGGCCGGAGAGAGATGGAGGAAAACCAGAGAGAAAGAGATGTTTTCAGTTTGGGGGGTTTCATTGAAAATTGCTAAAGGGTTTGGGGGGTTCATAAAAAAAGGTTGGTCGCAGTTCAGGACCGTGACCAAATGTCGGCACCTTTTTTCCGACATCATCATCCGTGATCATGTCATCATAATTAGACTAGTCACAGACCATAATTTTGATCCATTATCATGACAAATTCAAAATGGTCACGACCCAAATTCTGATCGCAATTGGAAGGAATTTTAGCCATGGTCCTCAACATAGTTCACGGCCAACGACCTTGACCACAGTTGGAGGGATTTTTAATGTAATTTTGCCACCATAATGTTCACACTCTTGTAACGGACCATAGTCATGACCTAACCTGGTCACGGTCCTAGATCGTAACCAGCTCTAATTTAGGTCACAAAAGTCTATGGTCATGGAACTGGTCATGTGTCACTACAAGAAAAGAACCTTTTTAGGACTCTTAAAAACTGTCATAAAAAGTTTTTTATGACTCTTTTTAAGTAAAATCAGTCATAAGTTTGGCTAACATAATTGATAGAAGTAAAAACTGTGACATTAGATGTGTATTATATATGATTGTTTTTTTTCAAAACCATCATTTACCACCAGAAAATTATCATATATGATATAAAAACGGTCATATATGATATAAAAACTATCATGACATATCATTTTATACAATAGAAACAGTCATAAAAATCATTTATATATATATTAAAAGTTGTTATGTAAAATATTTCATATCAAGATGGTTGAATATAAACTTTCATAAAAATCGTATAATGTAAAAAAAAATATTCACTCATGGTTGAGAAATAAACCAAAAATACCAATCAAAAGGTGTAGATTCATTTATTCCACATTTAATGTTACACTATATATGATAAATAGCCTTTTGGGTATGTATCGTTGTTGTGCAAAAGCCACTCTCAAAATTCCCTTGAGTACCTACAAAACTTGTCTAAAAATAACTCGTATTGCGGTAAGTACGGTTATCAATCCAACTTTCAGGGTGAAACAATTAATGTGAAAACGTGCAATTCCAATTTTTTTATGAAAATAATTTTTTTATTTTTTTATATTTTTTTTAAAAACAATTTCAAGGGAAAAATTAACTAAATAAATGCTAAAATTATAAAATGACTAAAAATGTAAAAGAATGTGCAACCGAGTGTTGAATAATGTGAGAAGGTCAAGAGATGGGACTACACTGCATTTTCAATCATTTTAATTTCTTAATTTATTAATTTTGAAATATTTTGAGATAATAATAAATCGATAAACTAACTCTCGTTAAAAATTATAAATTTAATAAAATCTTTTTCAGAAAATTAATTTAAAAATGTCACACAATGAAAATTAGGACTTATACTACTTTCAAAAAATTACCCGCTAGGATCAATTTAAAGGAAACAGTATCAATCCTCAAATTTCAATACAAAATTAATATTCAAATATCAAAAAATTCTATCTCTAGTTCGATTCCTAAATTCAAACATTAATTCGTTCAATTAATTTACTAACTCTCGTTACATAAATTAATTGGTGACACTTTAAAATTTAATTTACCTATAAATATAAAATTAATGAAACCAAGTAATTAAATTAACATCATACGCAGTGCAATTCATCCCTTGAACGGGGTGTTTAGCCAAACATTCACATGTGTGCATAAACAACAATAGATCATATGTCAAGAAAGAAATAAATTGAAAAAAAAGGTAGAAATACAATACGCAATTTTTTTCCCCAAATTTGTCTTGAAAAGTGCCTTGACACGCATCCAACTTCTTCACAATTTTCGGCACTTGATTACAAAAAGAAGACTAAAAACTAAACCTAAAAATTATTCTAAAGCTAAACTAATTTTTTTGGGAATTTTTTGGAATTTTTTTATGTACCTACTATGTACATATTATACACTATGTTTTTCTCTCTCTACGTATCTCCTCTTTTTTGCTGGGAGTCCTATTTTTTCTTATAAGCTTGATGCTCCTCTCTTATTGTCCCACGATGCTTTGTTTAGTTGAGAGATTTGAGGGATTTGATTTTGGCTTAGGATTGATTTGGAAGCTCCTATTTTGTAGGGATTTTCGTTGAAGATTTTTGAGTGGTTTGTTCGTGGCTTTGAAGATGGGTTCAGGTATTGAGGTGTAGGGGATTGAGATCGGGTTTGCGCTGATGCGGGTCAGGTGGGTTTTGAAGTGGTCTCGGGTTGAATGAACTTGAGTTCGGGTTTCGTGGGTTCTGGGCACCGGGTTCGGAGCTTGGTTGTCTGTCGGTATGGTCACCGGAGAGGGCTTGGCTCGCGATCGGCTTGAGGGCTCGGCAGGGGCGCACAGACCGGAGGTCAGAGGGAGAGGGGTCTAGGTGGGTCAACCGTGTATGGGGTAATTCGGTTTTGGCGAATTGGGTACCGGGTTAGGCTGGGATTGGGAGTGAGGTTGAGTAAGAGAGAGAAGGTGTTTGTTGGTAATGGAGTAAGGAGAGAGAGGGAAGAAGATGGGTGTTTGGATGTGGTGTTAATGGTGGGTTAAGAGAGACAAAAAGGTTGGGGAAGATGAAGATGGGAAGAGTTGTGTGTTTGTGTTGGTGTAGGAAATAATGGTGAGGGTGAGGGTTAATTTTATTTTGGTGTAAATGGGTGTAAAAGGAGTTTGTGTGTGTGTAATTCACACCCCTAAAAAATTAAAATAGTCTAATTAAAAAATTAAAATTAAAAAAACTAAAAAATAACATCCTAAAAAAAACTCAAATAATAAAAGAAATAAAAACTAAAAATCTAAAAATCAAATAAAAATAAAACTTAAGACTAAAAAAAAAACTAACATCTCAAACTAAAATAAAATAAAACTCTATTAAACCTAAAAAATATAATCCTAACAAAATAAAACTTAAATAAATAAATATATATATATATATATATATATATATATATATATATATATATATATATATATATATATATATATATATATAATATGAAATCTAATAAAAAAAATTAAATACCTAAAAATTAATCCTAATAAAAATAAAATAAAATAAAGATTAAAAACTAATAAAAAATAATAAAAATAGAAATAAAAATACACTAATAAAAATAAAATATCCAAATAAACTCTAAAAATCCTAAATAAATCCTAAAAATAAAAATGACTCAAAATAAAAATCTAAGAAAATATAAAAAGGTACAAACTCAACACACACAGGCTCGGGTGATGGACTGGGCTCGGTCTGGGCTAGGTTAAGGTTACGGGACTGGTTCGGGGCATCAGAACACATCTCGACACGCTCAAATGTAGACTCAGACTTCACGATCTCCTTGATTACTTCGATACATGCTTTTGACCGCTATTGAGTTGCTATTACACTAATTTAGCATTATTTGTACCGCAACTGCGTATTGACCTGCAAAATGATGAAATACGACATAAGGCCAATTTTAATTAAATTGAGTGACTAAAATGAATCTATTCGGGGCATAAAATATACACTTTTGGGTGCTTATCACACCACCCCCAAACAAAACATTGCTAGTCCTCGAGCAAAAAATAGAGAGAAAACAGGGATATGTAACCAAAACTGTGCCACTTTCGCAGGCACTAGTGATTGCACTTAGCATGTGGAACAAGACGTTAAACCTGTAGGTTGCCCTACAGGATGAGTGGTGTCTCGTGAGGGTTTGCAGTTAATGTACCCACAAAATTCAAAACTTATTTGGATGCACTTTTTTATTCGATGATGAAATGCTATACAACCCAGCTTAAAATGACATCAAGAAACACCGTATTCAACTATCAAAATGAGATATCAAATTACTTAATACCAAAAGCGTAATCCTTCCTTAAACTCAACATCTGTAGTGTGAAACAATCTTAAGTATCATTAGAATAATTCCTAGATTTCCTTTATAGAATCGACGTTTTGACTTCCATTCTCACTGGATATATCTCTCTGAATCGAACTCTCTGAGAATTCGGTAGGTGTATCTCTCTAGTGTGTGAGGATGTGAGTAAATGTAAACAAGTTCAAACATCCCACACACTTTATAAGAAAGGACGGATACATGAAAGAAATTTGATCTCATGAACGAATGCTAACCACTATATCGAGAATGTCAAGTTATTCACCATATAATCTTTTCGTTTGCCCGAACACTTTACCAAGGGTGAAAAATGGGGTTTATGAAAGGTATGGGGAAATAATGAAGAACATGAATGATAAGGTTTTTAGAAGAGTATGATACACTTTGGCTGACTATTGTCTTCATCTTTTGAAATTATGATCGCATCTTTCTTTTTCTACTTTTCTATTTTTATTTTCTTTCATTGCTTTTTTTTCTCTCTATTTTTCACTTTTTTTTATTGCAATACATTCTTCTTTTCACAGCACAAATAAAGACAATTTTCATGGAAAATTTCAAACACTCTTTTTCTCAAAAACGATGGCAATGATTGATGGTATTTGGGAATATGGATCAGGGTAATATGGAAATTGATAATGGGTGAATGATAATGTGATAGGGAAAATGGTAAGTGTATGGGAAAATCGGTTTAGTGCTCGGGACAAACTACAAGACACATGTTTCTTACATCTCGAAAGTAATGTCATTCTCAGTGATTGAGCCAAATTTGAAAAAAAATAATGAGATCATGCAACGACTAGATGTGGCACCCAAAGAAAGTTGAGTCAACTTATGACTCAGAGATACGTAAAAACCCTCAAAAAGGTGAAAAGCTCAAATCTCACGAGTTTAAGTCGCCACTAGTAATCTTTTAAGGATTTCTTGAGAATATAGTTACTGTAAGGACACAAATTTCCAATTGAGTCCATATATAGTTTTGGCTCAATTCCGAACAAAAACATTTATTCATAGGATAGTATTTAATTGTAATATTTTCAAGCCTATGAAGTGTTCATCAAATATGCCGTTTTGCGTGCCTCATTTCTACGTCATCAATCATAGTTCCATGCTCCCAAGGTATGAATGCAATACTATATGAATACGAGCTTGGAACAAGTTTATTGGGTGTTAGGTTTTATAAACACTGCGTTTTGTTTTAAGAAAGAAATTATATAAAACTTTAAAATAAGTACATAAAGTTTTCTGGGCCAAAATCGAATTTTTCAATCTTTCTGGTCGTTCGTTAGATATGTCGTTCGAACCAGATGTCGTTCGAACGAACCTGCCAACGAGTTCCCACTAAGGCATACTGGTCTGTCGTTAGAAATATCGTTCGAACGAGATTGTCATTCTAACGATATTTCCAACAAGCTTCTAACGAGTCCATACTGGAGCGTCGTTAGAAGTCTCGTTCGAACGAGACTTCGTTCGAACGAAATGTCGTTCGAACGAGCTGTCAGGCGGGAACAGTTATTAGCAGTTTTTCACCGACTTCCCCACTTGGTTTTTGACCAACTTTTTCAGACTTTATCTTATGCGGGAATCACATTTTCCAACTTAATTTTTCCATTCTAGTTTATCTCTTAGAGAGAGTTTGAGAGAAAAAATTGTTTAGGAAAATGTTAATGTTTTGAGTGAGATTTTTAGAGAAAATATTTTATCACTCTAGTGTTTTACACCCATATTGTTTATCCAAGTTCTTATAAACATATCAAAGTGCTTGGAGTTTTGGTACCGGTTTATCTCTACCGAATTCAAGAAGAGAAGTATTGGTTTGCTTCTACATCCATCAAAGAAGAAGACGTTTTGTTGCGATTCTACCCACTTGGAGAAAGGCTCCTTACTCGGGTGACGGTGACCATATAAAGTCCTATCGGTGGATTCCGAGACCGCGGTGTTGTTCCAAGGTTATCCGCTAGGAAGAGGTTTCTACGAGAAGAAGCGTCGAGGCTTGAGAGGGATCGAGTCAGTCGTTGTAAGTCTATCTGTCTTGTAATTGTAATTCCGTATCTAGTGGATTTGTGGCTAGGGCCGTCCGAGGTTGTTTCCCGTCTTGGGTTTTTCCTCGTACATCGCGGCGTAGTGTGATTGGTTTATTTTATCTTTCTTAAATAATTTAGAACGCATGCTTACGATAATTCAAGATAAAATTCGGTTTAATTATCACACTCATTTAATTTGGGACTTATATTAAATATTGGGTAATGTTTACTTAATTCAAGTCTTTTGCTAAAATTTGGTTTCGCCTAACTTGCTAATATTGATAAATATGACTTAGGCAAATTCTAGGACTTGGATTAATGAATTGGTTTAATTTTGTTTTATTAAACTAAAATCCGGTGTTTAAAAGTTGAACCATCATCCTTACGCTTCCGCATTGTGTTTGTTTTACACATACAAAGGAGACTACAAGCTAAGCTTTTAAAAATTGGTATCAGAGCCAAAAACGATAAATTATTTCGTTAAAGATCCTTGAATAATTTTTGGCTAAAATTGATTTTTCCCCATTTTCAAAATTTCCTATTTTCGATGGTTCTAACTACGCGTATTGGAAAGCGCGTATGAGATCGGCACTAAAATCTATCGACGAGAGAGTTTGGATGTCTGTTGTTAACGGGTGGTCCCCACCAACTTATTTAGTTGAAAATGAACGTGTTATCAAACCCGCCGATAGATGGACTGACAATGAGTTTAAACTTGCTAATTTCAATTCCCGTGGTTTAAATGCATTGTTTAGCGTTGTCACATCGGATGAATTCCGATGCATTATGACGTGTGAGACCGCTAAAGAAGCTTGGGATATTTTACAATTAACTCATGAAGGAACTAGTGTCGTTAAAGCTTCAAAACTCCAAAACCTCACTACTCAATTTGAAACTATCAAAATGAATGAAAACGAAATGTTTGATGAATTTTATACTAGACTTTCTGATATTGTTAATTCATCTTTTAATTTGGGAGAGAAAATACCTGACGACCGTGTTGTAAAGAAAATTTTAAGGTCCCTACCCGAT
Source organism: Sambucus nigra (assembly GCA_949130495.1). Classification (NCBI taxonomy): domain Eukaryota; kingdom Viridiplantae; phylum Streptophyta; class Magnoliopsida; order Dipsacales; family Adoxaceae; genus Sambucus; species Sambucus nigra. Next base: position 493,022,028 of record OX422220.1, on the reverse strand, counting down.
AGATTTATTCCAAAGGTGACCGTTTTAAATTCTTTACCCACTTTAGCCTCTACAAAATTAGAAGAGCTTGTAGGTGATTTACAAACCTATGAACTAGATATGTTTCCCTCTAAAACTGAAAAGAAAATCGAAAAGGGCATTTCTTTAATATCCCGAAAAGAGGTCAAACAAGTAGTAGAGAGCGATAGTGATAGTGACTCGGAAGATATGGCTTTGTTTGCTCGTAAATTTAGAAAATTTCTTAAATTTAACAAAGATAAATTTAAAAATGATTTTAAGAAATTTGATACTTATAAACATGATAAAAGCGAGAAGATTTCTAAAGCCGAGAAGTTCCCTAAAACTTGTAATGACAATTTAGATAGGGACGAGTCTAAAAAGTGTTTTGGTTGTGAAGGTTATGGCCATAGGGCTTATGAGTGCCCCACTAAACTAAGGAAAGAGGGTAAACGACCCACTGCATATAATACGACCCTTAGTGATAGTGATTAGGAAGAGAAGCCCGATTCCCCCACAAAGAAAAATTTTGTGGCTTTTATGGCTAGTCATGTGAGTGATAGTGAGAACTCATCGATTGATGAATCGATAGCACATGCCACTTCCAAGGTCATTGTTCATGATTCTCTTATTTTTTATGATAGTGAGAGTGAAGAAGATAGAGAGAGTGAAAATGAAGAGGAGGTTAATATGAGTGAACTTCAAAATGCTTTTCAAGAACTTTATAAAGAATCTATTAAATTGAAACGAGCTAATTTGAAGTTAGAAGCTAGTTTAAGAGAGCGTGTCAAGGTCATTGATGAAAATGCTTTAATAGAAGACCTTAGGACACGTGAGAGGACTCTTCGAGAGAAGTTTGAATATGTAGAAGGCGATAGAGATAGCCTTAGGGGTATAATGGGATCCTTGAAAAAGGAGCTTCTTGCTTTTGAAGAGCGAAATGCTTTGTTAGAGTCTAACATTTTAGAATTACAAGATAAATTAAAAGACTCTAGTTATGTCAAATTTGATTTGGAGTGTCGTTCGGAAAAACTAGATAAATTTTAAGGAACAGTCCAAATTAAAAATGACACTTGTGGTTTAGGCTTCAATTCTTGTAATAAAACTACTCATAAAGCCAAGACCAATGTTTTAGGAGAATCTACTAGAAATGCATTTAATAATCACTCCTTAAGTAAATCTTTTCGACATGTTCTTACTTGTACACATTGTGGTCGAAAAGGTCATCTTAGGAAATTTTGTTTTGATCTTAAACGAATTCCTAGAAAATCCCATAGTAAAGTAACCACGGTAGTTACAGGTTCCAACACCCCAAGATAGTCATTCTTCATTAATTTGGGTTAGGAAACCCGACTTGGGTGCCTTGCAAAATAGGGTTTATGATTCTCATTTACTTTCACATGCTTCCTCCCTTGCTAAATATAAAGGATGAATGTGTTAGTGTTTTGCATACTTTAGTGTTTGTACTTCATGTTATATTCATATGCTAAATGTATGCTTGTTTAGTCATTTTCTAGTCATTGCCTTATTTCATATCACATGCTAGAAATCGTGACTTGTTTATCTTTTTGTATTATATGTTGTGTTTGAATTAATTGAAAAATATAAAAATATTTTTGTTTATCATTTGTGTTTTCTTTATTTCATTTAAGCTTAATGAAAAATACAAATGATTTTTGTTTGTCTTTTGAGTATATTTTTCTTTGTTAAAAATGTTAAAAACTCAAAAAGATTTTCTTTGTGTGTATTTTTGTTTGACACACTTTATGTGGCATATATTTGTGTTTGAATCCCATCAATTACGCTCCCATGTGGCTAGAACTTTTGGTTTAGATTTTCAATCCTTAAAATGTTCTTTACCAAGTTTTATATGGAGTAGTTGTATTTTGTATTGTTTAAATGGATTCTATTTTTATTTGCCTCTTTTCACACATGCACAAGCTCTTTTCAAATCTTAATGTCACATGTTATATTTGAGCTTTTTGAGGTGTTCTCCTATCAATCTAGTCATCTACATATCTATGACCTAGGAGGACTAGTCAATGTCAAAATTCGTTGCATGTGAGATTTGTGTGAAAAATGAAAACATGATAAATATAAATGTGCACGGGGAAGGGCTCCGAAAGGATGAATTAACTCCTTTGCGATAGTGAGCCACCGTTTATTGGATCTAAAAGAAATACGTGATCCAAAGGTCTAAATACAGAATATTTGGCATTAAAGAGAAAACAATTGCCTAGGCCTATATTTGTTTGATATATTCATTCAAAAGCAAAAGAATATATATGCTTATTGAGGGAGAATTGGATGGTATATCAACGGTTTGCACAATGTCCATTTATCCTAGTTGTCTTTAATGGCATGACTCTATTTGGTTTGTAGAATCATCATCATGATAGGCTTGTATGCATTGTGTATGTTTGTTCATTGAGTTCAATCTTTACATTGTCACATGAGGTTATATTTAAATGTGATAAAGTTTACAATCAAATGAGAACTCCGTGAATGTTTATTAAGTGTTTGGGTCTAAATTTAATTGTTGCTAGTTCACACCCCTACACTTCCGTTTCCACATGACACATTTTTTCCCTACGAGTGTGCAAACTTATTGTATTTTGTGTTATATGTGTGTTTATATCTATATATATATGCAAGTGCTTCATAGGTATATTTGTATTTTATATATATATATATATAATATTTGTTTGTCTTTGCCTTGCTTTCTAGTCCTTCTATGCTTATACTTCATTTTTAGTATCTATATTGGATTAGTTATGCTTTTGTTGCTCATATGTTTATTAGTTCTATATCCTTTGCCTATTCCTGAACAAAAAGGGGGAGAATGATAGGGGGTGGAATGGTATCTAATACTATTGTAATCGAACCTTAATTTAGGAGATTTAACTTAGGGGGAGTCGCGACCTTCTTTGGCAGATTGTTTTGATAAAGGGGAGAATTAATTGTGGGGGAGTATTTATTTTAATTGCATTAAACACTTTGATATTCACTATGCATTTGATATGTTTGCTTAAGTGTGCAGGAATTCTTCTAAAGCGGCAACATTCAATGGCAAAGTCTTTGATCCTTGGATTGAGTCAAGTTTGGGTGGGTTATGTTTTTAGTCTAGTGAGCTTGACGGCCCTTTAGGATTTTTGTTTGGTTTTTGTCCCGGAATAGCCAAAGGGGGAGATTTGTAAGGACACAAATTTCCAATTGAGTCCATATATAGTTTTGGCACAATTCCGGACAAAAACATTTATTCATAGAATAGTATTTAATTGTAATATTTTCAAGACTATGAAGTGTTCATCAAATATGTCGGTTTTCGTGCCTCGTTTATACGTCATCAATCATAGTTCCATGCTCCCAAGTTATGAATGCAATAATATATATATAGGACCTTGGAACAAGTTTATTAGGTGTTAGGTTTTATAAAAACTGCGGTTTGTTTTAAGAAAGAAATTATATAAAACTTTAAAATAAGTTCATAAAGTTTTCTGGGCCAAAATCGAATTTTTCAATCCTAAATACAAATACACTAATAAAAATAATATATCCAAATAAATTCTAAAAATCTTAAATAAATCCTAAAATTAAAAATGACTCCAAATAAAAATCTAAGAAAATATAAAAAGGTACAAACTCAACACACATAGGCTCGGGTGATGGACTGGCTCGGTCTGGGTTAGGTTAAGGTCACGGGACTGGTTCGGGGCATCGAAACACATCTCAGCACGCTCAAATATAGACTCAGACTTCGCGATCTCCTTAATTTCTTCGATACATGCTTTTGACCACTATTGAGTTGCAACTACACTAATTTAGCATTATTTTTACCGCAACTGCGTATTGACCTGCAAAATGTTAAAATACGACATAAGTCCAATTTTAATTAAAATGAGTGACTAAAATGCATCTATTCGGGGCATAAAGTATACACTTTTGGGTGCTTATCAATATACATTATAGATTATATCATTTAGCCTATATATACAAAAAGACTCCCACCAACATGTTTTTCGTCTCACGGTAAACAAATGACTACACTGAATCAAATTGAGCTAACACATCAACCAAATTTACTTCGTCTACAAAAAGTAAATATTCCTCCATAGTAATAATCACTTCATAGTTTTAGACAAAATGCGCTAAATTCCTCTTCATACTTTCACAATCGTGTTATCCGACAATGATACTCCTTTCACATGCCTTCGTTATGTATAAGTTCAAAAAAACATATATAAGTCTCTAGTGTAACGTAAAACACAACACATGAATTCGAATTTTTCCGAAGTATTAAGTCGTGTGTAACATAAATCGAAAGAATTTTTTATATAACACAAATAATTGTAAATATTCTAAAAATTCTAAAAATTTTGGACAAAATTTCCTTTGTTTATAAAAATAGCCGCCTTCTTTAAGAAATAAACTAAAAAAACTCTAAAAACAATATTCAAAGAGACCTAATAATGTTTAAGCCAACATCATATTCTGAGAATTTGAACTTAAAAAATTTCATAAAATAAGTGTACATTGTTATAATCAATCATCAGGCATAATTGAAAAGCAAAGGTTATGCCTTCACATTTGAAGAACAAATTCTGAAAAGTTCACATGATCTCTTCACATGTGAAAAAAAAATGCCACATTTACCACAGTTGCCAAAGCATAAATAAAAGAAAGAAAGAAGTATATGACTTAATTTATTATTTTTTAGAGCATATAAACTTATAATTTACCATGGTTGCCAAAGCATCAATAAAATAAAGAACACGTATATAAAAGATTCAAATTATTATTTTGCTAGAGACGATATACTCTTAATAGTTCAATAATGTAGCATTGGATGCACAACATGTACACTGATGCAAAAAAGTATTCTTATCATACTCTATAGATAAACTATTGTGTAACCCGTATGTTTCTACCCACGCCCATTAGCATGCATGTATATATATATGTGTGTGTATATGTTTATTTGTGTGTGTGTGTGTGTGTGTGTGTGTATGTGTGTGTGTGTGTGTGAGAGAGAGAGAGAGAGAGAGATCTATGACAAAGCATACATTATCGACAATAGAGTCAAACTGGGGTCTTGCTTCCAAATATTTTGGATTAACATGTATGCACTGAGACGATCGTGGAGATTCATATTCTCTTTATTAAGGATATCAATAATTTAAGTGTTGTCACGTAGCTGCTACAGCTATGAAACAACCTTCCAGCTAAAGAGTTTTTAAAATGTCCTGCCCATGCACGTGTGCTATTGAAGAAAGAAGAAAAGTTCAAACACTCCACTCATATCTCCTAGTCAGATGGGATTACCTAAGATATTGTACCTGCTTTATAGGAACAGCTTCACTGTGTTTTTCTATATAACTACAGTAGCTTGATTAGTGTAAGAGAACAATTCGAATAAAAAAACACGTCAGCATTGCTCTCTTTCTCTGAAATTTCTTTCTTTAAAATTCTATATGGTCTTAGAGCATTAGAGCTCTCACAAGTAATCTCGATCCTGGTATTTCGTTTCTCTGGTGGCTGTAGCCATCATTCATTGGTACCGTCTGCCGGCTACAAAAAAAAGCTCCACAAAAATGAGAGAGTTTATATTCTTCGAGGATTTTCACAATTAATCAAGATCTCTTGCATAAAAGTAAGGTCCATTTCTGCACAAGCCTTTTCAAAAGTAGAAAGCGTGGTTGACAGCACTACTGGAGTTTTTTGTCAGACCCATAAGAGCATGTGATGCAACATTCTTCTGCTTCTGAAGGGGTGTCGCTAATGTATAAAAAAGGTTCATATCAGGTCCAAGGATAAATCCATGGGCAATAACACATTTCACCCCTTATCAAATCAAAGTCATGGCTTGTAGGGTTATTCTCTCCACTTAAAAGATCCAGCTAAACAGCTCCATAATTGTAGATCACACTCTCTGCAATGACCCCACATGTACGCAAAAATACACGCCTCGAGTCTAGTACACCAATGCAACCACTTATGGTAAAGAATGGAACTGCGGATTTCGATCCTCATAATTTTTTTTTAAGAATAAGGGCGTAAAAACATAATAATTATTATTTAGATTTATGGGAACTTAGCCCATATTGAACGGTCTCTGAATCCATCATGATCAAACCTAAGAATCATAAAGCCACTAAATCCATTGGGATCAAACTCTATTTGGTCCAAGAGGCCCATTGCAGGTGTTGATCCTGCCAAAACCGATAATTGAGCCCTTAAATATTTTATGATCAAGTTCATTTTGGTCCAAAAAGGCCCATTATAGGTGTCGGTGTAGCCAAAACCATTCATTGAGCCTCTGAATTAATTTTGATCAAGCTAATTATGGTCTACGAGACCTTATATTTTTTAAGACGAATATTTCACTCTAGCATCTACTGCGACAAAAATGACATGGATTATGTTTATTCTCAAGGATCACGGTGTTAGTTGTTATATTCTCAATTGGTTTGATCGCACTCGTCATTAATTGCTCCTATATTTCATTACCTATGCCCTAGTTTCAATTTCTTCGGTCTAAGCTCGGTGTTGCTGACTCTTACCACCTTCGCTTACGGGGGAGTATTAAGGATATCAATACTTCAAGTGTTGCCATGTAGATGCTATAGCTATGAAACAACCTACCAGCTGAAGAGTTTTGAAAATGTCCTGCCCATGCACGTGTGCTATTGAAAAAAGAAGAAAAGTTCAAACTCTCCACTCATATCTCCTAGTCAGATGGGATTACCTAAGATATCATACCTTCTTTATAGGAACAACTTCACTGTGTTCTTCTGTAACAACCTGCTAGCTAAATAATTTTTAAAATGTCCTACCCATGCACGCGTGCTATTGAAGAAAGAAGAAAAGGTCAAACTCTCCACTCATATCTCCTAATCAGAAGGGATTACCCAAGATATTGTACCTTCTTTATAGGAACAACTTTACTGTGTTTTTTTATATAACTATAGTAGCTTGATTATTATAAGAGAGCAATATGAATAAAACAAACACGTCATTGTTGCTCTATTTCTTTAAAATTATGCACTCTCAAAGGAGCCAAACTAGAAGACTGACGATTTAATGGTGGAGGAAACATAGCTGACCAGGTACCAATGAGGTGGCGCATAGAAGGATGTAGGTCATGGTGCCCTTGCTTGTATACATAATAGAAAACCTAGGCATATGATAAATCAAATGAGAATAAGAAATTTACGCATATTAGAAACATAGTACTGACATACACATTACCAAAGAAGTACTCACCTCACCATGTTTCAACTAAAACTGGAATGAAGAACAGGAAGACGATACAGATTGTGAAAAATAATGGCTGGATCTAATCTTCACTCCAACTGAAAAATGGAAAAAATACTAAACTAAGTAATCATTGAAATACCAAAAACCTTTGGAATCCCGTAATTCTATCAAATAAAGTGCTAATCTTAGTTATCTAAAATAAACCGTGTAATATTTTAATAGCACGAATCATATTTATACCTTAATGACAACATGCATACTAATTCGATCCCTCTCATCACGCATGTCATTCATGCCTTCCAAATTCTAAAAATAATGGATCATATTTACACAACGTTGTAGCATACCAAAAAGATTCATTAATCGTCACTAAAAAGAATACAACTTACATGAGAACATAATTTTATTTTCTAAGAGCGACATCCTCCAAAGCCAGTGAAATTTAGTCAAATTTTGAGAAAATAAACATACAAGAATAATATCACATTAATCAACTTTACTAACGCATCAGAAACTCAATTTTCATCACAAAAAAAGTATTGAAAAAGAATCTGAGTAATCTCATCATCTGCATATTGATATAACATCATTAAAAGAAATATTTAAAATATATTAATTGATTTTTCTGCCGAAAGTAATGTACAATTGAATTACCAACTAGTGGATGAATAATTCATGACTAAGTAGAAAACACTATTGAAAGAAAAAAACAACTCATATTGTCATCTAAAAAAACTCATAACCATCTAAAATAAAATAGGAAGAAGTGATCAGTAAATATGAAATTAAAGGACAATACGTTGAAATGAATACAACTTTTTATCCGAGTAACTATCATAGTGCAATTTTGAGATGCAAAAAAAGAAATAGAATCAAAGAAACTAAATGTACCATTTCAAAAAAATATATATATCTTGCAAATTTAAAAACCTCATTGTGAAATCCCCAAATATCAAACCAATAATATCAATCACAGAAAAAGTTCCAATGTAAGCTACCAATTGTAATGAATCCACAAAGAAACGGAATAACGAATATATAACTTGAACCTACTTAACCCCCAAAATTCATACTTTGAAGCTACTTAACCCCAAACAACTAAAAATGAAAAATGAAAGACTATAGATTTGAATATACCGTGAATCTACTTAACCCAAAAATTGATACTATGTTGCATTCGAATATATACAATTCAAGATATACAAAAAATAAAAAATTACAAATCGGAGAAATAGAAGGGGAAAATGGTGCTGATGAATATAAATGATGGTGTTTATGAATAAAAACATAATGTAAAAACATAATTAAATCCCAAAATTCTAACATCTGCAGTACATAAATCAAGAAACAATGTCAAAATAACATAATTTTTAATATAAAAACCCTAACCCCCGGATTTAAAATCAATTCATAAAAGTCTAAAACCACAGATTAGAAAGTTTACCTGAGAGGTATTAAGACCATTGCGGCCGGCAGGATAGAGAGGGGAAACCTCAGATAGGGAGAGCGTGGGTGATAAAGGAGGGATAGAGGTGTGCAGTTAAAGTGGGTGATAAATGACAAAGACACCAAAATGGGTCAATTGCTATTTTACACTTCATTTTGAATTTTGATGATGAGTGAGATAAATTTGGATGTGAAAAAAGAGAGGGAACTTAAATGTTTGAAGGATAAAAGAGGGAGTGCAAAAATAATTCATCTTGTGACATCATAGTTCCATTTTATGACATACATAGGTTTTGTAATTTATATATATATATATATATATATATAAAGGAGGAGGGATTTTTTGTCCAAGCCAACTGATGGTTGAGATCAAAAGTTGATAAATTTGGTCATTATCAACTTACGGCTGAGATTAAATCAGGTGAGTTTTAGTGTAAACCATTTAAGGGTTGAGATTATCTAACTCGCGGCCCAGATCGAATGTTGAATGATTGTGGCAATATGGAAATTTTTGATTATGAGTTTCCAGCCTCTCACCCGTCCCATCTTCATCACTACCTCGAGCCTCCCAACCATCCCCACAAGAACTCTCTCTCTTTACCTCTTCTCATATCTCTATGTTTGCTCTCCCAAAGAAACCCAAATCCCAACAAAACTTACAAAAAAATTCTGAACTTATTTTCGAGTTCTCCCAAAGAAAACCTAATCCATGGAGGCACATATTGAAGCAGATCAAAAGGGTCACTCCTATGGTGATTTTTTTCGAGTTCTATCAGATCCTACAGGTACCGAGTGAGGAGGTTTGCCTTACTTCTGTTCCGAGATTTGAAAAAATACCATCGAAAATGATTTTTTCACGTCGGGTCATACCCCCTTACTGTAATAGATGATGGCGATTTAATACCTTTATGTATTTTTCATCTATCTCTCGGTTTACAAGATAAAGGGTTTTTTAATTTATTTTCTTAGTTGTTTCTAGATTTAAGGGTGCTCAGGGGCGGCGTTAATCATAGTTCAGATCCGGGTTGATACTCTAATATCTGAGGTACTGTTGATACTCTAAATATTTTTGGTTATGGTTTCCAAAGCTGTTTGAGGTATTGTTGATACTGTGGCGTCAAAGATTTCTCCAAATATACTCTCCCTTTGTTCATTTTTCTATTAGAATTCTACATTTTTGTATTAGAATTCTGCAAGCTAATCTATCTGTATGGTTTCCAAAGCTATTTGAGGTTCTGTATCATTATTGGTGTCTTTACTAATTTTTTTATGTGATTGATCTGTTGGGGTTTATTGATTTTTTTAATATAGCAGCTTCTACAGATTTGATATAAACCCCCGCCCATGAGACCTGCATATCTTCTCTCCTTTTGCTTACGCTTTTTTTGTTTAGCAGTTAAGTATTACAAAAACAGTTTCATAATACAATTTGGTTGTCGAATTTTTCTTTGTTGGAGACATTTCTCTATTATTCGGGGTTTAATCAAGCAATTGTAGAGGGAAGTGCAATTACAATATATAGTATCCATGATTACTCGGAGATAGCTGGTTTGGGAGGGGGAGACCCCATCAAAAACGTCTTCTTCCTTGGATACAGAATGATTTGAATGTCCCTATTTTCCAAAGATATGATTTTTCTAATTTTATTTTTTTTATTTAAATAATCTTTTTATATTTTTTTTTTAGTTTATATTTTCCTGTGATACTTTATTTTAGATTTAAATATTTTTTTTCATATTACAAGTATTATTTGACACTACAAATCATCTCCATTCCAAATAAACTGTAGCTTTGAATTCTGAAAACCATCACTGAGGTAACGCTTTGATAAAGTGTAGTTTTTATAGCTTTGATACAATGTTGTTTTTGTACGCTATTAGCTTTTTTTGGTTACACGTACGCTATTAGTTGAACCAAATTGATGACGTGATGGGATTGGATGTCCAGCTGGGCAAAACTCACGACAGTGGAATTAAATGCGTCGAGGTAATTATGATGTCCAGAAGGGATTCTACCCTATTTGACTTATATTTCCCTCTATTTTTAAGAGTGCATTGGTGCTCTCATTGCCGTAAAATCCATAGGATGATCAACATGTTGTTATTGCAGTAGAGGGGTTATATTTGTATTGGGATTTAGTATTATGTAATACCCCGTATTTTCTCTGATATTTATTTTTGGGATTAATTGAATTAAATGTGTATTAATTTGGAAATTAATCCGGATAAAAATACTAACGAGATGTGAGTTAGTATTTGATTATAATGTGTATATATGTCAATATATGAATATTGGAAATATTGAAATTGTCGTGAGATTTAAATACGACAATTTGGGAATTTAGTTTAGACGCGTGTGACCGCCGCGTCATGGTATATATTATTATATTTAAAAAGTGAATTTTAGTTCCATCACCCGTATGGTCATTTTGAGTGCACCAAAGCGTTTGGAAGGGTCGAAATATTCTGAAAACACTAGCCGGGGGTTAAGTTTGGGTTCCGGGGCATTATTGGGCCATACCGGTAACTTATAAGGGCATTTTGGTAATTTTGTATTTTTGGGAATTAAACGTGACGAAAATTGGAAATACAAATCTGACTTCTTCTTTAACCCACTTAACCCACTAACTACACTAAGAGACTTAATGGGGTACGGGAGAAGTTGAAATATAGTTCCAACTTACCAAAAACCAAACACACCTCCATTGTCATCAACCTTGGGAAGAACTTGTAGAGAGAGAGAGAGAGAAGGAAGAGAATTCTACAAAAGAGAGAAGGAGAACAACTTAGCTTTCAAGATTCAACACCAAATTCAGAGAAAGATTAAGGAAAGTGGTTTAAATTCATTTGATTCAAGCTATGCTTTTCCATGTTTTGGAATTTTCGAAATTAATCTTGGGAGATGATTTAGACCCATAAATTGGAAGTTAAAAGCTTGGAATTATGTTAGGGATTGCATGTAGTAATATTCTGGACGAAATTTATGTTCTAAACAGAACCATTGATGATCTAAAAATGGAATTTAGAAGTAGTTTATTGATGTTCTTGAATGAGGAAGAAATATGGAAATTTTTATGTAGTTTTGATCTAAATAAAGCCTTTAAATGATGAATTATGGGATTTAGAATGTTAATACTTTTGTAGGATGATAGTATGATGATATTGTAACCTTGTCTTAGAGTTTCATTCTTAAAAATGGTGTTTTTGGATGAATTGGTAACTGCAAAATGAAGCAGTCCGTAACTAGACCTGGTGCGTTCGATCGATCGATGTTCTTCAGTCGATCGATCGACGGCCATCGATCGATCGAAGGAAAAGGTCGATCGATCGACCTTCCCAGAATGAGTAAAATTTTTCCCTAATTAAATTTTAATGGTGTTAATCCTTGAATGATATTATTGGAGACCTTGTGAATACCCTTAACCTTAAGGAAAACCAGTAGGCATGATTATGATATTGGACCTTAATTGGAATTCAATTTGAGGAATTATTTTAAATTAATGAAATTCGTTATGTGAAATAATATTTGGGTTAATAGTGAAATTTGAATAAATTGATGAAATAAGGTTTGGGGAAGAAGTAAAGACCTTAGGTGTAAAGGTGTTATATGTGAGAATAATGGGAACTTAATAGTCTATTTGAGATAGGTTTTAAGTTTAAGGAAACTACGACGTGAGACGTGTCGACAATTTAATATCTATATTATCGGGATACTTGAAATATATGAATTTGGAATAATGGTATAATGACGTAGAGTATACCTTTATTAATATTGAGATACCTCAGATGTGTGAATGCTTAGTATATAATTTTATGTGTATGACATACCTACCATACTTGCTATCACGGGAGGTTTACGTTCGCTTAGGGCCTTCTTATCCTTATGTTGCCCGGATTTAGATTGGTTACCTCGATGAACATAGGTCATTGAAGGACTTATTGAGATGTTAATAAGTTTGCTGATCGTGGGAGCATAGGTATGTGCGTGACCCATGTGATGGTGATTGTGTTCGCCTCCATTATTTGTGATGTTGTTATCTGAACGATTCCTGAGAGATTCGGAATGCGTGATCCTTATGCACATGATGTACCGGGATGGATAGCAGAGTATGTGTGTGCACCGCAGCTTAACCTTTGGGTGCTTGTATTGTATATTTATGATGTGAAAATATATACGGTTAAATGAGAAGGAAGTTACTATGTTAATTGTGAGTATAGTCATGGTAATGTTATGAAAAGATAAAAAGGGAACTTTTATCAATAAATGGTTTTGTTAATAATTGGGAATCCGAGAATTAAAGTAGAACTCTCTATTTAATTGTTAAGATTGGAAATTGAACGTGAACCGAGTAGAAGTGTTAGAAACTCTTTAGAAGTAGATAGTTATGAGTTAACACATGAATGGGTACAGGAACGTTAGGAGTGCACAGTTAGACGAGAGGTGAGTAACTCATGTGAGAGCACGTCCTAACATGTATTTTGCATATATTGTTTTAAATGTTTTTAAAGCACTTGCAGGTTTTTAAAATATCTCCACATTCGGGCTCTGACCCATTTGCTTTCAAATCTATTTTTTTGTAAAACCATTTTAGGTGCCCAGCCACAAGGACACCATGCATAGGATTCTCACTCAGATGACGAGCTGTAGCTGCTTGTGGAAGCTACAGGGATTTGCTTTTAGACGCTTATATCATTTGGATTCCATACTCAGCATTCCTCAGTTGTAGGGCATGTTGCCCAAATTCTATTAGAGACATTTCCATTTCAGTTTTTTAGACTCTGGCATGTATTAATTCAGTATTTAGTATTTCCTTACTTATTTCAGTTGTGGGATTTTTTGTGAGGAGTCTTTCCTCTAGATTTATTTATAGCATGTGTTGGTTATTCTATTTACTTCATTATGGTGAATGGTGTTATTATTCTTCATTACACTTGTTGCATGTTAATCAGACTTAGATTAAAATTTAACACCTTACTTTTTAAATACTAGGTGGTTAGAAATAATAAAAATGTTTTCGACAGTGATGCTATTAACTGAGCCAACTTGGCATTTTGGAATTAATTTAATGAAGGAGTAGCTACCCGGTATTTAATTAGTCGGGGTGTCACAGGTGGTATCAGAGCATCAGGTTCTAGTGTCCTTAGGATCTGTACGGCTTATTATGTTTCCGCTGAGCTTTCTTTGATATAGAGCCCTATGCTTAGGATTGTTGATATCTTTGGTGAGATTTCGTTCTCCTGCTTTAATACATATGGTAGTGAATCTTATTTGCGATCGGGTGTATTCGAGTACCGAACAATGCAGTACGTAAGGCGAGGACAGTTGGGTGAACAGCAGGAGGCAAACATATATAGAGGATAATTGATTTATTTAAATAAGCATGACCGTAGTTGAAGTCACCGATACTATGGCACGGAAGTCCTGGATGATCTAGAAGGATAAGACGCAACCTGAGACTTTCGGGTACGGCTATAGTAAGGAATGGGGTCAAATTAGACACATCCAACAAGGTTGGAATGGGAGAGAAAGAATTAATGTAACATTGAAGAGAACCAGCAGTGGCAATACTCGAAAGGAGAAGACGACATGTGCTAGCCAAACGAACGCAAAGTATCCAAAGGCTTGGACTTGTGTCGGGGTATGGCTAATCGAGAGTGAAAATTTGAGGAAAAATTTTCTCATCTCGTGAGAGCGGAGTCTCTATGAGGAGAAACAATCACCACACTTATATGTGGGATGTAACGTCGAGAGAAGGCGTACACGAATGGTTTGACCATAAGTTTCGTGATCAAATGTTTAGTGTGAGAAACGAATGTCGTTCTGAACTCACACGAGAGGGGCCGGACAGAGGTCACTTTGTGAGGAGAAATAAAATTATTTAGTGAACCGTACACCGGGTGTAGTAGGTGAAACGGAGAAGGGGATATTAAAGGAAAATTTACAGAGGAGAATCGCAAGTCCTTCGGGCAGGACTCTGCTTAGACGGTTAAAGCAAATGGTATTGTCGCATAGTTTTAAATTGGAGGTAAACATCCCCGGGTGGGGAGACACGAGAATCAAGAACCTTACATAAAGTAAGACTGGGGAAAACTGGTGTTGGAAAAGCACCACAATGGGAAGACCCAATGGAGAAACCGTTAAAATAATTCGGTAGCGGAATTACTAACAAGCGATGGTAATTTCAGTAAAAGAGGTGGGAAATTAGTAGCGTGATCCTTAGGGCCGTCAACACTAAGGGAACAACTGAGATAGTCGTCTGAGTCGAGACTACCAACGTCCGAGAGATGGACCACCTTAACATGATTTGGGAGACAAAAGATAAGTGGAGTATGTGTAGAGGTATTTCTGTGGGGAGTGAAACCCGTGCGTTATAAAAAAAAAAAAATTCCCGATACAAGGGTAAGGATCAAGGTATTGTGCCTAGCGAGGGCAACAATTATTGAAATATTCGGTGTGGGACAGATATGTGTGGTATGTCCAGGAACCATTTGAGTATCTGGGACGATTGTTAAAATAGATGTATGAGTTACATTCTCAGAGGATGATGCATGTTATTTGTGGCGTGAATGAGTTGCTACATTTGTCACTATTGTTATTTTCACTTGAGAGTCGAATTTAGTGAGTATATCAGTAACTTTATTATATATAAGAATTTTTTTTTCCCTAATAGTGTGGGGGATCACTTTTATTGTCATCCGCGGAGGACGAATGGGTATATTAATAGCGGTTCTTCTTTATTGAAATTACTTGTTTTAGTGCTGTATTATACGAGTATGAGATGATATTATTTATGGCTTTATATATATGATTATACCGATAGTGTGCTGGTATTGCAAGTTTATTGGGATTGCCACCTTGGGGTAGCATGTTTTGTTCTGGCGAGGCCCCATCTGTGAGAGGGTCGGACTCGCAATTATACATTTGTATATAGGTATATATACATATATTTGAATATGTTGTGATTTCAAAATGGTGTAATGGTCTCGGATATTAAATCCCATTATGCGTAGGGATT
The DNA here is from genome assembly GCA_949130495.1 of Sambucus nigra. NCBI lineage: Eukaryota > Viridiplantae > Streptophyta > Magnoliopsida > Dipsacales > Adoxaceae > Sambucus > Sambucus nigra. Next base: position 493,006,313 of record OX422220.1, on the reverse strand, counting down.
TCATTATTATGAGTCGTATGTAATTGATTTACTAGTCAACAAAGAGTTAGTTGGTTTTTATATTTAACGATAGAGAAGTTATAACAAAAGAAGTGCATCATTTTATTCCCCGTTAAAGATTTGGGAGTTATACTCATAGTTGTGTGTCTGGGGACGGGATTTTGAGAACCCCGATCTTAGTTACGTGGTGTATATGGAATGTGATTACCATCAGTGTCAAGAGAAAGTGTCATTCGAAGGGAGTTCCTTGTTTAAGTTTCATTGCGGAAAAAAGTAACTTTGTTGGGAAACGAGAAGTGTAGGGGTACATACTATGGACAGGGCTTAACAGATTCCGATGACCAACAATGTTAGGTAGTAGTGTATCGGGGGGGTTCCTTGTTTGGATTTCTCTTTGCGAGACACCCCACGCATGAAACTTAGCGTAAGATTGGTAGTAAGGAGAAGTGTGGTCCTTCGTTCATGAATTGGATACCTCTATCGATACGGAGTATGTAGTTATAACGGGAAGTTATAAGGAGTAAATTATGTTGTAAGGCCATTAGAGCCAGTTGTTGGTAAATTACTATGTAAGTACTAATAATATTAGTTTTGGCACGACATATTGAGGGATGCATTGAGGATAAGGAGGATTTAGGGTTTGTAATTCAGAAGCGATTGAGAACGCCCTAGTGGTATAGCACCGTTGTATTTACAGTGACAATAAAGAGTTGGGATTTGTATGAATCGTATATGATGTTTAAAAACAGTATGGATGGGTTATAAGGGGCAAATACATCTGGATTTACTAAAGCGTAAATCAAAGGAAGAGGGAACATGGACGAATGAGATTTTTACTTATGAGATTAAATGTCATAAGATAAGGTGTAAGTGGATATCATGTGTAGTCAGTGTAGCACGTTCAAATTTGGAGATTTATTTTATTTTCGAGATAGTTGGATTGTTGTAATTATTTCGAGAGATTTGTTGTATTAAATTGAAGATAAGAATAGTGGTTTCTTGTTTTATTGTGGTATTTGGATGCTGTATACCTTGTTAATTGTGGATTAGTTTAGTCTATCGATAGTAGCGCATCGTTCTTTCTCCCCGAGCGGGCGGGGTGTTTTTCCCATCAATCGAATGTTGAGGGTAACTCAAGAGTAAATAAAATGAGGATGTCAATCAGGTATGAAGTCTAGTTATGTACAAAGTAGTGAAAAGGGGTAAAGTTCCAAACTTTTGGTATTCGTCGGGAGAATAAGATCATCAAGTATCTTCAAACGGGGGAAAGTTTATGTGAATATCAGCATTGAAAGAGGGATAGTAAGTAGTAGACCAGTTAGGGTTAGATGAACCACCAAATAATTTTGTACCAAGACGAAGATTCCAAGAATGGGAGGGTCAAGTGGAAAAAGTGAGAAATGGTTATGCGGTACATGGTCCAGAAGGAGAGAAATGGTTATATACTTGGGGTAATTTACACTATTAGATAGTGAACACGTCGGTACGTGGTTCGACGTAATACTATTTAGAACTGGGATGAAATCCCCGATATCCACATTCAAGTGCGGTGACAATAAGTAATGATAAATAACGATTCAAACTAAGGGTTGTATCACCTAAAACCCGAGGTGGAGGCACAAGGTGACTAACGACTGACGGATTGTATGAAAGAAATTTTGGATCCATTGCGATATTTTCAATTCCAAATCGGGTATAACTAGTGAGGTACATTGTAGACACGAGGAGCAGATATTACCAAATGATAGCGTTGAGGGAAAAGCACCCGTATATATTTACGGTGGACAAGGTACTTATAAAGGTTGGTGTAACACCAACAGGCTGAAGTGGTTTTCCCTTGTGTAAAGGTCACAACGTCGGGAATAGAGATTCAAAGAGTGGTCAAGAGTAGTCAGATGTGTTATTGATTCCATCCAGAATGGGTGTTTCATGTGTTGATAAACGCGGGAGTTAATGCGTGGTGAGGTGCGGACTCATAATGATATTAAGGCAGTATGGCCAATGATGTATAAGGTATTTTTACTAGAATGTTGTTTAATAAGAGCACAACGCGAAGTGCATTTATCGAGATTATTCTGATAAGGTATCAAGTATGTTAAACAAACTCATTGTGTAGCGAGGGTTTTAGTAATTTGGACTTCTTTTTATAATTGTTCTCAACACTGGAGGATACCTATTTTTCCAGGCGTACCTTACTTTTTCGAATTTCGGGACGAAATTCAGTTATTAGGGGGGGGAGTATGTAATACCCCGTATTTTCTGTGATATTTATTTTGGGGATTAATTGAATTAAATGTGTATTAATTTGGAAATTAATCCGGATAAAAATATTAACGAGATGTGAGTTAGTATTTGATTATAATATGTATATATGGCAATATATGAATATTGGAAATATTGAAATTATCGTGAGATTTAAATACGGCAATTTGGGAATTTTGTTGAGACGCGTGTGACCGTCGCGTCATGGTATATATTATTATATTTAAAAAGTGAATTTTAGTTCCATCACCCGTATGGTCATTTTTAGTGCGCCAACGCGTCCGGAAGGGTCAAAATAGTCTGAAAACACTAGTCGGGGGTTAAGTTTGGGTTCCGGGGCATTATTGGGCCATACCGGTAACTTATAGGGGCATTTTGGTAATTTTGTATTTTTGGGAATTAAAAGTGACGAAAATTGGAAATACAAATCTGACTTCTTCTTTAACCCACTTAACCCACTAACTACACTAAGAGACTTAATGGGCTACGTGAGAAGTTGAAATATAGTTCCAACTTACCAAAAACCAAACACACCTCCATCACCTCCATTGTTATCAACCTTGGGAAGAACTTGTAGAGAGAGAGAGAGAAGGAAGAGAATTCTGCAAAATAGAGAAGGAGAACAACTTAGCTTTCAAGATTCAACACCAAATTCAGAGAAAGATTAAGGCAAGTGGTTTAAATTCATTTGATTCAAGCTATGCTTTTCCATGTTTTGGAATTTTCGAAATTAATCTTGGGAGATGATTTAGACCCATAAATTGGAAGTTAAAAGCTTGGAATTATGTTAGGGATTGCATGTAGTAATATTCTGGACGAAATTTATGTTCTAAACAGAACCATTGATGATCTAAAAATGGAATTTAGAAGTATTTTATTGATGTTCTTGAATGAGAAAGAAATCTGGAAATCTTTATGTAGTTTTGATCTAAAACAATGCCTTTAAATGGTGAATTATGGGATTTAGAATGTTAATACTGTTTTAGGATGATAGTATGATGATATTGTAACCTTGTCTTAGAGTTTCATGCTTAAAAATGGTGTTTTTGGACGAATTGGTAACTGCAAAACGAAGCAGTCCGTAACCAAACCTGGTGCGTTCGATCGATCGATGTTCTTCAGTCGATCGATCGACCACCATCGATCGATCGAAGGAAAAGGTTGATCGATCGACCTTCCCAGAATGAGTAAAGTTTTTCCCTAATTAAATTTTAATGGTGTTAATCCTTGAATGATATTATTGGAGACTTTGTGAATACCCTTAACCTTAAGGAAGACCAGTAGGCATGATTATGAGATTGGACCTTAATTGGAATTCAATTTGAGGAATTATTTTAAATTAATGAAATTCGTTATGTTAGATAATATTTGGGTAAATAGTGAAATTTGAATAAATTGATGAAATAAGGTTTGGGGCAGAAGTAAAGACCTTAGGTGTAAAGGTGTTATATGTGAGAATAATGGGAACTTAATAGTCTATTTGAGATAGGTTTTAAGTTTAAGGAAACTAAGACGTGAGACGTATCGACAATTTAATTTCTATATTATCGGGATACTTGAAATATATGAATTTGGAATAATGGTATAATGATGTAGAGTATACCTTTATTAATATTGAGATACCTAAGATGTGTGAATGCTTAGTATATAATTTTATGTGTATGACATACCTACCATACTTTCTATCACGGGAGGTTTACGTTCGCTTAGGGCCTTCTTATCCTTGTGTTGCCCGGATTTAGATTGGTTACCTCGATGAACATAGGTCATTGAAGGACTTATTGAGATGTTAATAAGTTTTCTGATCGTGGGAGCGTAGGTATGTGCGTGACCCATGTGATGGTGACTGTGTTCGCCTCCATTATTTGTGATGTTGTTATCTGAACGATTCCTGAGAGATTCAGAATGCGTGATCCTTATGTATGTGATGTACCGGGATGGATAGCAGAGTATGTGTGTGCACCGCAGCTTAGCCTTTGGGTGCTTGTATTGTATATTTATGATGTGAAAATATATACGGTTAAATGAGAAGGAAGTTACTATGTTAATTGTGAGTATAGTTATGGTAATGTTATGAAAAGATAAAAAGGGAACTTTTATCAATAAATGGTTTTGTTAATAATTGGCAATCCGAGAATTAAAGTAGAACTCTCTATTTAATTGTTAAGATTGGAAATTGAACGTGAACCGAGTAGAAGTGTTAGAAACTCTTTAGAAGTAGATAGTTATGAGTTAACACATGAATGAGTACATGAACGTTAGGATTGCACAGTTAGACGAGAGGTGAGTAACTCATGTGAGAGCACGTCCTAACATGTATTTTGCATATACTGTTTTAAATGTTTTTAAAGCACTTGCAGGTTTTTAAAATATCTCCACATTCGCCCAGCCACAAGGACACCATGCATAGGATTCTCACTCAGATGACGAGCTGTAGCTACTTGTGGAAGCTACAGGGATTTGCTTTTAGACGCTTATATCATTTGGATTCCATACTCATCATTCCTCAGTTGTAGGGCATGTTGCCCAAATTCTATTAGAGACATTTCCATTTCATTTTTTCAGACTCTGGCATGTATTAATTCAGTATTTAGTATTTCCTTACTTATTTCAGTTGTGGGATTTGTTGTGAGGAGTCTTTCCTCCAGATTTATTTATAGCATGTGTTGGTTATTCTATTTACTTCATTATGGTGAATGGTGTTATTATTCTTCATTACACTTGTTGCATGTTAATCAGACTTAGATTAAAATTTGACACCTTACTTTTTAAATACTAGGTGGTTAGAAATAATAAAAATAATTTCGACAGTGATGCTATTAACTGATCCAACTTTGCATTTTGGAATTAATTTAATAAAGGAGTAGCTACCCGGTATTTAATTAGTCGGGGTGTCACATATTATTAGCTATGAAACTAGATATAGTGCTTTGTTATGATTTTTATTGGCATATGAAAGTACAATATATAGTACCAAAGTTACTATGGATGATTTATGTTCAGCTATTCTTTTAGTTATTTGCCCAGTGCTTTGTTTTTCATTAACAAACTTGGGTAACAAATTTAATTAAATGAGTTTCATTTTTTTGAATAACATTTCTTTAATTTCTACCTTTTTTTTTACTCAAGACAATTAAAATGGTTTTAAACTCTATAGTTGGGAAAAAAATTAATTAAAGTAACGTACAATTTATAATTTATACGATTGTTTTTTAAATGTTAATAACCATATTAAAACACATTTGTAAGTCATTTATAAAATGTTCAAATGTTTTAAAGATCTTTAATGCATAAAAGACGCGGGGCTCAAGGAGGCTTTACCACAACAGATAATAAGGATTTTTCGTGACTTTATTGTGATAGGTTAAAGGATGACTACTACCCTTCACCTGGCTCGAGTCAAAATGAAATCATCTTGGACTATTCGAGTTTTTAAAAAGAAATAACTATAGGCGTGTGAACAGGTATAATAATTTTGTGCAAGGATGACAATACAAATCGTATTTATTAAAAAAAATTATGTTTATAGTTATATATAAGGGTCAATTATTAAATAGTCCCTACTATAAATATATATTTTTTTAAAAGTACACATATTTTTAGTTTAACCCATTTAGTCCCTCAAGCACTCAATATCCTATTATTTTTAGAGGTCCGCGCCAGCGATACTCCCTCTCCAAAATATGTGGCAAAGGACTTTTTGAGGCAAAATAAAAAAGTTTGGACTAAATGGGTATTAAAAAATGTCCGAGGGACTATTTGGTATATGTCCCTATATATAAATGTATACATGGTATATGTAGTATATAGGCGTGTAAGAGGTCAGATGAGAAAATAGGAGAAATCTTTCATATATAACTATCCAAGTCAGTGAATTTTTTAAGGATAGGATTTACACGTGCGGAGCCTTATGGCAGTCGTTGTGTTTATTCATATTTTCATAGCTGTTACAAGGCTCAATAAAGGATGTTATCAGAGTACACGTGCAACTCACAATGTCAGTGAAGTTTGAAATGTTATAATAATAAAAAATACTATTTGCAAATTTAAACTAGATGTTCTTTAGACACAAATATACAATATTAAAATCGTAACCATGTCCTAAGCATTTACATTTACGAGTAAGTGTATCCTGGGATGACCAACAAGATGACCAACAATATTTACATTTGCACTACTGGCGACACGTAAATAAATTCATCACGGGAACAAATTTATCGACGTGCCATCGGTACGGGTACACCCTTTTGTGAATTTTAGTTACAAAGTTGCCTAAATATATTGAGAGAATGTAATATCAATATTAGAAGAGAATAGTTTATTTGGTCGGGAAAATAAAAAAAACATTCTTAAGCAACTTATAATAAGAAAAATAAAATTTTAGTTTGACGCTACGAGGAAACGACATGAAATACGAAAGACTTATAAATTTAAAGACCCATATATACTTCTAAATTTAAATTTAGAAATGATACGATAACACGACATGAAAGACGAAATAAGTGGGAGAAAATTTTTCACTCTTGGCATTTACACTGGTATGAATGTTCTATAATCGCATACAATCTGGAGCTAATTTTACATCGTGCCATCGGCACGGTTACACCCTAGTATATATATATATATATAAATATAAGAAGAGGTTGTTTTACTGTTCCAAAATATCAACGGTAGAGATCAAATTTTTTGAGATGATCTAAGGGTCTCAGATTGTTCCGTGTCACTATTTGTGCATTGTGACATGGAAAGAGGAGAAAAAAACCCTTGAACCCCAAATCGTTCCCCGACTCCCTCATTCACTTCCCTCTCACGCTACCTCCCATCTCTCACGTCCCTCTATGGTTCTCCACCGAATCTTCTTACGACTTTGAAGGTTTGGTTTACCACTCTGCAAATCATCGTCGGATCTAAGGTAACCCCCTCTCAAGGTATTTTCTAGATCACTACTCTGGTATCTATATTTTTTATCTGTGGGTTTTGTGATCTATGTAGGAGCAAAAATGTAAAACCCCCTCTCAAAGTATTTTTTTTATATCATTACTCTGTTTATCTCTCTCCGTTTCCTATTTCTAAGCTATTATCTTTCATTTGTAATTTGATTTTCGAGTTTACAAGTTTGGATATTTTTCATTTGCCATTTGATTTCTGCGTTTACAGGTTTGGAGATTTTTAGGATCTTTCCACCGATTTTAGAATGGCTCAGGAAGAATGGTGACTTTTATTGTTCGACAACATAAATGAGGCTTATTTTCACGTGATAACCACTGTCATCCACTGTTAACATAATCCACCATAACCATTAGTGTTTACTTGAAAATTTGAGATGATATCTAGTTTTTTTTTTTAATTTCAAAATTATTGAAATTTATAGATTCTTTGCAAATTTCTGTTGTATACCATCTTTGTGTGAGTATTTTTTTAATCTGAATCTTTGTATGTGTGTATATTCTAACTTCTTGGGTTTTTTAGGTTATCATGTTTGTGCAGATCTAGGTCTTTAATGAGTGAGGGAGATGCGACCCCATTTCTTCCGAGAAAAACTCATCAACCGAACCAATCCCCTCGGATTTTTATCACTGGGGCCAAAGCCAATCAAATCTTGGATGTGAAGGTTTAGTGAATTTCTCAGGTAAGTCTCTCTCAGTCTCAGCTCAGTTGTTCGTACTACTAACACCAAATCCGCCTATTTTTTTCTATAAGATGAGTTCTACCCCTACTCATATTTGTTTTATTTGTTTGAGAATGAATGCTAATGCTAAAAGAAAAACTAAGAAATAAGATGTAGAAGCGGAGGGAATCGATTAGCTCTTTCACGTATCTATTACAAAAGGATATGATATATTGTTTTTACTCGGGGACTTATTTTTCAGATTGATGTTGTAGGTTCAACTGAACCAGGACAAGAGAAATCCCTTAATTTTCTACCACTGTTTTTCAAGGTTAATGCATCTCCTCGAAGGTAAAACCCTTTATGATATGCATTTTTTGTCATCTTTTTATCTGTCATTTTATTTTTTGATGTTATTTAGTCTTCCATTGATTTGTCATTTTGTATAATGAAAGAGAACTACTTATAAGTTATGTTATTATCAATTTGTGGTTTCTTAGTTAATTTTTTCTAATATACTACTTTTTGTATAAGTTATGTTATTGGCAGCTGCACAATCTCAAAGAAACTTAATGGTCTTGCGACGACATCTTATTATTATATGTATCAATATGTTAGAGTGATTTATCGAACATTTATGATTCATCTGCTAAATTTCGGATGGTATCCAAATGATAATATTCAGGCTCATAATTTTTTTTATGTAATGATTATAAACCCCCAAACACCAAATGTTTTCATATATGGTTATCATTTTAGCAGCCTTGAAATTCTTTGTTAATTATGCAAAACGGGGTTTGGAATCATTGTGTTCCATTGATCAATACTTCGAGTTTGTGCATGTGCACGAGATCGATTATCTTCTTATATATGGTTCTCTGGAGATCAAATGATGTCAACATGGATATGTTGTCGTTGGTGCTACAGTTGTAGCTGTTAAATGGAAAATACGTGAACTATCGAGGGGTTCTCTAACCCCTAATAGTTCCAATATATGATCTTCATTGATCTCAGCGAGGCTGTTAGGCATCCGCCACCAATCCTCCCCCAATTCTCCAGTAATAAATAATATATCATGTTTTTTTTTTATGAATGCCCACTTTATATATATGTTTTATTATATGAATCATACATGTAATAAATATATTTAAGTGTGACTTTCCTTAACGCGTTTCTTCTAATAATTTTTCTATGGTCTTTGATTAACAAGTACTGCAAGAAAAAAAAACTATGCATATTGAGATATTATGAATCAGGGTTTGTAGGTTATGTGAAAGTAAACATATTTTAGTTTTTGGGATTTTCATGATGGCGACATGTATATCGTTGTATTTTACACCTTCAGATGCTCGAAATCCAATGGGAGTATTAATTTCTATTGGAAGGAGACTCGTAATTGAGAATCACTTAGCTAGAGTAGGAACATATTACTTATTAACTGTTATTGGAAGGAGTATTAATTATTATTACCTATTGCTATTGGAACCTCTCATTATGGAACATATTGGACCCTTTTACACTACTTAGTATAATCTTCGAACCCACCAAATATTATACTCCTCCATCTAGGGTTGTGTTTCGAATTGATCGGATCGGAATAGGGGTGTTCGAAAAAAAATTCAAAATTTCTTTTGTCTTAGTGGTATCGTGGAGAAATCCACCATGTTATATCTTATGTCTTAGTGGTATAGTCAAGAAATGCACCATGTTATATCTTATGTCTTACTGGTCTAAGTGGAGAATTCCACCAAATGTTGAATTCCCTATATAAGTAAGCTTTCATACAAGTTTGAAGGCAAGAGAAAAAAAAATACATATGCAATTCATCCTACATCTTCTTCATTTGTGTTCATACTTATTAAACTCCACATAATTATATTTCCATCCCCAACATATTTTTGGTATCAGAGCCACCCATCACTCTTGTCTTAACTCTTCAAAAATTTTAATTCATTCAAAAAATCTCATCCATGGCTTCATCCTCAAATTTCAATTTTTTAAAAAGTCCAATACCTATATTTGAAGGAGTTTGTGACAACCCGAATATAATTATGATAAATTATGTTTAAATCATGATTAGCTTATGTGATATGGATCATATGTTATTAGTATATATAATGTTAAGTCATTATGTTTAGTCTAATCCTACCTTCATAAAGCATGAAATATCGAATTCGTTACAAGTATGAAATTTTGAAGTTTTGGTAGGAATGTTCATGTTTAAGGATAGTTTTGAACAGTATAATATAATAATTACTTGAGGTATAAACTAAATAGTTGTATACATATGAGTTAGGTTTGTAACATAATAAACGGTGCATCAAACGGACATTCGAGTGAGAAGATATCATCTTTTTACGAACAGGGGGTAAAGTAGTCATTTAGCCTTAAATGATATGTTGTCTTATATGGCACCACATGTTATATTTTGATTGGACCATGATGGGGTGGCCTTATGACGACTTAAAACCCTTTAATTAAGCTCTCCCTTCACCATATTTCAGCTATGGAAGAGTTTTAACTTAAGGAAAGAGAGTTTTGAAGTCTAGGAAGAAAGTGTAAGGAGAAATTGAAGAAAAATTCATAGAAAATTACATAAAAGCCCCTAAGGAAGGGAATAAGAGCTGATTGAGCAAGTACCGGATAAAGGCAAGGGAAAATCCATTTAAACTGTCAATGTGAGTGTACTCACTGGTATGAGGTATTTGTATATCATTATGGAGATGATCTAAATATCACTCACATGTAAGATTTATTACACATGGTTACGGATAAGACGTGAATATCACTCACGGGTAAGATGTATTACACATGGTTATGGATACAATAAGAATATCTCATATTTGTAAGATGTATTACATATGGTTACGAATATGATCAAGAAAATATGGAATATGAAATTGTTCATTTCGCGTTATCGAAATTGGAGGTTACTTCCCGACCCGGAATGGGGAAGAATTGTCTATTACAGATAGGGGTTACTCCTCGACCAGGAATGGGGGAGAATTGTCTATTACAGACAGGGGTTACTCCTCTACTAGGAATGGGGGAGAATTGTCAATTCCAGGCAGGATATGTGAATCATGATTCGGATCAGTTGGGCCATTCTTTATGAATGGACCAGATAAGTAATACATAATTAATGGGTTGTATAAGTATATAATTAGTCGTTCTTTATGAATGATCCGGATAAGTATATAATTGGTCATTCTTTATAAATGAGTCGGATAAGTACATAGGTATTACCGCATGTAAATGATTTATTGCATTTAATTTTATGCAATAGTTTAGTAGTGATGCATTCATTGGTCTCTTCTTCTCATGGTTATTATGGTTATGTGTTTTAGGTAGCATGATGTCACTGCTAAATCTAGGAGGTCGGGTTGGCTTAGCAAAGGATGCATAAAACCATAATTTTGGTCAAATGAAAAAGGTGTAATTTATTTTTACTTATCCTTGAAGCAAGTTTGAATAAGCATAATCACTTTAAAATATGTGAAAAGTTTTGGCTTTATGTCTTCATGTTGTTAACGGAAAAGAATACTCTTGAAGATGGTTTGGTTAACGTAATTATGATTTGACTCACTTTGACTTTCAAACTCAATTATAAGTAATTGGGTTGGGGTGTGTTAACTTTGGTATCAGAGCCTAGGTTTTAGAGGTTCTGGGGTGAGGAGCACCTAGATTTGGCAGTGGAAGTAGAAATTGTTTTGAGTCATAAGCAAATTGGCTTTATTGATAACATATGTTAGTTATACATATATATTGTTGTATGGGATATTAAATGTAAGGATCTTGCAGGAAAGGAAATGAGATGTTAAGGTTTATTCGGGGATGACAGCGAATACATGTAATTTAATTTGAATCATTGCATTGTTTTATTTGTGGTATCGACAAACATGTAATTAAAGGAAAGTTTTTAAAGACAAAATGTGGTATACGAATACTGTGAAGTATTGGAAGTAATCTCTTCTTATACTGGAATATGTAGACTTGAGTTGTGTCAGTTATTAAACCATGGTTTGGTGTGTGCCCATTTATTTGGGAGAGCGAGGTACGGGAACCCATATTCTGTTAAAGGACGAGATAGTAAATTGTTAAAGTGTGAATAAAATGAAGATTCACATGGTAAAGGTGAAGTGAGAGGATTAATAGTTGTATATGTTTAATTTTAATATGTGAGATGGTCTGAAATTCTATTACTAGTCAATATATAATAATTGATTCGAATATGGGTTCATACTGAATTATGATAAGTACAAGAAAAGAGTGATAAGAGTTAAGATGTATTTTTTTAATAGTATGAGTATAGGTAGTAAATATTACTCTTGGAATGTTTTGAAATGCTTATATGAATAGTAAATTTAAGATGAGGTGTTAAAGAGTTGGAAGTTTAAAAATATTGGGGAGCCATTTTAAGTGTATGTGTTGTTTATGAGTATGGGAAAGATGATAATTGGGTTAGAATATCGACAACTGGTTTGTGTTGATATTTGGTTGTATTTGTCATTGTATGTACGTGTTATCACTAAGTGTATGACATATAATGAATATTATTGACATTATATGGAGTCACCAAGAAGTATGTGTAAGGATAAGATGTTATGTGAGATACCATAATAGGATACATTAAGGTATTTGTTGAAGTTATTTAAAAGAAATACGACATATAATAGTTAAGATAAGTATTATGGGGTTGGTATGTGTGGTTAAAGTTTTCAGTGGTGATGTTATGTTTAATGTCCCTGTTACCAAACTGGCAAGGTGAGTATATTAATAATGTTGCATAAGACTATAATGTTAATAAGGATTGGAGTAGGATTATGATTGTAAAGTTATTATGCTAGATAAATGACTTGTTAAAGTCGTTGTATGTTTAGTTAAAGAATAATCATATGATACTAAAAAGGGGAATATAGTGAGAAGTTATATTGAGTTCATAGTGCATGACTGCACAATATACATGAACGTGACTATGAAAGATTGGTTAAGAATAAACATTTAGCGAAAGATTGTACAATTTTGATACAGGAAAAGTACTGAGGATATATTTAAATTAAGAAATCGTAAGGAAGAGATTTAACATACTCTTAAACATCAGAAATGATATGGATAGTAGTTAAAGTCAAACACGTTTATTTGCTGTTGAACGGAAGATGGAAATATGACGTGTAATAAGCCAATATGGTAATATGATATCTATGAATTGAAATATTACACAATGATAAGGATAAACTATAGGAATGAAGGAAGAAAGGTAAAGAATGAAACTAGGTTGTTAAGAATATTCACTCATTGTGAATATACGATGATATAACTGATAATCTAATATGTGTGATTGTTTGACATACGTATATAAAGGTATGAAGTAATATATGAGTTGGGGTTTGGTTTTCATTAATAATAACTCATTAGAAGATTATTCTTAAGGGTAATGATGAGGATACTGAAGTTATTATGAAAGAAGATGTGTCGTACATCAAGGAACAAATTGAAATACTTGGTCGTAAGGAGCAAGTATTAGGGAATAAAGTAGTTTCGTAGTTAAAGTGTTGTGGAGGATACATAAAATTAAATAAGAAATATGGGAATGGGAATATAGAATGATAAAATAATAACCCCAATTGTTTGATAAGTGAAATTCATCCTGAATTTCGAGGACGAAATTTTCTAAGAGGGGAAGGTTGTAACAACCCGAATATAATTATGATAAATTATGTTTAAATAATGATTAGCTTATGTGATATGGATAATATGTTATTAGTATATATAATGTTAAGTCATTATGTTTAGTCTAATCCTACCTTCATAAAGCATGAAATATCGAATTAGTTACAAGTATGAAATTTTGATGTTTCGGTAGGAATGTTAATGTTTAAGGCTAGTTTTGAATAGTATAATATAATAATTGACTTGAAGTATAAACTAGATAGTTGTATACATATGACTTAGGTTTGTAACACAATAAACGGTGCATCAAACGGACATTTGAGTGCGAAGATATCATCTTTTTACGAACAGGGGGTAAAGTAGTCATTTAGCCTTAAATGATATGTTGTCTTATATGGCACCACATGTTATATTTTGATTGGACCAAGATGGGGTGGCCTTATGACGACTTAAAACCCTTTAATTAAGCTCTCCCTTCACCATATTTCAGACATGGAAGAGTTTTAACTTAAGGAAAGAGAGTTTTGAAGTCTAGGAAAAAAGTGTAAGGAGAAATTGAAGAAAAATTCATAGAAAATTACATAAAAGCCCCTAAGGAAGGGAATAAGAGCTGATTGAGCAAGTACCGGATAAAGGCAAGGGAAAATCCAGTTAAACTGTCAATGTGAGTGTACTCACTGGTATGAGGTATTTGTATATCGTTATGGAGATGATCTAAATATCACTCACATGTAAGATTTATTACACATGGTTACAGATAAGACATGAATATCACTCACGGGTAAGATGTATTACACATGGTTATGGATACAATATGAATATCTCTTATTGGTAAGATGTATTACACATGGTTACGAATATGATCAAGAAAATATGGAATATGAAATTTTTCATTTCGCGTTACCGAAATGGGAGGTTACTTCCCGACCCGGAATGGGGAAGAATTTTCTATTACAGAGAGGGGTTACTCCTCGACCAAGAATGGGGGAGAATTGTCTATTACAGACATGGGTTATTCCTCGACTAGGAATGGGGGAGAATTGTCTATTGCATACAGGATATGTGAATCATGATTCGGATCAGTTGGGCCCTTCTTTATGAATGGAATAGATAAGTAATACATAATTAATGGGTTGTATAAGTATATAATTAGTCATTCTTTATGAATGATCCGAATAAGTATATAATTGGTCATTCTATATAAATGAGTCGGATAAGTACATAGGTATTACCACATGTAAATGATTTATTGCATTTAATTTTATGCAATAGTTTAGTAGTGATGCATTCATTGGGCTCTTTTGCTCATGGTTATTATGGTTATGTGTTTCAGGTAGCATGATGTCACTGCCAAATCTAGGAGGTCGGGTTGGCTTAGCAAAGGATGCATAAAACCATAATTTTGGTCAAATGAAAAAGGGGTAATTTAATTTTACTTATCCTTGAACCAAGATTGAATAAGCATAATCACTTTAAAATATGTGAAAAGTTTTGGCTTTATGTCTTCACGCTGTTAACGAAAAAGAATACTCTTGAAGATGGTTTGGTTAAAGTAATTATGATTTGACTCACTTTAACTTTCAAACTTAATTATAAGTAACTGGGTTGGGGTGTGTCAGAGAAAGTTATGACTACTAGAATATTCAAATGAAGACCCTCTTTATTTCTGAAGATTTGGGGGAAATAATGGAGGAATGTTTTGATCCGACACAAAATCTTGAAGAAATCGCAACATGGGCACAAGCACAGAAAATGGAGTACAAAGAAAACAAGAGGAAGGATGCAAAAGCACCGCTCTTTATTCAGCAAGGGGTAAGAAAATATATTTTTCCTAAAATCTTGGGTGCAAAAAATTCAAAGGACGCTTGGGAACTTTTAAAAAATGAGTTTTAAGGGTCAGAAAAAGTTATTTCCATTAAACTTAAATATATTTGGCGAGAGTTTGATAATCTAGCGATGAATGAAAAAGAAAATATCAAAGCATTCTCTTCAAGAGTTGCAGAAATTAAGAATCAAATAAGAAGTTATGGAGATAAAATAGAAGACAAAAAAATTATTGAAAAAAATTTAAGAAGCTTGCCCGAAAAATATGATCATGTTGTTGCTGCAATTGAAGAATCAAAAAATTTATCAACACTCGGCCTTGTTGAGTTTATGGGTTCACTTGAAGCCCATGAGAAAAGAATAACCAGATTTTCAGGTTCTAATGTTGACCAAGCTTTCCAGTCAAAACTCAACATATCAGAAAGAAGGACATCAGAATATCAAGGCAACAACTCGTTTCAGTACGGTCAAAACAAGGAAGAGGACAACGAGGAAGAAGATGCCAAAATTTCGCAAATCGTGGTCGAGGTAGAGGAAAAAATACTGTCACCAATCGAAATAATGGCGATAATTTCAAAACTGGTTATGGTTCTACAAGCTTCAACCATCAAACTAAAGTCGGATATTTTAAATCTGATTCTTCATGCTTTGTTTGCCATAAATCTGGACATGAATCCATAGATTGCAAATATAAGTGTACAAGATTCAAAATTCCAAACCACTCACAAAGAGATTGCTGGTTTCAACAAAATGGTGATAAAAAGGAAGTAAATTTTTCTGATGAAAATACTACTAAACAATTATTTTATTCATGCATGAGTTCACAACATAACTCACCGAACACGTGGTACTTGGACAGCGGGTGCAGTAATCACATGACCGGGATAATTTTGTCAAATTAGAAGACCATATTTCTTCTCAAGTAAAATTAGGAGATGGAAAGCTACAACCCATTGAAGGAAAAGGAATTGTAGTTGTTCAGACAAGGGAAGGTAACACTAAATTCATTCATGATGTTTTATATGTTCCTGCTTTGACTTAAAATTTACTTAGTGTTGGTCAATTAATTCAAATTGGAGACTCAGTAAATTTTGAGAGGGAAGAATGAAAAATCAGTGACCATAATAAAACACTCATTATGAAAGTAAAAATGGCACCAAATAAAGTTTTTCCCTTTGTCATGACACTTGATGAAAAGATTGTCTTAAAAGAGGAAAAAATTGATGACTCGCTACTATGGCATTTGAGATATGGACACTTGAACTACAAAGGACTAAAATTGTTAAAATAAAAAAATATGGTCTTCGGCTTCCCCAAAATTAAAGAAGAGGATAAAATTTGTGAAGGGTGTATATATGGTAAAATGCATAGACTACCATTCCCTAAAACTTCCTGAAGAGCAAAATATCCTCTTGAACTGGTACATGCAGACATATGTGGAACTACATGAACTCCATCATTTCAAAACAAAAAATATTTTCTTCTCTTTATTGATGATTTTAGTAGGATGATGTGGGTTTACTTTCTCGAGCAAAATTCAGAAGCTTTCTCAACCTTACTGGAGTTCAAACAAATGGCGGAACGACAAAGCGGCTACCCATTAAAGACTCTCCGAACTGATCGTGGTAGAGAATTCATGGATTATTGCAAAAATGAAGGGATCAAACGACAGCTGACAGTTCGCTATACTCCTCAGCAAAATGGTGTAGCAGAATGAAAAAATCATACCATTGTTGAGATGGCACGAAGCATGTTGACAGCAAAAGGACTCCCTAACAGTTTCTGGGCAGAAGAAGTCAACAACACGGTTTATATCCTCAATCGTTCTCCAAGAAAAGGAGTTCTCAACTAAACTCCTTATGAAGCTTAGCACGGGCGCAAATCAGATGTTAACTTCTTCAAAAAATTTGGATGCATCGCCTATTCTCTCATTCCTTCACAAAAAAGGGAAAAATTTGATGAAAATGGAGAGAAATATATCTTCATCGGTTATAGTGAAGAATCAAAAGCCTACCGTCTTTTCAATACAAAATCCAACTAGTTAGTGATTTCAAGAGACATCGAATTTGATGAAACAAAAGGCTGGGAATGGGAAAATCAAATGTCTCAA
This sequence comes from Sambucus nigra, assembly GCA_949130495.1. Classification (NCBI taxonomy): domain Eukaryota; kingdom Viridiplantae; phylum Streptophyta; class Magnoliopsida; order Dipsacales; family Adoxaceae; genus Sambucus; species Sambucus nigra. The sequence continues at coordinate 492,988,839 of OX422220.1, read as the reverse complement.
GAGGCAAATCTTTCGAAGATAGTTTAGAAAAAGATCTAGCCGAGCCAACTTCACCGCAAATTCCAAACTCATCACCATCAAATCAAAATACTTTTGATGGCACTGATCCAAAAAGTGATTAATATTTTGAGTCATCATTTTGAAAGGTACACTCATTAAGAGATGTTTACGATTCATGTAATGTTGCATTTTCTCTTGTGAGCCACAAAAATTTGAAGAAGTTAAAAACCAAGTATGGCAAAAAGCAATGAATGACGAAATCGAAACGATCGAGAAAAATTATACTTGGGAACTTGTAGATTAACCCAAATAAAAATATGCTGTTGGACTAAAGTGGATCTACAAAACAAAGGTCAACAAAGATGCCTCATTTCAGAAGTGCAAATCCCATCTTGTAGCAAAAGGCTATTCACAATAGTCTGGAATAGACTTCAATGAAACCTTTGCACCAGTTGCTCGCATGGAAACAATTCGCACAATTTTGGCATTAGCAGCACAATAAGAATTGCAAGTCCTAGATGTAAAATGAGCTTTCTTGAATGGTGAACTTGAAGAAGAAGTCTATGTGGATCAACATCAAGGCTACGTAGTGGAAGGAAAAGAAAATAAGGTGTACCAACTTAAAAAAGAATTTTATGGCCTAAAGCAAGAATCACGAGCATGGGATAGCAAAATTGACAGTTACTGCCTATAAAATGGCTTTCAAAGAAGCCCAAATGAACCGTCCTTATATGTCAAAACGAGAGGTACAAATGATTTCATTATTGTCTGCCTTTATGTTGATGATTTGATATACACTGGTACTAATCCAATGATGATGGAAGAATTTAAAAAGGCTATGATGAACGAATGTGAGATGACAGATCTGGGTCTCATGAAATATTTTCTTGGCATCCAAGTGAGAAAGTCAAAAGGTGAAGTATTTATTTCACAAGAAAAGTACAGTAAAGATTTGTTAAAAAAATTCAACATGTCAAAGTGCAAGCCAGTAACAACTCCAATGGCGGTGAATGAAAAGTTCCAACAAAAAGATGGTGCACAGAAAGTCCAAGCATCACTTTACCGCAGCCTAGTCGGCTCATTGATGTATCTCAACAACACAAGTCCTGATATTATTCATCCTATCAGCATGATCTCCTGATTCATGAATGATCCAAGCTTAGTTCCTTATTCCGCGGCAAAGCGAATACTACGATATTTACAAGGTTCGAAAACTTTTGGAATTAAATATGTCAAAGAAATTAATTGTAATCTTGTTGGTTATACCGACAGTGATTGGGCAGGATCCATTGATGATAGGAAAAGAACACCGAGTTATTTATTTTGCATGGGCATAAAACCAATTGCTTGGTCCTCCAAAAAGCAAAGGACTGTGGCCCTCTCTTCAACGGAAGTAGAGTATATTGCAACTACTCATGCATCTTGTGAAGCAATCTGGTTAATAAGATTTTTCATGGATCTCAAACAAGAACAAAAGAATCCCACAATTATCTACTGTGATAACATGTCTGCTATTGCTATGAAAAAAAATCCAGTTTTTCATGCTAGAACGAAACACATTCAACTCCGTTGTTATTTTATCAGAAGTTTGGTTAATAAAGAAGAAATTCAAATGACTTTTCTCAACACCAACGAGCAATTGACCGATAGCTTCACGAAACCAGTCTCTTCGAAAAAATTGGAGCAATTCAAAAAATTCACAAAAATTGCAAATTAAGAAGGGGTGTCAAAAGTAATGTGCAATTGAATTACCAACTAGTGGATGAATAATTCATGACTAAGTGGATGCATCATCATCTCTCAACTAAGGAGATAAAATGTTTAGCTTTTGTCTTAGTGGTATAGTGGAGAAACCCACCATGTTATATCTTATGTCTTAGTGGTATAGTGGAGAAATCAACCATGTTATATCTTATGTCTTAGTCGTCTAAGTGGAGAATTCCACCAAATGTTGTATTCCCTATATAAGTAAGCTTTCATACTAGTTTGAAGACAAGAGAAAAAAAATGCATATGCAATTCATCCTACATCTTCTTCATTTATCTTCATACTTATTAAATTCCGCGTAATTATATTTCCAACCCCAGCAATTTCTTCGATACAACTAATCTCAATCAATAGGATCCTACTGGACAGTTCGTTCTGTAGGAACTGATCTGATGCGTATTGCGATTCAAACTCTATTTACCAGACGTATGCTAGGTTTTCATCACAGGACAGATCACTGTTTCCTGTCTAAATTTCTAAGAAAAAAATGAAATTTGTGGTAACAACAACTTTTTATCCCTTAAAAGTTCTATATATATATTGGGTCATGATGGACAACGTGTTGCTGTCTGGAATTTAAAAACCTTTTAATCTATTATGTAGAATGAAATTTAGTTTTCTGATAGTTTAAAGTTAGTCGATACTTTCATAAACTTCTCCGCACATTGGAGATACTCTAACGGAACAAGATACCGATGATGTTAATTAGCTAAAATTGAATTACTAAAATCCTTGGTGTTTTGGTGGATTACTAGTGGCATCATCATCATAATGGTGCGAATATATATTCAATAATATGGTTAGACATTGTATCCCTCGTTATAACTGTGTGTCTTTCCCATCATGCAACTAGAGAGAAAATAATCATGTGATCAGATACAAATGCACTATTATGACAAAGCTGTTACAACTGTTGAATATTTTCTCCTGATGTGGAGAGTTTTGATAGATGGCGAGGTTGGCATCTACAACAGATGAACACATTTATGCACACACAGACTCATATATCTAGAAGCTGCTATCGTTTAGTTACCCCACCCCACCCCACCTTCCCTTTTTCCAGTTTTAAATTTCTTTTTAATTCTAGTGAAGGAGCTTTTCAAATTGTAAATGAATTATAATTTTGAGGAAACATGACGCTTTTCAAATTCCCTCCTAAAAAAAATTCGAATTCCATCAAATCGGGGGACGGTATTTGATACATTTGAAGTGGATGAATATGTTGGAGATAGTGGAGAGCATCTGTAGCCGCCGCTAGAGGAAGGTTCATAACTCAAGTAGTGAAGAAGTGGCTAATCCAAAACATCATCCCCAATTTCATAGAGTTGAAATGGCTACTCAAGAACAAGAACAACCCTATTACTGGTTCCCTTAAATAATGCCTCTGCATCATTCTCAAGGACTACAAGAGTGAGATTGACCATATATATGTTACGTCTACTACTTTTTGATTAAAAATAGTACATAATTATTAACGAAATAATTATTACAGAATTAAAACGAAATTACAGAAATGATAATAACTTACTTGATATTGCAGAATTAGTAACATAAATAAAGAAGATAAATTCAAGCCCTGTAGAACACTCTCCTTATAGAAAATTTATTCCTTCCAATGTGCTCCAATGCTATTGAATAATTGGCTCCCAAGACAGAACAAATTTCTCGAATTAATTATGTAGCACGACAATAATCAATTCCAACAAACACAAATATGTGTTAATACTCAACCGAAATAGTAATACGATATGTAGAAATGAAAAAAATATTTTTCTGGATGAAGGATATAATGGAGTAGAATTTTTGGAATTTTTCTAGAGGAGTTAAGTTGATAGCAACAAAAACTGGAGGGGCTGGTTTTTATTTATAGCCTTGGTTTTGACTGTTGGTAACAGTCAAAATGTTTTTGACTGTCAACTAATAGTTAATTAACTGCTCACTGTTGGCATTTAATTAATTTCTTAGTTAATTAATTAAACTAAACCCCAAAAGTTAATTAAATACGACCCAAAAATATAAGAGATTTTTATAAGCCCAAGCCCAAATAGAGCAGACCGGACGGACGACGCGCGCGTGTGGGCTTTTAGCCTAAACTCAACACATGTATAGTGTAGGACATCTCCCCTTCAAAGAGTTAGGATACCCCAAAGGCATCTGAGACTTAGTCCATACTTGGGGTGTTATTAATTCATCAACTTTTCACTACTTTTCCATTGTGGGAGAAAAGTTAAAACATACCCAATTCACTAACTTTCAATAATTTTTTTAGTCACTTTGGGGACATATTTATCACTCATAACTTAATGGAATTGGATATGTGGATATACAACGTCAATCTTCTTATGGAGGAGAACGCATTCGTATATGGTCCCATAATTATCGTAGTGTGGGTCCCACATATATTTGAGCTCAAAGTTGCTCATAATTCTATCCCAAAAAATATGGACTGCTTTTTAAGTCCAACTTTAAGTCCAATTTTCCAACAATCCCCCACATGAATGATATATCTCTATAAATAAAAACATAACAAATGATAATGCAGATGCGGACACACATTGAGTAAAACTGAAGATTCATTGCATCGGGAGAAGAAACCTAGTGGACTTGAACTTACCTTAATGATATACCATCGGATTTACTTGGTTAATCAGTAGACTTCACGTCTTTGAACCGTCAACATTTTTTTAAACCTATACAACAGTATTCACACAATAATTCTTCAACACAGTTTGTTCTCACATTTGTGTTCATTTTAGCCATGAACACCACTTGGTTCCGTGAGTATTTTAGATAATTTACCTTTTATTATTCTCATAGAACTGTCCCTCTTCTTACTCATGTAGGTGACTTCCGTAAAGAGTATCCTGTAATAACCCACTTAGACATTCTAAGATATAGATGTCATTAAAAGCATAACTTATCCTAATTTTGCGGCAGATGTGCACTATTTCATATTTGGAATGGATAGGACTAAATATCCTCGAGTGATTTTTAAATACAATGTAGTTCAGTTTTCCCATTGAACCGAGATCTTTGAATCTCCAGTCAGCTAGGTTGGGTTTCCATTATATTGATTCTTTTCTATTTATAGGTTTTAGACCCATTCCTATCAATGATCTTTCAACTTGCTCTCTGTTTAAGCCTTTAGTTAGTGGATCCATAATATTGTCTTTTGACTTTACATAGTCAATTAAGATAATTCCATTTGACAGAAGTTGTCTAACGGTATTATGTCTACGATGAATATGTCGTGACTTTCCGTTATACATGTGATTATGTTCCCTTCCAATCGTCGATTGACAATCACAATATATACATATTGCGGGCACAGGTTTCGATCAATTTGAAACATCCTCTAAGAAATTTTTAAGTCATTCAGCTTCTTCTCCAGCTTTGTCTAGTGCAATGAATTCGGATTCCATTGTCGATCTAGCAATGCCTGTTTGTTTTGAGGATTTCCAAGATACGGCTGCACCTCCAAGGGCAAACACATACCCACTCATAGACTTAGAGTCTTTTGTATTGGATATCCAATTTTCCTTGAAATGTCCTTCAAGAAAAGTTGGGTATTTAGAGTAGTGCAGTCCATAGTTTTGAGTGTATTTTAAATGACCTAAAACTCTCAATATTGCCTTCCAGTGATATCTCCCTGGATTACTCGTAAATTTTCTTAGCTTACTTATAGAGTATGCAATGTCCGGTCGTGTACAGTTCATGATATACATTAAATTACCCATAATATGAGCATATTTTAGTTGAGATATGCTTTCACCATTATTTCTTGTTAGATGTAAATTTACATCTACAAGTGTCATGGTAGGATTGATATCATACTTCTTGAATTTTTCAAGTACTTTCTCTATATAATGAGATTCAGATAATATAAGTCCATCCGATGTTTTAGAAATTTTAATTCCTAATATAACATCGGTAATACCCAAATCTTTCATGTCAAATCGAGTGGTCAACATTTGTTTTGTAGTTTTTGACAATTTTGAGGTTACTACCCATGATAAGCATATCATAAACATAGAGGCATACAATGACATATCCATTTTGAATGTATTTAAAATAAACATATCTATCGCATTTATTAATTTTGAAGCCATTTGATAACATTGCTTTATCGAATTCTTCATGACATTGTTTGGGTGCTTGTTTTAATCCATAAAGTGATTTAACAAGCTTACATACTTTTCCTTTATGTCTGAGAGCCTTGAACCCTTCAGGTTGCTCCATATAAATTTCCTCGTCTAGTTCACCGTTTAAGAATGTTGTTTGTACATCCATTTGATGTATTTCAAGTCCATTAATATCTGCTAATTCTATTAACATTCGAATGGACATAATTCTTGTTACTACTGAATATGTATTGAAGTAATCTAACCCTTCCTTTTGCCTATAGCCTTTAGCTACAATTCTAGCTTTATATTTATCAATTGATCCATCTGCCTTCAATTTCTTTTTGAAGATCCATTTATAACCTAACGGTTTTGAACCTGGTGGAAGATCTACTAGTTCCCATGTGTGATTTTTTAATATGGATTAAATTTCACTATTAATTTCTTCTTTCCAATTAGAAGCATCGGGAAGGATATAGGTTCATTTTATAGCAGATATGTTAGAAAATATGGACCGAAAGAAGTCGAGGTTCTTGCTCTTTTACAATGTCTTAGTTCATCCTCAATTGTTTCAATAGGTTGATGAGTACAATTTGTAGTAGCTTAATTTGTCCTTTTAGACGGACCAGATTCTCGGGTCATGTTATATGGGAATTCATTTTCAAAAAATGAAGCGTCCCTCGATTCAATAACCGTATTTACATGAATATCCAAAATCTCAGATTTAAGAACTAAGAAACACTATGCACTACTATTAGTAGCATAACCAATGAATACACAATCAACAGTCTTTGGCCCTATTTTTACCTTTTTAGGTTTAGGAACCATTACTTTGGCTAAGCACCCCCACACTCATAAATATTTATAGCAAGGCCTTCGACCTTTCCATAACTCAAAAGGCATCTTATGAGTTTTCTTGTGTGGTACTTTGTTAAGAATATAATTAGAAGATAATAAGGCTTCCCCCCACAAGTTCTGGGGACCTCCTGAACTTATCAACATAGAGTTCATCATCTCCTTGAATGTACGGTTTTTTCGTTCAACAATACCATTCTATTGAGGAGAATAAGGAGTGGTGGTTTGATGAAGAATTTCCTTTTAAGAACAAAATTTCTCAAATGAATATTCATATTCACCCCCTTTATCACTCCTAATAGCCTTCATTTTTTTTATTAATTGATTATCAACTTCCTTCTTATATTGTTTAAATGGATTAATAGCCTCATTTTTACTATGTAATAAATATGCGTAGCAATATTTTGTGCAATCACCAATAAAAGTAATAAAATACATTTTACAACCTCTAGTTTGTACAAATTTTAAATCACAAATATTTGTGTGAATTAAATCTTGTGGTTCGGTGACCCTTTCAATAGAATGAAAAGGTAATCTAGATAAATTTGATTCCACACAAATATCAAATTTATGATTTTTGTCAATATTAGATTTTGGAAAAAAAATCCAAGTTAATTAATCTACGCAAGGTATCAAAATTAACATGTCCTAATCTAGAATGCCAAATATTATAAGACTCAATCAAATAAGTAGAACTAGGAATTCATTCATAGGGGATGCCTTAGGCATCAATGTCATTACATTCATTTTAAAGATCCCCTCAGATAGGTAGCCCTTTCCCACATACACATCATTTTTAGACAATACAAATTTATCAGAAACAAACACAAACTTAAACCCATTCTTGCTTAGAAGTGATCCGAAAATCAGATTTTTCTGGATGTGAGGCAGATGCAGCACATTTTGAAAGGTAAGCTCTTTTCCCGAGGTCATATTCAAAGTAACATTTCCTTGTCCCACATCTTTAGAACTTGAATAGTTTCCCTTAAATAGAGTCCCCTCATTTTCTAAATCTTTATAATTAGTGAACATCCATTTGTTTGCACAAATTTTGGGAGTAGCCCTAGTATCCACCCACAATTCCTTGGTATTTCATACCAAGTTACATTCAGAGAGAACAACAGAAAGATTTAAGTCTGCGATACCATAAGAAATGTTCTCACCCTCCATGACATTTGCTTGAGCATTTTTCTTCTTAGCGTTCTTTGGTTTACGACACTCGCTTGAGCGGTGTCCTAGCTTGCCGCAATTGTAGCATTTGCCTTTGAACTTCTTTATTTTCTTAGATGTTCCTTACCTATCACGCTTAAGTTTGGATTTAGTACCTTCCACCACATAAGCATTGGACTCCATGATGTTCTTTCCACTTTTCTTTTGAGATTCACGGTTGTCTTTTTCAATCCGCAGTCGAACTACTAATTCTTCAAGATTCATCTCCTCGCGCTTGTGCTTGATATAATTTTTGAACAAATTCCAAGATGGAGGAAAATTTTCAATTATTTCAACCACCTGAAATGTGTCACTGACTGACATTCCTTCAGTATGAATGTCATGAAGAATAACCTGAAGTTTTTGAACTTGTGCAATAACCGGCTTGGAGTCAATCATTTTGAAGTCTAGAAAACGACCCACGATGAATTTCTTCATACCAGCGTCTTCAGTTTTGTACTTCTTCTCCAAAGAATTCCATAATTCTTTTGCGGTTTTCATAGTGCTATACACGTGATGCAATGACTTGTCCAAGTACGTCAGGATGTAGTTACAACACAGATAATCCGAATATTTTCATGCTTCAACAGCAGCAACGTTTTTAGTCTCGTCGCCTTCTTTCAAAGGTGGGAAATCCTCATACGCGAACCTTGCCAATTCGAAAGTCGTGAGATAAAAGTACATATGTCCTTGCCAACGTTTCAAATCAACCCCGGTAATTTTTTTCGATTTCTCCCCATATGGCATTATTACGGGGGTAACAAAAGGAACATGTGTCACATTCATCGTAACTGGAATGTTCACGGTAGGTGGTGGAACGATGATTGCATTTTCTAATTCCATGTCTATTACAAAAACATAATTTTCTATCAATGATAGTATTCATTTGTAATAAAATTATCAAAACAAAATACAAAATTCTGTACACCAATTTTCTCCAAATATAATTAAGATTAACTGAATTCTAACAAGAATTTTAAATAATTTCGAAATTATATAATATAGAATAAAGTCAAATTTCCACACAATATTTAGAATTCCATATCACAGAATTAGACTAAATTATTAAACACTAGTTTATATTAGTCTAAGTTAAACAAGAAAAATCTGTGTCACACTGTTTTCAATATTTTAAAAAAAATCTGTACAAAACAGAATTATAATTTTAAGATTATAAATCTTATATAAACAAATTTAACAAAAAAATACAAATAAAATTTTTATTTTCTAAAGGAGAATATAGAAACAATATAGAAATTAATTTTCTGTAACACTAACTTTTTTAATAAATTTCTTTAATAAAATAATATTTTTATTGAAATTTTCTGTAAAAACAGATTTATTTTCTATGAATAAAATTCTGTAATTAAAATTTTTTGTACACTATACAAAACAGTTGAACAAAAAGAAAAAAATTTCCTTAAGATTGTTAAGTCTGCTATTTTAAGATTAAAAATAGTACAAAATTATTAACGAAATAATTATTGCAGAATTAAAATAAAATTACATAAATGAGATTAACTTACTTGATATTGCAGAATTAGTAATAGAAATAAAGAAGATAAATCTGAGTAATTGCCTCCCAAGATAGAACGGATTTCTCGAATTAATTATGTAGCACAACAATAATCAATTCCAATGAACACAAACATGTGTTAATACTTAACCGAAATAGTAATACGATATGTTGAAATGAGGAAAATATTTTTCTGGATGAATGAAATAATGCACTAGGATTTTATAAGCCCAAGCCCGAACCAAACCGTACCAAGCCGAGCCGGTCTGACGGATGGTGCCCGCTTGTGCGTGTGGGATTTTGGCCTAAACCTAACACATGCATAATGTTGGCCATCTCCCCTTCAAAGAGTTGGGATACCCCAAAGGCATCCAAGCCTTTGTCCATACTTGGGGTGTTTTTATCTCATCAACTTTCCACTACTCTTGCAATGTGGGACAAGAGTTGAAACATACCCAATTCATTAAATTTCACTTTCTTTTGAGTCACTTTGGGGACATATTTATCATTCATAACTTAATGGAACTAGATGTGTGCATATACTACATTAATCTCCTTGCAGAGGAGAATGCATTCTTATATGATCCCATAATTATCGTAGTGTGGGTGCCATATAAATTTGAGCTCAAAGTTTCTCATAATTCTGTCCCAAAAAATCTGGACAGCTTTTGAAGTCCAACATTAAGTCCAATTTTACAACAATATATAAGTCGCCAATAAGAAGCTCCATAAAGATCTCGTTTACGACATGCAAAAGTACGAATCAGTGAAGGCCAAATCAACTGCTGCTGAGGTTGTTACAAGTGTGCAGAGAGCATACATGTATCATTGAACCTCATTTGGCCTGTTGATATAACATCATTAAACCCTCCTAGCCATGTATTATACTTGACAACATTATTTTTAGGAGACTTTTTAGAATATTGAGTTTTGAAAATACTAATTATGTTAGTTTTTGTAATTCAATGGGTTAATAAAATATGTAACATCGTATTTTATTTTGTTTGGCCCACTTCTTAAACTGAACACAACCTTTCATTGACTTAAATAAGAATAGACTTTGAAATTTAAATCCATATTTACACTATAAACATGATTTAATCAAAACCCAGGTAGCATGGATATTTTCACATTCATGAATACCCCTAGATTTATTTAGGGGAAAGTGCAAAATGCATCAGATAAGTGCATTTTTTGCAAGAAACTCCAAGGAATATTTTATAATGCAAAAGTGCCTTCAACTATGCCTTTTATTGTATATATCTCCTCCCAATCACTAAAAAACATTACTAAAAGGCCCCGAAAGGTATCCGACCCACAAAATACATAGTTGTTTTTTCCTTTTCAAAAGAGTTCAGGGAAGTTTCTTGCAAAATTTACCTAGTTTTGGGTGTTCTATAAACACTTTATTACCTTCAGGGTAATCCATTTTTTTCATTCCTGTTGGGAAAATTATGATGGGCATTAATATCTTGAATCCCAACACAGTGGTTCTCATGTCTATCTTGGTCACATCAATAAGAATATGGGGAAGAAACCTATCTCAATCGAAAATCATGCATTATAAAAACAAAATCATTTACATGGATTACAAAAATTGACAAAACTTTTAAAAAGAATAAAGAGGTAAACATGGAATCTTCGTTTAAACTCAATGTGGATAGTTACTTCAAGGCTAATCCTATATTAGTGGGTGGTGGTGTTGTCCTAACAGATAAATATGGGAACTTCGCTGCTACTAATAGTTATTTTTTTGGACAAGGAACAAATTTCTTGGGAGATGCTAAATGGGGTCAATATATTAATCGTAAATGGATTCTCAAACTTCTGTGTAGAGTCATATTTACTCCATTTTATTTAACTAATAAATAAGAAAGTAAAACCCCTTGGAACACACAGACCACCTACTCTGAAATGATCTATTTGGGCTTTCAACACAATTTGGTATTCAAACATTACAACAGGGAAACAAATTATGTAGAAGATTATTTGGAAAATGAGGCATGTATACATGAATTTAATTCCTCCTGTGATTCTTTCTACACCCTCCCTAGATTGGCTTAAGGATATTTCAATATTTATAGGAAGTGACTCCCTTATTTAAGTATTGTAAATAGAGATGTCGAATGTCAACTGGGATTCTCTAATTTTGTTGATGGTAATTTATTTCCTTTTTAATTGTGAGCGGGATATGGACATAGTATAAGGCAAATCGATAGCCAAACTAATAATGGAAACACCCACATTATGGCATTGAACTCCTTTAACACCCATATTATATTGGCGGTTATTAATTTGTAATAAGAAAATAAACTTCATAAAAAAAATTCCAAAATTTTATTAAAAAAACAATATGGATACGAAAGAAGAATGCAAAGAATAAACATATGGCATCAACAAATGGATCATAAGCTTCTTCCACATGGTTCTGACAACCTGCTTATCAAAATAAGTGGTGGCCAGCCCGATACTCCAATAATAACAGGAATCATAGATGGAGCATTCTCAGCATCACAATAATATAATAAGTATACGGGATAACCACCCTAAATTTTGGAAAACGGATTGTCCAAATATTATTTGTAAATTGAAATAAAAGCATTTATACAACCCAATATGAAAGGAAGGTGGATATAATCTACAAGAATTTAAAATGAACAGTTCATACATAACACAACAACCGAATAAGTTGTCGGTTAACAGTCTCTTACAAGTTATTTTCAATAATTACGTTAAATTACATAATACATTACAGTAGGCAAGTAGAAAAGCTTGGGCCACATGCCCGAATAAATGACCCGATCATAACTAGAGTACAAAAATGAAGGCGTCTATAAAAAAATAACCTACAACATCTACAAGGCGTTGCAGCTCCGATACACAGGAACGGGGAAGTCAATACAGGCGTCCTTGCGACGGAACACCTGAGCGAATATAAGGTTCATGCACAACAAGAAATATGAACGGGTCAGGGCCCGGTTTTATATGATGAGCAGATGAATAAAGAGTATGATAGTTATGAACAGTGAATCATGATTGATAATGATAAGAATCTACCTACTCAACCTTAGAGAATCTACTAAGGCAATTAAATGATCATAAGTTTAATTCAGTTATGCAAGAGGATATGAATGAATATCATTAACTAAGAATTTCCATCCTTTACACTGTTTTATTTCATCGTTCCATATCTCATTAGGAAACGTATTCCAAGCCCTCTAATTATTAGATCACTTTATCATAAATCAAGTCCCAATTGAGTAAGAATAGTTATATTCAATCATATATAACGATTCTAAGACCGTCCTTTCGAGTTTCCCCACTGGATGCGCCCCTAAATATCTATCATCTTCTAGGTCCTATCAAATAAGACAACCTGGGCATCCTACCATGCAACGTCAGGAAGTGGCCATATACCTTCGACAGTGAGTCATAACCACACTTGGAATTACCTCACTTTGAAAAATAAGTACACAATACATAATAACCGATCCTATGGCCGAGGACTATATTCACCCTGCATTCACTAACCAGGAGAGGTGTGTTTATGTAAATTATCATTTATAGTTTTATTCCCATTTTAACATATACATTACAATATAACCAGAGCCATAATCGTTTAACGTTATCATTAACTTCAATGTTTGATACTTTCCCAAATTAGTCTCCAAGAAATAATGACATTTCTAAAAGCCACCAAGTCTAATATACCTTAGTTAAGTCTCTAAAATTCCCCGATATACCATTTTACATCTCCTACTCTCCATTTAACTTGAAAAAGGAAGGAAACACCTTATCATCTATCTAGTAATCCCCGGAAGAAGCCCCATCTATTCACTTTCTAACCTAGGGTAGTCACCTTACTAATGTAGGACTCTAAGACACTAAGTTTACTTCATAAAATAAGGTTCCTAAGTCCTAAGCCTAAAAGAAAAGGGTTAACACTGAGTTAGAAAAATAACTCAAAACAGCTGGAATTCCGAATCGATTTGCCCTGGCCGAATCGTTTCGGTTCAGGAAGAGAATCGATTCAGATAGGCCAAATCGATTCGGACAGGTGGACCTAACTTTCTGCATACTGCCGAGTCGATTCGAGTAGGCAAAATCAATTCAGTCTACTCAGACCTGTAAGTTGCCCGTCTAGCGAATCGATTTGGTAGGGGCGAATCAATTCGCCTAGCCCGGAAATCCCAATTTCGGCTATGGAGTTTTATTCCCTACTTTTCTAAAAATTCATTTCTCCTCCATAATTATCCACAACAACCACCATTAATTCAACCCAAAACCCTCCTACATGATTACAAACTACTATACTCCACATAACATGTATTTAAACTATGATTAGGGCTCAAACACCATAAAATCCATAAAATCCATATTTTTTCAATTGATACACATACACAACAATCACAATAATTTATTCGCCCTAAATCATATATTATCAAGTAAGAAACTTGCCTTAAGGTTGAAATCGCAGATTCTCTTATGGTAGAAACAATCCCAATCTTCAATCTTCAACCTCTTCCTTTTCTCCTCTTTTCTCTCTAGGTTTAGTAAATACACACTTAAGGGAATAAAATGAGGTGCAAGACTTAAACGTGCAGCTATCCTTAATTCCCATCTTTAAGTGTCAATACCACACTAAAATGGCTCGTAACTACATATCTAAGTCATAACCAGTCAAAAGTGCCCGAAACCAAAAAATAAAATAAGGCACTTATTTTGACTATCTCGACTATTTCGGGACAAACTACGCCCTCTAAATAAGCATCCATAAATATTTAAGTCATTTCAAGTTCCGACCTCATTTATACCATAAATGTCGTTTAAAGCACATGACACTATAAAACGTAACATGATGATATTTACATACACGTAACAGTAAATATGCAACAGTCTAGTAAATATTCTTCATTAACTCACTTAATTGATATTTACTCCATCATCCATTAATTTATATAATTACTTCGCACAGTAAATTAATATAAAATAAACTTCTCAAAAGTAAGGGTTATTACATAGTCCCCCCTAATGAGGGAATTTTGCCCTCAAAATTCAGGCATACCTTGCAAAAAGAGATGTGGATATTTTTCTCGAATATCGTCCTCACGCTCCTACATGGATTCCTCGGCGTTGTGATGACCTCATGGAACCCAAACTAAGGGAACCACTCGATATCTTAGCCTACGTTCCCCGTGATCTAAGATTTCAACTGGTTGTTCTTCATACGAAATATCGGGTTGTAATTCGATATCATCCAAAGGAATATGCCAATGAGCTCCTTCACACCTCTTATACTTTTTCAAAGATGAAATATGAAACAAATCAAGAATTTGTTGTAAGTGTTCCGGTAAGGCAAGTTGATACGCCACTGGGCCTACCTTGGCAATAATGGGAAAAGGTCCAACATAGCACGACGCAAGCTTCCCTTTCTTCCCAAATTGCTTTATACCTTTCATTTGCGATACTCGCACCAACACTTGATCTCCAATCTCCAACTCTACATGCCTTCTATTCGCATCGGCATAACTCTTTTGACCATCTTGATCTATTCGGATGCGATTTCGAATGAGTTCAATATTTGAAGAAGTATCTTGTATCATTTCAGGTCCAAGAAATTTATTATCTCCCACATCCAACCAACAAGTGGGTGATCTACACGGCCTACCATAAAGTGCCTCATAGGGTGCCATCCCAATAGTGAATTGGTATGAATTATTATAAGCAAATTCGACCAAAGGTAGATATTATTCCTAACCACCTTTGAAATCAAGCACACACATTCGGAGCATGTCCTCCAACATTTTGTTGACTCTTTCTGTCTGCCCATTTGTTTGAGGGTGATAAGAGGTGCTCAACTTCAACTCGGTTCCCATAGCTTCTTGGAAACTTCGCCAAAAATGGGAAACAAAAATTTTGTCTCGATCGAAGAATATGTTTATGGGCACCCCGTGGAGCCTAGCAACCTCCACGATAAATAGCCGGGCATAATGAGCAGTATTATAATATGTGCGTACGGGTAGAAAATGTGCCGACTTAGTTAAACGATCAATAATAACCCAAATGGAATCATGACCACACTTTGATGTTGGTAATCTCCTAATAAACTCCATCGAGATACTTTCCCACTTCCATGCCGGTTATTTCCAATGGTTGTAACAAACGCGTTGGTCTTTGATGACCTACTTTCACCAGTTGACAAGTGGTGCATTGGGAAACAAATTCAAAAATGTCCCATTTCATGCCTGGCCACCAATACAAATGGAACATGTCTTGGTACATTTTATCCCCACCAGGATGCACTGTAAACTTAGATCCATGAGATTATGTCATCACGTCCCGTATTAAATCCCCTTCGTTCGGGATAATGAGTCTCCCGTGAAAACGTACCCCACCCTCCGAACTTATAGAGTAGGATTCTGCTCCCTCGGTCAACAATTGGCATATACGGTCCTAACAACCTTTTTCCCTTCCTAGAGCTTCCACTGCCTTTGCCACAATAGTAGGCCTAATGGTCAACACCGACATGAACGCCCTAGTAACTGCGTCCTCCTGCCTAAGCTCCTTCCATTTTGCCTTCCATACCGAGGCTAACTCCCCCTCGGGTTTTCGACTCAACGCATCCGCCACCACATTCACCTTGCCCAGGTGATAGTGGATGTCAAATTGGTAGTCTTTCACAAACTCTAACCACCAGCGTTGTCGCAGATTTAAATCTCTCTGGGAAAACAAATATTGCAATGATTTGTGGTCCGTGAAAAGAATAAATTTCTCACCTAGGAGATAATGCCTCCAAATCTCAAGGCAAAAACTACTGCGGCAAGTTCCAAATCATGCACCAGATAATTCTTTTCATGGGGCTTTATCTTGCGAGAAGCATAAGCAATAGCCCGCTTCTCTTGTTGTAGTACACCTCCCAACCCTTGTATAGATGCGTCAGTAAAGACCGAATATTCCAATCCTGGCCGTGGTAACGAAAGGACTGGAGCAGAGGTCAACTTATCCTTCAGCTCATCAAAAGCTAACTGATAAGAATCATCCTAAACAAACCTCACCCCTTTCCGGGTTAAATTTATCAAAGGGCTAGCAATTTTAGAAAACCCCTTGATAAATCGGCGGTAATAGCCTGCCAAACCCAAAAAACTATGAATCTAGGTAGGTGTCGTGGGCTGAACCCATTCCCTCACCGCAACAACTTTACTTGGGTCTACCGAAATACCCTGGGCTATCACAATGTGACCCAGAAACTCTACTCCCTTCAACCAAAAACCACACTTCTCAAATATGGCATATAATTGATGATCCCTCAATGTTTGCAAGACCAATCGTAAATTAGTAGCACGATCGGCTTCTCGTTGAGAATACACTAGGATGTCATCAATGAACACGATAACAAACTGGTCCAGGAAGTCTCACACTCTATTCATAAGGTCCATAAACAGGGCGAGAGCATTGGTTAGTCCGAAGGGCATAACCCCAAATTCGTAGGATCCATATCTAGTTAGAAAAATAGTTTTGGACACATCCTGCTCTCGTATCCTCAACTGATGATACCCCGTCCTAAAATTTATTTTAGAGAAGAACGACGCTCCCCTAAGTTGATCAAACAAATCATCAATTTGAGGTAATGGGTATTTGTTCCGGATGGTGACTTTATTCAACTCCCTGTAGTCAACACACAATCGAAGAGAACCGTCTCTTTTCCTCACAAATAACACCGGAGCGCCCCACGGCGACGTGCTTTACCTAATAAAGCCTTGTTCTAGAAAGTTTTGAATCTGATCCCTTAACTCCCTCATCTCAACATGAGCCATACGGTACGGGGCTCTAGCAATCGGTCGCGTTCCCGATGCTAAATCAATTACGAACTTAATTTACCTACTTGGAGGCAAACCCAGTATTTCCCGAAAAACATCTTGGAAATCTCTAACGATCGAAATCGAATCTAAGGAAACGACTACATCCTGAGAAGTCTCCTCGTGATACAGTACAAGTAAGTGCTAGAACCTCCTTCTGAACGAGTCATAGTCACTAAAAACATTTCTTGCCCCGAAATGGCAAAAACTATACTTTTCCCATAGCAAATAACTATCGCACGATACTTTACTAGCCAATCCATAGCCAGAATGACATCATACCCGACCATATCTCGGATGAGTAAATCGGCCTCAAAACACAAGTTACCAAGATTTATTTCTACTTGTTTACAAACAAAGAACATGAGTGAACCATCACCCATAGAATATTCAACACTAGTGAAGGTACTTTCTGCAGATTTAATCAACTCTGTAGACTGGGTAAAACTTCTTGAAATAAACGAGTGTGTCGCACCCGTATCAAACAATACAGGACCCATATTCCCCTGAATGAGAAACTTACCCTCAATAGATGGCGGCGCGGGTGGGGCCGGAGGAAGCATAGCACCCGGAATGTGGTAAACACGACCATACTATAGTTGTCCCTGTTGTGGAGGGACAATCGGATTAGGCACTTGTGGAGATAACTGGGCATGTGGATACTGTGGAACCCTAAGAAGTTATCCCTCGATCAACTGAGGACACGCCTTCTTGTAATGACCCGACTCTCCACATTTAAATCATCGACCCGTCATATTCTCCTGATTTCGACCCCGATTATTTCTAAACTGCCCAAAGCCTTGGCATGGATGGCCTCTACCACCATTACGACCCCGACCTTCTTATTGTTGGGAACCCTGATCGTGCTTAATATTACTTCCACCAACATTGAATCCACCAAAACGCTTCCATTTAGACAATTCCCCTTGTTGGGTGTCCCTTTCTTTTTATTTATTTCCCGAAGATTGGGCCGAGGGTAGTTATCCTCCTCCTTCCCCATTGCCTCCGGGTTTAGCCGCTTACCCCAGAACTGAATCCTTATTACTACTTTGAAAATACAACCGATGTTCTTGACAATGGAGTAATGACGCGTTCATCACATCCCTAAATGTCTGTAGAGCTGGATTACCCAGCAAATGTTGTCGTATCCTCCAGTGTAAACCTTCCATGAACTTTGATATTTTCCTCTCCTTTGGAGTCACCTCGTCTGGCACAAAACTAGCTAAACGGGTGAATTCCTTCTCATACTCCGCCATCGATTGTTCACCTTGCACCAGATCTTGAATCTTTCTTTTCATCTCCCTTTGAACTGGAGGAGGAAAATACTTTCGATCAAATAAAACCCAAAAATCATTGATAGCCATAGTATCTCTCTGCTCCGGGGTAGTCATCGATTCCTGCCAATGTAATGCAACTCTAAAGAGTTTGAAAGTATCAAGGATTTGTTTCTTTCCTCCCTACACTCCACCATGCGCAGATGGCGCTGCATATCCTTTTTCCACTGATTAGCTACTATGACATCAGAACCTCTTTGAAATTCTGGGGGATGGACCTTTAAAAAGGATTCTCTAACTCTCTCCCATGGAGAAGGTCCTACAGGAGCTTGTACCTCCTAAGATCGTGGTTGTTGGGCTTGTGGCAATTGTTGAACTATAGTGGTCATCGCAGCGCTGACCGCTTGGGCCACAATATTTGCTACTTCAGCAGCATTTATTGTTCCTTGTTGTGGCGGTGGAGGACCTATATCCTCTTCTACAACTTTATTCCTTTTAGCGGGGCGACCTCTCTTAGGCGGCATCTCATACAAAGAAATAAAGGAATTAGAATACTATTTAGAACAATCTATTTTGTAGAATATCACAAACATAGGCCACAAAATAGTCCTAACATTAAGCTCTATATCAAAGAACGCTACGGTAGAACATGACAAGTCCACATAGATCCTAAAGACTCTAGAACCTGATGCTCTGATACCATCTTTGACAACCCGCTTATCAAAATAAGAGGTGGCCAGCCCGATACTCCAATAATAATAAGAATCATAGATGGACCATTATCAGCATCACAATAATATAATAAGTATATGGGATAACCACCCTAAATTTTGGAAAACGGATTGTCCAAATATTATTTGTAAATTGAAATAAAAGCATTTAAACAACCCAATTTGAAAGGAAGGTGGATATAATCTACAAGAATTTAAACTGAACAGTACGTACATAACACAATAACCGAATAAGTTGTTAGTTAACAGTCTCTTACAACTTATTTTCAACAATTACGTTAGGTTACGTAATACATTATTGTAGGAAAGTACAAAAGCTTGGGCCACACGCCGAAAAAAATTACCCGATCATAACTAGAGTACAAAAATGAAGGTGTCTATAACAAAATAACCCGCAACATTTGTAAGGTGTTACATCTCCGATACACAGGAATGGGGAAGTCAATACGGGCGTCCTTACGGCGGAGCACCTGAGCGAATATAAGGTTCACGAATAATAAGAAATATGAACGGGTCAGGGCTCGATTTTATATGATCACCAGATGAATAAAGAGTATGACCGTTATGAATAGTAAATCATGATTGATAATGATAAGAATCTACCTACTCAACCTTAGAGCATCTACTAAGGCAATTAAATGATCATAAGTTTAATTCAGTTATGCAAGAGGATATGAATGAATATAATTTACTAAGAATTTCCATCCTTTACACTATTTCATTTCATCGTTCCATATCTCATTAGAAAACTTATTCCAAGCCCTTTAATTCTTAGAGCACTTTATCATAAATCAAGTCCCACTTGAATAAGAATAGTTATATTCAATCATATATAACGATTCTAAGACCGTCCTTTCGAGTTTCCCCACTGGACGCGCCCCTAAATAGCTATCATCTTCTAGGGCCTAACAAACAAGACAACTTGGGCATCCTACCACACAACGTCGGGAAGCGGACATATACCTTCGACAGTGAGTCATAACCACACCTTTAATTACCTCACTTCGGACAATAAATACACAATACATAATAATCGTTCATATGGCTGAGGACTATATTCACCCTGCATTCACTAGCCAGGGGACTTCACCGCATGCGCGTACTTCCCTTATGATAAAATTTAGAGAGGTGTGTTTATGTAAATTATCATTTACAGTTTTATTCCCATTTTAACATATACATTACATTATAACCGAAACCATAATCGTTTAACGTTATCATTAACTTCAACGTTTGATATTTTCCCAAATTAGTCTCCAAGAAATAATGACATTTCTAAA
This sequence comes from Sambucus nigra, assembly GCA_949130495.1. Lineage (NCBI taxonomy): Eukaryota > Viridiplantae > Streptophyta > Magnoliopsida > Dipsacales > Adoxaceae > Sambucus > Sambucus nigra. The sequence goes on along the minus strand of OX422220.1, from coordinate 492,968,230 downwards.
AGCCACCAAGTCTAATATACCTTAGTTAAGTCTCTAAAATACCTCGATATACCATTTTACATCTCCTACTCTCCATTTAACTTGAAAAAGGAAGTAAACACCTTATCATCTATCTAGTAATCCCCAGAAGAAGCCCCGTCTAATCCCTTTCTAACCTAGGTTAGTCACCTTACTAATGTAGGACTCTAGGACACTAAGTTTACTTCATAAAGGAAGGTTCCTAAGTCCTAAGCCTAAAAGAAAAGGGTTAAAATAGAGTTATAAAAATAACTCAAAACAATTGGAATTCTGAATCGATTCACCCTGGCCGAATCGATTCGGTTCCGAAAGAGAATCGATTGGGATAGGCCGAATCGATTCGGACAGGAGGACCTGACTTTTACATACTTCCGAATCAATTCGGATACTCAGACCTGTAAGATGCCTCTGTAGAGAATCGATTCTCTAGAGCGAATCGATTCACCTAGCCCAGAAATCCAAATTTCGGCTATGGAGTTTTATGCCCTACTTTTCTCAACATTCATTTCTCCTCCATAATTATCCACAACAACCACCATTAATTCAAACCAAAACCCTCCTACATGATTACTAACTACTATACTCCACATAACATCTATTTAAACTATGATTAGGGATCAAACACCACAAAATCCATAAAATCCATATTTGTTCAACTGATTCACATACACAACAATCACAAAAATTTATTCACCCTAAATCATATATTAGCAAGTAAGAAACTTGCCTTGAGGTTGAAATCTCAGATTCTCTTATGGTAGCACCAATCCCAATCTTCAATCTTTAATCTCTTCCTTTTCTCCTCTTTTCTCTCTTTCTCTCTAGGATTAGTAAATACACACTTAAGGGAATAAAATGTGGTGCAAGACTTAAACGTGACTCTATCCTTAATTCCCATCTTTAAGTGTCAATACCACACTAAAATGACTCGTAACTACATATCTAAGTCATAACCATCCAAAAGTGCCCGAAACCAAAAAATACAATATGGCACTTATTTTGACTATCTCGACTATTTCCGGACTAACTATGCCCTCTAAATAAGCATCCGAAAATATTTAAGTAATTTTAAGTTCTGACCTCATTTATACCATAAATGTCGTTTAAAGCACACGACACTATAAAAAGTAACATGATGATATTTACATACACGTAACTGTAAATATGCAATAGTCTAGTAAATATTCTGTATTAACTCACTTAATTGATATTTACTCCATCATCCATTATTTTATATAATTACTTTGCACAGTAAATTAATATAAAATAAATTTCTCAAAAGTAAGGGTTACTACAAAGGTATGCCAAAGTTGTTCAAGAGTCAACAATTGTTCCTTCGACGCTTGAAGTTGTAAACACTCCTGAATAAATAGGCAACAACTATCCATTGACATTAATTCTCTAAAGATACAAATTATAATGAGACATGAAATATTTTAAATCATATTTAATAAAAATTTGCATTAAATCAGTATTTACATTCTCCGTGTTTCCAAATTTTTCTAGGCATATAATTGAACCATGAGCATATTATGGGTAAAACGGTTTTGAATTTTTACAAATTTAAAATTGAAGAGACCTGACAATAATGGCGATAATGTGCATACGGGAAAATATTTAAACCAATGAGACCCTTGTCTCATAAAACTTTTTAATAATATATTGAAATCAATAAAAAGTAACGATACGACACATGCAAACAAAATTAATTTCTGAAATCCCTGTGTCGAAGAAGATTAAAAATTAAATCTATACAAAACAATGGATGTTTAAGAAAATAAACTCATCAAAATTCGAAATGGATATAATAAGAAAATTAACTAGAACCACATAGGTGACGTATGTGGTGTCGAAGTGAGTGTTGATTACCCTTTCGATTTGTTTCAAGATCTGTACATATAAGCTCGTTTGGTTTGATTTCATAAATTCACATTTTAAATCGGGGATTAAAAAATTAAATGACATTGTGTGATCAAACTCTTAGAAATGATGATGGCACTTCGTATTTAAATTTACCAATCCGAGAAGAATTATAAAAATTCAAAACAAACATGCACATAATGTTGTACATGAATTCGAAGTCCACAAGATGCTAAGAATAGAACCATCCTAGTGGCTGACTTCAATATAATTCAAGAATCAAACCACATGCTCAAATTCACATCACATCTCTCTTACTTGTCTAAAAGGCATATACCATAAAATAGTATATAACACAGCGGATAACACTATATTCGACATCTGAAAATGCCAAATCTACATGAAAATGGTCAAATTTGTGAGTTATCTTTTTTAATTCTGCAAATATCAATAAAAAAACACATTACGTTCCGTCACCTGACTTTATGTATTGGCATTGTGATCTAGTAGTCAAGTAAGACCTTCTATTTTTTCTTTCACTTGTTTTCTTTCTTTTACTTGTTTAATTTTATTCTTTGGTATCATATTGATTTATCTATTACGATTTCCACCTTTTTTTCCTTCTTTGACTCACCTAGCCGCAAACACAAGCACATCTTATGGGAGTTAAAGATTCAATCTCTTGACCTCCAAGTTGTGAGGTAACAACCCATGCCTTACCACTTTGGGTTTGATTTCGCTTTTCCTTGACCCAATTTATTCTTACTATTTACTTTCGATAGAACATGTGTTTGTTTTTAAGACAACATTTTGGTATATTTAAGCAACATGCTCTCCCATGTTTTATTTTACCAGACATACATAAATCGGGTGAAAATCTGAATTTATAAGACAAAATTATGCCCTCCCGTAATGTTGGCTTACATATTTCAAATTGCAAAAGATAAACGTATCAAGGAAACTGACGTACCAGAACCAAAAGATGCAAACTCATAGTTGGTATATCAAAAATGATTATAAACCACCATATGACATCAATAACAATTTACAATAAGAGAGTTCATGTTAATATTTTTAGAGCCATAAATGAGTGAGATCATTATAACTCCAATTCAAACTTGTGAAAAATTAAATTTAAGAGTTGGAAGTGATAATTAAATTAAAACCTTGTTGAATAAAATCATGACGAGCCCAATGTATCAAATCAAAATAAATTAAGAAGTGCTATATATGTATATATATTGAGAGAGACGGGGAGAGAAAGACACCCTTAAGTGGATCATACCGTGATGGTGTGTTGAGTTAAGTCAAACTGTGTGGGTATGTTGATTAGTATATTTCACAATGTATGAAGATAATTTTGTGAAGAGTAAAAAATCTTATTTCCTACCTCACTTCTTCATTCTTCAACGGTAATCCCTATACATGTATTATAAATAGATAAAACAAACCTCGTTTTGCATAACCTAGACAAACCTTATATATGCATGTATAATGTGATATATCATAAAAGTGAAATATAAATCTAACCTCATAAGAATAATGCTTCTTGGGGTAGATACAAAAATAATACAATGGTGTTGACTCTCTTTTTCTGCAAAGAAAATAGTAAATTAGAAAATTAATTTTAACTACTAACATAAACTACAATGAAACAACACACATCAATTATTGGATTAAAAACTAAAATGATATTAATAAATGATGAATAGAACGTATCTGAGATGAATATAATTCTTCACTAGTTAATACAAGTTCACATTTTTGGGACAAATCTAGTACTAATTGATTACCTTCGAACATTGACTTGAGCTAGAAACTCGTTTTACCCCCAATATAGCTACGTTCATGAGGAATTCCCCCACATGTGCATATATGTCCACTAGTGAGCTTCTCAGCATTGAGCTTAATTTTAAATTATTATTTTTCATATATTTATGAATGGTTATCCCCTTCTCAAGTGCAACCAATTAAGAACAAGAACATGAAACAATGACCATAGTAACCTCATTGGCCATTTCGCCCCAATACCTGCATTCTTAAAAAACGAACCAAAGCCTCTCCGTACTCCCCATCTTCGACATACTAATCATAAAAAGAGCTTCATAACACAACATCTCACTTAGGAATTTACTTAAACAATTCTCACACCAAAGCCACATTCCTACATTTATAATAAACATCCAGTATAGAATTCCACAAAATCGAGTTCATGTATAAAATTGCAATAAACAATGTATGTGCATGTGTAATGTTCCCATGTGAGAAGGAGATTTAACATCAACCCTTGATACTAAATTAAAATCACATGTTTAAATGAAATTTCACATCAACAAGTGACAACATAACTAATTTAACTCCAACTGTCTCAAAAAAATAATCCAACATACCATTAAAAATTTAAGATCATCATTTTGTTTGCATATTAATATGCTCTTTAAATGCTTATATTAATAATTTTTCCAAACAAACACGTCAATCAAGATTAAGCTAAAAATGAAGTAAATCTAAAAAAGAATAATCAAAATTGAAAAAAAATAATACTTGAACGAACAATTAGGTTTCATACAGAACTAAAATAAAAAAATTTATAGTGAGGATTTCATATGTATGTGTGTGTATGTATGTGTTTGTGTACGTATGCGTATGCATCTATATGTGTGTGGGGAGTGTCTGTGTGTGTGTGAAAAATAGAGAGAGAAGGTGGAACAGTACTTGATAGTGATTTCGTGACTTCTGTAGTTTTGTGGGGAAGAGAAGGGTGAGAGAGATAATTTAGTTAGGGCTGAATTTCGGTGGAGGCAAAGTTTCGACACCTTTGGCGGAAATTTTTTTTCCCCTTTGTTCTCAATATTGACGCGCGCTTCTCAATTTTTGGGGGTAAAAAATAGCCATATAAGTTGTATTACCAAATGTATATATTGGCGTTCAACTAAAATAGTCATAATATGAACAATTTACTATGACTGTTATATTTAATTTTTTTTATGCATATTAACACTAACAAATATATTATGACAATTTATAACTAATATGTCATATAAATAATAGTACTATGCTTTAAATGACAATTTCTGTAAAATTATCGTAAAGTTAATATCAAAGTGTCATAAAACTGTATTTTTCTTTTAGTATGTGTTTATATGTTGGTCACAACTTTGGGCCATGACAAGCTTGTCGTGCCCATTCGCCTGTTTTGGTGTAGTGGTAGTTATGCCTATAAAGTATTAAAAAAGTTGGGCATACTTTTTTATAATTTTCAGTCTTATCATTCATTAGGCTCACACATGAAATCAAACTTATAGGTAAAAGAAGAGCCGACAAACATATTTAGGCTCATAGATAACTGGATTGCGGGACACATCGATACAAATAAAACTATGATGGCTAGCGCTAAGGCGAAATACGTGAGTATTTGATTTTTTATTTATAATATTGTTATTTGTTTACCTTTAGTCTTTACTCTTTTACATATATTTATAGTTTAACACTTTTTTCATATTATAGGATGAGTTGATGGCTTTCGAGAGTAGAATAAAATGTGGAGAAGGAATTATCCATGATAAAGGAGGCTTCGACACTAATGTAGTTGCTAAAGTATTTGGGAAGGACAAAAGGGGAAGTGTCCCTGCATATTCAAGCCATATGTCTAAGACAGAAGATATTAATATTGGAATTGAGAGAGAGACACTTGAACGGGGGAAAGGGAAAATAAAAAAGATGTGTGGAATAATTATGAGCTCATCTCAAGACTACACAATGTCTAGGATACCGTGAAGGTAAATTTTCATGTTCTTAAATTTCACCATGAAATGTTACAACTTCATTGCATTATTCGTTCTATTAACTTTTATTTTTTTCCCATTTATTTTACAGGTTATGTATCATATTGTATCAAACATAAAATAATGTGGTGCATTGTCGAACACTCCTATGAGTGATTGATCCATCTCAACTTATCGCCCTTATCCACTAAACAAAAACAAGGAAAATGTTTTCTCGTTTCTTGGTGCATCTCAAACACATCATCCTATCCATGCTCCCATGAACGAACCCGAAGTCTTATTGTATATTAAGTTCGGTAAATATTTGGCAAAGTGTCATATTATGGGAGATCCATCGCGACAAATGTGTCACTTCAAACGTCATAAATTAGACAAAAGATAGTTTACGTGTAAGAAGTGTTCAATCCTGACACTCATTCATAGGAAGACGCTCAAGATGGTTTCTATACCTTGATTGGTTTCATGAGTGGAGGATATATATTATGGATTGATTGTCGATTCAAGAAAATTTGATTTTGCTTATGGATGGATCATGACATTTTTTTTTGCTTATGTTTTTGTGCATGTGAACCTTTTGTATTATGCTTGGATGGTTTCCCTTTTTATATGATTCTTATGGATTATGCATATTTACGCGTGTTATGGACAACGCTCAGATGGATATTTATTATGCATATCTTCCTTTCTCTCTCTTATTTTTTGTTTTATATGTGTGAACTTTATTAATTTGAAAACTTTAACAAGCACGAGTTTTCGTGAATATTTTTTTGGTGATTGTCTTTGATTACATATTTTAGCTTCCACTTTATGTCGACATTGATTTTGCAAGGGTGGGAAAAGGGTCTATTTGGTGGTGCCCTAGTGTGTGTGTGTGTGTATGTGTGTGTGTGTGTGTGTATATATATATATATATATATATATATATATATATATACTAAATATACAGTTTTTTCTAAGGGAGTAAAATCAATTGAAATTTCTAATTGTAGCGGTTTAGATCCGTTATTAAAAAAATGAAAACATAAATGTCAGAGAACTATTCATATAAGAAAAGTTTTTATTATTTTTAACAATTATTTTCCGTTAGAAACACCAAACTTCTGATGGTTCTAATCCGTTAAAATTAATAAATTTACGAATTGCTTGTGTCCTTTAGAAATCGTATTCCATTTTCTAATCAAAATTCTTGAAATTTATTAGAAAACAAAAGTGGATAATTTCCCCCCACTGGTGGCTTACATCAAGGATGAGCAATATGTGAAGCAATGTTAGCAAAAACATCTAAAATATCAAAAGAATATCTTGTTTTGGTGCCCATAAGAGGAAGAGTTTGAAAAGAAATCTTAATTTCCCCATAAATTAGGCTAATTATAGAAGACTCCTTCATTAGGACCCTCTCATACATGCATTTGTTCACAGAACACCATAAATCCCAAAAAATTACGGTAGGAATGATACGACAAAGGATACCTCTAAATTTGACACCCTGAGAATTAATCTACCAGTTCATCAAGATATCATTAAAATTTGAGGAAGAAATCTTCAACTCGAGAATGTTATAGAAACAACTCCAAATAGCTTGAGCAATAGAACTATTCTACAAAAAGTTGATATATTTTCTCATCACAAGCCACAAATAACAGCTACACTTTGAGACAATAGGAATTTGAGGACTTTTGATGTACTCGTATATGGAAACTCCTTTATAAAGTAAACACCACATGAAAACATATATATTTTTAAACATTCTCTTGTCCTAAATTAGAAAAAAGAAGCATCGAATACAACCGTTTTCTCTCACCAAATGCCAAGAGAATTTAATTATGAAGATACCATCTTTTGTCAATGACCATTTTGTGGAATCAGTAGCAAAGTTATTCAAAAATTCCTCCCAACTATCTTGCATTCGCCTCCAAACATGAGATGATGTATAGATGGATCCTCTAAAATTTTGAGCCTCCAATTTTTTATATTTACTATGAATGAATCGGGACCACAAAGAATTTGAATTAAAAAACTTCCACGACAAGTTACGATCATAAGAAAGGGATAAATTTTTCATGGATCTTAAATTTATCGCACCCTTTTCCTTATTTTTGCAAATATCTTACCATTTCACCCATTGATACTTCAACTTCTCTTCTTGGTTACCCCATAAAAATTGAGCAAGCAGATGATTTATGTGATTAAGGACTAATCTTATGGGGTTAATTTCTATGAGGAGATGGAGGTACAATAATTCCGCTACTGATTTGATGAGAGCCAGTCTTCCCTCTTGAGAGATACTTTGACGATTCCAATAATTGATATCCCAATCAGTTTGTCAATGTATGACGAGAAAAAAGATTTATCCGCTCTCCTAGAGAATAGTGGAATCCCCAAATAGATGATTGGAAATTTTCTGTTATGTAAACCAGTCACATTTTTCACAATTCTCTTCATACTATGAGTCTCTTTATCCTAAAGATAGAAATATTTTTTTTGTTATTGATCATTTAACCAAATTCCTCTTCATAAGCTTCCAGAAAACACATTAGATTTTTTAGAGAATGTCTATCTCCATTGGCAAAAATTAGAGTATCATCTACAAAAGAAAGACAAGAAATAATGGGACAACCCCTAGTATGCGTGAAATGATTAATTTGTCTAGTTTCCATCATTTTTTTAATCCCTCGATTAAGGACTTCTGAAGCTATCGCAAATAAGGTCGACGATAATGGATCCCCTTGCCTCACACCCCTTTTATATTTAAAGAATTGGAAATTTTGCCATTAATCACTAGGGAATACAGACAATTCAAAATCATCTTGCACATTAAATCTGTCACTGTCTATGAGAAACCAAAACTCCAAAATGTTTTAATGATAAAAAACCATGACGTCCTATCATACCCCTTTGACATATCGATTTTCACAATAAGGTTTGAGCCCTTCACTTTCTTCTTAAAAGTAGTCATTATATCTTGAGTTGAGAGAACATTATCCAATACAAAATGACCCTTAATAAACCCAGATTGAGATGGGGAAATAACTTTTGGTAAAATATGTCCCATTCTTTTCGCTAAAATTTTAGAGTTAATTTTGGATTAAAAATTACACAGACTAATAAGGCGCAAATCCACACAATTTTTTGGATTATCAATTTTTGGGATTAAAACCACATTAGTAGAGGTCGAACTAATGGGAAGTTCCTCACCAAAAAATAATGAAATCGATTTATGATAATCTTCTATTGATAATATCTCAACAAAATCGAAAAAACATACCATTGAAATCATCCGGACCTGTTGCCCCGCCACTGTTCATATCCCATAAAGCATCGTGGATTTCCTCTTGACTTGTCACATTGCTTAGGAGACCATTGTCTTCCAATTCAATTCCAGAAATTGTATTCCTAACACATTATCTCTAACGGATATATCCGTTAAAAAATTTATTACTAACACTCACTATTTGTTAGTAACTGTCATGGTGGTGTAGTGTTAAAAGGGCGGAGAGTATCCTTAACACCTTCATTTACGAACTTGGTCCCCAATCCTATTTCTTGTTATGGTTCACACTGATCAGTTTCCTTATTTCCTTTTCCTATTTTGGTAAAATAAGATGGATTTTTACTCCATCATTCTCATACATTGGCCAAATGTCCCTGACCTTCTCCTCTTCAGAAATGATGACAATATTTTCCCATCATGCGTGTGACATTGCATCACAGGTTGGGATGGTCGCACGTTTATCTTTAATTAACCACTAATCATTTGTCATGATAACATTGGAGTTACATAACCATCTGTCAATTCTGCCTTCCTGGTCCACATAGGGGATTTTGAAGGAAAAAAATTATTATGTTAGGGAGAAATTTATCGAACACCATCTTCGAGTCCAATAAATGTTAAATCAACAAATATTTGTTAATATTATGAATAAAGGTCTTGCAGGAATTCAATTTTAATTCTTGCGATCCCCTTCATCTTAAGGGGCATATTGATTATTTGAAATTAAATTTGAATTTTTGCTTTAAACTATATCATTATCCATTATATACCTTATTGTAGTAATATAATAGATGATATAATAGCCATTTAAGTGGAACATTGGAAACAAAAGTTTGCTTTAATGAAAAATTATTTCCTCCCTCTAAATTTTATGTTGTTTCTTTAAAATAAAGATTGATTTTAGTTTTTTTTTAAATTTTCCCACAGTAAAATTAAAATATTTTTATATCTTCCTCCAAATCCAAAACCCCATTATTTTCACCATAAAAGCTACAATTTACATTATTTTCTCTATATGAATTTTTAATTTATCTCCCTCATACCGAAACCCACCTCAATTATGCTCTATTAAAAAACTCTTATTCTTAAAGAGTTGGCGCTCCAAGACAAGTTGAGTTTTGTCACCAAAGTCTCTGAATATTAGACGATTCACTTTCACACACTGAGTAGCAAATAATTATGTCGCTAAAAAATATTGTGAAATGGAATTTATGGGATCCTTTTTTAGTAAATTAAATTTGAATTTGGAATTCTCTGAATAAATATATTGCCAACTTTAAAATTTCCCTTTTAGAATTAACACGGGGCCAATTAAATCGAATCGAAAATTACCATGTGTAAGGTATTGGAAAACAACGATATATATTTCGTCATTTTCCATTTATACACATAAATACGTGAACTAATGTCCTTAAAAAATCAAACAAAGTTTAGGTATCTATAGATCAACATGGGTGGGAAACAGAAGACCTAGAAGCATGTGTAATACCCCGCATTTTTATCGATATTTATTTAAGTGATTAATTAAATTAAATGTGAATTAATTGAGAATTAATCTGGATAAAATACTAACGAGATGTGAGTTGGTATTTGATTATAATGTGTATATATGGCAATATATGAATATTGAATATATTGAATTTGTCGTGAAATAGAAATATGGCAATTTGGAAATTTTGTTAGGACACGTGTGACAGTCGCGTCGAGAATATAATTATTTTAATTAAAAAGTGAATTTTATTTTTATCAATCGTATGGTCATTTTGAGTTCACCAAAGAGTCCGTAAGGGTCTAAATAGTCAGAAAACACTAGCCGGGGGTTTAGTTTGGGTCCCGAGGCATTATTGGGCCATACCGGCAACTTAAAAGGGTATTTTGGTAATTTTGAAAATTGGGGATTTATGACCAACGAATTTTGGGAATTAAAAATAGGAAATTTAATAACCCACTAACCCATTACCAGCAATTAAGTTATTAGAGGGCTACGGGTGTTAGAGGAGGAAGCTAGGAAAAGTTCCAAAGATAAAACACAACCTCCATCTTCAACCTTCAACCTTGGGAGAAAAAGAGAAAGTGCAACCTTCATCATTCTACACCAAATTCAGATAATAATCCAAGGCAAGTGGTTTAAATTCGTTAATTTCAAGTGAATGCTTCTTCCATGCTTAGAAAATTGAGATATTTGTATTGTATTGGGAGATTTATAAAAACCCATGAAATTGGAGTTATAAATTCAGATTTTGATATAGGTTTGCCTGTAGGATTGTTATTGGGTGATTAGACTAAAAGAATTACTTCTTTTTATGTTCCAAAAATCTATTTATTTATGGAAATTGATGACTTTAAATTTCTAGGGTTCATGTTCATAAGATTTGGGGAAAAGTGGGGAGTTATGATAATTAGATGATGTTTAGGAAGATTTGGCCCCAGATAAATGTTATATTATGACCTACGAATGATTAGTGATGATTAGAGACATTAAAATACTGTTGGGATGACATTTAGATGAGATTAAAGGTGAAGAAAATTGAGAAAAACGTGATAGAAAAATTCTGGGCTCGGAATTGTCGCCTCGTTAGAAGACCTACCCAGGTCGTTCGAACGAGCTTCTAACGAGTTGACAGTTTGCCTTCGAATGAGTTGGATGTTCGTTCGATGCCTTTCATTCGATCGAGATCTCGTTAGATTCCCACTTCGTTCGAACGAACTCTCGTTCGAACGACCTCGTTCGAACGAGACTTCTAACGAGTTGACAAATTGGCCCTTTTGGCCTGATTTGATTTCTAGTGTCCCGTAAACTTGTTTAATTGTAGAGATAACATTCCCTTGATGACTAATTGATATAGTTGGTATATTCGGGATATATTGAGGAGTAAAATATAGAAGAATGATTTGAACCAAATGATATTGGTGGATTAGGGTGCGAGTGACTAATCACGATGCGAGGATAATTAACGACTTGAATACTTATAAACCGGGGACATATGATTTGCGTGACATTAACTGTTGGTATGAGAATGAGAAGTATACCACTAATAATTATGGTAATTACTAAGAAGTGTGCATGCTTAGTATATATAATTTTATGTGTATGACATGCCTACCATACTTGCTATCACGGGAGGTTTGTGTTCGCTTAGGGCCATCTAACCTTTGTGTGCCTACGGGGGAGATTTATATTGATACCTCGAGGACATAGGTCAGAGAAGGACTTATTGGGAAGTTAATAAGCCCGCTGATCATGGGAGCATAGGTATGTGCGTGACCCATTTGATGTGACTGTGTTCACCTCCATTGTTTGTGATTGTTGTTATCTGAGAACTATTCCTGAGAGATTCGTAATGCGTGATCCTTATGTACGTGATGTACCGGGATGGATAGCAGAGTATGTGTGCACCGCAACTTAGTCTCGGGGTGCTTGTATTGTATATTTATGATGTGAATGATATACGATTAAATGAACAGACTTGTCATGTTTAATTATGAGAATAATTTATAGTAACTCCTTGAGAAGATAAATAAGGGGATAACCTCCAGTAAATGGTAATGCTAATAACTGAGAATCCGAGTTTAAGTAAACTTATCTATTTAAGTGATAACATTGGGAATTCATATTGTGAATTGAGTAGAAAGGTTAGAACTTATGTCGGTTTAGTTAGATATGAGAATCACTTGAATGGGTACGGTACGTTAGGAGTGCACAATTAGTCGAGAGGTGAGTATTTCATGTGAGAGCACGTCCTAACATGTATTTTGCATTCATTATTTTAATGTTATTAAAGAACTTGTTGTTTTTAAAATACTCTCCACTTTCGGGCTCTGACCCGTTTGCTTTCAAATCTATTTTTGTAAAAACCTATTTAGGTTCCCAGCCACAAGGACACCATGCATAGGAATTCTATTCAGGTGACGATCTGTAACTGTTGTGGAAGTTACAGGGCCTTGACAGTAGACGCCTCTTTTCTAGTCTTGACTCCATGTTCAGTTTCATCATTTGTAGGGCATGTTGCCCATTTCTTTTAGAGACATTTTATATTTCAGTTATTCAGATTGAGGATTGTAATTTATTCAGGATACAGACTTGTTTTATTATTTCAGTTGTGGGATTGTTGTGAGGAGTATTTCCTCCAGACTCTTTATTATTTGTTGATTACACTATTGGGACTTTATTGTGAATGGTTATGTCATTCTTTTATTACATGTTAATCAGACTTAATTTAAAATTTGACATCTCTTTTTAAATACTAGGTGGTTAGTAATTATTAAAAATGTTTTCGACAGTGATGCTATTAACTGAACCAACTTGGCATTTTGTATTAATTTAATAAAGGCATAGCTACCCGTTATTTAATTAGTCGAGGTGTCATAGGTGGTATAAAAGCATCAGGTTATAGTGTCCTTTAGGATCTGTACGGCTTGTTATGTTTCCGCTGAGCTTTCTTTGATGTAGAGCCCTATATTTTAGGATTGGTGTATTCTTTTGTGTATGCTTCGCTCTTCAGATATTTTTAGTAAATAACTGCGAACTTATATACTTTACTCTCATTTCAGATGCCTCCACGATGTGCGCAGCTAGTTCCTAGGGATGCAACGCCAGAGCCACAGCCCGCACCAGTTCAGGGCACTAAAAATGCCGCCGAGGTTGCAGCTATTGTATCCCAAGAGGTAAATACCGCCATAGCCATTGTACAGCAGGCACCACCCCAGGAGCCGGTAGCCACGCCATCTCAGGCTCATGCATTCCCGTCTGCTTGGGAACGCGTCCGTGATGCTTTTCAGATAGCACACCCACCAGAGTTCACAGGTAGCTCCGATGTTGTGGTTTCAAGTCAGTGGGGGAAAGATATTCAGAGGCACTTGATGATGTATGAGTGCAAAGATGTTCAGAAGCAGGTACTAGCTACTTTCAAGCTAGTAGGTTCTGTATGGCAGTTGTGGGCGTCCATTACCACCGCAGGGGAGAGGGACACTCTCACTATACAGGAGTTTTGGGTGCGGTTTGACTGCAAGTATTTTTCGTCAGCAGTTCACATGGAAATGAGGAGGAAGCTAATGAATCTCAAGCAGGAGGGTAAGACTGTGGCCGAGTATGAGGTCGAATTTACAAATCTGTTCAATATTGTTCCGGATGAAATACCGATAGAGGAGAAAAAGATTCAGAAGTTTAGAGATGGATTGACATGGAGAATCCGTCAACATATATTGGGGAATCTCTCGTTGGCCATTTATTCTGATGTGGTTAACGCTGAACTGTTACACTTCCAGGATCACCGCTTTCACATGACTGAGAGCAAGAGATCAGGAGAGTCCAGCCATCAGGGCAGGACTCGAGGAAATGGTGCCAGTGGGGCACAATCTTTTCAGGGGCAGAGGCAAGGTGACCTGGGTTCCCAGCAAGGGGATCATAAGAGATTCAGATCGGGGAATTTTAGGCACGGACAGGGAGTTTTTAGGCAGGGCCATCAGGGCCCAAACGGCCATCAGGGCCAACAGGGGCAAAATGGTCAACATCAGTTTCAATAGGGCCAGGGGAGGAATGGTAACGCCCACCAGGGCCGAGGGCAGCAGGGACAGAGAGAGGGAAACTTCCTGGGGAAGTGTTTCGTTTGTGGTAAGATTGGCCACAAACGTCAGGATTGTCCTGATAGGGGCAGGGCACCACAGATGGAAGCACTACCACCCATTCCAGCAGTCCCAGTCCAGCAGGGACAGCTTCAGTATGGGAGAGTGTACCAGCTTCAGCATGCCGCATCCCCACAGGATCCACCGTCCATTGAGGGTATGCTCTCCATTCAGGGGACTATGGGGCGTATTTATTTGACACGGGGGCTACACATTATTTCATTGCTATGAGATTTGCACGCACCATTGGGTTGTCAGACACCGCCTATAGCACGGTTACTTATGTAGATTCACCATTGAGTAGGGGTTCCATGATTTCGCTTATATGTAGAGGTGTGGGTATAGAGATCGGGAGGTTTACATTAACCGCGGATATGTTAGTATTAGATATGATCGAGTATGATGCCATTATTGGCATGGATTGGATAGTTACATACCGAGCCATGATTGACTGTTTCAGTAGGAGAATTATCTTTGCCATTCCTGGGCAGGAGATGTTTTTAGTGGCGATGCCTCGCCCTGAGGGAGGATCATCCACTCACTTGTACTACATAGATGAGGAGACCTCTAAGGAAGTGGTGATACCACTTGATTCGATACTCGTTGTTAGAGAGTTTGCCGATGTATTTCAGGATATACCTAGACTACCTCCGAGTAGAGAGATAGATTTTGTGATCGATTTGACGTCGGGCACTCGGCCTATTGCCCGCGCACCTTACCGTATGGCTCCAACTGAGATGTGAGAGTTACGGGATCATATTGAGCAGTTATTGGGTCAGGGGTTCATTCGGAGGAGTACTTTGTCGTGGGGTGCCCCTGTGTTATTCGTGAAGAAGAGGGATGGATCGTTGAGGTTGTGTGTGGATTACCGGGAGTTGAATAAGGTCACGATACGGAATAAGTATCCGTTGCCCCGAATCGATGACTTATTCGACCAGCTGAGAGGAGCTTCTTTCATCTCAAAGATTGATTTGCGATCGGGATAACATCAGTTGCGTATAAGGGAGGAGGACGTCTCGAAGACTGCTTTCTTAACGAGATATGGTTCCTACGAGTTTCGAGTTATGCCTTTTGGTTTGACCAATGCTCTAGCCATGTTTATGGACTTGATGAATAGGGTGTTCAGAGAGTTACTAGATCAGTTCGCCATTGTCTTCATTGATGATATTCTGGTTTATTCCCAGACAGAGGAGGAGCACGCCGATCATTTGAGGTAAGTTTTGCAGACGCTACGTCAGAACGAGCTGTAGGCAAAATATGAGAAGTGCGGGTTTTGGCTGAAGGAGGTTCAGTTTTTAGGGCATATTATTTCCGATCGGGGGATATCTGTTGATTCGGGGAAGGTATCCGCGGTGAGGGAGTGGGGACAACCCACGACACCGATTGAGATCCATAGTTTCTTGGGCCTAGTAGGATACTACAAGAGGTTCATTCGGTGTTTTTCAAAGATAGCCGGTCCTTTGACACATCTGACTCGTAAGGGTGTGCCATTCATTTGGAGTGATGCCTGTCAGTTGGCATTTGATGAGTTGAAGGACAAGTTAACCTCAGAACCCATGTTAGCATTGCCAAGACTGGGAGTTGAGTATCTAGTTTACACCGATGCGTCCTTACAAGGACTTGGAGGTGTATTACAATAAGAGAGTCAGGCAATAGCTTATGCTTCCCGTAAGCTTAAGCCTCACGAGAAGAACTACCCCACTCATGATTTGGAATTAGCGGCAGTTGTATTTGCCCTTCGAATTTGGAGACATTACCTTTTGGGGGAAAAGTTTCGATTGTTCACGGACCACAAGTCCCTACAGTACCTATTCACGTAGAAAGAGTTGAATATGCGACAACGGAGGTGGCTTGAGTTTGTGAAGGATTATCAGTTTGATATCTAATATCACCCGGGGAAGGCTAACGTGGTAGCAGACGCGTTGAGCCGTAGGAAAGTAGATGAGGTGGAAGGGGTGTGGAAGGCTAAGTGGAAGGAGTTCGGACACTGGGATGTCGTGGCCCGATCATTCATGTCGGTGATGACTATTACACCGCAGATTATAACGAGAGTGGTAAAGGCACAAGAGATGACTCATTCTGTCAGGAGCAGATAGTTCGATTATTAGCAGAGGGATCCGAGTCCTATACCGTTAGCTCAGACAGGGGATTACGCTTCAATGGGAGACTGGTAGTTCCGTAAGGGGAGGAATTGCGACACGAGGTGATGGCAGAGTCGCACGGCTCACGGTTCGCGGTACATCCCGGTGGGGATAAAATGTACCAAGATATGAGACGTCAATATTGGTGGAGCGGGATGAAGAGAGATATTGCCGTATTTGTTTCTAAATGCGCCACTTGTCAGCTGGTAAAAGTGGATCATCAGAGACCGGCAGGACTTCTACAGCCATTAGAAGTCCCGATGTGGATGTGGGAGAGCATATCCATGGACTTTATCACAGGGTTGCCTACGTCACAGAGATGTCACGACTCAATTTGGGTAATTGTGGACAGGTTGACCAAAGTCGCTCATTTTCTACCCGTAAGGACAGACTACACTACGGGACAGTATGCCCAGCTTTTTATTACAAAAATAGTGAGAGTTCACGGTGTGCCTATAAATATCGTGTCTAACCGAGACAAGATATTTGTTT
This sequence comes from Sambucus nigra, assembly GCA_949130495.1. Taxonomy (NCBI): domain Eukaryota; kingdom Viridiplantae; phylum Streptophyta; class Magnoliopsida; order Dipsacales; family Adoxaceae; genus Sambucus; species Sambucus nigra. Next base: position 492,951,041 of record OX422220.1, on the reverse strand, counting down.
CACAGTTTTGGGAGAGTTTTCAAGAGGCCATGGGCACGGATTTGCGGTTGAGTACAGCGTATCACCCGCAGATCGATGGGCAAACCGAGCGTACAAACCAGATGTTGGAGGACATGTTGCATATGTGCATCATTGATTTTGGGGGTGGATGGGAGCAGTATCTTCCACTGGTGGAGTTTGCTTACAACAACTCCTACCAGTTCTCCATTGGCATGGCCCCATTTGAGGCGTTGTATGGTAGACCTTGTCGTTCCCCAGCATGTTGGTTGGAGGTGGGGGACAACAAACTACTTGGGTCGGAAGTGATTTAGGATACTTCGGCAAGGATAGAATTGATACGGAGTCGCATTCGGGTAGCTCAGGATTGACAGAAGAGCTTTGCTGATGCGAAGAGGTTCTTCAGGGAGTTCCAAGTGGGGGACCAAGTCTTACTCAGAGTCCCTTTTATGAAGGGGATTATGCGATTTGGGAAGAAGGGGAAGTTGGCACCGAGATATGTGGGGCCATTTCCTATCATCGAACGGATTGGGTCTATTGCATATAGACTTAGATTACCGGAGCATTTGCACAGGATCCATGATGTGTTTCATATTTCCTCACTAAGGAAATATCTTAGGGACGATTTAGCTCATTCTAACATTGCTTTGGAAGACATCGATCTCTATCCCGATAGCTCCTACGAGGAGGGGCCGATTGCTATTTTGGATCGAAGTGAGCGGAAACTGCGGTCAAAGATAGTCCCGTTAGTACGTGTTCAGTGGAGACCTCATAATGTCGAGGAGTCCACATGGGAGCGCGAGGATGAGATGCGCGAACGTTATCCATAGTTGTTATTACCAGGTACTTTCTAGTTCCGAATTTCGGGACGAAATTCTGTTATTAGGGGGGAAGTATGTAATACCCCGCATTTTTATCAATATTTATTTATGGGATTAATTAAATTAAATGTGAATTAATTGAGAATTAATCCAGATAAAATACTAACGAGATGTGAGTTGATATTTGATTATAATGTGTATATATGGCAATATATAAATATTTAATATATTTAATTTATCGTGAAATTGAAATACGACAATTTGGAAATTTTGTTAGGATGCGTGTGACAGTCGCGTCGGGAATATAATTATTTTAATTAAAAAGTGAATTTTATTTTTATCAATCGTATGGTCATTTTGAGTGCGCCAACGAGTCCGGAAGGGTCACAATAGTCAGAAAACACTAGCCGGGGTTTAGTTTGGGTCCTGGGGCATTATTGGGCCATACCAGCAACTTAAAAGGGTATTTTGGTAATTTTGAAAATTGGGGATTTATGACCAACGAATTTTGGGAATTAAAAATAGGGAATTTAATAACCCACTAACCCATTACCAGCAATTAAGTTATTATAGGGCAACGGGAGTTATAGGAGGAAGTTAGGAAAAGTTCCAAAGAGAAAACACAACCTCCATCTTCAACCTTCAACCTTGGGAGAAAAAGGGAAAGTGCAACCTTCATCATTCTACACCAAATTCAGATAATAACTCAAGGCAAGTGGTTTAATTTCGTTAATTTCAAGTGAATGCTTCTTCCATGCTTAAAAAATTGAGATATTTGTATTGTATCGGGAGATTTATAAAAACCCACGAAATTGGAGTTATAAATTCAGATATTGATATAGGTTTGCATGTAGAATTGTTATTGGGTGATTAGACTAAAAGAATTACTTCTTTTTATGTTACAAAAACGGATTTATTTATGGAAATTGATGACTTTAAATTTTTAGGGTTCATGTTCATAAGATTTGGGGAAAAGTGGGGAGTTATGATAATTAGATGATGTTTAGGAAGATTTGGCCCCATATAAATGTTATATTATGACCTACGAATGTTTAGTGATGATTAGAGACATTAAAATACTGTTGGGATGACTTTTAGATGAGATTAAAGGTGAAGAAAATTGAGAAAAACGTGATAGGATAATTTTGGGCTCGAAAATGTTGCCTCGTTAGAAGACCTACCCAGGTCGTTCGAACAAGATCGTTCGAACGAGCTTATAACGAGTTGACAGTTTTCCTTCTAACGAGTTGGATGTTCGTTCGATGCCTTTCTTTCGAACGAGATCTCGTTAGATGCCCACTTCGTTCGAACGACCTCTCGTTCAAACGAGACTTCTAACGAGTTGACAGATTGGCCTTTTTGGCCTGATTTGATTTCTAGTGTCCTGTAAATTTGTTTAATTGTAGACATAACATTCCCTTGATGACTAATTGATATAATTGAGATATTCGGGATATATTGAGGAGTAAAATATAGTACAATGATTTGAACCAAATGATATTGGTGGATTAGGGCGCGAGTGACTAATCACGATGCGAGGATAATTAATGACTTGAATACTTATAAACCGGGGACATATGATTTGTGTGACATTAACCTTTGGTATGAGAATGAGAAGTATACCACTAATAATTATGGTAATTACTAAGAAGTGTGCATTCTTAGTATATATAATTTTATGTGTATGACATACCTACCATAGTTGTTATCACGGGAGGTTTGCGTTCGCTTAGGGATATCTAACCTTTGTTTGCCTATGGGGGGGATTTAGATTGGTACCTCGAGGACATAGGTCAGAGAAGGACTTATTGGGAAGTTAATGAGCCTGCTGATCATGGGAGCGTAGGTATGTGCGTGACCCATGTGATGTGACTGTGTTCGCCTCCATTTTTTGTGATTGTTGTTATCTGAGAACGATTCCTGAGAGATTTGGAATGCGTGATCCTTATGTACGTGATGTACCGGGATGGATAGCAGAGTATGTGTGTACCGCATCTTAGTCTCGGGATGCTTGTATTGTATATTTATGATGTAAATGATATACGGTTAAATGAACAGACTTGTCATGTTTAATTATGAGAATAATTTATAGTAACTCCTTGAGAAGATAAATAAGGGGATAACCTCCAGTAAATGGTAATGCTAATAATTGAGAATCCGAGTTTAAGTAAAGCTATCTATTTAAGTGATAACATTGGGAATTCATATTGTGAATCGAGTAGAAAGGTTAGAACTTATGTCGGTTTAGTTAGATATGAGAATCACTTGAATGGGTACGGTACGTTAGGAGTGCACAATTATTCGAGAGGTGAGTATTTCATGCGAGAGCACGTCCTAACATGTATTTTTCATTCATTGTTTTAATGTTATTAAAGCACTTGCTATTTTTAAAATACTCTCCACTTTCGGGCTCTGACCCGTTTGCTTTCAAATCTATTTTTGTAAAAACCTTTTTAGGTGCCAGCCACAAGGACACCATTCATAGGAATTCTATTCAGGTGACGAGCTGTAGCTGTTGTGGAAGTTACAGGGCCTTGACAGTAGACGCCTCTTTTCTAGTCTTGACTCCATGTTCAGTTTCATCATTTGTAGGGCATGTCGCCTATTTCTTTTAGAGACATTTTATATTTCAGTTATTCAGATTGAGGATTGTAATTTATTCAGGATACAGACTTGTTTTATTATTTCAGTTGTGGGATTGTTGTGAGGAGTATTTCCTCCAGACTCTTTATTATTTGTTGATTACACTATTGGGACTTTATTGTGAATGGTTATGTCATTCTTTTATTGCATGTTAATCAGACTTAATTTAAAATTTGACATCTCTTTTTAAATACTAGGTGGTTAGTAATTATTAAAAAAAAATTGACAGTGATGCTATTAACTGAACCAACTAGGCATTTTGTATTAATTTAATAAAGGAGTAGCTACCCGGTATTTAATTAGTCGGGGTGTCACAGCATGGACCATCTTATTCATATAATCTTCTCACACTCTATCATATAAAAAGGGTCATAACCGGTGAATAAGGTTCCAGCTTAACTACAGGGTTTGGGAGAGTTAGATGTCGATTGGCCTTACACCCATGTATGGAGAGGCTACCCATGTCTCGAACCCGAAGCTAGCCGTAGCTTCGGCAAGGGAACTTTCCATCACACCAATATATGGCCTCTTCACACTATATTATATGTATATTATTATTTATATAACTACATGGATACATTAATATTATTATAACTGATTACATATGTTTGATCAAGATTTAAGGCTTGGCTGAATTTTTCAAAATAACTTTAGCTTCTGCTGCATTAAGACAACACCTACAACCTCCACGGCCACCGCAACACCCATACTAGCAGCCTCCTCTGCCTCGTCCTCCGTAATTACCACATCCACCTATGTAATTACAACGAACACAACCACAACCACCACCTCCATAGTTACCACCACTTCCATACTTACCGCCACCACCATACCTTTTATTAACTGCTTCCACTGCACATGTGATCAAGTTTTTATTTTCAAAATTTAAAATAATTCCATAAATAATAACAATTTATTTCTAAGATAATCGCCCACACACATGTTAATGCACTTACTACGAATAACTTCTTGAGCTATTGTTAAAAAAAATACATTGATTTTTATGTATTTTGAAATATTTTGCTTGAATATGTCATATAAATTCGGGTTAGTTAGCATTAGCTACTAAAGCAAAGGTTCGATTATTATTAATCCTTATTGTTTGAGAAATTTTGAATTTACGGCCTAGTACTTTACTCAATATATATAGATTGTTGGTACCGAATGATCATAAATATAATATTTCATATCTGAGACTTATTTTTATCATTTCGCACATTTTTTGAAAATTTATGACATTGGAAACTTATTCCCTGCCTCAAATTAAAATTTACAACTTTATTGTTGAATGAAATTAGAATTCCCATTTTAAAAATGCATGTATCATATTACATCACGACTAAATTTTTTTGATGTCAACTACTTTATATGTTTAAGTCAGTACTGTATATAAATAATTGACATTCACATGATGACGCCAAATTTCATGTAGACGGGGTAATTAATTTTAAACGAATTATTTAGTCCTAACGTTCCTCAAATAAGTGGCATCACCGAGCCAATCACGATTAGCAAAAAATGTGTGAGTTTCATTCTTTAGGGGGCTATATAAATTCTTAGTATCTAATTTCAAATTTAAGGCTAAGGTCAAAACGATCATTCTATAAAAAAAACATCACAAATTCAACCTTCAAATAACTTTTAAATCGATACATAATATTTGATAGATTTGGAAAATTTTATTTATTCTCCTTTGAGTGCCTATTAAATGGTTGAATTCTTTGATTAAACTTTATTGGAAAATGTCCTCACTAACCCATTCCATGTTTGGATAAAAAAATATATTTTTATTATTGTTTATATTTGTAAGCTATGTAGGAACTTTTATTTACGTAATTTAAAATTTTTACTATATATATATACGCACACACGAAAAATATCATGTATGCACTGTTTAAGGCAGTGTTAGGACCTATCCACAAAATAATTTTTTTAACATGTTTTTTATATGAATTTTAAATATTTCAATAAAATGCTAACAAAAATTCCAGCTCAAAATGATTTTTTGGCTGTTTTAAAAAAATTAATCAAATTTTGCCAGCTTAAAACTCCTTAAAATTGATATATTTTCATCTAATTTTGTTTCAATAGCATACAAATTTATTTTGAGTTGAATTTTTTTAGCTTCTCTGAAATGTTTTAACATCATATAAAGAATTAGCTTAAAAATACTTTTTATTATTTTTTAAATATAATCTCGTAAATTGACCATTAAATAGTGTTCCTCAAAGGCGGCTGACTTTATACAAGAAGGCTCTCTAACATCATAAGTTATAAATCATACCATACATCAAACCTACTCCTTGGGATTAAGAATCTTTTTTTTTTTTGAAATTTTAATTTTTGAATTCAAATTAACCATTCAATCAACACATGATAAAAAATTTAGGTTAAAATATATTTCTAGTTATTTTTTTAAAAGGTACAAAATTCTGGTAACGTAAATGTATTTTGAGCCTTTTTGTTGAATTTTTAAACAATAACTATAATTTATTTTTTGAACATGTGATGATTGGAAGAAAAATTCTATGGGTAAAACAAAAAAATTGGAAAAAATGGTTTTTTAGAACCTGAAACGAGGTATAATGTACGAGTGATGTAAGAAGTATGATTGATTAGGCATAAATTCTTCTGAATTTAGTAGCCTTTAGCACCTTGAATAATGTAATTCGTATTGATTTACCTCATTTATATTCCACTGACAACTCCCATAAAGTGCCTCGAGTTTTGTGTATTTTTTGTGCTTTTTACATGTATTTAATACAAATGAAGAGAAGAGGAATCGGAAGCTGAGAAATCAACAAATGAAGGAAAGTCAGAGGGAAAAATAGTCATTTCACATCTAGTGTTCGGAAGAGGGACCAGTATGAAAAATGAAGACCTTACGTCTACAAGCACGTAGGAAGAAACGACACCCCAAACTGAGATCTGGATCAAAAGTTACGGAGATTCAATGATGAGAGAAAATCAAAAGAAAAGAAGGAAAGAAGAATTTTAAATCCGGACCAGGCTAGTCAATACAAGCAGCAAACCGATCCAGAAGGAAGCCAATCTCTGAATAAGTTTCACCACCGGATCGGATCGGATATATCTAAAAACAAACCGTTATAGGAAGCATGAAGGCTTCGAATAAAATTAGCTACCAGACCGACCCGGGTACAGGAGAAAATGAACCGCTCCGATGTCTCACTTATTGTCAGACATTAGGTGGGTTTGAATATTATTAGTCTTAGAGGGATCTTGCATAGAAGAAACCTAGTTTTGAATATTTGTTGGAATTAATTCAAGATTCAAAGTTTATTTCCAAATTTTCTTATTGCAAGTAACATTTAAATTCTGCTTTCAATTTCCTTCGTAATTAGTTAGATTAATTCTTAATTAATAAAAATTCTCTCTCAAGATTTTCAAAATAGTTATGAACTCCTGCACTTTAAAACTTGTGTTGTCATTTAAATTTAATCATCTTCAACTATGTTTTTAAGGGTTGTGGCGCTTGAACCCAACCCGATGTAATTTACCTTTGTTGAAAATAGGGTTTGAATTGAATTTTAAGTGAATAGTTTTGTGTATTACACACAACTGTCATAGACCTTTTAACCTCATTTACCCTAGGTAACCGGGGTGTTTAAAGATGCGATGCGCATTTTAGCTATTCAACACCGCTTTATTTTTACCTTTGATTATGTATGATGCGGGCTAGAACCGTATATATTTAATGCTTAGGATTATTAAATATTGGATTCAATTAAATTTCCAATTCAAAATCTACATTATATACGGCAAATGTACTAGGGTTTTTGGGATTGTAACCCGACCTATCATTCTTTATTCATAGTTAATTCATTCAGTAGATTTTTTTCGTTGCACTTAGTTTAGTTGTTAGTTAATTTTCATTCACATTTAGTTACTAGACTTTCTATTCATCTTAATCACTTTTTTATTTCTTTCGAGAGTCAATTTTAAGGTTAGTAATTTGTTTCGTCTCATTACGATTCTTCGTCCTAGTTCTCTGTGGAGACGATCCCTACTTACTGGGTTTATTACAAACCCGGCAAGCTTATACTTGAGCCTCTATCAGCACGCACACTAGATGCACATTTGTGGTCGCACCAAGTTTTTGGCATCATTGCTAGGGAATTAGGTAGAGTCTAAGTTAGTTGATTCAATCCCAAAATTGATTCCAAAATTTTAAAAAATAAAAATAAAAAAAATCCAAAAATAATTCAGAAAAAAATCAAAAAGAAATCATCTCTCAAAATCCCTTTCATGCAAAATCAAGAACAAGCTCCTTAAAATACTCCAATAAGAATTCACAAAAACCCCATCATTGAGTATAATTCTGAAATCCCCTATACCCCTCGCGTTCCACAATTCTGGGCTCCACCTCCTACCCCTCCGAACTCCATCACGAGTCACATGCTTAGTCACATGTCTAGAACACTGAGTGAGGATTTTGAGTCCATTAGAGAGAGATTCATGTCGGATGTCCCTAGTTTCGGTATGAGTGAGGGAAACCTGTTGTATCGGCCCATGAAATAACTCCTATTTTTTTAGCGAACTTTCACCCCTGGATGCATTTTACTCCCGTATAATGCCGATCAGTTCCACTTCCGTAATGGGATGATAAAAATTCTTCCAAATTTTCACGTGGTGGATTTAGAGAAACTATATCTCCATATTTGAGAGTTTGATGAGAAGTGCGAAACCTTTAGTGATCAAGCTTGCATGCAGGATGTCGTTCGCCGAAAGCTTTTTCCTTTTTCCTTAAAGGATAAAGCTAAGACATGGCTTTGGTCTTTACCACCTAACTCAATCATATCATGGAAGGATATGCAATCCAAGTTTCTTTCAAATTCTTTCCACCACATAAAACTAACTCTGTCAAGGCTCAAATACAAGCCTTTTTATAGTGAGATAATGAGTCATTTGATAAGTCTTAGGAACGATTCCAAGAGTTGGTTAACTATTGGCCCCATCATGGATTTGAGAAACATCACCTTATCTCTTGCTTCCATAACGAGCTTACAACAACTTGTTCAAACAATGTGTGAAAGACCATTATTGGAATTAAATGCGAGTGACACTGAGGCTCATCTTAAGTATGTCGTCGAGACTACTCAAGCATGGGACACATCCGATCCTAATGCCATAAACCGACCTCGATAAGTGTCCATTACTCTTGCTGCATCCGATCTTTAATAATTGAACCATGATACCGTAGTAGACCAATAACTTGATCAATTTGAGAAAAGTATAAGGGACCTAGTTGAGGTATGATTGAGGGAAACTACCAAATCTACTCGTGCTGTGAATGAGGAGGTGTGTGTTATTTGTGAGGCAGGCCATCCAACAAGGGTCTACCCTACAATACCCTCCTATAAAGCTATGCATAACGAGAAAGTGAAGGAATAGGGGTCTTCAAGGGAAATTTTAACTCCCCTCACGAGAATGTATACAACCCTTCGTGAAGGAACCATACTGGTTTTAGCTACGGGCAATAACACCATGCGCTGAATCCTACTCACATGTTGCCCTACCTTAACCCTCTCCCCAATTTCAACAAGTGCCACCTATGCAGCCATAATTTCAAGCACCACCTCCAGGCCCTATATTACCCCCACCGTGGAGATCGCTTGAGGACAATTTAAAATAGTTCACCATATCTCAAAACGCAACCAATGCTAGGTTTGATCATATGTTCAGTGAAATGAATACGAGCATCTCTAGATTGCAAGCATCCTTAAGTGTCCAAGATAAGGGTAAATTTTTGGCACAAGGAAAAAGACCACCCCAAGGCCAATCTTGTGTTAGAGGGACATCCCACGAGTATCCTGAGCAATGTAGTGCAATTACCACTCTGAGTAGTTGGAGAGTGGTTGACTTGTCACCTCTTCCATGTGCTAAGCAAAATGAAAAGGAGATTTCCTTTTCTCGAGACCATAAAGAAAATTTGCGCATATGCTAAGTTCCTTAAGGACTTACTCATGGTGAAACAAAAGCTATAGGTAAAGAAAAATGTGTTTCTAACACACCACGTTAACTCGGTACTAACGATTGATCTTCCACTAAAATATAAAGATCGGGGTGCACCCACCATCTTGTGCATCATAGGGAAGAACCGAATCGAACATGCATTAATAGACTTAGGGGATACTTTTAGCATTCTTCCATATTCCATCTATAAACAATTAGATTTAGGGGCCCTTAAGCTTACGACCATGACTCTCCAACTCGCAGATCATTCCATGAAGATGCCCCGGGGAATTATTGTGGATGTAATCATCCAAATTAACACTTTCTACTTCTCGATGGATTTTTTTATTTAGGATGAGGAGCCATCCATTCTCCCGATCAGTCATGTTCCCATCATCCCTAGTTGCCCATTCTTAGCTACAACCAATGCACTTATAAATACTCGAAGTGGGCGAATGCAATTAATGTTTGGGAACATGAGCCTCGAGACAAATATCTTTAATAACACCAAGCTCGAGGGTGATGAAAGTGAACCAAGAGAGACTAATCTTATCAAGTGTGACACCCCGACTAATTAAACACCGGGTAGCTACTCCTTTATAAAATTAATTCAAAATGCCAAGTTGGCTCAGTTAATAGCATCACTGTCGAAAACGTTTTATTATTACTAACCACCTAGTATTTAAAAAGTAAGTGCCAAATTTTTTTATTAAATCTGATTAACATGCAACAAGAGTAATGAATAACTAAATAACACCATTCACCATACTGAAGTAACAAGAACAACCATCACAATATGTAAATATAACCTGGAGGAAAAACTCCTCAATACAAATCCCACAACTGATATGTAAACTGAAATAAATAACTAAAACTGAATACTGAGCAATACATGCTAGAGTCTGAAAACTGAAATGTAAAAAAATGCTCTAAATAGGAATGGGCAACATGCCCTACAACTGATAGATAGTGACTCTGGAATCCAAAAGATAGAAGCGTCTATGAGAAAATCCCTGTAGCTTCCACAACCAGCTACAGCACGTCACCTGAATGAGTACCTATGCTTGGTGTCCTTGTGGCTGGGCACCTAAAAAGGTTTTACAAGAAAATATATTTGAAAGCAAATGGGTCAGAGCCCGAAAGTGGAAATCATTTTAAAAACCTGCAAGTGCTTTAAAAACATTTACAACATTAAATGCAAAGTACATGTTAGGACGTGCACTCACATTATATTCTCACCTCTCGTCTAACTGTGCACTCCTAACGCAAGTACCCATCTATAACTACCCATACTACTAGCTAACTGACAACATAACTAGCTAGACTACCACGGGTTCTACACATGTAATCGGTTCCATATAACATAACAACTCTCGTAATTAAGTAGAGGTTTACTGTGAACACAGTTACTAAATATGCCAATGATATAACTATCAGTTAACTCATTATATAACTCGAAACAATACCGTAATATTTTTACAACATTAACATGAGGATTTCCATTAATTTAATGTATATTATTCACATCATAAATATACGATACAAGCACCCCGCAATCTAAGCTGTAGTGCACACATACTCTGCTATCCATCCCGGTACATCACGTACATAAGGATCACATATTCCGAATCTCTCAGGAATAGTTCAGATAACACAAATCACAAATAGTGGAGGCGAACATAGTCACCATCACATGGGTCACGCACATACCTACGCTCCCATGGTCAGCGGACTTATTAATATCACAATAAGTCTTTCTATGACCTATGTTCATCAAGGTACCAGTCTATATCCCCCCCGTAGGCACACAAGGAATAGAGGGTCCTAAGCGAACGAAACCTCCCGTGATAGCAAGTATGGTAGGTATGTCATACATACAATCCATATACTAATACTAAGTAAACACACATCTTAGTAATACCGTATTTTAATCGTAGTACATATCGCATTCTCGTACTAACTAATTATCACAACTTATTTTATTCCGGTTCATAATTATACGCGCTATAATTCGTCCTCACATCGTAGTAGTCACTCACGTCTCAACCCAAATGATTCATTGAATATAACTCTCGTATATGATTTGCTAATCCCAACAACCCAAAAGTCCCAACTAAGTTACTATATCATCAAAGGGATGCTAACTCTACCCTTGAACCATCTCCCGGAACTCCAAAAGTCAAAACAGTCCAAAAAGGGTCAAACTGTCAACTCGTTAGAAGTCTCGTTCGAACGAGGCTTCGAACGAGTTTGGACTGTCAGGTCGTTAGAAGTCTCGTTCGAACGAGGCTGTTCGAACGAGATCCCAGTTCGTTCGAACGAACTGACCCTTCTAACGATATCTCGTTCGAACGAGATATCGAACGAAAATCCTACTCGTTAATAACGACTGGTCAACTCGTTAGAAGCTCGTTCGAACGAGCTCGTTCGAACGACCTGGGGGCTGCTTCTAACGAGATGCCAGTTTCGGCCCAGAATTTCCCAAGAATCGTTTTTCACCATTTTTACTCCTCAAACCTCTTCTAAAATTCGTTCCCACAATATATTGAGTTCTCTAATCATCCTCAAACATGTTAAGGGGCTATACTAACATCATTAAAGGGTTTGATATCATCTAAACATCATTAAATCACAATTTCTACATTAATTCCCAATTTTCTTCAAGAACATAAACCCTAACTTCTTCTCATCATAAATTCCCAGATTTTAATTCGTTTATACATCACCTAGATATGAAATATCCGAAATTAAATCTCCCAACAATGTTTCTACATGCAAACCTATCCCAATATTCAATAATAACTTCAAATTTCATGGGTTTTCTTTTAATCTTTCAAGAACAATTAAGATTCTTCAATTTCTAACATGGAAAAGACATTCTCAGTAATTAAATGGAAATAAAGTCACTTGCCTTGGTTTGATTTCTGAATTTGGTGTGGATTCGGTGTAGAATTTCTGCAGAATTCCTCTCTCTCTCTCCTTCTCCAAGCTTTCTTCTCCAAAAGGCTATGGTGGCTAGGGTTTGCTTTGGGGAAACTTATGAAACCTAATTTCAATAAACCTCCGTAGCTTGTTGGGTTAATAAGGGTTGGTTGGGGTCAATCCTTATCAGATTACAACTCTCAATTTTCGTCACTTTTAATTACCCAAAAATACCAAATTACTAAAATACCCTTTAAGTTACCGGTATGGTCTAAAATTACCCCGGGACCCAAACTATACCCCCGGCTAGTGTTTTCTGACTATCTCGACCCTTCCGGACGCGTTGGCGCACTCAAAACGACCATACGGATTATAGATTTTAAATTCACTTTTTATAAATAAAATATTATACCGTGACGCGGCGGTCCCACGCGTCTCAATAAAATTTCCAAATTGCCGTATATAAATCTCACGACAAATTTTATAATACCAAGTTCATATATAACCATATATGCACATAATCAAATACCAATACGCATCTCATTAGTATTTATAACCCGGATTAATTTCCAATTAATACGCATTTAATTAATTAATCCCAAAAATAAATATAGCCAAAAGTACGGGGTATTACATACTTCCCCCCTAATAACTGAATTTCGTCCCGAAATTCGAAACTAGAAAGTACCTGCTAAAAACAGCTCTGGATAACGCTCGCGCATCTCATCCTCGCGCTCCCATGTGGACTCCTCGACATTGTGATGTCGCCACTGAACACGTACTAACGGGACTATCTTTGACCGTAGTTTCCTCTCGCTTCGGTCCAAAATAGCAATCGGCCCTTCCTCATAAGAGCTATCCGGCTGGAGATCGATGTCCTCCACAGAAATGTGAGAATGAGCCAAATCATCCCTAAGGTATTTCCTCAGCGAGGAAATATGGAACACGTCGTGAATCCGATGCAAATGCTCCGGTAACCCGAGTCTATACGCAACCGGTCCTATCCGCTCAATAATAGGAAACGGCACCACATACCTCGGTGCCAACTTCCCCTTCTTCCCGAAACGCATAATCCCCTTCATCGGAGAAACCCTGAGCAAAACCTGGTCCCCCACTTGGAACTCCCTGAAAAACCTCTTTGCATCAGCATAACTCTTCTGCCTGTCTTGAGCTACCCGAATGCGACTTCGAATCAACTCAATCCTTGCCGAAGTATCCTGGATCACTTCTGGCCCAAGTAGTTTGTTGTCCCCCACTTCCAACCAACATGCTGGGGAACGACAAGGCCTACCGTACAATGCCTCAAACGGAGCCATGCCAATCGTGAACTGATAGGAGTTGTTGTAAGCAAACTCCACCAGTGGAAGGTACTGCTCCCATCCACTCCCGAAGTCAATAATGCACATGCGTAGCATGTCCTCCAACATCTGATTGGTGCGTTCTGTCTGCCCATCGGTCTGCGGATGATAAGCCGTACTCAACCGCAATTCTGTGCCCATGGCCTCCTGGAAACTTTCCCAAAACCGCGAAACAAATATCTTGTCTCTGTCAGACACGATATTCAGGGGCACACCGTGAAGTCTCACAATCTCTGAAATGAAGAGCTGGGCATACTGTCCCGCAGTGTAATCAGTCCTAACGGGTAAAAAGTGAGCGACCTTGGACAACCTGTCCACAATTACCCAAACGGAGTGGTGACCCCTCTGCGACGTAGGCAACCCCGTGACAAAATCCATGGATATGCTCTCCCATATCCACACCGGAACCTCCAACGGTTGTAGCAATCCTGCTGGTCTCTGATGATCCACTTTTACAAGTTGACAAGTGGCGCATTTCGAGACAAACTCAGCGATATCTTTCTTCATACCGCTCCACCAATACTGCCGTCTCATGTCTTGGTACATTTTGTCCCCTCCGGGATGTACCGCGAACCGTGAACCGTGCGACTCTGCCATAACATCGTGTCGCAATTCCTCTCCTTCCGGAACTACCAATTTCCCATTGAAGCGTAATCCCCCGTCTGAGCTAACGGTATAGGATTCAGCTCCCTCAGCGAGTAATCGAACTATCTGCTCCTGACAGAACGAATCATTTGCCTGTGCCCGTACAACCTTCGTGACAATCTGCGGTGTAACGGTCATCACAGACATGAAAGATCGGGCCACTGCATCCTGGTGTCCCAATTCCTTCCACTTCGCTTTCCACACCTCTGCCACCTTGTCTGCTGGCCTACGGCTTAACGCGTCTGCTACCACGTTAGCCTTACCCGGGTGGTACTGTATGTCGAACTGATAGTCTTTCACAAATTCAACCCACCTACGCTGCCGCATATTTAATTCCTTCTGCGTGAACAGATACTGTAGTGACTTGTGGTCCGTGAACAGCTGAAACTTCTCCCCCAAAAGATAGTGCCTCCAAATCCGTAAGGCAAATACCACTGCCGCCAACTCCAAATCATGTGTGGGGTAATTCTTCTCATGAGGCTTAAGCTTACGGGAAGCATAAGCTATGGCCTGTCTCTCCTGCTGCAACACACCTCCAAGCCCTTGCAAAGACGCATCGGTGTAAACCAAATACTCAACTCCCGGTCTCGGCAATGCTAACACAGGTGCTGAGGTCAATTTGTCCTTCAACTCATCGAATGCCAACTGACAGGCATCACTCCAGATATATGGCACACCCTTACGAGTAAGATGTGTCAAAGGACCTGCTATCTCTGAGAAACCCCGAATAAACCTCCTGTAGTATCCTGCTAAACCCAAGAAACTACGAATCTCCGTTGGTGTCGTGGGCTGTCCCCACTCCCTTACCGCTGACACCTTCCCCGGATCAACAGATATTCCCTGATCGGAAATAATATGACCCAAGAACTGGACTTCCTTCAACCAAAACTCGCACTTCTCATATTTTGCATACAGCTCGTTCTGACGAAGTGTCTGTAAAACCAGCCTCAAATGTTCGGCGTGCTCCTCCTCTGTCTGAGAGTAAACCAGAATGTCATCAATGAAGACAATGACAAACTGATCTAGGAAATCTCTGAACACTCTGTTCATCAAGTCCATAAACACTGCTGGAGCGTTGGTCAAACCGAAAGGCATAACCCGAAACTCATAAGAACCATATCTCGACAAGAACGCAGTCTTCGAGACATCCTCCTCCCTGATACGCAACTGATGGTATCCCGACCTCAAGTCAATCTTCGAGAAAAAGAAGCTCCTCTCAACTGGTCGAATAAGTCATCGATTCGAGGCAACGGATACTTATTCCGTATCGTGACCTTATTCAACTCTCGGTAGTCCACACACAATCTCAGTGAACCATCCCTCTTCTTCACAAACAAAACTGGAGCGCCCCAAGGTGAGGTACTCCTGCGAATAAAGCCCTGCCCTAACAGCTGCTCTATCTGATCCCGTAGCTCTCGCATCTCAGCTGGAGCCATACGGTACGGTGCACGTGCTATAGGTCTCGTACCCGGTAGCAAATCAATAACGAAGTCTATCTCTCGACTGGGTGGTAAGCCTGGTATCTCCTGAAACACATCCGAATACTCCCTGACAACCGGGATCGAATCTAAAGGAATCACAACCTCCTTAGAGGTATCCTCCTCTATGTAATACAGATGAGCGGTCGATCCTCCCTCTGGGCGAGGCATCGCCACTATAAACATCTCCTGCCCCGGAATGGCAAAAACAATGCTCCCGCTGAAGCAATCAATCATGGCCCTATATGATACGAGCCAGTCCATACCGATGATCACATCGTGAACATGCATGTCTAACACTAACATGTCCGCAGGCAATACCAAACCACCAACCTCTACCCCGACTCCCCGGCATATAAAGAAAATAAGTGACCCACTCCCCAATGGTGAGTCGACACACGTCACTGTGCTCTCTGCCGTAGCTAACAATCCTAAAGCTTTCGCGAAGTGTGTAGCAATAAAACAATGTGTAGCACCCGTATCAAATAACACCCGACCCATAGTGCCATGGATAGGAAACGTACCCTCGATCGCGGGCGGTGCCTGTGGAACTGCAGCCTGGTGGACGTTGTAGACACGTCCATACTGTAGCTGCCCCTGCTGAGCTGGGACTGCTGGAATGGGTGGCAAAGCTACCATCTGTGGCGGTGCAGGAAGAGCGGCGGGAAACATAGGTCTTTGTGGCTCCTGGCGAGCACCCTACTGCTGCTGCTGTGGGGCCCTGCCCCTATCAGGACAATCCTGCTTCTTATGGCCAGTCTTGCCACAAGTAAAGCACTTCCCTGGGAAGTTCCCTCCCCTCTGCCCCTGCTGTCCCCGGCCCTGGTGGCCGTTACCATTCCTCCCTTGGCCCTGCTGGCCCTGATGAAATTGCTGCCCATTCTGTCCCTGCTGGCCCTGATGGCCGTTTGGACCCTGATGGCCCTGGCGGAAACCTCCCTGTCCCTGCCTGTAGTTCCCTGACCGGAACCTCTTATTGTCCCTCTGCTGGGTACCCTGCTCAGTCTGTCTCTGCCCCTGACCGGTCTGTGCCCCGCTGGCACCATGCCCTCCAGTCCTGCCCTGATGGCTAGACTCCCCTGACCGCTTGCCCTCGGCCATATGAAAACGGTGGTCCTGGCAGTGTAGTAATGCAGCGTTAACCACATCAGAATACGTGGCCAACGATAGGTTCCCTAGCAGATGCTGACGGATCCTCCAATTCAACCCATCAGTGAACTTCTCTATCTTCTTCTTCTCTGTTGGAATTTCGTCTGGAACGATATTCAACAGGTTAGTGAACTCGGCCTCATACTCGGCCACTGTCTTGCCCTCTTGCTTCAAACTCATCAGCTTCCTCCTCATCTCTGTATGAACTGCGGATGGAAAGTACTTGCGGTCGAACCGCACCCAGAACTCCTGAATCGTGAGGGTATCCCTCTCCTCCGCGGTGGTAATAGACTCCCACCACTGTAGCGCAGATCCAACTAGCTTGAAAGTAGCTAGCACCTGTTTCTGAACATCAGTGCACTCATGCATCCTCAAATGCCTCTGCATGTCCTTCCTCCATTGGCTCGAGATAACCACATCTGAGCTTCCAGCAAACTCTGGTGGATGCGCTTTCTGAAAAGCGTCACGTACACGTTCCCAAGCAGACGGGAATGCATTAACCTGGACTGGCGCGGCAACCGGCGCCTGCGGTGGTGCCTGCTGAATCACGGTAATCGCAGCATTTACCGCTTGGGCTACTATAGCCGCAACCTCAGCGGCGTTCAACATGCCCTGAACTGGAGCGGGCTGGGGTTCGGGCGTAGCATTCCTGGGAACTCGTCGTGCACGTCGTGGAGGCATCTGAAACAAGAACAAAGTTTATAAGTTCACGGTTTATAAACTTAATATAGCTGAAGAACGAAACGTACACAATAAGAGTACAACAGTCCTAAAATATAGGGCTCTATATCAAAGAAAACGTAGCGGAAACATAATAGCCGTACAGATCCTAAAGGACACTAGAACCTGATGCTCTGATACCACCTGTGACACCCCGACTAATTAAACACCGGGTAGCTACTCCTTTATAAAATTAATTCAAAATGCCAAGTTGGCTCAGTTAATAGCATCACTGTCGAAAACGTTTTATTATTACTAACCACCTAGTATTTAAAAAGTAAGTGCCAAATTTTTTTATTAAATCTGATTAACATGCAACAAGAGTAATGAATAACTAAATAACACCATTCACCATACTGAAGTAACAAGAACAACCATCACAATATGTAAATATAACCTGGAGGAAAAACTCCTCAATACAAATCCCACAACTGATATGTAAACTGAAATAAATAACTAAAACTGAATACTGAGCAATACATGCTAGAGTCTGAAAACTGAAATGTAAAAAAATGCTCTAAATAGGAATGGGCAACATGCCCTACAACTGATAGATAGTGACTCTGGAATCCAAAAGATAGAAGCGTCTATGAGCAAATCCCTGTAGCTTCCACAACCAGCTACAGCACGTCACCTGAATGAGTACCTATGCTTGGTGTCCTTGTGGCTGGGCACCTAAAAAGGTTTTACAAGAAAATATATTTGAAAGCAAATGGGTCAGAGCCCGAAAGTGGAAATCATTTTAAAAACCTGCAAGTGCTTTAAAAACATTTACAACATTAAATGCAAAGTACATGTTAGGACGTGCACTCACATTATATTCTCACCTCTCGTCTAACTGTGCACTCCTAACGCAAGTACCCATCTATAACTACCCATACTACTAGCTAACTGACAACATAACTAGCTAGACTACCACGGGTTCTACACATGTAATCGGTTCCATATAACATAACAACTCTCGTAATTAAGTAGAGGTTTACTGTGAACACAGTTACTAAATATGCCAATGATATAACTATCAGTTAACTCATTATATAACTCGAAACAATACCGTAATATTTTTACAACATTAACATGAGGATTTCCATTAATTTAATGTATATTATTCACATCATAAATATACGATACAAGCACCCCGCAATCTAAGCTGTAGTGCACACATACTCTGCTATCCATCCCGGTACATCACGTACATAAGGATCACATATTCCGAATCTCTCAGGAATAGTTCAGATAACACAAATCACAAATAGTGGAGGCGAACATAGTCACCATCACATGGGTCACGCACATACCTACGCTCCCATGGTCAGCGGACTTATTAATATCACAATAAGTCTTTCTATGACCTATGTTCATCAAGGTACCAGTCTATATCCCCCCCGTAGGCACACAAGGAATAGAGGGTCCTAAGCGAACGAAACCTCCCGTGATAGCAAGTATGGTAGGTATGTCATACATACAATCCATATACTAATACTAAGTAAACACACATCTTAGTAATACCGTATTTTAATCGTAGTACATATCGCATTCTCGTACTAACTAATTATCACAACTTATTTTATTCCGGTTCATAATTATACGCGCTATAATTCGTCCTCACATCGTAGTAGTCACTCACGTCTCAACCCAAATGATTCATTGAATATAACTCTCGTATATGATTTGCTAATCCCAACAACCCAAAAGTCCCAACTAAGTTACTATATCATCAAAGGGATGCTAACTCTACCCTTGAACCATCTCCCGGAACTCCAAAAGTCAAAACAGTCCAAAAAGGGTCAAACTGTCAACTCGTTAGAAGTCTCGTTCGAACGAGGCTTCGAACGAGTTTGGACTGTCAGGTCGTTAGAAGTCTCGTTCGAACGAGGCTGTTCGAACGAGATCCCAGTTCGTTCGAACGAACTGACCCTTCTAACGATATCTCGTTCGAACGAGATATCGAACGAAAATCCTACTCGTTAATAACGACTGGTCAACTCGTTAGAAGCTCGTTCGAACGAGCTCGTTCGAACGACCTGGGGGCTGCTTCTAACGAGATGCCAGTTTCGGCCCAGAATTTCCCAAGAATCGTTTTTCACCATTTTTACTCCTCAAACCTCTTCTAAAATTCGTTCCCACAATATATTGAGTTCTCTAATCATCCTCAAACATGTTAAGGGGCTATACTAACATCATTAAAGGGTTTGATATCATCTAAACATCATTAAATCACAATTTCTACATTAATTCCCAATTTTCTTCAAGAACATAAACCCTAACTTCTTCTCATCATAAATTCCCAGATTTTAATTCGTTTATACATCACCTAGATATGAAATATCCGAAATTAAATCTCCCAACAATGTTTCTACATGCAAACCTATCCCAATATTCAATAATAACTTCAAATTTCATGGGTTTTCTTTTAATCTTTCAAGAACAATTAAGATTCTTCAATTTCTAACATGGAAAAGACATTCTCAGTAATTAAATGGAAATAAAGTCACTTGCCTTGGTTTGATTTCTGAATTTGGTGTGGATTCGGTGTAGAATTTCTGCAGAATTCCTCTCTCTCTCTCCTTCTCCAAGCTTTCTTCTCCAAAAGGCTATGGTGGCTAGGGTTTGCTTTGGGGAAACTTATGAAACCTAATTTCAATAAACCTCCGTAGCTTGTTGGGTTAATAAGGGTTGGTTGGGGTCAATCCTTATCAGATTACAACTCTCAATTTTCGTCACTTTTAATTACCCAAAAATACCAAATTACTAAAATACCCTTTAAGTTACCGGTATGGTCTAAAATTACCCCGGGACCCAAACTATACCCCCGGCTAGTGTTTTCTGACTATCTCGACCCTTCCGGACGCGTTGGCGCACTCAAAACGACCATACGGATTATAGATTTTAAATTCACTTTTTATAAATAAAATATTATACCGTGACGCGGCGGTCCCACGCGTCTCAATAAAATTTCCAAATTGCCGTATATAAATCTCACGACAAATTTTATAATACCAAGTTCATATATAACCATATATGCACATAATCAAATACCAATACGCATCTCATTAGTATTTATAACCCGGATTAATTTCCAATTAATACGCATTTAATTAATTAATCCCAAAAATAAATATAGCCAAAAGTACGGGGTATTACATCAAGTAAGCACACGAGCATGAGAGGACTCGTAAGTAAGATTCGTTTGGGGTAGATCTTGATGCATAAAGTGAGAGTGGAAATTCTGATGTTAAGAAAGGAGTAGGAGATGTGTTCTTAGTGATCGCAATTAAGAGCAAGAGTGAGCAAGTAAGTGACAGCGAGGCAGAGAGATTTGAGGAGATTAAGAGAGAGGACGCGAACGTTAATCATGAAAAAGAGTTAGGTGATATGAAACTAGAAGACTTTGAGAAAGAATTTAGGTCGATGTATGACAACCTCAATGTCGAAGTCCAACCTTTATTGGAATCTTTTAGTCACTTAGGATAGAGCTATTGGAAATATAAGGTAGATAAATTCCTACTTTGTGACCATCCACCCATACCACCTGAGTCCTATAATCAGATTGAGGAAAAGAGTCAAGTATCATCAAATTTAGAGCTCGACCCATGTACTCCGGAAACTAAGAAAAATGGAGATGCCCCCTCCAAGTCGGTGTACATAGGCAAACACATAGATAGGGCCCAAGAGGATCCCTTCCAAGCAAGTCATACCGAGACCCAGGGTCTCTCCCTTATTTATGGAAAGGTTCCCAACTTGTTCCAACTAGTTACTTATGAAAGGAAGATGGGGGAGACTATGAGAGCAACAAGCCCAGTACAAGGGGTCGGGTGAGTTTGTGGAGAGATGAGAGGTTTTCGAACCCCTGACGCATAAGGGATGATTTTTGTTGTATTTTTGAGTCATGTGTTAGTGCCATTTAGTGTCTTTTTTAATTTTAAATATTTGTTTGTTTTATTTGCCGCACTTATTATTTACACTTATTTAGAATTAGTCCTTTTGATTGAGGACAATGCAAAAGTCTAAGTTAGGGGGGTGACAAGTGTGTGTCACAATCTAAAACTTCACAAATTTTTAAAATGCCCCAGAACAAAAAAAAATAGAAAATTACAAAAATCTCCAAAAAAATTAGTAAATTTCAAAAATCCAAAAATATTTTTCTTCAAAGTAAATAAAAATTGGAATTTAAATTTTCAAAAGTATCACCGAAGTTTTGTTTAAAGTCTTAAATTTGTAAATTTCAAATTGCATAAAGCCGAAATGGACCAAAGATGGAAACTGAGCAAAAATTATCGACTTAACGAATAAGTGTGGAGATTAATCAAACCGATGAGATTTCGAGCATTTCACTATTTTGTGAGTTTTTAAAATCAATCCAAGTTAATGATAACTCAAAGTTCAATTCATCATTAAAATAAGTCGTTGATGATCTCTAATTTATTATTTTGATCGGTCAAGGAGTAGTGTGTGATGTTTCCTCGAAAAAAGTGTTGAAATATCTTTAAACTAAAATTCATCGCGAGACGCGTATGGTAATATGATTAGTAATTCAGATAAATGAATTTAGGCCCTCATTTTGTTACCCAAAAAGATTATCCATAAAAAAGTTTTGAAAAATTCCACTTTGCAAACCAAGTTGAGCCAAATAAAATTTATACTTTCGTTTGACAACCCAAAAAACTCATAAAGCTCGGAATTGAGAAAACAAACAAATTCAAGAATTAAGTCCAATTTGTGTGAAAATACAAAGGAGCAAGAAAAAAATTGAATAATGCTCAAGAGAAATTGCAAGAAAAGAAAAATAGAAAAAGAAAAGAAAGTGCGCAAAAGCCTGATTTTTTAAAGCACTAATGGACATCATAGAAGATTTTCCAATTCAAAAGTTTTCCTTTTTACCCACTACACCTTAAAAATCGAAAAAAATCCTAACCGAGTCCGGATTGTGAAATTGATTACCGCGTGGAGAGCTAAAACACAAAAATATAATAGAAGAGATTAATCGGTTTGTATAAGAGACAATGTTCCCGTTTTCCAATGACTGTTGAAATGTATTTACTCCTTATATCATTCATACCTAGCGAAATTGTCACATTCCGAATGATTCATTTGTGAGAGTATCCCATGAACATTTGAATAAAAATGAATTTTTAGAAAAGTAACGTAATGATCAATCAGTGGAAATTTGTGATTAAATTTTTGTCTTCGCACACACACACGACAAATTGAGACTTGAATATATAACTATATGGTGATTATTTTTTGAAAAGTTTGAATTATACAATTTTTAAGTATTTTGAATTTTGGGACTATATTCACTGCAAATCCTCCCGAGATACAGCTTGTCCTACTAGGGTAGCCGAGGGTTTTAAAGTCTTGTTTCATACGCTAAATATAATTGTGTGCCCACGAAAGTGGTATTCTATCTTAATAAAGTGAATTTTCAAGAATTGAGCCTTGGTGAAGTTCTTTTACCTTGCTCGGGACGCGCAAAGTTCTAAGTTAGGAGGATTTGATTAGGCATAAATTATTCTGAATTTATCCCCTTAATTTAGTATCTTTTAGCACCTCGAATAATGTAATTCGTATTTATTTACCTCATTTATACACTACTGACAATTACCACATAGTGCCTTGAGTTTTGTGTATTTTTTATGCTTTTTATAGGTATTTAATCCAAGTGAAGAGAAGAGGAATCCAAAGATGAGAAACCAACAAAAGAAGGAAAGTCATAGGGAAAAATAGTCATTTCATATCTAGAGTTCGGAAGTGGGACCAACATGAAAAATGAAAACCTCGTGTCTACAAGAACATTGGAAGAAACAGCACCCCAAACCAAGACCTGAATCAGAAGTTATGGAGATTCAAAGATAAGAGAAAATCAAAAGAAAATAAGGAAAGAAGAATTTCAAATCTGGACCGGACTGGTCAATACAAGCAGCGAACCGATCCGAAAGGAAGTCGGTCTCTGAATAAATTTCACCACCGGATTGGATATAGCGAAAAATGAATCGATCAAGGAAATATGAACACTCTGAATAAAATTGGCTACTGGATCGATCCGAGTATGGGAGAAAATGAATTGGTCCGATGTCTTGAAGATCCTTGAATAAAATTGGATACCGAACCGAACCGAAAAAGACCCACCGGATCGGTTCGGTTGAGTTTTCCCATATTTTTCATTTCTAATTTAGAGTGTTACTTAGTTCAAAGTCTTGTAAATTTCGCAGTGTATTTATTTTAACTTTTTTTCAAACATTAGAGGGGTTTGAATATTATTACTTTTAGGGGCATCTTGTATAGAAGAACCCTGTTTTAAAGATTTGTTGCAATTAGTTCAAGATTCAAAGTTTATTTTCATATTTTCTTATCACAAGTAACATTTAAATTTTTCTTTCAATTTCTTTTGTAGTTAATTAGATAAATTCTTAGTTCCTAGTTTTCAATTCTTAATTCAACAAATTTCTTTTCAAAATTTCCAAAATAGTCATGAATTCTTGCACTTTAAAACTTATGTTTTCATTTAATTTAATCATGTACGATAATGTTTTTAAAGGTTGAGGGGCATGTAGAAAATAGCATTTAAATTAAATTTTAAGTGAATTGTGTTGTGTAGTACACACAACCATCGTAGACCTTTAAACCTCATTTGCCCTAGGTAACCGTAATGTTTAAGGATGCAATTCGTGTCTTAGCTATTCAACACTGCTTTATTTTTACCTTTGATTATGTATGATGCGCCTTAGTACCCTCATATATGTAATGCTTAGGATTACTAAAGACTCGGTTCAATTAAATTTTCAATTCAAAATCTAGAATTCTATATGATAAATGTACTATGGTTTGGGGGATTGTAACCCGATTCCTTATTCGTAGTTAATTCATTCAGTATATTTATTCCTTTGTACTTAGTTTAGTTGTTTAAATTTGCATTCACATTTAGTTAGTAGATTTTTTATTCATCTTAATCACCATTTCCATTTCTTTCGAGAGTAAAATTTAGTGTTAATCATTTGTTCGGTGTCGTTACGATTCTTCATCCTAGTTACCTATGGAGGCGATCCATACTTACTTGGTTTATTACTAACGCAACAGGCTTGCACTTGATCCTAAGTCAACACGCACACTAGATACACATTTGTTGTCGCATCAATGATGTATACAAATCTCTCTCTCTCTCTCTCTCTCTCTCTCTCTCTCTCTCTCTCTCTCTCTCTTTATATATATATATATATAAGTTACAAAACTTATGTATATCATAAGATGAAACTATGTTGTCACTTTTGGGATTATTTTTGTACTCCCTATTTTGCCCTCTATTTTTTGGTTTTCCCTCTTTTCCTTCTGACTACTTAATTACCCTCTTTCACTTCAATTCAAATCGAAGGTTATTTTGGTAAACACACACCCAAAATCCACACCTTCTCACCACACTCTACAATTCACTCACCCAAACCCCACGATCTCCCTTCTCAGACATCATCCTCTCTCCCTTCTGACCCCCCCTCCAACACCCCTAGACCTGCTCATACGGTGCCTCCCTCTGCCAAAGACTTTTTCTCTCTCTCATGTAACTTCTATCTCTCAGGTCTCTTCAGCTTCTCTCCGAGATACTGTTTTTTTATCAGGGCTTGGCTTTGCGTCTATACTCCGTATTTTTGTGATTTTAGGAGAGTATTAATGTAAGGACATATTTTTATGAATGTCCATCACAATTAATTATGTTATATACTGTTACAACCGTCGAATAAGTTTAAGAACAATCTATATCAAGACAGATCTGAATATATCATGTTCTTCATAAAAAAGCCTCTACAAAGTTTATTTTGGTAAGATTATGTTTGAAATATCTTAACTTTCCACTTAGAGCTTTGGGATATTTTTACAAAATATTTTCTAAGTGTTGGAGTGGACTTTTTAGTCAAATTTGAGAATTAGTAATTTTTTCTAAGTCCTATAGAGTACCTCATTTTTATGCCAGATCATTCAAGCGAGATCAGCATCTCGTTTGAGCGACATCTGATGTCACGCGATGTCGTTTGAATGACACACGTCCTTTGTTCGAGCGAGATGTTTGTTTCGTTCAAATGAGCTCTAATACTGAGGCAGTGCGATTTTGTATAAATACTCATTAAATGGTTTCGTTTTCATTAAGAAGTCCCAGTGTTTTGAAAGACAGAAAACTGCGAAACTGAAGAATCCTTTTGACTTCTTCTTTTAGGGTTTAATCCCTTTTTGCTTTCAATTCACCAAAATCCCATATGCTTTGGTAAATTATTATTTTTTTGTTCAAGAACACACTTTGATTTTATTTATCCTTTGTGGGGAGAACTCTACAACCGAAGAGTTGTGTGCTATTGTGGAGGGAGTCTCTATGAAGTTAACTCTTGTGGAGAAAACATTTATTTTCCATTGCTGACCACATGAAGTTCTTACGGGAGATTCCAGCCGATGACATCGGAACCGACACCTGAGGGCATTTCGTATGTCACTCTTGTTTTCATTGTAATCCGTGTAAAACATTCTTTACAAATTATAGTGAAAATAAAAGGTTTTGCCCTTCGGGGATTTTTCCTGAAATTTGTGTCGCATGCTTTATTTATTGATGGATTGACACATGCACACACGTAGTTGCATGTTTTGGGGCTAATTTTATTTTGTTTAAAAATAGACTCTAATTAAATAAGGTTTAATTGGAAACTTGTGAATTAATTTAATTCATTTATCACTCACCGCATTGGTATCAGAGCTTTATTAAAAGCGAGTGCATACCTTCTTCAAATTGATAATAGAGCGAGTTATGCTAATTTATCGCGTGATCTTTGTTTTCCGCAAAATTTGTGACATTGATTTTTTAAACAATTAATGTTGTAAAAAATCGCAATTTTTCCAATGGAATGTTCATTTAATGAGGTGCCAATTTTTTATGGGAATAATTATGCCTATTGGAAAGCTCGCATGAAATCTAGTTTAAAAGCCATTAACGGGCGTGTTTCGTTGCTTTGAGGCAATGGGTGGAATCCTCCCACTGTCACCGTTGAAAATATCACATCTTTAAAACCTGTGTTAGATTGGACTGAGAACGATTTTAAAATGTCGAATTTTAATTCTCGCGGACTGAGTACTATTTCTGGAGCTTTCACTCCTGATGAGTTTCGCCTAATTATGATGCGCACCACGTTTAAAGAGGTTTGGAATGTTTTGAAATTGACACATGAGGGTACGAACGTGGTTAAAGAATCAAAATTATAAAATTTGTCAACCCAATTTGAGACTATCACCATGTCCGAGTTTGAATGTTTTGATGATTTCTATGCACGTTTGTCGGACATTATTAACACAAGTTTTAATTTGGGTGAGGTGATTGATAACAGGTGTGTCATTAAAAATATTTTGAGATCTCTTCCAAAACGCTTTATTCCTAAAGTCACTGTTCTGAACTCTCTAGGAAATTTGAAATCATTTCTGTTAGAGGAACTTGTAGGAGATCTTCAAACATATGAGATTGACATGTTTCCAAAAACCATTAAGGCTAAGGATAATGTCGTTGCTTTAAATACTCATGTTAAGAAAAAGAAAGAAAACGTTTGTGAGTCCGATTCTGAGGAAGATTTTGATTTTAAAGATACGACCTTGATTGCAAAAAATTTTAAAAAATTTCTCAACATGAACAAAAATAATACTTCCAATGAGATATTTTTTGAGAAAAATAAAAAGGCCAAAGAAAGCGGTGAGGAGGAGAAGGAGAGAGAAAAGGAAATGGAGAGTGAGGAAAATTTAGAAAGTTTTACATGTTTTGAGTGTGGGGGTAAAGCGCATAAGGTGTATGAGTGTGCCACTAGACTTAGGAGAGATGGCAAGAAAGAGGCCATGCCAGCCACACATAGTGATAGCGACATAGAGGTTTTTGAATCGGGTGATGAAAAAGAGCATGATATGTGTGTTAAGTTTTTAGCTAGTCGGGTTAGCACACCTAGTTTGGATGGAGGTGAGGGGACTAGTTCTAGTGAGACCCCCGAGGAGGAGGATTTGACTATTTCGAGTCAGGGAAAAGGTGAGTGTGAAAGTGGAGATGAAAGTGATCTCCAAATTTCTTTTAGAGATTTGTATGCTGAGATTTTAAAGACAAACAAATTGAATAAAGAGTTAAGTCTCAAGGTAAAAAAATTTGGAGATATTGAGATTTTGGGTGGTTTGAGGCCTAATCAAGTCAACTTGAGAAGGTGAAAGTGAGTTTGAGTGAGCAGTTGATTGCTTTAGGTAGGGAGAGGTGTGATTTGACCAACATGGTGTCTAGTCTGACGACACGTGCATCCCAACTCGAGAGTTACCTCGAACGTACCCGTGAGGTCAAAGTCCCTTTAGAGAACGCATCTAAGAAGGTTGGAAAGATGGTTACCAATCCTATTTTGGGTAGTGGTGAGAGCTTAGGAATAAGTCCTGACGGTGCTTGTACTTCCCAACTAGCACCTGAGTCGGTTCCCATTTTAGTGTTAGATTCACATGAGTCTCACCCTAACCCACCTAGGCATCCCATTACTATTAGGAGAGTGCGTCCTATAGTTTTTGAGATAGGTGTTCCTAGGTCTATTTATGTCCGTTCCCATTACAAAAGGAGAGATCACCTTAGGGAATTTTGTTTTAAGTTGGGTTATGTGTCATGTTTTGCTTCTACACGTGTTTCTAACACACATGAACCCGTACATGATACTTTACATGCTCCTTGAGATTACATGAGAGAGTTTGCACATTTAGGTGAGCAAGTTATGTTTTTAGTCAAAACATCACAAAATTTAATGGAGTTTTTTCATAAGCTGAGACCACCTTTGGAAAACCCCTCTGCACTTAACGATTGAGGTTTGAATTGTTTACTAGCATTGATTGTTTTGCATGATGAAATTATTTGCCTCTTGCTAGTATGTATCATTTGTTTATATTTTTTAGATTTTGAAATTTTTGAATAATACAAGAAGAATTTATTTTAATAAAATTTTAAAAAATTCAAAAAACAATTTGTATTTTGTTTGCACCGTTTTATGGATGAACACTTACGTTGACCGAATTACAACATAATTCCATTTTTTCTTGTGACTATTTGATAGTATTTTCAGACAATAGGTCAATTCATCCATGCGCTTTATAATGTTTGGAGTCATTATGATGTAATTAAGTGTTACTTACTACATGTTTGACTCGTGATTTCCTTTATTGCACATATGCACGAATTTTTTTGATTATTGCGCTTATCTATCACATGTTGGTTAAGTGTTTCCATCTCAATTCTGTCTATACAACGAACCAAATACGATAAAACAAGACAATAAAAAGTGTGCACCTTTGAACCATGTTTGTGAGGATTTGTCTATTTTGTTTGAAAACGGTGAAGGCCATGAAAGGTTATCATTTATCCTTTATGATTAAGCCGCCATTTTATTGGACCTACAAAATCGAGGAATTTTATTATCCGGGGTCTAGAGAGGTTTAAAAGAGCCCAAAAAAATTTAAAGGCAATAGAAAGAAATTCACGCCAAAAAGGGGCTATTAGGTTTTTGCAGCAATTCTTCAATGTTTGAGAATTTAGATTACTTCTAAAAGATAATATGCATGAGGGACTTTGGATAGAATTTAAAATGGGTTTGCACGTCCTTTAAAGTCTTCAAAAAAAGCATTAAATAGTTCTGGACGTTATTGGTGTGGAAATCACTTTGACTTTGAATTGTTGATTTGATTAAGACGATGTCATCTAAATTCAACAATTTTTACTCCAAAGGATGTTTTTTATGTTCATTCGTTAAGGGTACACGTATGCATCATGCACATATGATTGATTGAGTTAATTTACTCATCGAATGTGTTCACACCCATTCATTCCATTACCTTCACTTGGTTGTTTTAGTATAAATTCATAGTGTGATTTTTGTATCATTATTTTTGCTTTGAAAACTTGAAAAATCCAAAAATCGTTTGTGGATTCGTTTGAGATAATCCTTTGCATGCGCGTAGTTTGATTCATATTTGCTATGCTTTTATCGTGACACTCCATGTTTTGATTATTTCTTCTTATCTGCCTATTTGGGGACATCATAAAATGGGGGAGAAATAATTATCATGTTATGGGGGAGTTTTTGCATTATGGGGGAGATTTGATTATATTGATTCATTTATTCTTATATCATTTCAAACTCGATGCGTCATGAAGGTATTTGCTTTATCTCATGTGTGTAGGTACGAAGATTGATGATTATTGGATTGCACACTCTGGTGATAAAAACACTAGGATTTCATGAAGATTTTTGAAGAAAAGTTTGAGAACTTGCAAATTTGTACCTTCTTAGTTTTGAGATTTATGGGAGAGTTATTGTCCTTTCTAATTGCCCATCAATTTGTGGATGAAACGCAGTGTTGAACTTCAAACTTGTGCCCATGTCATTCTGAAGATGAGTCCAAAACTTAGAACTGAACGTTGGATCTCTATCTGATACAATTGACACTGGTGCCCCATGTAAATTGATAATTTCATCAACGTACATACGTGCATACTTGTCAACAGTGTAGGTGGTCTTAACTGGAAGAAAATGAGTTGACTTCATCAATCGGTCTACAATCACCAAAATTGAATCATATGCCCCTTTGCTAACCGGGGTAATCCTATAACAAAGTCCATCGTTATATGCTCCCACTTCCATTCCGGAATAGGCAATGACTGCAATAATCCTATCGGCTTCTGATGCTCCGCCTTTACTTGCTGGCATACTAAACATTTGGCTATAAATTCTACTATCTCACGTTTCATATTGTTCCACCAATAATACTCCTTCAAATCTATATACATTTTGGTGCCTCCCAGTTGCATAGAGTAAATAGAACTATGTGCCTCTTCTAATATATCCTTATTTAAAGATGGATCATTTGGTACACAAATTCTATTTTTATAACACAACGTTTCATCATTCTTAATCTCAAAGTCACTCTCTCTACCATCCCGAACTTCTTGTTTCTTCTTATGAAGGAATGGATCACTGATCTGCAAATTTCATATGCATTCTGCCAATAAAGGTCTCACTGTGACATGTGCTAATAATCCTCCCCTTTTTGAAAACTTCAATTAAATCCCCATCAATGCCAAGTTAAGAATATTTCCAACACGGGCACACCGTATGCAACCAAGAATCCCTAATGATTTTTGACTCAAAGCATTTGCTACTACATTGGCCTTCCCAGGATGATGATGAATGGTACAGTCATAGTCTTTAATTAGCTCTATCCAACGCGTCTATCTCAAATTCAGTTCTTTCTGTGTAAACAAGTATTTCAAACTTTGATGATCCGTAAATATCTCACAAGTTTCTCCATATAAGTAATGTCACCACAACTTTAAAACAAAAACAATGGCCCCTAGCTCCAAATCGTGTGTAGGGTAGTTTCGTTCCTGCGTCTTTAATTGTCTAGAAGCATATGCTATTACCTTCCCATTATGCATAAGAACACATCCTAAATCCTGAAATGAAGCGTTTGTATTGATCACAAAAGACTCATTCCCACATGGAATAGTAAGTATAGGGGCTGAAACCAACTGATTCTTTAATTCTTTTAAACTCCTCTCACATTCTTCATCCCATACAAACTTCACTTCTTTACAAGTCAATTTTGTCAGTGGTAATGCTATTGCTGAAAATCCCTTAATGAATCTGCGATAGTAACCTGCCAATCCTAGGAAACTCCTCATTTCTGTCACATTCTTAGGACTTTCACATTCAACGATTGCTTCCACCTTCTTTGGATCAACATATATCCCATTTCCCGAGACAACATGCCCTAAAAACACAATTTCATTCAACCAAAACTTACACTTGCTAAATTTAGCAAATAATTTCTTCTCTCTCAAAATCTGCAATACAAGTCTCAAATGTTTCTCATGTTCCTCCATGCTATGCGAATAAATCTCCACAACGTCTATGAATACAATCACGAATGAATCAATGAAAGGGTGGAATGCCCGATTCATCAAATCCATAAAAACTGCTGGAGCATTAGTTAATCCAAATGGCATCACCAAAAACTCATAGTGCACATATCGAGTCCGAAAAGCTATTTTCGAAATATCACTATCCTTCACTTTCAATTGGTGGTAACTCAATCTCAAATCAGTCTTCGAAAATATAGTGCCCCCTCCGTAATTGGTCAAATAAGTCATCGATACGAGGTATAGGGTACTTATTTCTAAAGGTCACCTTATTCAACTGTCGATAATCAATACATAATCACATTGTCCCATCTTTCTTTTTTTCAGAAATAACACTGGTGCTCCCCATGGAGAAACACTAGGACGAATGAAACCTCTGCTTATCAAATCTTGTAATTTCACTTTTAATTCTTTCAATTCCGCTGGTGCCATCCTATATGGAGCAAGAGACATTGGACCAGTACCTTAAATTAATTCAATAGAAAACTCGATTTCCCTATCAGGTGGCAATCCTGGAAATTCCACTGGGAAGACATCAGAAAACTCTCTAACCACGGGTATATCTTGAATTTTAACTGTCTCTTTATTAGTATCAACAACATAATCTAAATACCCTGTATAACCTTTACTCAATAACTTTCTTCTCTTAATTGCTGAGATAAGACAATTAGGGACAACATTCCTTTCTCCTATAAACTAGAACTCGAGTTCACCAGGAAAATGAAATGTAACTTCTTTGCAAAAACAATAAATGGAAGCATGATATGATGATAACCAATCCATCCCCAATATAATATCAAAATCTCGAATGGACAACGGTATCAAATCAACATAGAAAACTCGTTCCCCCATTTGTAAGATACAATCTTTATAAACATGCTCAACTAGAATCACACTTTCCATTGGGGTAGAAATATATAAGGCACAATTGAGAAATTAACATGGTCTACCCAAATATGAAACAATATCCAATGCCACAAATGAATGCATAGATCCAGGATCAATGAGTGCATATAAATCTCTATTTGCAATAGAAAGTTTACCTATAACCACTTCAAGTGTAGCATGGGCATCTTGCAGCGTCATCGCAAACACTCTTCCTCCTGTCCTCGATCCAGTTACTTGTTATGTACCTCTCCCCCTAGTGGCACTGCCTGGAGAGGATCCTTTATGAGTCCCCACACTACTGAGTGAAATCGCTCTTGATAAAATCGGACAATTCTTTCTCAGATGGCCCTTCTGAAGACAGTTGAAACATTCTATATTCAGTAGCTTTGGATAATTTCTCTTTACATGACCCGATGTCCCACAAAAGAAACAAACATTCGGATCTCCTTGCGATGAAACTCTTGAACCTCTACCACCACTTTCTTCACCCCTTTGAAAACTACTTCCCATGCCTCTACCATACTCGAATTTCTGCACTCCAAGTCTCGAATATTCTTTATCACTACCCTTTTGATAACTTGGATCGAATCTGCTTCTCTTTACACCTCGTTCTCGATTCCCTCTAGCTTCATTCACGTCCCTTTCTACTAGCATGGCTTTATTCACCAAGGCTGAATAGTTAGAAGTCTCTAAAGCCGACAATCTAGATTTAATGACTAACTCAAGCCCATTGAGAAATCGGCTGCATATATCTTCCTCATTCCGTATAAATCTCAAAGCAAATCAAGATAATCCTGTAACTTTAGCTTCGTATTCTCTAACTGTCATACTCCCGTGATTCAACATGAAACATTCCTTCTCCTTTTGTTTTCGATACATTGGGGGAAAATACTTATCATATAAATCTTTGACAAAAGCATCCCATGAGATCACATTCCCACCTTCTGGAGTAATTAACAAATGTTTTCTGGCATCCCACCAATATTTAGCTTCTCCTTTCAGCATATACATCGCCAAGGTCACTCGTTGATTTTCAGGCATCCTCATCACCCCAAAAATAAGTTCAATCTCTTTAACCCAGACTTCTGCCTCTACGGGATCAACTGCTCCTTCGAACGATGGTGGGTTCATCTTAATAAATTTCTCATGTGAAGTACTTCTTTCTTCCCGGTATATCACCTCCTCAGCCCTAGCTAAGGCTTGTGCCTCTAGTTGCCTGGTCTGTTGTTCTTCCATTTGAGCCATAAATCTAGCTTGCTACTCTACCATTAGCGTCATAGCACGTGCCATTTTTTGCATATCTGTCAGTTGTTCGGGCTCGGGTTCCACATTTATCTGAATAGGTTGCTCAACCTCAGCTTCTACTGGAATATTTGAAACCTCATCTTCTATTATCACATTTACATTCCCTCATTCCATTCTCTTATATCTGAAATGAATCAAAGATATAACAATATGCATATATACATATCTTTCTTAACATAATCGTTAGTATCAAATAAAATATATTTCTAACATTCACTGCAAAATCTAGACTCTTCTCACTCCAGAACCTCTAAAACCCAAGCTCTAATACCAAAAAGTGACACACCCCAACCCAGTTACTTATAATTAAGTTTGAAAGTCAAAGTGAGTCAAACCATGATTAATTTAACCAAACCATAAATACGAGTTTTAATTTCAGAGTCATCATTGTAAATCCATATAACTAAAACCTTTTTACAACATCAAAGTAGTCATACTTATACAAATTTTCTTGAAGGATAATTTAACTTACTTACATCTTTTACATTTAAACAAATTCTTTGTTTCTCCCATTTCTGGCTAACCCATCTGGACTTCCTAGATTTGGAAGTGACATCGCGTTTCCTGAAAAATGTGAACATAGGAACCATGAGCAAAATAGCCCAGTGAATGCATCACTACTATACTACTGCATAAATTTAAATGCAATAAATCATGTCCATATAATTATGTATTAACTTATTCGGCTCATTCATAATGAATGACCAACTTTTCTGAATCATGATTCACATGTCCTGTCTAAATAGACAATTCTCCCCCATTCCTGGTCGAGGAGTAACCCCTTGTCATTTATAGACAAATCTCCCCCATTGCGGGTCAGGGAGTAGTCTCCCATTTCGATAAACCTAAATGAACAGTTTCACATTCATAACATTATGATCATATTCGTAACAGTATACAAATACATCATTCCAGTGAGTACACTCATCTTGGTTAACATCGGGTGGAGCTGAACTGGGTTGATTAGACCTTACACCTGTCAATCCAACTAAATCAGTACTGAATCTCAATTATAAGTATTATCCTAACATAATTATGTAACTTTCAACGACTATACAACAACAATATAATTCCACTTAAGTCACATTCCAGGAAACATGAGTAAAGACAAAACAACGGTACACATGTTGATAAAGTTAGGGGCATTCAATCGTAGGAAATACCTTATAAGTAATTTATAACCAAAGTCAAGTAAACATAAAATTATACTTCTCAGTGTATATACACATGAAACATGTACTCAAAGTACCCTTTGTAAGGATGAAATACAAACATTCATTCAAGGGGTATATGCATGGCCTGAAATTATTGTCCTACATACTTAACCATCCTATATTCCTAAATTGTACAAATACAGGGGTCCAACCTTATCAATATGAAAACATATATGAATATACTTTTCATTAAAAGTGACGGTGTAATTTTTCAAGCTTCCTAGAGCAAGTTATGACCATTTCTTTACAACACAAGAAATCTGCCCTACAAGCTCCTTTATTGTTCCTTCAACTTCCAAGAATTTTCATAATTTTTCTCCTCCATAACTTTCCATGATTTTCAACCCATTTTCATTAAACATACTGAATAGTACGTAATCAAAGTTTCATAATTGTTTGACTTCATTTGCTATCTCAAAAGCTTGACTAAACTCAGGGAATACCGAAATGAAGTATACACGCAGAAACTATGTACTAACTTGAAATCATCATTACGGCCTAACCACGAGGACATAAATTCTAATTTTTGGATATGATATGAATATATGAGTCTACTTTAATGTCCAATTGGAATTTCTCAAATCCATTAATCACACAAAGAGATATACATATTTGAACACAAGGGGCTTCAATACAAAGCAATATGACATATAAACACCACTTATCTCACATATGAACCAATACAAGTTATCACAAAGGATGATGACGTTTTAATCAATAATTCACGATTTATATGCTTTGAAATAAGTATAATATAAGATTACAACAATATTAACACCTAATTTTACCTTGGAAATACCTTAAAGACTTTGTTGGAAATTTTTCCTAGCTTTTCCTTGTAATCTTTCTTCCTTAACTTCTACTTTCTCTTTCCTTAAGCTTAAATCTCTCAAAACTGAACCTAGGGTTATATTTGATGAACAAATAATCTAAAGGGGGAGTTTTAAGTCAGCCAAGGCTGCCTCCCTAGCCATCCAATCAAACTAAAACATTTGGTTTAATAAAAGACAATTTACCACTTAAAGGGAATGAACAGCTTTGCCCTTTGTTCGTAAATTCGGTATAACTCTTTACTCGGCCATCCATTTGATGATCCGTTTTTTGTGTTACAACCCTAACTCACATGTCTACAACTATATAGTTTTCACCTAAAGTCATTTATAATGTTATAAAGGTCAAAACTAGTCTCCGACAGGAATATTTCTACCGAAAACAACAAAATTTGTGTTTGTAAATAATTCGACCTTTCATGATTTATGAAAGTAGGATTATAATAAACATAATCAATTAAAATTAGATATACTAATAGCACATTATTCATCACATAAGATAAGCATGATTTAAATATAATTTATCATAATTATATTCGGGTTGTCACAATAAGAGTCACCACATATATTTTGTTGACTTGATACACGAGAAAGAAGGTCCAATAATCCAGAAGCAGGGGGTGATTTTATTCACCAGCAATCCATCTCCCCACTCAACGGAAAGGCACCCTTAAAAATATAGTTGATTCGTTGACTAATATCTCAAGTTATTCTTCATTTCTATTTGTTTGCTTTCATGTTATTTTCTATTATTTTGAGAATTTTCTTTTGCTATAGTAAAATATGAGTACTAAATATTTAAATTTTAAGTTTTATTCTACATTTTGATAAATGGAAGAGTGAATTCATTATTTAATCCCAAATTACGCAGTTCGAAGTGAGACAATTTTGCCAAAATATTGTTGATTTTGCTACCTCGTGTTTAAAATCCAACATAAAACATTTCCATCCTAAAATTTTAATTATATGTGGTGTTTTTTCTTTCCCATGTCTGTTTAGATTGTGTCTAATGTTCAAATATCTTCAATTTTTTTTATTCACATGGTTAATTTCTAACAAGCTCAATTGAATGAACGATATTGTCAAGCTTTATATGTCTATGCGGATGGAAACCTGGGTGGAGATTTGAGGCTAATGATGTGCAAAAGTTGCAACAATCTTGGCGAGCCCTCTGTTTGTATGCTTATATTTCACGAGCACATGTTTCATTTACTATAAAATGAGCAGATATATGAGACTACAGACGGACCCAGATAAAGAACACATAAAGACAACCCAAAGTTTGAATGAAAATCTGGAGGTTGGGTGGTTAGAATATTAATGTTTCATCAGTAAGAGATCATGTTAGTGTGCAAGGTCCAATAGCCAAAGCTGTAGACTTTGATGATGATGAGGGCAGTTTGTCTTTAAATGCTCAATTTAGAGCGATGCTTATGTAGAAGCTGGATCGTAGTGGTATTGCTTCAAGTATTGTGGGTTCTATTGGAGCACCATTGCTTAATGGATCAGGTCCAACTCAACAAGCCATACAAATGCCTATGGGTGTAGTAGCTGGTGCAGTTCCTGTTCCAGCGCTTCCAAACCTTTTTTTTCATCTGTATCAGAACCTATTACAATATTTACCAAAAGAAAGCATTAGTTTCACACTGTGTTTGAATAAAGAAAGGTATATCTTTAGAGACATTTTCCGTTTCTATTATTTTTGTATACTGTGATATTCACATCGTGTCTGAATTTCAAATAATGGATGATCAATTTAGTTTCACAGTTGTTCTTTTACATTTTGAATTTATACCATGTTACCTTCCCTTTGTCTCCTTTTGACCACGGGTCATTATCTATCATTGTATATACTTATATATTAACTAGGAATACAATTAAAGTTCCCTAACATTGTGGTTGAGAATATTTTTCCTCCCCCAC
Organism: Sambucus nigra; assembly: GCA_949130495.1. Classification (NCBI taxonomy): domain Eukaryota; kingdom Viridiplantae; phylum Streptophyta; class Magnoliopsida; order Dipsacales; family Adoxaceae; genus Sambucus; species Sambucus nigra. Next base: position 492,913,230 of record OX422220.1, on the reverse strand, counting down.
CCCTTTTTCATGCAAATATTTAAGGATTTCTTAGACGTCTATACTCTGCATTTTCACTATGTCAGCCTATGAATTTAATGCAGCTCTTAGTAACCATTTCTTTCAACAAAATGTTGAATGTTTTATATCCAGTTTTTTACCTATAGAGCCTCCTTATAACACTTGCCATGTTCCCATTTTTTTCCCAATTTGTTGCCTATTGTTTGAGTTGACACACTCCATGGTTGTTTAATGATTGAATCAATATGCTATTATAGGTTTGTTATTGATTTAGTAATTAAAATTTTCGTTGTTAATATATTTTATCCTCTAAACATTTTAGTTTTAAACTTTTTTGGGTTCTAGGGATGTGATGGAAATTAAAGAATCAGAACAGAGAGCTCACTCACAAGTGGTACTGTTGATAAATGTGTCAGATGAACATGGCCTAGAATTGAGAGTGAAAGTTGTAGATGAAGTTATCTGCTGCTGAAGATGAAATAACTTATTTATGGGCCTGAATGGATGATTTTGAAATGTTCAATTTATTATTTTTTTTAAAACTTATATCTGTACACTTGCTCTATTTGAGTCTCCCCGTGATAGCAATATATTGGACACACTATTTTCTATTTTTATTCTTCTTATTAGTATATTAGATAAACTATTTTTAATTTTTTGTTGGATAATTTTTATGATACATTTATGGTCTAATAGTTTGATAATGCCTTATATTCCCTTGGAAGAAATTTCATCTAAAACAATATTAATGGAGTTCTTCTTTCGATCAACAAATTTCTCTTACTGTAAAAGAGAATGCAATGAATGATATTACTATCTATTATCTAAATGTTATGATTATTCTCATGATTTAGAGATTAAACTGTTTTGTTACAACTGCTAATTAAAGTTAAAAAGTTTGAAACGTGCATTCATTAATTATTTAACTTGCGTGGAAAAAATGACAAGTTTATTATCATACAAATGATGATTCAAGTCAAGACGACAAGTATTCATTGCTGATTAAATTGGTACAAGCAGCAATTGAGTATGGTTGTGATATAAAAGAAATCCCCCCAACCCACCCACCCCACACAAAGATGATTATAATGTGTTGATGTAATCCAATTTTAAATTATCAACGATGGAGGAAGAAAATGATGATAGTGAGGGTGTCAAGATAGAGGAAGTTGACTTAATCTAAAGCTTTTGTCAGGTCTCTTTTTAGTTTTTATTTATGGACTATGGATCGTTTGGTCATTATGAAACATCTTTAGGGTGCGAGTTCTCAAAGCTGTTGGGATAGCGTGGTTTGTGCTAAAAAAATTCTGTGTTTTTCATTTATGTTATTTATGGACTACGATGTATTTTTACTGATGTATACAAAGAGATTAACTATAGTTGTTGATTATATCACTTTCGACTTGATCACATGATTCATACTCGGGAGAATTGTCATTGTGCCTTCAGGCACGTGGATACCCTATATATATATATATATATATATATATATATATATATATATATATATAATTTCTCTTATGCAGACTAGTCCGCATTCAAAAAGTGCGAGCCAAACATGTGTCACCTGGTAGTGAGCCCAGAAAATAGAAAGTGTATGCCTATAATTTAGCTGATAATTTCTAGGCTCACTGCAGGTGATACATTTCCGGTTCACACTCTTAAAATGCGGACTGGTCTGCACAAATGCAGTACTATATATATATATATATATATATATATATATATATATATATATATATATATATATAATAAACTAGAAAACTTATGTATGTTATAAGATGGAACTATGATGTCACAAAACATTTTTATTATGCTCTTCCTATTTTGTCCTGAAAAGTTTTGAATTCCCTCTCTTTTGACACATTATAATTTATTTGCCCCTTTATTCAAAATTAAAAAATGAGGGTAAAATAGTATTTCCCCCCGTTCTATCCCTTACGCTCAATTGTCCAAATCTCATTCGTATCTCATTTCACCCCCTCTCACTCTATGCTCTCTCTCATCTCACCATACAATTTTGTAAACTACGTTAGTGCTTCCGCTAGCCCTTGCCGAAACCCCTCTGGATGCCTCTTCTAGATTTTCCCCTATTAACCCCAATAGCACCGGATCCATGAGCTCCGACGATGAACTCTTCTTCAATGAATTGATCTGTCCCATGAAACTCTGTTCTCACCTTTGAACATAAAAGGTTGAGGAACCATTTCTTTTTTATCCAGATCTGACAATATTTGAGTTGGGATATATCCCGCCATCATTGTCTTCCCAAACCCTTGCAAAGAAATTTATTATTGATATGTCCCCGATCATATATAAGGGGAGAATCCACTGGTCGAGAGTCATTGTTAGTTATTCCTCCTATACACTTATCTTCAACTAGAGCTTACAAATAGTACAAAGAAAACAACAGTAATCAAATAACCCAGCAAAACCAGACAACTACGGAACAAAGACAAACCACCGTCAATCGGTAAAATAAATCCACCATATACTTTTTTTGAATGAGTCATCAGAAGAATAAAACACGGTAGAAGATATATTTGATGAATCATGGAGAAGATAAAGAATGTCAAACCTCTGAGAAGACTCTCTGGTAAGCATCTAAAATCCAAATATGTTGATCTAAACCATATGAAAATGGATTTGCATATGGTATTAATTTATTGAGTAAAACTCCCCAAAAATAAAGAATATAAACCTTATGAAAAATGAATATGCGACCTTGCATGTTGATCTTAAAGACTGAAATATTCGTCTAACCTTGAGATCTATAAAATATAGGCACAGATACTGAAGATGATTAACATCCCAACACAAGATCAAGCGTTCATACCGTTGGATTCAACAAAACCATGGAAGCAACGAAAGATATAAGTAATTCACTAAATAAAACTCCCCCTAGCTAGATCTGTTCTGATTTTTCTTTATATGCATGAACTGACTACAATCTGAAGCAAGCATGAAGAACTAATCCACGTCACTAATTCAAGTTGATGAGTGGAGACAATGGGGAAAAATGCCCCTTTTTCTAATATCCCTCTCTCATCTCCAAACATGTATAATCGACCCTTTTTTTTATTACTGCAATTAATATTTACTATTTATTTAATTTAGTATGGGTTAAAGTTTTATGTGTATTATGACGTTGGAACGATTTTGATAGTTCAATACAATTTCCCGGTTGATCCTCCACAAATCGCATTAGACTTTCGTTGTACAATCTCATTAAATTTTACTCATGTATTGTGATTAAGCGCTTTCAATGGGAGAAAACCTCTTTGTCATTATTTAATTTTTTGGTAACCCACAATCCCAAATTCGTCTTCGATGCGTAAAATAAGAGAGAGAAAGCTATTATTTCTACCTTTACTCCTCATTTTCGGTTCAAAGGCCTCTCTGACTGTTCTAGCCACTCCCCCATTTGGGCTTGATTTACTAAATTTCAGTCATTCGAATTTGTTTTGTTAAATTATTATTTTTTGTTCAATTATTTGTTTGTTTTTCAATCAGTGATTTGTTCTCAGAAACTATTACAAATTCGAGGTACTGATTTTATTTCTTTATTGAGTTTGTGTTTAAATTAGTATTAGACTCCTAGTGCATGTTTTGATTTCTCTTTGCGAACTTATTTAAGGTTTTGACGGTTTGAAAATTGGGGGAAAATATTTTTGGAGGAAAAAAGGTAAATGCTCTTGTATATTTCTCTTTCATCAACAATCTTTAATTATATTTTAATTTTTTGTACTGATTTTAACGAATCTGTATATGCTCCTTATTGTTTACTTTATTGCATCGATCCTTACTATTTATACATCTTTTCATTTTATCTTGCTCTCTTTATGTGAAAAGAAAACATAAGAAAATATATTTTCATCTTTTGTTGAGTCGTAATTGTTTTAATTTCCCGAATCTTCAGTAGGTATCTTTTATCATAAGCAGTGTATGATCGTGCCATTTTTAGCAAATCAAGATGGATTTAAAGCACTTATGGATTTATTTGGAGAAATAAGCGGCTCTAGGATGTCAAAATGACATTTCAACAAGTAATATATTATTGATAAACTAATGCAATGCCTATTCACTTATACGGTTTTTCATTTTTATACTGTGTTTTTTCATTATGTTGTTATCTTTTTGTGGACTCAAACGCAGGGTTTTGTTGGAAGGGAAGATATAATCCATATCTTTAATTCATATATTTGCCATCTTATATATGTGTACATTTGCTATTTTATCTTATGAGTGAGAATTGTTTATAAGAGTGAGTGTTTAATTTCAGTTGAAGATGCCAATATGTACAAGTGATAGTGCCAAACTATTTTATAAAACTGTTGAGACTTCCAATCCAGTAGATAATTGAGGGTGCCAATCTGAGCGGGTGAGAAATGTTTTATAAAACTGTTGAATTGTTGTATGTACAAGTGAGAACCGTTTGTATAGGGTTATATACAATAGATACCAAATATATTTCTTTTGTATGTAAGAGTGAATTTTATTGCAATATTCAAGTCATGAATGTTTAGTGTCAATTTTATTACATGAACACGTTATCTCATATTTGTTCTTTATTGACATGTCAATGTTACGCAGGTATAACGAATTTATGGAAGTCGATCAGTTTAAGAATGTTATATATATATATATATATATATATATATATATATATATATATATATATTACTTCAACTTTGATTACGGAGTTCTTATTATTTATGCGAGTGTGTTGTAAAGTGGCTTTTGGGGATTGATTTCTTGAACTATGAATTTTGATTGCTTATATTTTATGAGTCATAGTCACATTCATGATACTTCTATAGGTATCTCTATGAAATCTATTTTCATTATATTAGTTTGCATTTTTTATTCCTTTCCTTCCCTTTCCTATTCATGATTTCTATAGGTATCTCTGTGAAACCATTTTCATTCGATTAGTTTGCATTCTTTATTCCTTTTCCTTTCCTATTCCTTCTTTATTTTAGGGAATTGTAGATATTTTTATTGAGGTCTTTAGTTTATATTCATTACAATACTCAATTGGGTTTTACATGTTATTATTGATGTCTTATATCCCAATGTGAAGCTAAATGATGTGTTGTTAGGGGGCTTATTCATTTATTTTTTGCGTTGCAATTCAAGTTCAGCTCTAAAGAATTGAGAATTTTAGCATCTCGAGTAGAAAGTGGAGTGAATTTTGTATTGATTGATATTGAGATGGTTACAAATCGTAATTTAAATCACATATATATGTGTATGTATATATATATATATATATATATATTAAATGACATATGATTTAAGAATTGAACATATATGTAAGTGAAAGATGGTAGGAGAAAGAGTCACAAACTAAAGAGAGAACTTTTCAAATTAAATCAAGCGTAAAGCTCACTGTTTTTGGATGTGGCAATCTCAGTCAAGTCTCTAGCGTCCACTTCTGAAGCCATTTGAAGAGTAGCCATTAAAAGGACAAGAAAAATAATGGCCTTGGAACCCATATTAGTGAACCTCATTGTGTTTCACATTCAATTCTAAAAGAATGATGAGGAGACAAGCGTGTTTGAATCCCTATTTATAGGCTGAGACTGAGAAATAGCGAGGCATTGAGGATAAGATGTGGGACGGGTCGGTAGCAAAGATGGTATTCAGCCGACTATCGAGAAGATGAAGGCTTGGGTCCAGATGCACTTAAATGTTATAGGAGGTACTGTTACTCGCTATTTTAACTCCTCCATTTTTTGCTTTGTGTTTGCATCGGAAAAAGAAGGAACTAGAATTCTTGAAGAGAAGACTTGGTTTGTTCATGGTACCCCATTATGGTTGGATGTGAGGCACCCTCTGGGGTGCAGCTCTAAATCCCGTAGGAGTCCGAGGTTTTGGTGGATTCGGGTGGTGGGCCTTCCTCTCCATTTATGGAGAGAGAATTTTTTTAAGCTATTGGTAATAGATGTGGGGGGTTCCTCCATGTGGACGAGGAGACTCAGGCGGGTGAGGAACTCTAAAGTTTATGGTAATAGATGTGGGCTAGAATCAAGGTCAAAGGAACTCTAAAGTTTCCTGACGTAGTGACTATCCAGGAAGGTGGATGGGTATTTGAGTTACCCATTTGGGCTGAAGATAAGAGCTTTTGTTACTTTGGAGGTGACCCTACTAGGCATGGTAGGAGGGCATTGCACTCTGTAGCGGGCATTCCGGTCTGGATGATGCAGTGCCATCAGCTAAAGTTCCTTTGTGATGGGAGAGTTACACATGAATCAGTTTAAAGGTAGTAGCGGGACTTCTAAAGGCTCCATTAGTGGGGATCTTCTATAAGGTTATCCACGACGCCATTGTCAGTCGGAGCGGTCACCCGTGGTGACCCTTCTCAAGGTGGTTACTTTGGCATCAGGGGAGTGGTCAAATGGAGACGGACCAAAGTCTATGGTCGCTGGGAATAAACGGGCAGCTGAGCAGGGCATGAGTTCCCTTTCCAGGGCGAAGGGAGACGATGTGGGATCTGGAGTTTCTAGAGCAGCGGGGGTGAGTTTAATGGTGGGGTGGTCACTGGTGAATTGCAGGCTTTCTCCGGGTGTCAGGTCACCAGCTTGTTGGAGCAGGTGGGTGATTTCTTGGGACGGGAGAAGTCTAGTGTACGGGGTTTGGGAAATGTGAGTCTTAGGGTGGCTGATGTGAGTTTGGATGTTGGCCTTCTTGGGTTGGGTGAGGAAGTGTTGGATTGTGACTTGTTGGGATGTTCTAGTAGTTGTAATCTCTATACTATTATAAAATACTATACAACCATTTAAGATTCCTTTCCGGCGAGTCTATCACATATGCAAGCTATGAAAGCTGTTATCTCCTCTTCGGCATCAGCTCACCGTCAACGTAAGAAAAAATTTAAAGGGGCGACTATTTATATTCTCCTCTTATTCATGTTTCCAACACATTTTTCCATTCACTCTCCAACTTTTTATTTTCCCGACGTTATCCTTCCTCTTACCTATTTAACTCCCTCCCCAACTCTTCAAATTCAACGAAGGCCCGATCCCTTATCAGAACTGCCTTGGCATAAATGGGTTTGAAGTGGAGACCCCAAACCCTTATCAGAGCCACCCGCCATCGGCCACCCTCCCACTCCGACCCATGCTCCCCTTGCTCCGATGAATACGATATGTTCAGCCGCCTCAAATCCCTCCAACACCAATCCAAGCTCATCAAGATTCAAGAAGAATACGTCAAGGATGAACAAAAGAACAATCATATTGTTGGCTCAAAACAAAAAAACCTCACCCTCAATTTCTGACCAAAACCACAACATCAACCATGACAGACGAAACCACCATCAATGGCCGAAAATGGTGGTTTCGGTGGAGCAGAGGGGGCGGTGCATAACTATTGGAAATGGTGGAGGTTTTTCGAGTTGATGGAGGTTCAGATTTACTGGAAATGGACCAGAGGTGTTTGCATCATTCTTTCAACGGTACAGATCTATTTATCGGAATTGGCCTAACAGGTGTTTGTATCATTCTTTGATTTTTGATTACGTTTTTCTGTACTAAACAACGAAAAGAAGATTTTTTTTGCTTTTTATTTTTTTTGGGCATACCATCTGTATTTATTTTGGTGTCTATTAATTTTTTTGAGAATACAAATCAGTTGGGTGTCTATTTATTTTTTGCCCGTGCCAAGCTTTTTTTAAAATTAATTTTTGTTTCAATCTATTTGGATCTTTCAAGAGTTTATTTAACCACTACCTTTCAAGGTTCTCTTTGTCCATTATCCTTTCTTTTACTGTATTCAAAATGATAGTTGTGGTTTGAATTTTTCTACTTATCATAACTATGATGTACGCACATGGATTTATTTAGAGTTGAATATGTCAGATATTACATTTTTTTGCCTTAAAACTAGAGTAAGCAGTAGTTTATGGTGATTTTGACTTCTACAATTATAGAAATGGTGGTGGTTTTGGACTTTCGATATTTCTCAGGTCTTTCACAGAGAGACTGGTGGTGAAGGGTGGTTGTGATGTTTGGCTATATCTTAGGGATTTGTATATTTATTGTAGTAGAAATTCATTATAGATAAGATTGTGTATTATTTTTTTAAATAATAATTGATTGGATATTAATTGCTAAATTAGTTGATTTTGATTAATGTATTGTTTGGTTTGGTGATCGATTAGTTATTTATTCTCTTTTGAATAATTTTGGCATTCAAGATAGGTATTCATTTACCAATTGGTTTGATTGTCTCTCTCCATTCTTATTTTCCTCTATTTAATTCCTTAATAGTATGTGTTTTTGTTACAGGTGTCAATTTTAATTTAATTTTGCCTGTAATTGTACATTATGTAGCGAAACTTTAACCTATTAGTAAGAAAATGTACAAAAGTCTCTCTAAAAGTACAAAAGTATCTCTAAAAGTCAATAAGCGCATGGAGCGTATTATATTACGTTTTATGTGTTGTGTAGTCTTGATCCTGAGTTTCATAAATGAACTTAAGCTTTCCATCCACAGTGTTGATGTAAAAAATTAGATCACTCTAATAATTCAATCACAGATAAATAAATGAGACAAAAGATTTTAAAGTGGTTCAGCTTTATAAAAAGGTCCTACGTCCACTGTTGTTGTATTGCTGAATGTTTGGGAATTCTCGATTACAAGAAATTCCGTTCTAGATTCGGTCCCTTTACAATGAGCATTGTACAATGTATTTATATCCCTGAGGCTGTAATGTGAAAGGCTAATACATTAAATGATATACATATGAAAGGGTAATACATTTAATGCCTTTTTTGTGTGTGCGTCTGAATGATAAGCATTTAATGAATTTGTTGAACTGTTGGTTATCCAGCTATTAATGCTTTGTTCGAGGTGCAGCTCGGACCGCCTGAGTTGGTCGGACCGCCTAAGCTTCTCGGTACTCAAGAGTTCCTCGAAGAGGCATTGTTCCTCGGAGCGTGTGAGTTCCTCGGAGAGCAATGTTCCTCGGGGAGCTAGTCATCCTCGTTGTAGTCTTGTTCCTCGGAGCGCGTGGGTTCCTCGGAAGTGTTTGTTATTGACATGTAGATAGCCAAGTCTCTTCATATGATTGGTCCACGTCAGCAGATTAAATTTGGTATCAGCAGAAGCCCCCAATGTTTCATAGTTCAAAATTTGAGGAGTACGGAAGATTCTTTCTCGGAATATGGTATCTTTAAATAGTCTTCCTGATTTTTAGGAGCATTCCCTTTGTATTTATTTCTCCTTCCCAATTCGTAGAATCATGCTTTTTTGGACTTTCCTGCATGCTTCGATTCCCGCGTCACTTTTCTTCTTTTTAGCCGTTGTTGGCCGCTTTGATTCCCGCGCCACTTTTCATCTTTTTAGCCGCCAGTAACGTAATCATCCTTTTTTTGTAATTATTACTTCACCATTTCCCAAGGCAAGGTATTTAAACTTCACAGACACTCCCATCGTCTTCTACCTTTTCGAATTTTTATCTTCGAGTTTTTCATCTTCTCTTCCTACTCTCTTGTGCGTTCATCTTTTCCGTCGTTCATTGTCAGCAGATCCATTCTTTTCCTGTAAGATCTTCTTCCTTCTTCTTTATTTCTTTATTCACCATGGTTTACCCTGTTGAGTCTCTTGAGAAGTTTCGTTCTGATTTCTCCATTCCCTCTTGGGTTGTCTTGGAAGAGCTTTCTGAGCCTTCTGATTATTTCAATTTGGCTGAGGGACATTGGTTCCCCAGTCTCTTTTTTGCTGAATGTGGATTTTCTTTTCCACCCAATTCCTTGTGTCTGGAATTCTGTCAGTACTTCGACGTTGTTCCTATACGAATAGCCCCCAACACATGGAGAATAGTTAATGGGGTGCATAGATTAAATCAAGTGCATGGAACTCATATAGGAATTCCAGAAATCATGTTCTGCTATAGATGGGCAGTTAATGATAATATTTTTTATTTAAAAACAAGATTTTCAAATAAAGCCTTAGTAGTCAATCTCCCTGATGCCAATATGGATTATTTTGAGCATGGGGTTGTCTTAAAAAATTGGCAACACCCTCCATTAACTAGAGATGAGGTTTACCAGGGTCCCAGATGCCCCCCTTATGGCAATGGGATAGGTTATTTTTATTTCATTTTATTTATTTTGAAATCATGTTTCTTTTGTGTTTGATAAAATGTGCCACTGATAATAATGTTTATTTATTTGCAGTTGATAGCAACAGAAAGTGCTCAAAAGAAGCAGCTGTCAATATAAGGCATTTGAAAATTATCTGGACTCTGCATCAAAGTGTTGCCGACGAGCACATTAGATCAGCTTCGTATCTGCTCCAGTACAAGAGTTACACCACTTCTTTCACTGCTCGTCCAGTGATAAGTGAATCAGAGCTAGTACCAGCTTCCACCAGCTCATCGCCTGAATCTCATATTCCTTTAAGTGAAAGGATGAAGAAGAGAAGACTTCTTACCCTGCTTGAGAAGACTGCCTCCGGTTCTAGGGAGGCAAAAAGGAGTAGGATTGATGTCCCAAAGGAGGGGACAAAGAAGAATGATGCATCTCCTTCAGTTGCTTCTGCTAAAGTTGTCGAGAAGGTTGCTGAGAAGCCCACAGTGGCTCTAAGCAGGTCTGCTGCTCCTGGAGAGGTGATTGTGATATCACTGACCAAGGGTTCTTCCTTGGTTGAATCTGTACATGTTCCCCCGAGGAGGCTAAAGAAGATCTCCTTGGTCAATATGGCTGATACCATTACTCAGCCCCCAGCTGCTGGGATTGGAGTTCCCACTTTTATTCCCCCGAGCTCTGCCATGAGCTCGGTAAAGTCTTAGATCATTCCCGAGGTCCAAGGTACTGAAGAAAACCTTACTCGGGATATGGTCACCTCGCTAGCTGCTCGTCACCTTGCTTCTGTAAGTATATTTACTTTGAATTTTTTATATTTCCTTTGTCATTTTTGTTTTTAACTTTGTTTCTTTTTCTGTTCACAGTTGACGAGTTGCTTCAACATAATCCTAAAAAAGGATGAAGCAATTAAAGCTTCATGCTCCTCGTCCAGTGTGGAGGGAGCTATGGAAGAGGCTATCAAGTCTTTGGAAGACTCCCGCCAGAAGTATGCCACTGATAAGGCTGTTTGGGAGAAGAAGCTTGCCTCCAATGAGCAGGAGAAAGCTCGAGCTGTTGATTCCTCCAAGGAGTTGGAGAAGATAATAAATGCCTTGGAGAAGGTAAATAAGGATCTTGAAGAGAAGCTCAAAACTGCAGGAGAGTTTGAAGATAAACTCAAGGTTGCCGAGGAGGAGTTGGCCAAACTTCGGGAAGTAGGTCGGCAGACGGAGGAGGCAGAAAATAAATTGAAGGCTGTTGAGAACCTGCTGTCCTAGAAGCTTGCCTTGGAGAAGACCAAGAGGAAAATGGCTGTGAAGAAGTCCTTCAGCTCTGGCTGGGACAAAGGGTGGAACAAGGGGTTGGCTACCATGGTATCGCAAGTGGACTATGGAAGTCTCAAATACTTTAGGGATGGATGGGTTGCTGCCCTTCAGGAAATGAAGGTCGACGAGTCTTCCGAGCTCTTCCAGAGACATATCCCTGGCCCCCCTCCAACTCCAGAAGACTTAGACGAGGACGAAGCTACCTCAGAGGAGTCTTCGATGGTGATGGGAGATCATGCCCTAGCCATCCAGCCTGCTGCTGAGGAAAATCAACAAGTCGTTTCTTCCTCCGAGCAACTGCATACTCTCCCCGAGCAACTATCTCTTCCCTTCGAGCAACCTACCTCTTCATCCCAGCCTCCCGAGAATGTTTTGGGAGATAAGGAAAAGGTGTAATGTTGTTCGGGTTTCTCTTTATTTTCTCTCTTTATCAAATGTAACCCAGAATATGTAACTCTAAACTATGATCTAATAAAACTTGAACTTTTTTCCATACTGTTGTCTATTTTCTATTCATACTCTACTTATTCTTCTTATTGATGATTTCTCTTTCTCTATCTGCTAGTTCTGGCCAGGGTGGAACTGCTATCTACCCATGATACAAAGTTGTTGCAACAATGTAATGAGTACTTTAAGGCTAGTCACATAGACCTGAGTGCTACACAAGTTGTCGACATCCTCGGCCAGGATGTTTCAGAACAGGCAGTGGAAGCATATCAATAATTGAAGTGTCTGCTTGATCGCACTGCAGCCAATAACGTTACCTATTATGAAATGATCGAGGATCTTCAAAGCACCCTCGAGGACCTTCAGCTTCAATATAAAGAATCCACTGCCTTGTTGCATGAGGGGTACGAGAAGAAATACAAGCTGATCATGGCTGACAAGGGATACGAGAAGCTTTTTGTTGGGTACGATGTAAGGGAGAGAACCTTGAGAGGTGAGCTCAAACAATGCAGACATATTGCTAAGTTGGAGGAAAAGGAAAACAACCTGCAATAGGGAGCTGTCACAATTGAAATCTGCAGCTTCCACTTCTAGTGCCTTGATCCCAGTGATCGACGAGGGATTTCCGTTCTTAGAGGTTGAGAACGCCAAGTTGAGGGACGACTTGGAGACTTTGAAGAGCTCAGGCACCTCTACATCTTCTCGTGGTCGAGCAAGATCTCCTCGAGGACGAGCAAGAGCAGCTCGGGTTCTTGTCGAGGAATAGAGGACTCAGTCTGCCTTAGAGAACTAGGCCTTCCGACTAATGGAGAAGAACTAGGCGTTGTCTGATATGTCAAAGTAGATTAGAGACCTGGAAAAACAGCTCTCTGCACATAAGTCAGTCTTGGAGAATAAGGAGCTTTTCATCAAGAATCTCCACGAGCAGCTAGAAAGGCTAACATACCAATTCCACAAACAGCCCAGGGAGTTCTGGATGGCTGGATACAATGAAGCACTATTCTACTTGGACGATCGTATTCAGAATGCCAACAATGAGGGCTACAAGCAAGACTGGCTGAATCCCTTAGGTGTGTTGAACCTCGAACAAGGTCATTATCTATGGGACTACTATGATCCCGGGTTGCTCGACTTGCCGATGCCACCATACAATTTGGAGATGGATTGGATCCCTGCTCGGGCTATTCCTCGGAGCTTAATTTCAAAGTATCTCGGTGACAACAATTTACATTCTCAAATTGAGGTATCTCGTCCCGAGCATCTCTTAGATCAACCATCCGTGATGAATGTCAGGATGTTGAAGGATCTCAACTTCATCAATTCTCCTCTATCTTTAAATGATCCGCCTGTTGGCGAGGAACCTGTGTCAAAAGCAGAGGGGAAGAGACTAGTAGAATATGAATTTTTTATGTAATAGTTAGTATACATGTCAATGTAACTGTAATTTCATTATCAGTGTAATTTATTTTGAATTCAATGAAAGACTTTCATTTTTGTTTGCTATTATCTTGTAGTTATCAAACACTTTATATTTATGCATATCGGTTAAAAAGATAACAATATTGTGTTGTTTGTCGACCAGCTCAGTAATAAAAAGTTTCAAATTTCAATAATATTGCTCGATCACTTAATAATAAAGTCACGAGTATAAAAAATGTTTAAAATTTTTCCAACCAACCAAGGTCATTAAATTATGGTTGTCGACCAACTACAGTTTGTGGGTTTTATCCCCGATCAGCCATACTTGGTAGATTTTTCTCTTAAATGTTTTCGACCAAACAAGGTCGGTAAATTTTCTTTGTCGACCAACTACAGTTGGTGGGTTTTTATCCCCGACCAACCCTAGTTAACAATCTTTGGACTTTTTGGAATAATCTTACATCCCGACCAACATAAGTTGGCATTTCTGAGAATATATGTACCTTCCAACCAACATTAGTTGGCATTTGCGAGAATATTTTGTTTCCTAGCCAAACAGGTTGGCATTTTTAGGAATATTTATTTCCTAGCCAAACAGGTTGGCATTTTTAGGAATATATTGTTTCCTAACCAACCGAAGTTGGCATTTTTAGGAATATTTCGTTTCCTAGCCAAACAGGTTGGCATTTTTAGGAATATATTGTTTCCTAACCAACCGAAGTTGACATTTTTAGGAATATTTCGTTTCCTAACCAATCGAAGTTGGCATTTTTAGGAATATATTGTTTCCTAACCAACCGAAGTTGGCATTTTTAGGAATATTTTGCTGAGCAGTCTGAGCAGCTTTGCCGAGTAGTGTGTAGCACTAGTATTCCCCGAAAAATTATCAATAAAAAGGAGAGACTTTGGCAGAATATCTTCGTTTTATTTATACTAATGGAACTGCGTTACATATACATCACTGATAATACTTGCGCAGATGCTCTGCGTTCCACGCATTCTTTAACTCCTCGCCTTCTAAAGTTGTTATTCGATAAGTTCCTGGTCGAATAACTTCTGTAACTCGGTATGGTACATGCCAGTTTGCTTCCAGCTTATTGTGTTTTTTAATTACTTTCTTCAGCACATAGTCTCCTTCTTTCAGGTCGCACTTCTTCACCCTTTTGTTGTAAAACAAAGTTGTTCGCTGCTGGTAAGTGGCATTTCTAATAGCTGCTTCTTCTCTAATTTCCTCGAGCATGTTTAAATCCAGTCTTCTCATTAAGTCGCTGACAGGGGAATTAAAATTCAGTACCCTGTGTGTTGGGCGGCCCAACTCGACAGGTATGACAGCATCACTTCCAAACGCTAACATGTATGGTGATTCTCCAGTTGCTACTCGGGGAGTAGTTCGGTAAGCCCAAAGTACTAATTGTAGCTCGTTGATCCAGTTTTCTTTTGCATCATCCAATCATTTCTTCAAACCGTTCAGCAGCGTTCTGTTTGTCACTTCAGTTTGTCCATTGCTTTGGGGGTGACCTGGTGCTGAATGAACCTTCAAAATGTTTGACTGATGACAATAGGCGACAAACTCCTCGTTATCAAATTGTGTTCCATGGTATGTGATGAAGGCATGAGGTAGACCATATCTACAAATGATGTTCTTCCAAACAAATTGGTACACCTTCTCGTACGTCATGTCAATGAGTGGCTCAGCTTCTACCCACTTAGTAAATTTAATCCACTGTAATGACGAGATACTTGAACCTTCCTCGGGTCGTTGACAGTGGTCCAACCAAATCTATTCCCCACATGGCAAATGGCCAATGAGAAGTTATGGGTGTCAACAACGCTTGTGGAGTTCTTCGGATGGAGGAGAAGCGCTGGCACTTCTCACACTTCTTGGCATAGGCTATACAATCAACCCTCATCATCGCCCAGTAGTATCCCTGCATCATCACCCTTTGCAAAAGCGTTCGACCTGCTACATGTGCTCCACATGACCCTTTATGGATCTCTTCAATCAATTCTTTCACCTCGGAGGGATGTACACACCTCCATAAACCTGCCATAATTCCTCATCTATATAAAACACCATTAGTTAATACATACCGAGTAGCTTTAAACTTTAATTTCTTGGCTGCGAGCTTGTCGATTGGTAATTCTCCTTCCTCGATATACACCCTGATGGGATCCATCCAAGATGGTCCTAAATCAAGGTTGATAAAGTTCATCGTCAGATCTTCATCTATGCTCCGACTAGATAATACTTTAATTGGGATTGTTCGTCGTAGCTCGGTGTGAGTAGCTGATGCTAGTCGAGCTAGGGCGTCTACTCTCACATTCTCCATTCTCGGTATTCTGACCAGCTGAATAGCGGCACATTCTGGCACCAGCTCCTTTGCCTTCGCTGATATCTGATCATTAATTCTCCTCTAACTGCATATACTCCTGTCATTTGGTTTACAATCAATTAAGAGTCACTGAAAATCACAACTTATTACGCCTCCATAATTTTTGCCAAATTAAGCCCTGCAATCATGGCCTCATATTCAGCCTCATTGTTGGAAGCTTTCAATTGGAAACGCAAGGCGTATTCCATGTCGACCTCTTCCGGAGTGGTCAAAACTATCCTCGCGCCACATCCTGCAGTGCAAGATGAGTCATCTATATATAGCCTCCATATAGGTAACTCATATTTAGATTTCGAATTAGTCAGAGTTCCTCGGTGAAATATTTTCTACCTCCTTTCATCCTTCCCGGATTTTTCTCGCTCCTCGTCGATCATCTTTTCTTTCCCTTTTACCAACCGGAGTTGGTCTGAGCTCGAATTTATTGATCCTGTAACATCCACTTGCCCTTTTACCAATCGGAGTTGGTCTGAGCACGTGTTTGTCGATCCTGTAACATCCACAGGTTGATCAGCGAGCAACTCTTGTTCCTCGTCCGGAGTCCTCACAACTATCTCTGCATTACATCCTGTAACATCCACACGCCCATTTACCAATCGAAATTGGTCTGAGTTTGTGTTTGTTGGTCCTGAAACATCCACATGTTGATCAGCGAGCAACTTTTGCTCCTCGGGGGTATCAGGATAGGTGAACTCCGCTATAAAGTCTACAACAGCCTGCCCTTTTTGCGATGATCTGGATTCATAAATTATATCATATTCACCGAGCTCTATTGCCCAGTATATCAATCTCCCTGATTTTTCTGGCTTATGAAGGGCTTGTTTCAATGGCACATCGGTATATACTACTATAGTATGAGCCTGGAAGTATGGCCTCATTCTCCTACTCGCCTCAATCTGCGCCAGTGCTAATTTCTCCAGCCTTGGATATCTGATCTCTGCTCCTCGAAAGGCCTTACTTGTGTAGTAAATTGGCTTTTGTACTTCATTCTCCACTCTTATCAAAGCCGAGCTAACTGCATTTTCGGACACTGCGAGGTACAAATACAATTTTTCTCCCATCAGCGGCCTGGACACCAGTGGAGGTGCTCCCAAGTATTTCTTCAAGTCTTGAAAAGCCTTCTCACATTCATCATTACACTCAAAAGTCTTTCTGAGTGTCTTAAAGAATGGGAGACATCTATCAGTTGCTCGTGACACAAATCTGTTGAGTGCCGCTACTCGTCCTGTGAGACTAAGTACTTGTTTCTTCGTTGTTGGAGATTGCAACCCTAATAGAGCTTTGATCTTTTCAGGATTTGCTTCAATGCCTCGTTGATTGACAATGTACCCGAGAAACATGCCTTCTCATACTCCAAAGATGCACTTCGTCGGGTTCAGCTTCATTTGATATTTATCTAGTTGATCAAAAGTCTGACTTAAGTCAACTAGATGATCGACAACTTTCTTACTTTTCGTCAGCATATCGTCAACATAGACTTCCATATTGTCACTGATTTGTTCAGCAAAGACCTTGTTCATCAGCCTCTGATATGTCGCACCTGCATTTTTCAAACCGAAAGGCATAACATTATAACAATAAGTTCCCCTAGGGGTAATAAAAAAATTACTCTCCCTGTCTTCAGGTTTCATTTTGATCTAATTGTAACCAGAATAAGCATCCATGAAGCTCAGCAACTCGTGTCCCGAGGTAGCATCCACCAGTTGATCAATTCGGGGCAATGGAAAGTGATCCTTTGGGCATGATTTTTTGAGGTCGGTGACGTCTACACACATCCTCCACTTGTTATTCTTCTTCTTTACCATCACCACATTAGCTAACCAATTAGGATATTTGACATCTTCAATGAAACAAGCTTTATGGAGCTTCTCGACTTCCTCCTGTATAGGTTGATTCTTCTCGGGACTGAATACTCTTCTTCTCTACTTCACAGGCTTGATTTCCTTATTCACATTGAGCTCGTGACATAAGAAGTTTGGGTCTATTCGATTCATATCTTCATGACTCCACGCAAAAGTTTATCTTCTGCTTCTAAGGAAAGTTATCAATTCTTGTTTTAATGAGGCTTCCAACGATGAACCTATTTGAGTAGTTCGCTCAGGGTGCTCATCGTCCAGAATGATGTTTTCTGTAGCTTCCACCACTTGACCCTTCACGAGTTGCTACTCATCTCGAGGATCCAATGTTTCAATTTCTGCACCTTCATCCACTTGATAGGTAGTAGTCTTTTTATTTGATTCTTTCAGTTCCTCTTGCTCGGCGGATGAATAATATCATTCCCGAGCTACTTTCTGATCACCTTTCACAACTCCTACTCCAAAGTTTTTTGGAAATTTTAGCCATTAATGCACTGTAGATGGTACATCCTCAAACTTCTTCAATCCTACTCTTCCCATGATGATATTGTACGATGATTGGACATTCTTATCCATCATGAAGAAACGTATTCTTTCTGTCCGACAAGCAGGCCATGTACCAATGAATATATCCAACTTGATATTCCCAAGTGGAAATACTTTCTCGCCGGCAAAACCGATGAGGGGTCTGTGGTAAGGCTCCAGTTGAGATAGCTTTAGATTTAAACTATTGAAACACGAGTAGAACATAATGTCTGCCGAGCTACCATTGTCGACCAGCACTCTTGAAATCATTACCTCCTTCATTCTCATCTTGATCACCAGTGGATCATCGTGAGGATATAAAACACCTGCAAGGTCATTTTTTGAAAAACCGATGACCAATTTCTCCTTGTTCACCTTTCTCGGACGATCTTCCTCAGCTAGATTTATTCACTGAATGTACGAGAAAGCTTGAGCCTCACCGAGATAAGCTTTTCTTTCTGCAGTAAGGTCTCCTCCTCCTGCATCTCCTCCTGTAATAACATTACAATCAAATAACCCAAAGCGTATTGAAAATACCTCTCGTTCTGGATGCCCTGGTTTCTTGGGAAGATCGGGGTCATCCTCTGGATCAACTTCATGGTTTCTCTTCTTGTTCTCCTCTGCTCGACGAGGAGATCTAGACCTCTCTCTAGTTCGGTCATTGTATTTTCTTTCGCCTCCCCGATCAACATACTTTGCTAGCTTTCCTCGCCGGATGAGTGTTTCAATATCATTTTGAAGAGCTATGCAATTTTTGGTCATATGTCCATGATCCTTGTGGAACTCGCAATATTTTTCCCTATTCCTCGTGTCAGGGTCTGCCTTCATTTTCATTGGCCAGTTTAAATCCTCGTTGTTCTTAATTTCTTCCAGGACGTGGTTGATATTTGCCTTCAAAGGTGTGTAATTATCAAATTTCCTCAAGACCTCCCATGACGACCTATTTTTGGATTGTTTATCACCACCATTGTTCTTATGTTCTTTCTTCTTAGCTTTATCACCTTCCACCTTGGTTTCTTTGGCGTTCATATTCTTCTTCGCAGACATAGCCTCCTCGGCATTCATGATCTTGGACGATTTTCCCATCAGATCCGACATGGTTCGAGGTGGATCTTTGGCCAAAGTGTAGTACAACTTGTTTGGCAGCAGTCCACTCATCAAAGCAGTAATCGTTGTCTTCTCCTCAAAATCAATGACTTCAAGTTTTTCGTTATTGAAACAAGTTATATAATCTCTGATACTCTCAACAACTTTTTGTCTAACACTTAACAAATGTGCTACTCGTTTAACTGGCTTTGCTCTAAAGAATAAATTCCCAATGAATAACTCGGCCAGTTGAAGAAAAGTTGAAATATTACCCCGAGGAAGATTATTATACCATATCTGAGCAGATCCGGTAAGAGTTCCCGAGAATGCCCTGCATCTCATCTCGTCTGGGACATCATAGATGTCGGCTGCAGCTTGGTATTGTTCTATATGAAGGACAGGGTCAGTCTTCCCATCATACTTGGGAGTCACAACAGGTGATTTGAACTTTGATGGTGTTGGAAAATCAATAATGTCCTGGACAAAAGGTGTTCCTCGAACAAAGTTTCGTTGTAGAGGGTTCTTGGCCTTAGATATTTCCCCTAATCTATCCTCCAGCATCTGAATAGATCCTTTCCATGCATCATTTCCTTCCTCAGTCCTATTAGTTCGAGCAACTGATCTCGTTGAAGTGGCTTCCTGTGATTTATCTCGACGAGCAGCTGGTCGGTCATAGGATCCATCTTGACGAGCAGCTGGTCGCGACTGGGCAGATCCTTCCCTTAAATCTGATGATCGTCGAAAGATCCTCGATGCTGCATTAAGAGGACTATTGTTCCTCCTAGGGCCTAATCGGTCGAAAGGAGAAGCCCTACTTAATCTTTCCAATGCGCTGATCCTTTCTGGGGAGACGGTGACACGTTGTTCAGTATCTGTGGCTCACACTGACGAAGTTCGTCCAGGTTGATAAGAAAAATCTTCAGATTCCTCATTGCGACATGAATTAGTTCGCCTAGTACGCGAAGAAGGCACACGGGTATTTCTTTGAATGCTTCGTGGTCCGGAATGGGTTGATGCACCGCCATGGAGGGTTTGGATGAGTTGTCGCATCGTTTCTTGCATGACGGTCTGTCCCTGAGCCAGATTTTCTATTATTCCACTCAGATCTGGAACAATTGGTGGAGCAGACGGATTTGGAGGGGTTCCAGTATTTTGATTGCTGAATTCAGGAATATCAGCCATTGGTAATGGATTGTATTTGATGAGAAAATGATATTACCAGTCGTTTCCCACAGACGGCGCCAATCTGTTGATGTAAAAAATTAGATCACTCTAATAATTCAATCAAAGATAAATAAATGAGACAAAAGATTTTAAAGTGGTTCAGCCTTATAAAAATGGCCTACGTCCACTGTTGTTGTATTGTTGAATGTTTGGGAATTCTTGATTACAAGAAATTTCATTCTAGATTCGGTCCCTTTACAATGAGAGTTGTACAATGTATTTATAGCCCTGAGGCTGTAAAGTGAAAGGGTAATACATTAAATGATATACATATGAAAGGGTAATACATTTAATGACCTTTTTGCGTGTGCGTCTGAATGATAAGAATTTAATGAATCAGTTAAACTATTTGTTATCCAGCTATTAATGCTTTGTTCGAGATGCACCTCGGACCACCTGAGTTGCTCGGACCTCCTAAGCTTCTCGGTACTCAAGAGTTCCTCGGAGAGGCATTGTTCCTCGGAGCGTGTGAGTTCCTCGGGTAAGCTGTGTTCCTCGGGGAACTAGTCTTCCTCGTTGTAGTCTTGTTCCTCGGAGCGCGTGGGTTCCTCGGAAGTGTTTGTTGTTGCCATGTAGATAGCCACATGTCTTCATATGATTGGTCCACATCAGCAAATTAAATTTGGTATCAAGACACAGGTTATATGTTTGAAGAAAGCACAATATAATCACTTTTACCTATTAGCGTGTTACTAAATTGGTGCAAAATTACTATTACAATAGTTTTACCCGCGCATCGCGCGGGTTTACACCTAGTCTATATAATTATATAAAAATTATAGACCCAAATCATATGAGTACACGTAACAGTTGTCATAAATGCACTCTTTCAAATTTATATTCATCTACGTGGAAACTCTCCTTACGTGATTTCTCCCTTTTCCCAGTGCAGCCATTTCTCTTAAGTATCACCTTATTAATGCATCAATCCATATCTTCTGTTGCCAATATAAATGCACTCTTTCAAATTTATATTAATCTACGTGGAAACTCTCCTTCCTTGATTTCTCCCTTTTCCCGGTGCCACAATTTCTCTTAATTATCACCTAATTAATGCACCAATCCATTTCTTCTGTTGCCAATATCCCTACATATTCCCACCTCTTTATTTTTCAGAAGACTCCCGATAGTCTCAAATAAAATCCTCATCTACCCCTCTTTATTGATGTTTATAGTACAAATATCATCTTTCTCATTTTGATTTTCAATGGAACCCCTCTCTCTAGTCGTTTGGGTTTTCAATAGTCCCCCTCATATGGTATATATAAAACACACCTGGGTGAAGAATATGTGAAAAAATTCTTCAGAAGAACAACTATTTGGTGCAAATGAGTGTTTACAAAAGCAAATATATGCTGCTAAACCCAACATCAACATCATTAAAAAAACCAACATCGACAACACCAATAGAAAATAAACGTTGATGGCGAATCTTCTTAAGAAAAATTCAGGTCAGGTTTGTATTTTATCTTCTTTTGATTTTAATATAAATGAAGAATATGTTATTTGGTTTTAATACCAAATTATTTTCTGTTTAAGTTGAGTTTAATTTTGAATATATATTTGAATTTTTTTATAATGAATTATATAGATTTGGGAAAATGGAGAGTGATTTAGATTTATGGGGTTTAGTCATGTATGGTTTGTGATTCTACATATAAGCCTTTGGTTTTCAAACAAAAAATTATAGTTCTTTTTTGGGATGAATTTTTTGCTAAGTCAAAAAAAGAAAATTCTGATTGTGAGGATAATTTCATGTCAATTGGACAATTTAAGGTACTTCAATTGTGCATTTGTTTTTCTTCAAATTTTAGCTAAGGACATACTTCTTAGACATTAATAATCATATGACTTTTAATATTAATTTAAAATTATATTCCTTTTCATTCGTGAAATATATTATGTGAAAAAAGATACAATAACAAAAAAAAATAAGTTTTTTTTAATTCGGCCACGCATCGCGTGGCCTACATGTTAGTGGTATTATCAAACAAGTGGGCCCTCTTGACAAGTCGCAGTTGGTGGAAGCTGTCTCATTTGGTGACATAAATTGTGTCAAGGAGACACTTAGGGGTTCTGGTGGTAATTTTATTGGGTTTCATCTCTTGTTGTCGGGTGGTGAGAATAGTGTTAATTTGGTTCATGATATTATTGCTATGGGCACAACTAATAGAAATTTTTTCAGCCTCTCTTTGACAGAAAAGAAAGGTAAACAGTGAACCAACTTCAAAAAAGTGGAACCGTGTCTTAACTCATGTAAAGTTTTAAAGAATTGTGTCTTTAGAAAAAATTACAGGCATAGAGGGGGATCGAGTTTTGGTAAATATAATGTGACACCCCGACTAATTAAACACCGGGTAGCTACTCCTTTATTAAATTAATACAAAATGCCAAGTTGGTTCAGTTAATAGCACCACTGTCGAAAACATTTTAAAGATTACTAACCACCTAGTATTTAAAAAGTGAGTTGTCAAATTTTAAGTTAACTCTGATTAACATACAGATAAAAGGATAATGATAGAATAACAACATTCACCATAACGAAATAATAGAATAACCAACAACGTAATAATAAGTCCGGAGGAAAAACTCCTCACAACCATCCCATAACTAAACTAAATAAAATAAAATATCCTGAATTAATTACATGCCAAAAGTCTGAAAATCTGAAATAGGAAATGCTTCTAATAGAAATGGGCGACATGCCCTACAACTGATGAAAGCTGAATATAGAGTCAAGATAGATGAAGCGCCTACTAGCAAAGTCCTGTAACTTCCACAAACAGCTACAGCTCGTCACCTGAATGAGGATACTAAGCATGGTGTACTTGTGGCTGGGCACCTAAAATGGTTTTTATAAAAAAAAATAGATTTGAAAGAAAATGGGTCAGAGCCCGAAAGTGGAAATTATTTTAAAAACAACAAGTGCTTTAATGACTTTAAAACAATGAATGCAAAATACATGTTAGGACGTGCACTCACATGAAATACTCACCTCTCAACTAATTTGTGCACTCCTAACGTATCGTACCCATCTAAGTAACATACATAACTAACAAAACCGTAATAAGTTCTACCCCTTACTACTCAATTACCATTATACATTTTAACGTTATCGATTAAATAGAGGGCTTTACTTAAACTCAGATTCTCAATTAGTAGCAATACAATTCACTATCGATTAACCCGTTATGTTTTCTCAAAACATTACCATAATTATTTTCGCAATACCAACATGAAGGTTCCCATTAATTAAGTGTATATTATTCACATCATAAATATACAATACAAGCACCCTGAAACTAAGCAGCGGTGCACACATACTCTGCTATCCAGCCCGGTACATCACGTACATAAGGATCACGCATTCCGAATCTCTCAGGAATCGTTCTTAGATAATAGAAAATCACAAACAATGGAGGCGAACACAGTCACATCACATGGGTCACGCACATACCTACGCTCCCACGATCAATAGACTTATTAACATCCCAATAAGTCCTTCTCTGACCTATGTTCTCGAGGTCCCAATCTAAATCCGGGAAACACAAGGATTAGAGGGCCCTAAGCGAACGTAAACCTCCCGTGATAGCAAGTATGGTAGGTATGTCATACACATAAAATCATATTCATATACTAAGTATACACACATCTTAGTAATCACCGTAATTTATTTGTGGTACACTTCTCATTCGTACCGACTTATAATGTTGCACAATTCAGAAGTTCCCGATTAATTCAATTATTCAAGCCGTTAATTGTTCTCACGTCGTAATAGACACTCACGTCCTAATCCATAATTTCCATTTGGTTCAAACCACCTTTCTCTGTTTTACTCCTCATTATATTCCAAGTATCCCAAATATATCAACTTATCATCAAGGAAATGTTATCTCTACAATTAAACAAGGTTACGAGACACGCGGAATCAAAACAGGCCAAAAAGCCTAAACTGTCCTCTCGTTAGAAGTCTCGTTCGAACGAGGCTGTTCGAACGAGATTTCGTTCGAACGAACTGGGCATCTAATTAGATCTCGTTCGAACGAAAGGCATCGAACGAACATCCCTCTCATTAGAAGGCAAATTGTCAACTCGTTAGAAGCTCGTTCGAACGAGCTCGTTCGAACGACCTGGGTAGGTCTTCTAACGAGAGACCAGTTTCGAGCCCAGATTTTCCCTTTTTCATTTTTCCATCTTTTCTTCACATCTAATCCCACATAAAAATCGTCCCAACATTATTTTAAGGTTTCTAATCCATACAAAACAATCGTAGGTCATAATTAAACAATTATATAGAGCCAAATCTTCCTAAACATCATCAAATCATTATTTCCCTTCATTTATCCCCAAAACATTTGAACATGAACCCTAAGATTTTAAAGTCACCAATGGGTATAATTAAATCCGTTTTTTGTTTCATACCAGGTATATTATCATCAGAATAATTACCTAAATACAATTCTACATGCAATTCCTCATCATAAAGTATGTTCTAACTCCAATTTAAATGGGCTTTTATCAATCTCCCAATAACAATGAAATTTCAGAAAATGTCTAAGCATGGAGAAAACATTCAATGCTATTAACGAAATTAAACCACTTGCCTCTGATATATCTCTGAATTTGATGTTGAAGATTGAATCGTTCTCTCTCTCTGTTCAGAAAATCTCCTCTCTCTCTCTCTCTCTCTCTCTCTCTACAATCTTTTCTTCTCCAAAGTGACAATAGTGGCTAGGGTTTGCCTTAAGAAACTCTTGGAACTAATTTTAATAACCCCCGTAGCCCATTTGGTCATAAGGTGTAGTTAGTGGGTTTAGTGGGTAATTACCAAGTCAGATTTTAATTCCTAATTTTCGTGGGTTTTAATTCCCAAAAATCCAAAATTACCAAACTACCCTTATACGTTGCCGGCATGACCTAAAAATGCCCCGGGACCCAAACTAAACCCCCGACTAGTGTTTTCTGACTGTTTCGACCCTTCCGGACGCGTTGGCGCACTCAAAACGACCATAAGGTTAATAGAATTAAAATTCACTTTTTAATTAAATAATAATATTTCTGACGCGACTGTCACACGCGTCTCAACAAAATTCCAAATTGCCGTATTTCAATCTCACGACAAATTTCATAATTCATTATTCATATATAGCCATATATACTCATTAAAATCAAATACTAACTCGTATCTCGCTAGTATATTTATGTGGATTAATTTCCAATTAATACACATTTAATTCAATTAATCCCATAAATAAATACCATAAAAGTATGGGGTATTACATACTCCCTCCCCCCCCCCTAATAACAGAATTTCGTCCCGAAATTCGGAACTAGAAAGTACCTGGTATGAATAACTCTGGATAACGTTCGCACATATCATCCTCGCGCTCCCATGTGGAATCCTCAACATTATGATGTCGCCACTGAACACGCACTAACGGAACTATCTTTGACCGCAGTCTCCGCTCACTTCGGTCCAAAATAGAAATCGGCCCCTCCTCGTTGGAGCTATCGGGCTGGAGATCGATATCCTCCAAAGAAATGTGAGAATGAGCCAAATCGTCTCTAAGATATTTCCTTAGCGAGGAAATATGAAACACATCGTGAATTCGATGCAAATGCTCCGGTAACCCAAGTCTATACGCAATTGGTCCAATCCGCTCAATAATAGGGAATGGTCCCACATATCTCGGTGCCAAATTCCCCGTCTTCCTAAAACGCATAATCCCCTTCATAGGATATATTCTAAGTAAAACTTGGTCCCCCACTTGGAATTCTCTGAAGAACCTCTTCGCATCAGCATAGCTCTTCTGTCGATCCTAAGCTACCCGAATGCGACTCCGTATCAATTCTATCCTTGCCGAAGTATCCTGAATCACTTCCGGCCCAAGTAGTTTGTTGTCCCACACCTCCAACCAACATGCTGGGGAATGACAAGGTCTACCGTACAACGCCTCAAATGGGGCCATGCCAATGGTGAACTGGTAGGAGTTGTTGTAAGCAAACTCCACCAGTGGAAGATACTGCTCCCATCCACCCCCAAAATCAATGATACTCGTACGTAGCATGGCTCTATAAGATGCGAGCCAATCCATACCAATAATCACATCGTGCTCATGCATATATAATACCAACATGTCTGCAGGTAATACCAAAATACCAATCTCTACCCCCACTCCCCGGCATATAAAGAAAATAAGTGACCCACTCCCCAATGGTGAATCCACACACATCACTGTGCTCTCTGCTGTGGCTAATAACCCTAAGGATTTCTCAAAATGTGTAGCTATAAAATAATGTGTTGCCCCTGTATCAAACAAAACCCGACCCATAGTGCCATGGATAGGAAACATACCCTCAATCGCTGGTGGGGCCTATGGAGCTGCTTCCTGCTGAAGCTGGTATACTCTCCCATACTGCAGCTGCCCCTGCTGAACTGTGACCGCTGGAATGGATGGCAATGCTGCCATCTGTGGTGGCGCCGGGAGGGCAGCGGGAAACACGGGTCTCTGCGGCTCCTGTCGATCACCCTGCTGCTGCTGCGGGGCCCTGCCCCTATCAGGACAGTCCTGGCATTTATGGCCAGCCTTGCCACAAACGTAACACTTCCCTGGGAAGTTTCCCCCTCTCTATCCCTGCTGCCCCCGGCCCTGGTGGCCGTTACCGTTCCTCCCCTGGCCCTGTTGGCCCTGCTGAAATTGCAGTTAACCATTCTGTCCCTGCTAGTTCTGATGGACGTTCGGACCCTGATGGCCCTGCCGGAAACCTCCCTGTCCATGACTGAAATTTCCCGATCTGAACCTCTTGGGATCCCCCAGCTGGGAACCCTGGTCACCCTGTTGTGACGCCCCGACTAATTAAATACCGGGTAGCTACTCCTTTATTAAATCAATACAAAATGCCAAGTTGGTTCAGTTAATAGCATCACTGTCGAAAACATTTTAATGATTACTAACCACCTAGTATTTAAAAAGTAAGTTGCCAATTTTAAGTTAAGTCTGATTAACATGCAATAAAAAAATAATGGAAGAACAACATAATCCATTCACCATAACGAAGTAGTGCAATAACCAAAAAATAGTAATAAGTCCGGAGGAAAACTCCTCACAACCATCCCACAACTGAAAAATAATATGACTAGTCTGAATCCTGAATTAATTACATGCCAGAAGTCTGAATACTGAAATAATTGAAGTGACTCTAAAAGAAATGGGCGACATGCCCTACAACTGATAAATGTTGAATATAGAGTCAAGATAGATGAAGCGTCTACAAGCAAAGTCCTGTAACTTCCACAAACAGCTACAGCTCGTCACCTGAATGAGGATCCTAAGCATGGTGTCCTTGTGGCTGGGCACCTAAAATGGTTTTTACAAAAAGATAGATTTGAAAGAAAATGGGTCAGAGCCCGAAAGTGGAAATCATTTTAAAAATAGCAAATGTTTTAATAACATTTAAAACAAAGAATGCAAAATACATGTTAGGACGTGCTCTCACGTGAAATACTCATCTCTCGTCTAACTGTGAACTCCTAACGTTCCTGTACCCATTCATGTGATTTCTCATAACTATTAAGTTCAAAAGTGTTTCTAACACTTCTACGCGGTTCATGTTTTAATTCCAACCTTCACAATTAAATAGAGAGTTGTACTTTAATTCGGATTCTCAATTAGTAATACAATTCACTATCGGTTAACCCGTTATGTTTTCTCAAAACATTACCATAATTATATTTATAATATCAACATGAAAGTTCCCATTCATTAAGTGTATATTATTCACATCATAAATATACAATACAAGCACCCCAAGACTAAGCTTCGGTGCACACATACTCTGCTATCCATCCCGGTAAATCACGTACATAAGGATCACGCATTCCGAATCTCTCAGGAATCGTTCCCAGATAACAAGAATCACAAACAATGGAGGCGAACACAGTCACATCACATGGGTCACGCACATACCTGCGCTCCCACAATCAGCAGACTTATTAACATCCCAATAAGTCCTCTGACCTATGTTAATCGAGGTACCAGCCTAAATCCGGGCAACACAAGGATTAGAGGGCCCTAAGTGAAGGTAAACCTCCCGTGATAGCAAGTATGGTAGGTATGTCATACACATAAAAATCATATGCTAAGCATTCACACATCTTAGATATCTCAATATTAATAAAGGTATACTCTACATCCTCATACCATTATTCCCATTTATATATATTTTAAGTCTCTCGGTAATATAGAGTTTAAACTGTCGACACGTCACACGTCATAGTTTCTTATACTTAAAACCTATCTTAAATAGATTAATAAGTTCCTATTATTCCCACATATAACATCATCATTCCTAAGGTCCTTACTTCTGCCCCGAACCTCATTTCATCAATTATTCTAATTTACACTTTTAACCCAAATATTATCTCACTTATCGCATTCCATTCGATTTAAAATAATCCTCAAATTGAATTCTAATTAAGGTCCAAATTTCATAGCCATGCCTACTGGTCTTCCTTAAGTTTAAGGGTATTCATAAGGTCTCCAATAATATTTTCCAAGGGTTAACATCATTAAAATTTAAATAAGGAAAACTTTACTCATTCTGGGAAGGTCGATCGATTGACCTTTACCTTCGATCGATCGATGGTGGTAGATCGATCGACTGATGAATGTCGATCGATCGAACGCACCAGGTATGGCTACGGACTGCTTCGTTTTGCAGTTTTCAAATCATCACAAAACATCCTTTTAATGTATGAAACTCTAATATAACGTTATAACATCATCATACAACCATCCTACAACATTGTTAACGTTCTAAAACCAATAATTCATCAACCAAGGGCTTTGTTTGGATCAAAACTTCATTAAGAACCCTAGTTTCCTATTTCTTTCAAGAACATTAATAAATCTCTTCTTAAATCCGTTTTTAAATCATCAAGGGTCATAATTCTGAATTCATAATTCGTCCAGAATGTTTCTACATGTAGTCCCTAACATAGTTCATAGTTTTACATCTTCAAATACATGGGTCTAATCAATCTTCCAAGATAAATTTGATAATTTCCTAAACATGGAAAGCATAGCATTGAATCAATTGGAATTAAACCACTTGACTTAATCTTTCTCTGAATTTGAGGTTGAATCTTGAAGATTGAATCTGTCCTCTCTCTCTCTCTGCAGAATTCTCCTCTTTCTCTCTCTCTCTACAAGTTCTTCTCAAGGTGATAATAGTGGTGGGGTTGGTTTTTGCCAAGTTTTAAAGTTTCTAACTTCTCCCGTAGCCCACTACCTAAATTGGGGTTGGAAATGGCTTAGTGGGTTAAGACTAAGTCAGATTTTTAACTCTAATTTTCGTGAGTTTTAATTACCAAATTTCCAAAATTACCAAAATGCCCTTATAAGTTACCGGTATGGCCCAATAATGTCCCGGGACCTAAACTTAACCCCCGGCTAGTGTTTTCTGACTATTTCGACCCTTCCGGACTCGTTGGCGCACTCAAAATGACCATACGAGTGATAAAAATAAAATTTCACTTTTTAATTCAACTAAATATATTTCGGACGCGACTGTCACGCGCGTCCAACAAAATTCCCAAATTGCCGTATTTTAATCTCACGACAAATTTCATAATTCAGTATTCATATATAATCATATATGCACATTATAATCAAATACCAACTCGCATCTCGCTAGTATTTTAATCCGGATTAATTTCCAATTGATTACTCATTTAATCCAATTAATCCCATAAATAAATATCACGAAAATACGAGGTATTACATACTTCACCCCTAATAACTGAATTTCGTCCTGAAATTCGGAACTAGAAAGTACCTGGTAAGAATAACTCTGGATAACGTTCACGCATCTCATCCTCGCGCTCCCCGGTGGACTCCTCGACATTATGATGTCGCCACTGAACACGTACAAACGGAACTATCTTTGACCGCAGTTTACGCTCACTTCGGTCCAAAATAGCAATCGGCCCCTCCTCGTAGGAGCTATCAGGCTGGAGATCGATGTCCTCCAAAGCAATATGTGAATGACCCAAATCGTCTCTAAGATATTTTCTTAGTGAGGAAATATGAAATACATCGTGAATTCGATGCAAATGCTCCGGTAACCCAAGTCTATACGCAACCGGTCCAATCCTCTTAATAATAGGGAATGGTCCCACATATCTCAGTGCCAACTTCCCTTTCTTCCCGAAACGCATAATCCGCTTCAAAGGAGATACCCTGAGCAAAACCTGGTCCCCCACTTAGAACTCCCTGAAGAACCGCTTCGCATGAGCATAGCTCTTCTGCCGATCCTGAGCTACCCGAATGCGACTCTGAATCAATTATATCCTCACCGAAGTTTCCTGAATCAATTTCGGCCGAAGTAGTTTGTTGTCCCCCACCTCCAACCAACATGCTGGGGAACGACAAGGTCTACCGTACAACGCCTCAAATGGAGCCATGCCAATGGTGAACTGGTAGGAGTTATTGTAAGCAAAGATACTGCTCCCATCCACCCCCAAAATCAATGATACTCATACGTAGCATGTCCTCCAACATTTGGTTTGTACTCTCAGTTTGCCCATCGGTCTGCGAGTGATATGCCGTACTCAACCGTAACTCCGTGCCCATGGCCTCCTGAAAACTCTCCCAAAACCGTGAAACAAATATCTTGTCTCGGTCAGACACGATATTTAGGGGCACACCGTGAAGTCTCACTATCTCTGCAATAAAGAGCTGGGCATACTGTCCCGCAGTGTAGTCTGTCCTTACGGGTAGAAAATGAGCGACTTTGGTCAACCTGTCCACAATCACCCAAATGGAGTCGTGACCTTTCTGTGACGTAGGCAACCCCGTGATAAAGTCCATGGATATGCTCTCCCACATCCACATCGGGACCTCCAATGGCTATAGAAGTCCAGTCGGTCTCTGATGATCCACTTTTACTAGATGACAAGTGGAGCATTTTGAAACAACCACGGCAATAACTCTCTTCATCCCGCTCCACCAATACTGTCATCTC
Organism: Sambucus nigra; assembly: GCA_949130495.1. Classification (NCBI taxonomy): domain Eukaryota; kingdom Viridiplantae; phylum Streptophyta; class Magnoliopsida; order Dipsacales; family Adoxaceae; genus Sambucus; species Sambucus nigra. The sequence goes on along the minus strand of OX422220.1, from coordinate 492,881,860 downwards.
ATGTCTTGGTACATTTTGTCCCCACCGGGATGTACCGCGAACCGTGAGCCGTGCGAATCTGCCATCACCTCGTGCCGTAATTCCTCCCCTTCTGGAACTACCAATCTCCCATTGAAGCGTAATCCCCCGTTTGAGCTAACGGTATAGGATTCGGCTCCCTCTGCCAATAATCAAACTATCTGCTCCTGACAGAACGAGTCATTTGCCTGTGCCCTTACTACCTTCGTGACAATCTACGGTGTAACGGTCATCACTGACATGAACGATCGATCCACTGCATCCTGGTGTCCCAACTCCTTCCATTTGGCCTTCCATACCCCTGCCACCTCATCTACTGGCCTATGGCTTAACGCGTCTGCTACCACGTTAGCCTTTCCCGGGTGATACTGGATATCAAACTGATAATCCTTCACAAACTCAATCCACCTCCGCTGTCGCATATTCAACTCTTTTTACGTGAATAGGTACTGTAGGGACTTGTGGTTTGTGAACAATCGGAACTTCTCCCCCAAAAGATAATGTCTCCATATCCGAAGGGCAAATACAACTGCCGCCAACTCCAAGTCATGGGTGGGGTAATTTTTCTCATGAGGTTTTAGCTTATGGGAAGCATAAGCTATGGCCTGACTCTCCTGCTGCAATACACCTCCAAGTCCTTGTAAGGACACATCGGTGTAAACTAGATACTCAACTCCCGGTCTCGGCAATGCTAACACCGGTGCTGAGGTCAACTTATCCTTCAACTCATCAAATGCCAACTGACAGGCATCACTCCAGATGAATGGCACACCCTTACGAGTCAGATGTATCAAAGGACCTGCTATCTTCGAAAATCCTCGAATGAACCTCCTGTAGTATCCTGCTAATCCCCAGAAACTACGGATTTCCGTCGGTGTCGTGGGCTGTCCCCACTCCCTCACCGCGGATACCTTCCCCGGATCAATATCCCCCGGTCGGAAATAATGTGTCCCAAAAATTGGACCTCCTTCAGCCAAAACCCGCACTTCTCATACTTTACATACAGCTCGTTCTGACATAGCGTCTGCAAAACTTGCCTCAAATGCTCGGCGTGCTCCTCTCTGTCTGGGAGTAAACCAGAATATCATCAATGAAGACAATGACAAACTGATCTAGGAAATCTCTGAACACCCTATTCATCAAGTCAATAAACACGGCTGGAGCATTGGTCAAACCAAAAGGCATAACCCGAAACTCGTAAGAACCATATCTCGATAAGAACGCTGTCTTCGAGACGTCCTCCTCCCTGATACGCAACTGATGGTATCCCGATCTCAAATCAATCTTCGAGAAGAAAGAGGCTCCTCTCAACTGGTCGAATAAGTCATTAATTCGAGGCAACAGATACTTATTCCGTATCGTGACCTTATTCAACTCTCGGTAATCCACACACAATCTCAATGATCCATCCCTCTTCTTCATGAACAACACAGGCGCACCCCACGACGAGGTACTCCTCCGTATAAACCCCTGACCCAACAACTGCTCAATCTGATCTCGTAGCTCTCGCATCTCTACCGGAGCCATACGGTACGGTGCGCGTGCTATAGGTCTCGTATCTGGTAATAAGTCTAGTCTATCCCTCCACTGGGGGGTAGGCCTGGTATCTCCTGAAACACATTGGAATACTCCCTGACAACCGGGATCGAATCTAAAGGAATCACAACCTCCTTAGAGGTATCCTCCTCTATGTAGTACAAATGAGCGGTCGAACCTCCCTCTGGGCGAGGCATCTCCACTACAAATATCTCTTGTCCCGGAATGGCAAAAACAATGGTCCCACCGAAGCAATCAATCATGGCTCTATAATCAGCGAGCCAATCCATACCGATCATCACATCGTGCAGATGCATATCTAATACCAACATGTCTGCAGGTAATACCAAACTACCAATCTCTACCCCCACTCCCCGGTATATAAAGAAAATAAGTGACCCACTCCCCAATGGTGAGTCTACACACATCACTGTGCTCTCTGCTGTGGCTAACAACCCTAAGACTTTTGCAAAATGTGTAGCTATAAAATAATGCATTGCCGCCGTATAAAAAAACCCGACCCATAGTACCATGGATAGGAAACATACCCTCAATCACGGGTGGCGCATGTGGAGCTGCTACCTGGTGGACGTTTTAGACACGTCCATTCTGTAACTGCCTCTCTGCACAGGAAGTGCTGGAATGGCTGGTAGTGCTGGCACTTCGACTGGAGCTGGAAGAGCAGGTGGAAAAAGTGGCCTCTGTGGCTCATGTCGAGCACCCTGCTGCTGCTGCGGGGCCCTGCCCCTATCAGGATAGTCCTGGCGTTTATGGCCAGTCTTGCCACAAACGAAACACTTCCCCGAGAAGTTCCCCCCCTCTCTGTCCCTGCTGCCCCCAGCCCTGGTGGCCGTTACCGTTCCTCCACTGGCCCTGCTGAAACTGCTCTTGACCATTCTGACCCTGCTGGTTCTGATGGTCGTTCGGACCCTGATGGCCCCGCCGGAAACCTCCCTGACCGTGCCTGAAATTTCCTGACCTGAACCTCTTGTGATCCCCCTGCTGGGAACCCTGATCACCTTGCCTCTGCCCCTGAACAGAATGTGCCCCACTGGCACCATTTCCCCCAGTCCTGCCCTGATGGCTGGACTCTCCTGACCTCTTACCTTCAGTCGTGTGAAAGCGATGATCCTGGCACTGTAACAGTGCGGCATTAACCACATCAGAATAAGTGGCTAACGAGAGGTTCCCTAACAAGTGCTGACGAATCCTCCATGTCAACCCATCCGTAAATTTCTGTATCTTCTTCTCCTCTGTCGGTATCTCATCCGGAACAATGTTCAGAAGATCAGCGAATTCGTCCTCATACTCGGCCACAATCTTACCCTCCTGCTTGAGGCTCATCAACTTCCTCCTCATCTCCGTGTGAACAACTGACGAAAAATATTTGCGGTCGAACCGCACCCAAAACTCCTGGATAGTGAGAGTATCTCTCTCCTCCACGGTGGTAATAGACTCCCACCACTACAGTGCAGACCCCACTAGCTTAAAGGTAGCTAGTATCTGCTTCTGGACATCAGTGCACTCATACATCCTCAAGTGCCGATGAATATCCTTCCTCCACTAACTCGAAACCACAACATCGGAGCTACCTGCGAACTCCGGAGGGTGTGCTTTCTGAAAAGCATCACGTACATGTTCCCAAGCAGACGGGAATGCATGTACCTGAACTGGCGCGGCTGCTGGCGCCTGAGGTGGTGCCTGCCGAACTACTGCTAGTGCGGCATTTACCGCTTGGGCCACAATGGCTGCAACCTCGGCGGCATTCATCGTGCCCTGAACTGGAGCTGGCTGTGGCTCGGGCTGTGCATTCCTAGGAACCCGTGGTGCACGTCGTAGAGGCATATGAAATAAGAGTAAAGTCCATAAGTTTGCAGTTATAAACTCAAAATAGCTAAAGAACGTAGCATATACAAAAGAATACAACAGTCCTAAAATATAGGGCTATACATCAAAGAAAACTCAGCGGAAACATAATAAGCCGTACAGATCCTAAAGGACACTAGAACCTGATGCTCTGATACCACCTGTGACACCCCGACTAATTAAATACCGGGTAGCTACTCCTTTATTAAATCAATACAAAATTTCATGTTGGTTCAGTTAATAGCATCACTGTCGAAAACATTTTAATGATTACTAACCACCTAGTATTTAAAAAGTAAGTTGCCAATTTTAAGTTAAGTCTGATTAACATGCAATAAAAGAATAAGGGAAGAACAACATAATCCATTCACCATAACGAAGTAGTGCAATAACCAACAAATAGTAATAAGTCCGGAGGAAAACTCCTCACAACAATCCCACAACTGAAAAATAATATGACAAGTCTGAATCCTGAATTAATTACATGCCAGAATTCTGAATACTGAAATAAATGAAGTGACTCTAAAAGAAATGGGCGACATGCACTACACCAAATCTGCCCATTTATCAAGGTCATTGACCTTGACAAATTCACCTTGTCAAGGTCAATGACCGTGACATTTCGAGGCGAGATAACTTTTTTTGTCACGGTCGTGTCACGGTCATTGACCTTGACAAAAAACTCGCATTTTGTGTCACGTTCATGTCAAGGTCAATGACCGTGACACATTTGTCACGGTTTATAACCGGGACAAAACCGTGACCCTTTTTAAAAAAAAATTCACGGTCATTGACCATGACACGTCCGTGTCAATTTTGTCACGGACGTGTCACGGTCAATGACTGTGACAATTCTGGGCAGAATTAAAAAAAAACTGTTGGGCAGTATGGCCACTGCCACTGCCCAGCAGTATATTTGTACCTGTTATAGCAATGTTGTACCTGTTCCAAACATCATATATCCGAACAAACTAAAGATAATGCAAATATATATATTCAAATAAGAAACTATTTAAAAAGAAACAACATCACCATCATTTTATCTCAAATCTACAAACTATTTGCATGGAAAAGAGATTTTGTACCGCGACGCTCGGGAACATCTCCTTATCCATCCCTTCTCGTCCGAATAGCCACATAAGTATAGAGCATATATGGCCTACCCTTAGGGACACTCCCTGTCCCCTGAATTGAAATAAAGTAAAATTAGTATCCGCCCCTCAAATATAGATAAATATAAATCGTAATTGAAATTGACATGTAAATATAAATACATTACCTGTAGTGTCACTCAAACAACTAACTTGAGCTCATATGGCACCTCCTTCCAACTAATGTACCTCGGGCAATCGTGTCAATTATAATTCTCTTCATATCTAAACACTAAGAAATACCATAATCCTATGGAGGTATGCGTTGAAAATTCCTTCCAACCGTTGTGTAGCCAAAAATCAGTAGTTGAAGTTGTCAACTCCACCTTTGAATGGGGTATGGAAAGTGGTGGGATATGGAAAGTGGAATTGACAACTTCAACCGATGATGTTTGGCTACATAACGGTTGGGAGGAATTTGCAGAGCATCGCTCCATAAGATTATGGAATTTCTTAGTGTTTGGATAGACGAAGAGATTCAGTCTCCTCTCCACAAATAGGACACCCCAAATAACTATGTACTAATCACCTATTAAAGGTAAAAAGCGTATATTCATGGATCAGTATAAACAAAACTTAGATGTAGTTGGAATATTTATGTATTAATCTCCTCTCCACACACGCACACTACACAAGAGTGAAAATGATAAAGTGCAGATCAAGTAAAAGCATTAAAAATGGATGTTTCGGTACAAATTGAAATATTTATTACAAATTGAAAATTGTTTCAAATTCGGGTTATCATCAAAAATGGATTGATATTCGGTAGGAGCAGCCAAGTCATCCACACTACTATTTAGACGCCTTGGCGCGTGTTGGACAATTGACCACGGCTCGTTGTTGATATACTCCGCGTAAAACACTTGCTTAACCTTTTGAAATGCACAAACAAACGGCTCATCGCTCACGTGGTCATTGCTCTTCAACTTGGACAAGTCAACCATGATCAAATTGGTGACAGGATCAACTTTACAAGCATTTTTATCCTCAACTCTTACCCATTCACAGTAAAATACAACCTCTTTGAAGCTTATATAATCCAATTCAAATATATTTTGGATTACACCATAGTAAGTCATTTCTGCTTCAACGATGTTTTTATCTTTTGCGCTCGCTCGAAAGAAAGTAAGAGCCTTGTATGAAATTCCCGAGTTTTGTACATTTGTACTTTCCTCGTACACTTTAGCGCCGAAAATGTAACCGTTCAATCGATATTTTTTGTACTCTTGTGCCACGAACAAGGGTCCAGTGGCTAGACGAGCAAGCCTTGATGTCGCATCACCCATATTTAGGAGCTGAGAATATAGATAAATTAATTATATTAGTGGTAAAATTTGAGTGTAATGTAAAGTTATATAACGACTGTTTTCATTGTAATTACCTCTTGTGTAAACCATAGCCTAAATTCGCTATCTGATTGTACCACTGTTTTTCGTCTTTTATTGTTCTCACAGGCTTCATATTTACTGCATATTACAAAATTAATCATGTATAAAATAATCTAAAATAATGTTAAACATTATAATATTCGAAACTTACTTTTTCCATTCTTCGACATCTTCATGTGTGTCAAATCGATAACGAGCTACTTGTTCATGTTGCAAACTCGTTAATTTCACTCGTTTTCCCATCCCATTACCACCATCATCGAGGAATTCATCAGTGTCATCAACGCTGGTAGAGTCAGTCATATATTCCCGAGTATATATTGATGACTCCACGGTGATGTATTCCTCTGCAATTGATCCTGCAATATATCGTGTATTCTTGACGTAATCTTTAAAAAATTTCATCAATCTTTCAAACGGATGCATCCACCGATATCTAACTGGACCACAAAGAAGTGCCTCGTCGCATAGGTGTACCAACAAGTGAACACTTATGTCAAAGAATGCTGGGAAAAAGTACTTCTCCAATACACAAATCGCTTCGTTCACAGCCAATTTTGCGGCCACTATGTGTTCTCGATTCACTACCTTCCCACACAAGAGGGAGAAGGTAATACTAATTTGCATAATAGCCCTACGCAAATCCTTGTGCTTGGAGAAATAGTTCTTAAACAATAGAGGAACAAATTGCATGATCACATGCCAATCGTGGGACTTACTCTTATGTAAATCATGAGTAACATAATTCACAATCCTTTGCAAGTTGGACGAAAAAGTAGATGGGCCCTTCAAATTATATATTGTGTCTAGAAGCACCTTCCTTTCCTCACTCGTCAAAGTAAACGCACTAGGGGGAATTATTGTCCTTCCCCTACTATCTTCTTTCAACCATAGTTGTGGTTTAAGTTTTAACGTTTTAAGGTCTTTTCGTCCATTTTCTCCATCCTTCGAATGACTCCCCCCAAGGCAAGTACCCACAATATGTTCAGCGAAGTTCTTCTCTGCATGCATCATATCCAATACATGGCGCACCGGGTTTTTCTTCCAATAAGGCAAGTCAAATAAAATTGACCTCCGAGACCATGCCTTTCTTATCTCAGTTTCATTCCCAGTTGGGGTCTTCTTATGCTTGACATTCTCAAATTTGAGATTCTTACCTTGCATATTTGGGCCACATTCAGAAGATTTACTTTCAATTTCTGAACCCGAAAGTTGTCTCGGCGGTAGCCTATGTTCAACTCCGCCCAATAAAAATTTGGAAGCTTGCTAGGGGTAAAAACCTCCCGTGGCAATGGTATATATTTTTTAAGCTGGAGGATAGACGAAGAGATTCAGTCTCCTCTCCACAAATAGGACACCCCAAATAACCATGTACTACACATCCGGATAATATCCCATAAGCTGGAAAATCATGAATTGCCCACATCAACATAGCTTTCAGCGTAAACTCTTCTTTTCTAAAAGAGTCAAATGATTGCACACCCTCTTCCCACAACTCATTTAATTCTTCTACCAAAGGAGCCAGGTAGATATCAATGTCTTCACTTGGTGCCTTTGGCCCAGGTATCAATAAAACCATCATCGAAAATTCAGGTCTCATACACTGTGAAGGAGGGAGGTTGAGTGGGGCTAGGATCACTGGCCATACACTCTGATTGGTGCTTAGATTTCCAAATGGATTGAAACCATCTGTTGATATAGCCAAACGAATGTTGCGTTGTTCTCGAGCAAAATCGGGATACTCATAATTCATCCTCCGCCAAGCAATAGAATCAATAGGATGACGCATGATATTACCCCATACTTCTGCCCTAGCATGCCAAGTCATTGCCTATGCAATCCATGGTACTGTGAAAAATCGCTTTAATCTAGGCCCAACGGGAAAATATTTCAATACTTTTTTAGGCACTTTTGAGTTTGTGCCTTCCTTACTAGTAGATTGGACATATCTAGGTTCATCGCATACCGGACAACGATCGAGATTTTCATACTCATTTCGGTATAGTATGCAGTCATACACACAAGCATGAATCGATTTATACTTCATTCCCAAACCTTTCAAACTGTTCTTCATAACAGGATAGCTAGTTGGAAGTGTATTCACCTTGGGTAATAAGACCTTCACCCATTTCAGAATTTCTGTCACGCTATTGCCAGACAAAGCGTACTGCATCTTCAAACTGTGCAAACCATCCATGGCATGTAAAGTTGTTTGATCTTTCTCACAGCCAGAGTATAACGGTTGGGTCGCCTTAAATTTTAAACTTTGGTAGTCATCGTCAAGTTTTATCGTGTTATCTTCACGAGCACTTGAATCTTCTACATCATCAGTAACCTCATTCTCCTCAGCTTCATAAACTCCGTACGCATCATCAACTAAATCCTCTAACATATTATGATCTACGTCGTCCCCTTCTTCATCTATTCTACTTGTTGAAGGATGTTGTGAAGGTTGGTCAGGGACAAAAGGAACTTTCAATTCACCGTGAAAACTCCAAAATCGATAACTATCTTGCATACCCGATCTTAACAAATGTAGTTCAACTGCTTTCCACTCAAACACCTTACCATTCTTACACCTAGCACACGGACACGAAAACTCTATATCATTACGACATCTCTTTGCATATTTCACAAATTCGTTAGCACCTCTGTGAAACACATCCCCCATTCTATTAGTCTCACCCATCCACTCTTTGTATTTCGGATATCCCATCACAGTTACCACAACTAAACACCTATTAAAGGTAAACAAAACTTAGATTTATAGTATGTTTTATTTAATTATCCCATCATTTAATTATCCTATTAAAGGGTAAGTGGTCCTATCCCATTCAAGAATGCATTTTTCTATAATATACTTAACAGCTCATGCACATTGTTATGATTTGAAAAAAATTCGACAGCATATCCCCTTAGTTCTCCAAGTACACGACGTTGATTGGCAGGTGTGAGTGTTATTTCAATTGGTCAATTAAAATAACAATAACACTTGTCAATCTAGTATGTACCCATAGAACATTAAGATACGACTGCAGAACTTCCTCCAAAAGTAACAACTTTAAGCCAATAAGAATATTATACAGAAATTATACAGTCTCAAACTGTCCAAACGGGACAATTCGAGAGATCTCATTACAGGGGTAATGACTCTCGAACGGGTCTAAGGGTTATTGAATGCGTACGCATAAGAACTATGCTAGTATCCGTGCGCACTATATTTAATTTCAAGTATGTTTCATATAATGGGTTAATTCAAATACAAAAATAAATTCATGGGCTAATTCAAATACAAAAATAAATTCATGTATTGACCACATACACACACACACACACACACACACACTATCTAAGTTGTTCTATAGGTATAAAAACAATTATTATCCAATTATTATCCAACTATTATCAATTATTTATTTTGAATGTAAATAATATTCAAAACCCCACCCACCCCCACCCCCTCTCGATGTTTATTATCCAATTATTATCCAACTATTATCAATTATTTATAAAATTGATGTCTACTTTTAGTGTTGTGTATATATGTTAGTCCTCGGCTTTTTTATTGAACTTTTAGTTATGTAGTGTATTGTAGATTGATGAGGCCACACAATGAGCACACAATGAACTACTATTTCGCCTTTTACTAAAGAATATCATATGCTCACAAATAGGCGGCAATCATGATTAACCAAGAGGGTATCGAAAACATAACGTGGGGAATCATAATATACCGTAATCAACTTTAATAATAATAACAAATTCTTTCGAGTGATTTATAAATAATTAAATTTGAGTGCAATCATGATTATTTAGTGGAATGAATCGTGATTAAATAAATAAAGGATATAAATTAGACGGTTATAAATTGGGATTTCCTAGTATTTACTTTGAATCCAGTTTATTTATTTATCTTTGGTCCCTAGTATAGTCATTGCCCAAGTAGTAGGAGCGAAACTCTATAAAACCCTAGTTTAGCTAAAGCCCGTGAATTATACCTATATATATTGTGTAAGCGAGGATTTTAGCATAAGAATCAATTGTGGAGGGTTAGAGAGGGAGTGAAAAAAATTATACCTATTCACACACACACACACACACCCCACCCCACCCCACCCCTTGCCCCCCTCCACAACCCCCTCCCCCACCACACACCACCACACACACACACACACCCCACCCCACCCCAGCCCCTGCCCCCTCCACCACCCCCTCCACCACCACTCACAACCACACACACACATACACACCACCCTACCCCACCCCCTCCCCCCCCTCCACCACCCCCTCCCCCCTCCCCCAAAACACACCACCACACACACACACACACACCGCACCCCACCCCCTTCCCCCTCCACTACCCCCTCCCCCACCCTGCCCCACCCCGCCCCACCTCTACCCACCCCCTGCCCCCCTCCCCCACCCCCTCCCCCACCCTGTCCCACCCCCCACACATGCACACACATACACACATATATATATACACATACACACATAAATATACACACAAATATATATATAAATGGAAGAGAGAGAGAGAGAAAAATTGGACCAAAAAGTAGAGAGAGAGAGAGAGAGAGCAACGTCGAGAGAGAGAGAGAGAGAGAGAGAGAGGGAACGGTGGGAGGGAAAAAAGAAGGGGGAAAGGGTTTTTGCTGGAAAAGTTGTCACGGTCGTGTCAAGGTCATTGACCGTGACAAGAATTGTCACGGTCATTGACTGTGACAAGCCCGTGACAATTAAATTTTTCACGGCCTTGTCACGGTCAATGGCCGTGACAATTAGTTGTCACGGTCGTGTCAAGGTCAATGACCGTGACATAAAACGCGTGTTTTTTTGTCACGGTCAATGACCTTGACAAGGCTGGCCGGCTGAAAGGTGACAATTTGCCCATTTTGGTGTAGTGATGCCCTACAACTGATAAATGTTGAATATAGAGTCAAGATAGATGAAGCGTCTACAAGCAAAGTCCTGTAACTTCCACAAACAACTACAACTAATGAGGATCCTAAGCGTGGTGTCCTTGTGGCTGGGCACCTAAAATGGTTTATACAAAAAGATAGATTTGAAAGCAAATGGGTCAGAGCCCGAAAGTGGAAATCATTTTAAAAACAGCAAGTGTTTTAATAACATTTAAAACAAAGAATGCAAAATACATGTTAGGACGTTCTCTCACGTGAAATACTCACTTCTCGTCTAACTGTGCACTCCTAACGTTCCTGTACCCATTCATGTGTTTTCTCATAACTATTAAGTTCAAAAGAGTTTCTAACACTTCTACTCGGTTCACGTTTTAATTCCAACCTTAACACAATTAAATAGAGAGTTCTACTTTAATTCGGATTCTCAATTAGTAATACAATTCACTATCGGTTAACCCGTTATGTTTTCTCAAAACATTACCATAAATATATTTATAATATCAACATGAAAGTTCCCATTCATTAAGTGTATAATATTCACATCATAAATATACAATACAAGCACCCTAAGACTAAGTTGCGGTGCACACATACTCTGCTATCCATCCCGGTACATCACGTACATAAGGATCACGCATTCCGAATCTCTCAGGAATTGTTCTCAGATAACAACAATCACAAACAATGGAGGCGAACACAGTCACATCACATGGGTCACGCACATACCTGCGCTCCCATGATCAACAGACTTATTAACATCCCAATAAGTCCTTCTCTGACCTATGTTCATCGAGGTACCAGTCTAAATCCGGGAAACACAAGGATTAGAGGGCCCTAAGCGAACGTAAACCTCCCGTGATAGCAAGTATGGTAGGTATGTCATACACATAAAAATCATATGCTAAGCATTCACACATCTTAGATATCTCAATATTAATAAAGGTATACTCTACATCCTCATACCATTATTCCCATTTATATATATTTTAAGTCTCTCGATAATATAGAGTTTAAATTGTCGACACGTCACACGTCATAGTTTCTTATACTTAAAACCTATCTTAAATAGATTAATAAGTTCCTATTATTCCCACATATAACATCATCATTCCTAAGGTCCTTAATTCTGCCCCGAACCTCATTTCATCAATTAATCTAATTTACACTTTTAACCCAAATATTATCTCACTTATCGAATTCCATTCAATTTAGAATAATTCCTCAAATTGAATTCTAATTAAGGTCCAAATTTCATAGCCATGCCTACTGGTCTTCCTTAAGTTTATGGGTATTCATAAGGTCTCCAATAATATTTTCCAAGGGTTAACATCATTAAAATTTAAATAGGGAAAACTTTACTCATTCTGGGAAGGTCGATCGATCGACCTTTACCTTCGATCGATCGATGGTGGTAGATCGATCGACTGATGAATGTCGATCGATCGAACGCACCAGGTATGGCTACAGACTGCTTCGTTTTGCAGTTTTCAAATCATCACAAAACATCCTTTTAATGTATGAAACTCTAGTATAACGTTATAACATCATCATACAACCATCCTACAACATTGTTAACGTTCTAAAACCAATAATTCATCAACCAAGGGCTTTGTTTGGATCAAAACTTCAATAAGAACCCTAATTTCCTATTTCTTTCAAGAACATTAATAAATCTCTTCTTAAATCCGTTTTTAAATCATCAAGGGTCATAATTCTGAATTCATAATTCGTCCAGAATGTTTCTACATGTAGTCCCTAACATAGTTCATAGTTTTACATCTTCAAATTCATGGGTCTAATCAATCTTCCAAGATAAATTTGATAATTTCCTAAACATGGAAAGCATAACATTGAATCAATTGGAATTAAACCACTTGCCTTAATCTTTCTCTGAATTTGAGGTTGAATCTTGAAGGTTGAATCTGTCCTCTCTCTCTCTCTCTGCAGAATTCTCTTCTTTCTCTCTCTCTCTACAAGTTCTTCTCAAGGTGATAATGGAGGTGGGGTTGGTTTTTGCCAAGTTTTAAATTTTCTAACTTCTCCCGTAGCCCACTACCTAAATTGGGGTTGGAAATGGATTAGTGGGTTAAGACTAAGTCAAATTTTTAACTCTAATTTTCGTGGGTTTTAATTACCCAATTTTCGAAATTACCAAAATGCCCTTATAAGTTACCGGTATGGCCCAATAATGCCCCGGGACCTAAACTTAACCCCGACTAGTGTTTTCTGACTATTTCGACCCTTCCGGACTCGTTTGTGCACTCAAAATGACCATACGGGTGATAAAAATAAAATTTCACTTTTTAATTTAAATAAATATATTCCTGACGTGACTGTCACGCGCGTCCAACAAAATACTCAAATTGTCGTATTTCAATCTCACGACAAATTTCATAATTCAATATTCATATATAATCATATATGCACATTATAATCAAATACCAACTCGCATCTCGCTAGTATTTTAATCCGGATTAATTTCCAATTAATTACGCATTTAATCCCATAAATAAATATCACGAAATACGGGGTATTACACCTGTCTCTGCCCCTGAACAAATTGTGCCCCACTGTCAATATGTCCTCCAGTCCTGCCCTGATGGCTGGACTCTCCCGATCTCTTGCGCTCAGCCATGTGAAAGCGGTGATCCTAGCAGTGTAACAGTGCAGAGTTGACCACATCCGAGTAAGTGACCAACGATAGATTCCCCAACAAATGCTGACGGATCCTCCAAGTCAACCCGTCTGTAAATTTCTGTATCTTCTTCTCTTCTGTCGGTATCTCGTCAGGAACAATATTCAACAGATTTATGAATTCGGCCTCATACTCAGCCACAGTCTTACCTTCCTATCTGAGATTCATCAACTTCCTCCTCATTTCCGTGTGAACAACTGACGGAAAGTACTTGCGGTCAAACCACACCCAAAACTCCTGGATCGTGAGAGTATCTCTCTCCTCCATGGTGGTAATGGACTCCCACCACTACAGTGCAGACCCCACTAGCTTAAAGGTAGCTAGTATCTGTTTCTGGACATCGGTGCACTCATACATCCTCAGGTGCCGCTGAATGTCCTTCCCCCACTAACTCGAAACAACAACATCGGAGCTACCTGCGAACTCCGGTGGGTGTGCTTTCTGAAAAGCATCACGTACACGTTCCCAAGCAGACGGAAATGCATGTGCCTGAACTGGCGCGGCTACTGACGCCTGAGGTGGTCCTTGCTGAACTACGGCTAGTGCGGCATTTACCGCCTGGGCCACAATGGCGGCAACCTCGGCGGCATTCATCGTGCCCTGAACTGGTGCGGGCTGTGGTTCTGGCGTTTCATCCCTAGAAACCCGTTGTGCACGTCGTGGAGGCATCTGAAATAAGAATAAATTTTATAAGTTCGGAGTTATAAACTCAAAATAGCTGAAGAACGTAGCATATACAAAAGAATGCAACCGTCCTAAAATATAGGGCTCTACATCAAAGAAAGCTTAGGGAAAACACAATAAGCCGTACAGATCCTAAAGGACACTAGAACCTGATGCTCTGATACCACCTGTGACACCCCGACTAATTAAATACCGGGTAGCTACTCCTTTATTAAATTAATACAAAATGCCAAGTTGGTTCAGTTAATAGCATCACTGTCGAAAACATTTTAAAGATTACTAACCACCTAGTATTTAAAAAGTGAGTTGTCAAATTTTAAGTTAACTCTGATTAACATACAGATAAAAGGATAATGATAGAATAACAACATTCACCATAACGAAATAATAGAATAACCAACAACGTAATAATAATTCCGGAGGAAAAACTCCTCACAACCATCCCACAACTGCACTAAATAAAACAAAATATCCTGAATTAATTACATGCCAAAAGTCTGAAAAATCTGAAATAGGAAATGCTTCTAATATAAATGGGCAACATGCCCTACAACTGATGAAAGTTGAATATAGAGTCAAGATAGATGAAGTGTCTACTAGCAAAGTCCTGTAACTTCCACAAACAGCTACAACTCGATACCTGAATGAGGATACTAAGCACGGTGTCCTTGTGGCTGGGCACCTAAAATGGTTTTTGCAAAAAAAAAAATAGATTTGAAAGAAAATGGGTCAGAGCCCGAAAGTGGAAATTATTTTAAAAATAGCAAGTGCTTTAATGACATTAAAACAATGAATGCAAAATACATGTTAGGACGTTCACTCACATGAAATACTCACCTCTCGACTAATTTGTGCACTCCTAACGTACCGTACCCATCTAAGTAACATACATAACTAACCAAACCGTAATAAGTTCTACCCCTTACTACTCAATTCCCATTATACATTCTAATGTTATCGATTAACCCGTTATGTTTTCTCAAAACATTACCATAATTATTTTCGCAATACCAACATGAAGGTTCCCATTAATTAAGTGTATATTATTCACATCATAAATATACAATATAAGCACCCTGAAACTAAGCAGCGGTGCACACATACTCTGTTATCCATCCCGGTACATCACGTACATAAGGATCACGCATTCCGAATCTCTCAGGAGTCGTTCTTAGATACTAGCAAATCACAAACAATGGAGGCGAACACAGTCACATCACATGGGTCACGCACATACCTACGCTCCCACGATTAGCAGACTTATTAACATCCCAATAAGTCCTTTTCTGACCTATGTTCTCGAGGTACCAATCTAAATCCGGGCAACACAAGGATTAGAGGGCCCTAAGCGAACGTAAACCTCCCGTGATAGCAAGTACGGTAGGTATGTCATACACATAAAATCATATTCATATACTAAGTATACACACATCTTAGTAATCACCGTAATTTATCTGTGGTACACTTCTCATTCGTACCGACTTATAATGTTGCACAATTCATAAGTTCCCGATTAATTCAATTATTCAAGCCGTCAATTGTTCTCACGTCGTAATAGACACTCACGTCCTAATCCATAATTTCCATTTGGTTCAAACCACCTTTCTCTGTTTTACTCCTCATTATATTCCAAGTATCCCAAATATATCAACTAATCATCAAGGAAATGTTATCTCTACAATTAAACAAGGTTACGGGACACGCGGAATCAAAACAGGCCCAAAAGCCTAAATTGTCCTCTCGTTCGAACGAGGCTGTTCGAACGAGATTTCGTTCGAATGAACTGGGCATCTAACGAGATCTCGTTCGAACGAAAGGAATCGAACAAACATCCCTCTCGTTAGAAGGCAAACTGTCAACTCGTTAGAAGCTTGTTCGAACCACCTGGGTAGGTCTTCTAACGAGAGACCAGTTCCGAGCCCAGATTTTCCCTTTTTAATTTTTCCATCTTTTCTTCACATCTAATCCCACATAAAAATCGTCCCAACATTATTTTAAGGTTTCTAATCCATACCAAACAATCGTAGGTCATAGTTAAACAATTATATAGAGCCAAATCTTCCTAAACATCATCAAATCATTATTTCCCTTCATTTATCCCCAAATCCCTTGAACATGAACCCTAAGATTTTAAAGTCACCAATGGGTATAATTAAATCCGTTTTTTGTTTCATACCAGGTATATTATCATCAGAATAATTACCTAAATACAATTCTATATTCAATTCCTCATCATAAAGCATGTTCTAACTCCAATTTAAATGGGCTTTTATCAATCTCCCAATAACAATGAAATTTCAGAAATGTCTAAGCATGGAGAAAACATTCAATGCTATTAACGAAATTAAACCACTTGCCTCTGATATATCTCTGAATTTGATGTTGAAGATTGAATCGTTCTCTCTCTCTCTGCAGAATTTCTCCTCTCTCTCTCTCTCTCTCTCTCTCTACAAGCTTTTCTTCTCCAAAGTGACAATGGTGGCTAGGGTTTGCCTTAGGAAACTCTTGGAACTAATTCTAATAACCCCCGTAGACCATTTGGTCATAAGGTGTAGTTAGTGGGTTTAGTGGGTAATTACCAAGTCAGACTTTAATTCCTAATTTTCGTGGGTTTTAATTCCCAAAAATCCAAAATTACCAAACTACCCTTATACGTTGTCGGCATGACCTAAAAATGCCCCGGGACCCAAACTAAACCCCCGGCTAGTGTTTTCTGACTGTTTCGACCCTTCCGGACGCATTGGCGCACTCAAAATGACCATACGGTTAATAGAATTAAAATTCACTTTTTAATTAAATAATAATATTTCTGACGCGACTGTCACACGCGCCTCAACAAAATTCCAAATCGTCGTATTTCAATCTCACGACAAATTTCATAATTCATTATTCATATATAGCCATATATACTCATTAAAATCAAATACTAACTCGTATCTCTCTAGTATTTTTATCCGGATTAATTTCCAATTAATACACATTTAATTCAATTAATCCCATAAATAAATACCATAAAAGTACGGGGTATTACATATAAGTGGAAAGGCATAGTGGAAAAGGGTAAAAAAATTGTTTCTAGAGGTGAGTCATAAGATGAGGGTTTGGCTTTGAGGATAGGAGGGTCCGAGGGGAGAGATCCTGGCATGGATACGGGTTTGCTTAAAGGTGACTCCCTTGGCATGATCATGGAGGAGGGTGAGGGAGAGTTGGAGGGGGAAGTCTATGCGCAGGATTTATCGAGCTCCTTGGGGGAGTCATTGTGCGGGAATGATTTTTTGAGAAACATGGTTGACCTATCCCCTATCACTACAAAAAAAAGTAACTTTTGAGACGGTGGCCTAATAGTCCCAAAATATGGTTTATCCGTCTCAAATACTTTTTGGGACGCTATTTGGGACGGCTAGGGGGGTCTTTTTGATAGGGGTTATAAATACTTTTTGGGACGCCATAGCCGTCTCCAAAGAGATTTTTAAGACAGGAACAAATCCGTCTCAAAATGTCCTCATTTTATATGACCCTTTTGAGATGGCACGAGAGCTGTCACAAAAGAGTGCTTTTGAGACGGGAATTAATCCGTCTCAAAAGGTTAATATTTTAAAAGACCTTTTTGAGACGGAAACATAACCATCTTTAATATATATTTAGGACAGTTTTAACCATCCCAAAAGAGGTGAAGGGATCTTTAAATTTTTGCACCAATATTTTGTGGACAATAAAATCTATTGCTACAGTTTAATATAGAATTGAATAACATTTGAGACAACACAAACAACGAATAATCATAAAATGTAATACATAATATGATTTTCAACCAACACAACGAATCATTTTCTTTTAACAATAGTTAGAGTTCTTACGACCATATCCAAATATTCATCAAAATAAAAATTATAACACTAAGTTCAAATATTTGACTTGACAATAAAAATACATTAATTTTTTAATAGTCCAAAACACGAAATGCTTTTATTAAAGTAATTCTGCAACACTAAAGCGTACAACCTCCAAAACCACTGATTAACATTTGCATGTTCTACAAAAATTGCCACCTGCAAAAAAAAAATAGTGTCAATTATGTCAGAATTAATACCCCACTCATCAACAATACAATGTGAAAAATGAATCAATATAATATATTCTCATCACAAACAATATAAATATCTAACTAGTCTTATTTTTTTAAAACTTCGGCAGAGTCTCCTTTGTTGATTCATGAAAACCACAGGTAGACAACCTGTTTTAAAAATTAAAATTGATTCTAAGAATAATATACACCAACCAACAGAAATTTTGACCACCGCCATAGCAAAATTTCACCACCACCATTGAAAATTTTCTTTAAACGAGAGAATTTTCTACCTGAATATCTCTCAATATATATATATATATATATATATATATATATATATATATAAAGTAATTATATGTATGAATTATATATTATTACCTAGTCGGACCGAATCGTCGAGGTAATGGAATATTAATGAGGGGTAATATTTTGGAACAAACTTTGCATTTCACTTCGCATAGCATTCTTCATCTGTAATAGAGCTTGTTGGTTGCGAATCTCTAACTCTTCGAGCTCCCGTCGATGACATAGCCATAACACTTTAAACATGTTAACTTGACAAGGGTGAATTTTCTGCTCGTAAAATATTAAAATGTATACAATATATCCTAAGGGAAGAGAATCTCGATACATGTTACCTAACACTCCCTCACATACACATATAGGAATAAAATAAATATGTTTTAAGGTAAAATATGTGTAATTGGCAAAATAACTCTATCTATACATATACATGATAAGTAGTTCTTTCAATCTCATAATGATAAAGATGTGTTATTACCTAGTCGATATGGATCGTTGAGATACTAGAGGTATAATGCTCCGAAACAATCTCATTCATCACTTGAAACAAAATAATTGAATAATTATTTTTGTTTCACATCCAAAATGATCATCCTAGTGAAATATAACGAGCAGAAGGAGAATAAAATTACAGACCGAGGCTTCATATTAATGTGTTATAAAGACAAAATCAGTTATATATATATATACAAACAATTATTAGGAATTTTTATTGTTTGTGAGAAGCTTACCATAAGCCGAGTTGCGTTTCGCACATCCAGCATTCTCGGCCATAACCCTACATCAGCAGGGAGAAAGACAAGTCAGATAACAACTTCTAAAAACTTAACATAAAAATGGAATCACTACAAGTTTCCAATAGAGGAGCTTCTAACAAGGCATTATGAATAAAGAAATAAGTAGACGGGCTCTTTTTTTTAACTAAGTTTCCAGCCTAACCTTTTGACTGACAAATTCTACTGGTGAGTGAAAGCCAATTTGAATTAGGGAATCTAAATCAAGATCTAGTGCTAGAATGAAAGGCATGGAAAACTATACAAAATTGATGTGTGTCCATCAACAAAAACTAATACATGACCAAATGAAGGAAATTGCGCAAGATAAACACCCAATTGAGAACCTACTACCAACAGCCTGGAAATAAAGTACTCCTAGCATCAATATAAATAACCTCAAATTGTTCTTGGATTTCAAAATCCAGTTAATAGACGTAAAGGTAACAACAAAGGCATATTTATCTATAAGGAGGTATAAGATATAAGACATCATGAATAGGGTTCAAGTGAAATGATGCATAACCAAGTTCCAGAATAATGCAGAAATGAAAGCACAACATCAAAAGACATAGCAGACATATAGTGTAAACTATGAGGGCATGCTTGTGTGGTTATTTTTGCAAGGACTACATCAATGATATTCCACATCGTAAAAAAAGAGGGGAGGCATCATACGCATCATACGTAGTTATCCCCAAAAAATATTCCAGACCCTAACATACATAAAGCTTTTATATATTTATATTGCTAAGTTGAAGTATTTACTCTCATTTAGTAGTTTGATAGAGGATATGCCATTAGTTACAGCAAAAAGACTCTTGTAGCCAGCTTAAGAACTCTAAGAATAAACACTTCTGTAAACTAATCTGTGGTGTAAAGCATAGACTATAAATAGGTCTAAATCTATGCAACCTTTGTATACACAGGAATATTTAAGCGGCAAGACCATAACAGCAACAAACAATGAACTGATTTCAATAAAATTTGTAGGCAGCATCAATATGTGAGTCAGACAAGTTGTGGAAATGATACATTTAAAGTCTTGCACCGCATGAAAATTTATATCATTAAAGTTCAAGGATCAAACCTCAATCATTGAATGCACTATGGATTGAGAGGTGATATGTGACAAACAGTCACCAGTATACACTTTGTTCTTTGATTATCAATGGTTGGACGTTTACAATCATGATCAAAACAAGGAAAACATATGTCGTGACCTCGTGAGAGATTTTTATGCAAATGCATAGTTTGATGACCTTACCAAACAATCCTTTACCACTGTCGTTTATGGGATAAAGATAGTGATATTTGCCTAGGTGATACAAAATCAATATTATTTTACCATTATTGAAATACCAGGATCAAGTGCACCAATTCAAAAAATTTCTACAGAGTGACTTTAGTTGTACGATGACCCAATCTTCAGCTGTTGGGCCATCTTGCGCTACCACAACATTAATGAATTCAGCTTCTGCTCCTAGGCTTAGTTCAACAACTTGTTGCTCTCATCTTTACCAAAATATGGATTCTCGTGGGTGTATAATCTTTCAGAGATTGCAGTGTGAGCCCTCAACCCGTGAGTTAACAGGATATGGTGCACCCACCACAACTTTTGTCTAAGGACACCAGCAGATTGTCTGCTGAGCAGACATCCACTGCAACCCAAGATCCCATCTCTGCTAGGGATACCCAATCGAAAGTTAAGGAATATGATCTCTACAAGGACCAGCAACGCAATGTGCACAAGCAATGCAACATTCCATAATATCCTCCACCTCTTAATGGCAAGGCAATAGAAACAAAATCATATGAAGATGGTGTTAGTGCTACTAATGTGCAATCGCAGTCTCCCTTATCTAATAATATATCCTTGGATGTGAATTTGGAAGGTAACAAGTCAGGAAAATAAGAAAAAGTTGCAAGCAGTAAAGCGGCATCAGCACCTCGTAAGAAAAACTACAATCCTGACTTGTGTTTTAAGGTTAATGGAAATCTCTATCAAAGGCTTGGCAAGATAGGTAGTGAAGGAAGTAGCAAGGTCCATAAAGTCATTTCTTCAGATTGTACAATCTATGCCTTGAAAAAAATCAAGCTTAAAGGTCATGACTATGCCACTGCATATGGGTTTTGTCAGGAAATTCAATATTTGAACAAACATAAGGGAAATAACCACATCATTCAACTTGTTGACTATGAGGTGATATATAAGGCTTTGCTCAAGGAAGTAATGAATGGTTCCATAGCTAACATGGATGGCAGGTTCAGGGAACATGGATTCATATTCATGGTTCTTGAATATGGTGAAATTGATTTGGCTCATATGTTGTTCCAGAAATGGAAAGAACTAGATAGCTCTGAGTTAACTATTGATGAGAACTAGCTTCGATTTTACTGGTAGTAAATACTTCTAGATGTTAATACCACATATGAGGAGCATATCGTGCACTCCAACCTAAAATCGGCTAATTTTCTTCTTGTCAAAGGCTCATTGAGTTTAATTGATTTTGGTATTGCCAAAGCTATAATGAGCGACACAACAAACATTTAGCGAGATTCACAGGTGGGTACACTGAGTTACATGTCCCCCGAAGCATTCATGTGCAATGGGATAGTTGCAAATGGAAATATCATAAAGTATGGTCGTCCATCCGATATCTGGTCTCTCGATTGCATCCTTTACCAAATGGTCTATGGGAGAACACCCCTCTTAGAATATAAGACATTTGGGCGAAGTTTAAAGTCATAACAGACCCGAACCACAAAATTACATTCTAGTCCCTCCCTAATCCATGGCTTCTTGATCTTATAAAGAAATGCCTCGCGTGATACCGAAATGATAGGTGGAGGATTCTTGAGCTACTCACACACCCTTTTCTCGTCCCCCTAATCCCCCACCATTTATCCAATCCTGAAGATCAAAGTTTCCAATTGCTTCGGTTAATTGGTAAATCTTGTGAGAGTGACGAGAGAGGTTTATTGTTATGTTCTCAACTCGAGGAAATACTATGCGACTCTAAACCCGAAACGTCATCTCATGTGTCATCAATATCGGTAGACCAACAATGTTGCATATCCCTTTTATCTTTATGGATTGTTTGATTGTTTAGTATTGAGAGAATCAATGTAGCCCTCGCCAATGAGAATTTGGCATGCACGTGTAAAATAGAAAATACTCCATTTTACTTTTGGTTATGTGAGTGCATCGAGAATTATTCACTGCGATTGAACTAAAAACCTATGTACCAAAATTAAAACACACAAAAATAAGCAACAGTTGCAACCCATTATAGAGGCTGTATCACATACTACTAGACACACTAATAAGCTCAACAGATAAACTAGGAAACATAAATATGACTCCTATATTGTTCATAAATCAGCCTTAAAATCAAACGTTCCAAAGAAACATGAAACCTCCAGACTAACCTTGCTTTCATTAATCATGAGCTAAAAGAAACTGAAAGATACACTAGCACATGACGTACCTATCGATATGACTCGCCCATTATCATTATTATCATTGTAAAATTTGTAAAAATTGAAGATCCAAACTTTCATTTTAAGTAGGCCTATACCTTAACTAATGGTCATGGTTACTTGAATTTTAAATAAAAATGATATTGCGGCGAGTAACCCTGTTAAACTACCAAATGATAACGACTGTGCTTCAACTTTACTCGTCTACACCATAATATATGATATGGGAATTGCTATTACAAATGCGTATAACAAATGTAAACTCACTTTCTTAGAAACAAAAGCCATAATATGTGCAACGATAAAGAGTGAACTGATTTCAGTAAACTTCTCAAATTTCTTAAAACTCCTAGTCTTTAGTAATGGCTATCTTTGGACATGCGTCTTGATGGTTATGAACATGCATCGTGTTTCTAAAAATAATATATAAATATAGGTGAGAGTACAAAGTTACCCATCCGAATAATACCTATAAGAGAAAAATGATCCAAGTTTATGTCATGCATTGAAGTGACGGCGCCATCCTTAGTCCTAAGACACTTAAGTCGGAACCTGGCATCGGGAAGAGAGTGGAAGAAGGCGGCGAATATGGTCTCCAAGTGTCGGTTCAAACCAATCACCAGGTATGAATCATATGCACGATCCAATGCAGGGAACAATGACTTGCCCGCCACTGTCTGGGTAGACGGTGACAACCTCCTAATGCTTGGACAAGATAATAATGAAGAGAACATGTCCAAATGAATAAAACCAAAGTATACCTGAACAGAGTTTTGATCAGTACTATACTTGCCCAAATCCTTCCCACCAGTCACTTTCAAAATTTCAGTCATGTGAAGACACGATCACTTCCCTCGGGTAACTTTGATACCTTTGGGGCTATCCGTGCCTCTTTTCGATCCACTTCGCTGTTGTTTTCACTTTCACCCCCAAAACCGACTTATAACCCCAAAACAATCATCTACTAGTGAATTTCAAAAATTGAGAGTCTGATGAGAACACAAACACATCCCACAAGTTACGTTTGTACCCCTTGGGGCATTCGTGCCTCTCTCGGGGCCACTTAATTGATGTTTTGAGTTTTCGCTCCCTAAAGTCCATTTTATACCACAAAACGAGAGTATACTAGTCAATTTTGGCAAATGGAGTTCTATTAGGAAAAGGACACTTCCCACATGTTCCTTTTGTGCGTCTAGGGGTATCCGCTCCTCTTTTAAGGACAATCAATTAATGTTTTGAGTTTTCACCTCCAAAAGCCCATTTTTTACACGCAAAAGAACATACACAACTGAGATAATTTTTTAAACCAGATGTCCAATGATGAAACTGTCTCTTCCCACAGGATATGTTAATACCTCTTGGGGTGTTCGTGTCTCTTACTAAGCCACCAAGTTCCTATTTTGAGTTTTTAACTCCTAAATCTCAATTTTCAACCCTATAACAAGCGTATACTAGTTATCTTCAGCAACTAGGAACCCGTTGAGGACACGATCCTTCCCTTAGGTTACTTTGATACCTTTGGAGTTATTCGTGAATCTTTCCATGCCGCTTCATTTATGTTTGTCGCCACCCAAAACGAACGTTTACTAGTAAATTTAAAAAATCGAGTCCAATGAGAAAATGGACATTTCCCACCTAAGAAACATAGAGACTTCTCTGAAGATAATGTACTCATGTCAGACACTCCGACACTCGTACAACACTCCGCATGGATTCTCAGACTTGTTTGGCATTTAAAAAAAGGCGGGCACTTCATGAATATGGCCCAGACATCTCGTGGACAAGATGGAGTGACAAAATTAAAGAAAACTAAGAAATTATAGTGTCATCTTGTAAAATTAAATCTTCAAGGGTGTATAAATAATAATAAGAAAAGTTAAAAGAATGAAGTTATTATCTCGCTTAATTTAAATGCATATATTTGACTTACGATTTAACTATCATTATTAAATGGTGAAATAATGAACCATGTTAATTTTAATATATTAGTTTCACAAATTGTTTTTGATTTTGAAATGCATAGTAAATGTCGTTGTGTCTTTGTTGTGCTGTGCACTTATTTTTTAAGTTTATTGGGTCTGTGTCATGTCAAACACGACACCCATATCAGTGTCTGTGCTTCATAGTTTCCCATGAGATACTTGGATAACGTTGGCTACATCATTCAAAAATCATATTACAAATTTTAATGTCAACTATGTATCACTTATTGCAGTAGTTGAAACACAAATAGAATAAAATAAATCCAAACTATTAAACACAAAACTTAAATAAAATTACTAAAATCAATAGTATATCCATTGATTCAATAAAATTAGTAATTGTTCCACTCTTTAAATCAGTATGATACTACTCACCCCTCATATACAATCTTCCAACCAGTTCAATTAAGAACATAAAGCCTTAAACATACAAGAATGGCATAAAAGATAAAAATAGTCAACAAAAAAAATAATACCAGAGTAAAAGATTGCAATATGATTAACCAGCGACATGGGTGATAGAGAGGGATGGTTCTAGGGCTAGAGAGGCTTGGTGGCAGAGCGGATAGAGATAGGGCTAGGGCGACGAAGGTGTGCGGGTGAAGAAGGAGAAGAACCGCTGGTTTTTTCGTTTCTTTTTATATTCTTAGGCTGAATAAGCGGGAGAGTAAAAATTAACAGCGGGAACCAAAATTTATTTTAGCCGTCTCATAAGGTATATCTTTTGAGATGGCTGTTATTTTCCAGTCTCTTTTAATAGTACTTTTTGAGACGGCTATTAATTTGCAGTCTCTTTTTGTTATACTTTTTGAGACGGGTAATAAAAAGGGTCTTAAAAGAGTAGTTTTTAATACTGATAATTTTACCTGTCTTAAAAATTGAGTTTTAAAGACCCAAATTTTAGCCGTCTCAAATGATTCCATCTTAAAAAGTACTTTTTTTGTAGTGTATGTTGTGGGTTAATCTCAGAGCTTTGAATGAGGAAGGGGAGGCGTCCGGGGCTAGGCTTGATGAAAGGGATCTTGAGGATGAGACAGAGGAGTGGGTATCTAGCATAATAGAAGGGTTCAGTAAATTCTTAGGGATTAGTTTTGTGGGGAATGAGAAGGAGGCAATAAGTTGTTCCATACCATAGAGGAGAGGTGGAGGGAGAGAGTTGAGGTGGTAGGAAGGGGTGGGGGTGGGATGTCTAAATGGGTTCCAATGAAGTTACGATTCATTTCTTGAAATGTGCGGGGTTTGAATGACCTCGGTAAAAGAGGAGTTGTGAGTGGGGACCTTTCACGGTGGAGGCCGAATATTTTCCGTCTTCAAGATACAAGGTTGGGTTCTTTGGATAGGGAGTTGGCTCGATCTATTTGGGGAGGTCATTGTATTGAGCGTCGGGAGGTATTATCATTTTGTGAGATAATAGAGTGGTGGAGAAAATTGATGTTTTAGTTGGGCGTTGGTCTCTTTCGTGCGTATTCAGGAATGTGGAGGATGGATTTACTTGGTGATTTTTGGGGGTTTATGGGCCTATGGATCACTCGATTCATTGGGAGGTGTGGGAAGAATTGGAAGGGGTGGGGAGTGCCTAGGTTGTTCCGTGGTGTACAGGAGGAGACATTAACATCATTTGGTTTCCCTCTGAGAGGACTAGTGTACGGAGTTCAATTTCTTCTATGCGGGAATTCTCAGACTTCAACAATGAGTTAGGGCTGATTGACCTCTCTTTAGTGGGCGGGGCCTACACCTGGTCTAGTCTTAGGGACGAACCCTCGCTTTCTCGGCTTGACCGATTTCTTCTCTTTAATGAGTGGGAGGAGCATTTTTCGGGGCCAACGCAATCCTTCCTGTCCCGATGACTTCTGATCACTCCCCTATTTTATCGGAGTGTGTGGGTGGGTGGGTGGGGGGGGGGGCGAGGACCCCGTTTAGATTTGAGAATATGTGGTTGAAGGAGTCTGACTTTTTTGGCAGGGTTCAGGAGTGGTGGCTGGGGTATGACATGGAGTGGAATGCGAGCTTCAGACCGACAACTAATTTTCTTCGTCTTAAGGGGGTATTATTCGGTGGAATAGAGATGTGTTTGGCAATGTGGGGGGTGTGATTGAGCAGGACATGGAGGATATTAGGGTCCTCGATGATAAAGAATGGTTGGGGGGGTCTGTTAGTGGTGGAGAGGGTGGCACGGGCAGAGAAGAAAAGAGAAATGGGGAAGAGATTGATTCTGGAAGAATTAGCTGGAGGCAAAAGTCTGGGGCTCTTTGACTTAGGGAAGGGGACAACAATACTAATTTTTTTCATAAAGCGGCTAACTCCCATCGCCTCTTTAATTATATTGAGAAGGTGATAGTAGGGGAGATGGATTTCAATGAGGAAAGTGAGGTTGGTAGAGAGATCAGTCAGTATTACGGTAGATTATATACATAGGAGGAGTCCTGGCACCCCAAGATTGATGGGCTTCCATTGGCGAGCATCTTGGGGGAAGAGGCAGATTAATTGGAAAGGGTGTTCACAGAGGAGGAAGTGGTCCAGGTTCTGAGGTCAATCTATGGTGATAAGGTGCCTGGTCCTGATGGGTTCACTATGACCATTTACCAACATTGTTGGGCGGTTCTCAGGGTGGATGTGATGGTTGTCTTCAGCGAGCTCCATGATAGGGGGTACTTTTTGAGGAGTTTGAACGTCACGTTCATTACTTTGGTTCCTAAGAAATGGGGGGGTAATAAATGTGAGAGATTTTAGGCCTATTAGTCTGGTCGACACCGTGTATAAGCTTATTTATAAGGTCTTGTTGGTTAGACTTAGCAAAATGATTGATCCTCTTATTTCGGATGCTCAGAGTGCGTTTGTGGGTGGTCGGGAGATTCTTGATGCAGCGTTGGTGGAGAATGAATGCATCGAATCCAGGTTGAGAGGTCATGATCCGGGAATTATCTGCAAGTTGGATATTTAGAAGGCTTATGATCATGTGAGTTGGGAGTTCCTTTTGTATTTTTCTCATGTGGATGGGTTGTGGGGAGAGGTGGTGTAGGTGGATGTAATGGTGTATTTCCTCTATTAGTGTTGATGTAAAAAATTAGATCGCTCCAATTATTCAATCACAGATAAATAAAATGAGACAAAGATTTTTAAAGTGGTTCAGCCTTATAAGAATGGCCTACGTCCACTGTTATGTTATTGCTGAGTGTTTGGGAATTCTCGATTACAAGGTTTTATTAAGAAATTTCGGTCCCTTTGAATGAGGGTGATACAAGGTATTTATAGCCCTTAGGCTATACATGAAAGGGTTGATACATTAAATGATATACATATGAAAGGGTAATATATTTAATGCAGCGTGTGCGTCAAGATGATAAACATTCAATGAATAGTTGAACTGTTGATATTCTGGCAATTAATACTACGGCCGAGATGCAGTTCGGACCGCCTCAGTTGCTCGTTGACCAGGAGTTCCTCGGAGCGCTAGTGTACCTCGGAGTGCTGAAGTTCCTCGGTATATCCTCGTTGCTCGGAGGGATCATGAGTTGGTCGGGGAAATGAACTCCTCGTTATTATTGTGCCAAATAGATTGACACGTGTCTTCGTATGATTCGTCCACATCAGCATATTAATTTTGGTATCAACAGAAGCCCCCAATGTTTCATATTTCGAACTTTGAGGAGTATGAAACATTCTTTCTCGGTATATGGCAATATTGAATGATCTTCCTGGGTTTTAGGAGCATCGTATTTGAATTTATTTCCAAATTCACAGAATCCGCCTTTTTTTTAACTTTTAAGAGCGCTTCGATCTTTGTGCCCTTTTTGTCCTTTTAGCCGTCGGAAGTTCAATAGTTTCTTTTGTGTAATCATTTCCTTCGCCGCTTCCCAAGGCAAAGTATTTAAACTTCTTAGGTAACCATACCGTCTTCTTCTTTTTCCAATTCTCTGCATTCAAGCTTTCTATTCTCTCTTGTGCGTTCATCTTTTCCCTCGCTAGTTGTCAGCTCTTCCTTTTTCCTGTAAGATTATCTTCTTTTCTTCTGTATTTCTTTTACTCACTATGGTTTATCTTGTGAAGTCTGTTGAGAAATTCCGTTCTGAATTTTCCATCCCATCTTGGGTGATTTTGGAGGAGCTTTCTGAACCTCAAAATTACTTTCGTTTGGCTGAGGGACATTGGTTCCCTAGTCTATTTGTTGCTAAATGTGGATTTTCCTTTCCACCAAACCCATTGTGTCTTGAGTTTTGTCAGTATTTTGATCTTGTCCCTGCAAAAATAGCCCCCAATTCATGGAGAATAAATAATGGGGTGTACAAATTAAATCTAACTCATGGGACTCGTATAGGTATCCCTGAAATTATGTATTGCTATAGATGGGCCATTCTAGATAATATTTATTACTTAAAAACTAGGCTTTTGAATAGGGCTCTTGTAGTTAACCTCCCTGATGCAAATAGAGATTGTTTTGAACATGGGGTGGTTATTAAAAATTGGCAATATGCCCCTTTAGTTGGAGATGGAGTATACAACGGTCCCAGATGCCCCCCATATGGCAATGGGATAAGTTTATTTTTCATTTTATTTCTTTTCTGAATTTAGGAATTCATTATGTTTGACAAAATGTATGACTGATATTTTATCATGTGTTTGTTTGCAGTTGATAGTAAAAGAAAAACTCCAAAAGAGTCAGAGGTTAATATTAAGCATATGAAACTTATCTGGGGTTTGCATAAGAACGTTGCAGACGAGCACATCAGGTCTGCATCATATTTGCTACAGTATAAGAGCTATACAACCTCTTATACTGCTCGTCCTGTTGAGCCAGCTTCAACTCCAGAGGATTCTTCTTCAGATTCTCATATCCCTTTAAGTCAGAGAATGGGTAAGAAAAGAGCTCCTCCTGCTCTGTTTGATGACACTACGTCTGCTGCTGAGGCCAAGAAAAGCAAAACTGGTGTCCCAGAGGGGACTAAGAAGGTGGATGCTGCACCTTCCAAAGCTACCGAGAAGCCCCCAGTGGCTCCGAGCAAGAAGGTTGCTCCTGTGGAGATGACTGTTATCTCTCCGACCAAGAGTTCTTCCTTGGTTGAAGCTGCTGAAGTCCCTTTGAGGAGATTGAGGAAATCATCCTTAGTCAATTTGGCTGAAACTGTCTCCTCTCTACCAGCTAGTGGTGTTGGTGTTCCAACCATCATTCCTCCGAGTTCTGCAATGAGCTCGGTAAAAACTCGGATCATACCCGAGGTCCAAGGAATTGATGAAAAGATTTCTAGGGATATGCTGACATCCCTAGCTACTCGTCATCTTGCTTCGGTAAATTTCTCACACTCTGAATTTCCTTTCTGTCTTTGAGTACTTGTATTTTTGCATTGACCTGCCACTTTTTCCTTTGTTTAGCTGGTGAATTGTTTTAACAACATCGTGAAGAAAGACGAAGCTATTAAAGCTTCCAGCTCCTCGTCGGGGGTGGAGGATGCTCTGCTAGGTTTGACCCAATCCTTGAAGGAATCTCGTCAACAGTATAATGAGGACAAAGCTGTTTGGGAGAAAAATTTGTCAATAGTTGAGGTCGAGAAGGTGAAGATGGCTGAGATCTCCAAGAGTTTGGAGAACAAGGTAAAAAATTTGGAGATTGAGCATCAAAAATATGACGACAAGCTCAAGAACTTTGGAGAGCTTGAAGATAAGCTGAAGAAGGCAGAGGAAGAGTTATCCGCCCTGCGAGATATCAAAGGCCAAAAAGAAGAATTGGATGCGAAGCTCTCCTCGGAGAAACTGAGAAGAAAGCTCGCAGTTAAAAAATCCTTCAGCGCTGGCTGGGATAAAGGATGGGACAAGGGGATTGCTGCGATGACATCCCAAGTTCAATACGGGAAGTTGAAATACTTCCGAGATGGCTGGGTGGATGCCCTGCAGGAATTGAAGATCAAGGATGACTCTGGGCTATTCTAGCTACACCTCCCTGGTCCTCCTCCACCAATTGTGGAAGAAGAAGAAGATGAGCCTGTCTCTGATGAATCTTCCATGGCCATAGGTGATCAAGTCCCTGCATCTCTATCTTCTGCCAATGAGGACATTTCTTCCATGCCTCCTCCTCCTGAAAAATTTTCAACTCCTGCTGATCAAGTCGCTGTTACGACCGAGCAACCAAGCTCCTCGTTCCAGCCTCCCGAGAAAATCTTGGGGGACAAGGAAAAGGTGTGAAGTTGTTCGGTATCATTTCTATCTTTCATTATTTGTAATCAAACAATGTAATCCTTTTGTGATATAATAAAATACATCTTTGTTCATCTCTGTTGTTGATGATTTGTTTTTGTTGATTGTTGTCTTTTTCTCATCCTTAGTTTGTGGCTAGAATGGAACTGATATCTACACATGATACAAAGCTGATGCAGCAATGTCATGAGTATTATAAAGATGGTCATACAAATTTGAGTGTATCAGAAATTGCTGACATCCTTGGCCATGATGCCTCAGAACAAGCAATTGAGGCTTATCGGTACTTGAAAGATTTACTCGACCGAGATGTGGCCAGCAGTGTGGCCTATTATGAATTAATCGAGGAACTTCATTGTACCTTAGAAGATCTACAACATCAACACAATGAATCAAATTCTCTGCTGCACAAGGAGTATGAGAATAGGTATCAACAGCTTTCCTCTGAGACAGGTCACAAAAAGATCATTGCTGGGTACGATGTTAGGGAGAGAACCCTAAAAGGTGAAGTCGAGGTCTGCAGACAGATCGCCGAGATATTGGAACAAGAGAACAACAATTTGCAAAAAAACGTTGGCGCAATACGAGTCTGCAGCTTCATCCTCTACTACCTTGGTACCGGTCACTGATGAAGGAGTCTCATTTTTGGAGGTTGAAAATGCCAAATTAAGGCAAGAATTGGATACTTTAAGAAAGTTTGGTGTTTCTGCTACTGCTCGGGGATGAGGAAGAGGTTCTCGTGGGCGAGGAAGAGCTGTTCAAAATATTATCCAGGAGCAAAGTTCTCCAGTCGCTGCTCGGAGTCGATCAAGAGTTTTCAGCCGTAATGTTGAAGATGCTCGTACTCAGTCTACTTTGGAAACTCAAGCGTTCCAATTGAATGCAAAAGATCGTGCTCTGTCTAAAATGTCCAAGAAAAACCTATCTTTGGAAGATCAACTTACTGCAATGAAGTCTGCTTTACATACCAAGGACCTTTTTGCCAAAAACCTTCATGAACAATTGGATAGATTAACCTTCCAATTCCATAAATAGCCTAGGGAATTTTGGATGGCAGGATACAATGAAGCCTTTGTTCATTTAGATGCTCGTATTGAACACGCCAATAATGAAGGTTATAAGCAGGGGTGGTTGAACGCCCTGGGTGTATTAAAATTGGAGCAATGGCATTTTTTATGGGATTATCATGCCCCAGGGTTACTAGACTTGCCTGTGCCACCTTTAAAATTGGACATGGAATGGATCCCAGCTCGTTCCATTCCTCGGAGTTTAATTTCAAAATATCTTGGTGACTATAGTCTTCATTCTCAGACTGAATTATCTCGTCCCTAGCATCTCTTGGATACACCTTCTGTAATGAACGTCAGAATGCTCAGAGATGTTAATTTCATTAATTCTCCTCTGTGCCTAGAGGATCCTCTTGCTGGCGAAGAGCCTGTTTCAAAAGCTAAAGGAAAGAAACCAATAGAATAGGATTTTCAATGTAACAGTTAGCACATATATGTAGCTTGTAATTCATTTTGACCTTAATGAAGGAATTTCATTTTTTTTTTGCAAATTTGTATTGCTATTGTTCTTTTGTGCTTGTTAAACACTTTATATTTGTACATATGTATCTGTTAAAAAAAATAACAATAGTGTTGTTCATCGACCAACTTAATAAAAAGTTATAAGTATCAAGGTTGCTCAATCACTTAATAATAAAGTAATGAGTATAAAATGTTCAAAATGTTTCCAACCAACCAAGGTTGTTAAATTGTGTTTGTCGACTAACTATGGTTGGTGGGCTTTTATCCTCAACCAGCCATACTTGGTTCAATTTGACATATTTTATCCTCGTCGACCAAATACAGTTAGTGGGTTTTTATCCCCTACCAATCATACTTGGTTCAGTTTGGAATATCTTGTTCTTTGAGGAACTTTTGTAATAATATTACCTCCCGACCAACATAAGTTGGCATTTGGGAGTATATTTTGTTTTCAAACCAACCGAGATTGGGGTTATAAGAGTGTTGTTCTTGCCCTTTTACCAACCAAAGTTGATCGTGGGTTTGAACTATCAGGTTCTTTCGAACTATCTTGTCCACTAGTAATTTTACCAACCGAAGTTGATCACGCCAGTGTACGCCTCCTAACCAAAGGAGTATATCAGTTGTTCTCGCCCTTTTACAAACTGGAGTTGGTCGTGGGTCTGAACTATCTTGTTCTTTCGAACTATCTTGTCCACTAGTTATTTTACCAACCGAAGTTGAACACGCCAGTGTACGCCTCCTAACCAAAGGAGTATATCAGTTGTTCTCTCCCTTTTACCAACCGGAGTTGGTCGTGGGTCTGAACTATCTTGTTCTTTCGAACTATCTTGTCCACTAGTTATTTTACCAACCGAAGTTGATAACGCCAGTGTACGCCTCCTAACCAAAGGAGTATATCAGTTGTTCTCGCCCTTTTACCAACCGGAGTTGGTCGTGGGTCTGAACTATCTTGTTCTTTCGAACTATCTTGTCCACTAGTTATTTTACCAACCGAAGTTGATCACGCCAGTGTACGCCTCCTAACCAAAGGAGTATATTAGTTGTTCTCTCCCTTTTACCAACCGGAGTTGGTCGTGGGTCTGAACTATCGTCTTCTTCTTGCTATCAAGCAGCGTAGTGTACAACACTAGTATTCCCCAAAAAACTTTCAAACAAAGGAGAGAAAAATGGTGAAAAACATCATCGTTTTATTCATATTGATGGACCCGTTGTACATTTTACATCATTGATAATACTTGCGAAGGTGTTCAGCGTTCCAAGCATTCTTGAATTCTTCTCCTTCTAGAGTTGCTATTCGGTAAGCTCCTGGTCGAACAACTTCTGTAACTCGGTAAGGTCCATGCCAATTTGCTTCCAATTTATTGTACTTCTGAATGACCTTCTTTAGCACATAATCTCCTTCTTTTAAATCGCATTTCTTCACCCTTTTGTTGTAGAACAGAGCTGTTCGTTGTTGATAAGCAGCATTCCTAATGGCTACCTCTTCTCTGACTTCTTCGAGCATATCCCAATCCAGTCTTCTCATCAAGTCACTGATCGGAGAATTGAAATTCAGCACTCTGTGTGTTGGTAGGCCCAACTCGGCAGGTATTACAGCCTCACTTCCAAATGCCAGCATATATGGTGATTCTCCAGTCGTTGCTCGGGGAGTTGTTCGGTAAGCCCACAATACTGATTGTAGCTCATTAATCCAGTTAGCTTTAGCTTCACTTAGCCTTTTCTTCAAACCATTTAGCAGCGTTCTGTTCGTTACCTCAGTCTGCCCATTGCTTTGAGGATGACCTGGTGCTGAATGGGTCTTCAGGATGTTTGATTGTTGACAATAGGCAGCAAACTCCTCGTTGTCAAATTGTGTTCCATGATCTGTGATGAAGGCATGAGGGAGACTATATCGACAGATGATATTCTTCCAAACAAACTGGTATACCTTCTCGTACGTCATATCGATAAGCGGCTCAGCTTCTACCCACTTAGTAAAATAGTCCACTGCAACGACGAGGTACTTGAATCTTCCTCGGGTGGTCGGCAGTGGTCCAACCAAATCAATTCCCCACATGGAAAATGGCCAAGGGGAAGTTATGGGTGTCAACAATGTTTGTGGAGTTCGTCGGATGGAGGAAAAACGTTGGCACTTGTCACATTTCTTAGCATAGGCTATACAATCAGCCCTCATCGTCGGCCAGTAGTATCCTTGAGTCATTACCCTTTGCGAAAGTGTTTGACCTGCTATATGAGCTCCACAAGACCCTTCATGGATCTCTTCAATCAATTCTTTCACTTCGGAGGGATGTACACATCTCTGCAAACCTGCCATAATTCCTCGTCTATATAAAATACCATTACTTAATACATACCGAGCAGCTTTATACTTCAATTTCTTGGCAGCGAGCTTATCCTCTGGCAATTCTCCCTCTTCAATATATACCTTGATGGGATCCATCCAAGATGGTCCTAAATCAAGGGCAATAACATTCATCGTCAAGTCTTCATCTATGCTCCGACTTTCCAGTACTTCAATTGGTATTGTTCTTCGCAGCTCGGTACGAGTAGCTGATGCTAGTCGGGCCAGTGCGTCTGCTTGTGCATTTTCTATTCTGGGTATTCTGATCAATTGAATCACATCAAATTCTGCCAATAACTCCATTACCTTGGCATGATATTTGACCATTAATTCTCCTTTAACTGCATACGTTCCCATCATCTGATTCACAATCAAATGAGAATCACTGAATACCATCACTTGTTGCGTTTCCATAATCTTTGATAAATTAAGACCTGCTATCATGGCCTCATACTCAGCCTCATTATTGGAAGCTTTGAATTGGAATCGTAAAGCATATTCCATGTCAATCTCGTCTGGGGTGTTCAAAACAATTCCTGCCCCACAGCCTGCTGTGCAAGATGAGCCATCTACGTATAATCTCCATATGGGCAACCCGTCTTCAAATTTCTTATCTGATAGAGTTCCTCGGTGAAATATTTGTTGCTTCTTTTCATCCTCCCCTGACACTTTTCGCTCCTCGTTGACCATCTCTTCTCGTTCTTTTACCAACCGGAGCTGGTCTGAGTTTGAAGTTGATGATCATTCTACATCCACAATCCCTTTTACCAACCGGAGTTGGTCTGGACTTATGTCTGTTGATCCTGTAACATCCACAGGTTGGTCAGCGAGCAGTTTTTGTTCCTCGGGGGTATCAAGATATGTAAACTCTGCTATAAAATCTGCTACATCTTGCCCTTTCAATGATGATCTGGGCTCATACACAATATCATATTCACCGATCTCTATTGCCCAGTACATCAATCTGATCAATGCTGAACTGACTGCATTCTCTGATACTGCCAGATACAAGTACAACTTCTCTCCTGTTATTGGCCTGGACAACAATGGAGGTGCTCCCAAATACTTTTTCAAGTCTTGAAATGCCTTCTCACATTCATCAGTCCACTCAAAAGTTTTTCGAAGTGTTTTGAAGAATGGGAGGCATTTGTCAGTTGCTCGGGATACAAATCTATTGAGCGCTGCAACTCGTCCTGTAAGACTCTGCACTTATTTCTTTGTTGTTGGAGATCGCAACCCTAAAAGAGCTTTGATCTTATCTGGATTTGCTTCAATGCCTCGTTGGTTGACAATGTATCCGAGAAACATTCCTTCTCATACTCCAAATGTGCACTTCGTCGGGTTGAGCTTCATCTGGTATTTATTAAGTTGATCAAATGTCTGAGCTAAGTCAACTAGATGATCTGCAGCTTTCTTGCTTTTTGTCAGCATATCATCGACATAGACTTCCATGTTGCAACTGATTTGTTCGGTGAAGACCTTGTTCATCAGCCGCTGGTATGTCGCTCCT
Source organism: Sambucus nigra (assembly GCA_949130495.1). Classification (NCBI taxonomy): domain Eukaryota; kingdom Viridiplantae; phylum Streptophyta; class Magnoliopsida; order Dipsacales; family Adoxaceae; genus Sambucus; species Sambucus nigra. The sequence goes on along the minus strand of OX422220.1, from coordinate 492,845,421 downwards.
TCATTTTTCAAACCAAAAGGCATAACATTATAGCAATAAGTTCCCTTAGGGGTAATAAAAGAAGTACTTTCCCTGTCTTCAGGTTTTATTTTGATCTGGTTGTAACCAGAATACGAATCCATGAAGCTGAGCAGCTCGTGTCCCGAGGTAGCATCCACTAGTTGGTCAATTCTGGGCAATGGAAAATGATCTTTTGGGCATGCCTTGTTGAGATCAGTGAAATCAACACACATTCTCCATTTATTGTTCTTCTTCTTTACCATCACCACATTTGCCAACCAGTCTGGATATTTCACATCTTCAATGAATTCGGCTTTCTGGAGTTTCTCGACCTCCTCTTGTATGGCCTGATTCTTCTCGGGACTAAACACTCTTCTTCTCTGCTTCACAGGCTTGATCTCCTTATTCACATTGAGCTCATGACATAAGAAGTTTGGATCTATTCCTGGCATGTCTTCATGACTCCATGCGAAATTATTCTTCCTGTTTCTCAAGAAAGTTATCAACTCCTCTTTTATTGACACATCCAACGACGAACCTATCTGGGTTATTCGTTCAGGATGTTCATCGTCCAGAATAACATTTTCTGTAGATTCCACCACTTGTCCTTTTACAAGTTGGGATTCATCCCTGGGGTCAAGGGTTTCAATTTCTGTACCTTCCTCCACTTGGTAAGTAGTGGTCTTTTTCCTTGACTCTTCAAGTTCTTCTTGCTCGGCAGACGAATAATAGCATTCCCGAGCTACTTTTTGATCACCTTTCACAACTCCTACTCCAAAGTTTGTTGGGAATTTTAAGCACTGATGCACTGTAGATGGAACTGCTTCGAACTTCTTCAAACCAACTCTTCCCATGATGATGTTGTAGGCTGACTGCACATTGTTATCCATCACAAAGAAGCGTATTCTTTCTGTTCGACAAGCAGGCCAAGTTCCAATGAGTATATCCAACTTGATCGTCCCAAGTGGAAAAACTTTCTCGCCAGCAAAACCCAGGAGGGGTCTATGATACGGTTCCAATTGAGATAATTTCAGATTCAAGCTGTCAAAGCATGAATAGTACATGATGTCTGCTAAACTTCCATTGTCTACCAACACCCTTGAAATCACTACTTCCTTCATCCTCATTTTGATCACCAGAGGATCATCATGAGGATAAAGAACACCTGCCAAGTCATTTTTTGAAAAGCCAATGACCAGCTTCTCTTTGTTTACTTTCCTCAGACGATCGTCCTCGGCCAGATTTATTCACTGAATATACGAACAAGCTTGAGCCTCTCCAAGGTAAGCCTTTCTTTCTGTAGTAAGGTCTCCTCCTCCTGCATCTCCTCCTGTAATGACATTACAATCAAATGACCCAAAACGTATAGAAAATACCTCTCGTTCTGGTTGTCTTGGTTTCTTAGGAAGGTCGGGGTCATCTTCTGGATCATCTTGATGGTTTCTCTTCTTTTTCTCCTCTGCCCGACGAGGAGATCTAGACCTTTCTCTAGCTCGGTCGTTATCCTTTCTTTCACCTCCCCGATCAACATATTTTGCTAGCTTTCCTCTTCGGATGAGTGTTTCAATCTCGTTCTGAAGAGCTATGTAGTTTTTGGTCATATGACCATGATCTTTATGAAATTCGCAATATTTATCCCTACTCCTCGAATCTGGGTCTGACTTCAGTTTCTTTGGCCATTTTACTTCCTTATTGTTCTTGATTTCCTCCAAGACATGATTAATACCCATTTTCAAAGGAGTATAATTATCGTACTTCTTCATGACTTCCCATCTATTCTTGGAATGTTTATCTCCACCATTGCTTTTATGCTCTTTCTTCTTAGATTTGTCGTCTTCCACCTTGGTTTCTTTATCCATATTCTTCTTTGCAGCCATAGCCTCCTCGACATTCATGATTTTGGCCGCCTTTGCCATCAATTCTGACATAGTTCTAGGTGGATCTTTCGCCAAGGTGTAATACAATTTATTAGGCAACAACCCACTCATCAAGGCGGTGATTGCTGTCTTCTCTTCATAATCTATGACTTCTAGCTTCTCGTTATTGAAACGAGTTATGTAATCTCTAGTACTCTCACCAGATTTTTGTCTAACACTTAACAAGTGTGCTACTCGTTTTACTGGCTTTGCTCCAAAACAGAAATTGCCAATAAATAACTCGGCTAACTGAAAGAAAGTTGAAATCTTACCCCGAGGAAGATTGTTGTACCATATCTGGGCAGATCCAGTAAGAGTTCCTGAGAAGGCCCTGCATCTCATCTTGTCGGGAACAACATAGATGTCAGCAGCAGCTTGATACTGTTCTATGTGAAGAACGAGATCTGTCTTTCCATCATATTTGGGAGTTACCACGGGTGCTTTAAATTTCGATGGTGTAGGAAAATCCACAATATCCTGTACAAAAGTTGTTCCTCGAACAAAAGTTTGTTGTAGGGGGTTCTTTGCTTTAGCCATTTCTCCCAATCTATCTTCCAACCGCTGAATAGAACCTTTCCACGCATCATTTCCTTCATCGGGCTTGTTAGTTCGAGCAATAGATCGTTCTGAAGTAGCCTCCTGAGATTTATCTTGATGAGCAACTGGTCGTGATTGTGCTGACCCTTCTCTTAGATCTGATGGTTGTCGAAAACTCCTCGATATAGTCTTAGGTGGACTCCTATTCCTCCTAGGGCCTAATCGACTGAAAGGAGACTCCCTACTCAGTCTTTCTAAAGCACTGGGTCTTTCTGGAGAGAGGGTGATATGTTGATCAGTATCTGTAGCCCTTATTGACGAAGTTCGCCCAGGTTGATAAGAGAAATCATCAGACTCCTCATTACGATATGACTCAGTACGCCGGGATCGTGAAGAAAGTAAATAAGTTTGCCTCTGACCACTTTGTTGTCCTGAACGTGCAGGTGCACCGCCATGAAGGGTTTGTATGAGTTGCCTTATTGTTTCTTGCATGGCAGTTTGTCCTTGAGCCAGATTTGTCATAATCCCAGCTAGATCTGGAGGTGCAGAGGGATTCGGAGGATTTTCAGTATTTCCAGCGTTTCGATTGCTAGATTCTGAATTATCCGCCATTGATGATGAATGATTCTTGGTGAAAAACGATAGTAACAATCGTTCCCACAGACGGCGCCAATCTGTTGATGTAAAAAATTAGATCGCTCCAATTATTCAATCACAGATAAATAAAATGAGACAAAGATTTTTAAAGTGGTTCAGCCTTATAAGAATGGCCTACGTCCACTGTTATGTTATTGCTGAGTGTTTGGGAATTCTCGATTACAAGGTTTTATCAAGAAATTTCGGTCCCTTTGAATGAGGGTGATACAAGGTATTTATAGCCCTTAGGCTATATATGAAAGGGTTGATACATTAAATGATATACATATGAAAGGGTGATACATTTAATGCAGCGTATGCATCAAGATGATAAACATTCAATGAATAGTTGAACTGTTGATATTCTGGCAATTAATACTACGGCCGAGATGCAGTTCGGACCGCCTCAGTTGCTCGTTGATCAGGAGTTCCTCGGAGCTCTAGTGTACCTCGGAGTGCTGAAGTTCCTCGATATATCCTCGTTGCTCGGAGGGAGCATGAGTTGGTCGGGGAAATGAACTTCCTCGTTATTATTGTGCCAAGTAGATTGACACGTGTCTTCGTATGATTCGTCCACATCAGCATATTAATTTTGGTATCAACAATTAGATTCTATGTACTTGTAAATGGGGTTACAGAGGGTTTTTTCCCAAGTTCTCGTCGTCTTCGGCAAGGTGATTCGTTGTCCCCTTTCCTCTTTGTCTTGTTTATGGAAGAATTCTCTCGGATGATGAGTCGTACGGTGGAGGGGGATCTGATCTCGGGATTTTTGATGGAGAGTGCATCTCCCCATCAGGTTGAGATTTATCACCTTCTATTCACGGATGATACTATTATCTTTTGTGGGGCGTCGGTGGATGATGTGAGGATGGTGAGGTTGTTACTGGTGTGTTTTGAGGCTGTGTCGGGTTTACGTATCAATGTCAGTAAAAGTGAGATGTTTTCCATTGGAGGGGTGGGTAATGTGGGGTTCTTCGAAAGTGTTCTTGGTTGTAGGGTCGGTTCTCTCCCATCTTCTTATCTTGGCCTCCCTTTCGGAGCAAAGTTTAAGTCTTCTTCGATGTGGGATCCGGTCCTTGAGAGGGTCCAAAGGCGTTTAGTAGGTTGGAAACATAGTTACCTTTCCAAAGGGGCTGGGTTGACATTGCTCAAAAGTGTGTTATCGAGCTTGCCGACTTATTTTTTGTCTGTTCTTCCTTTAGCTGGTTCCGTTGGTAAGAGGCTCGACAAGTTGATGAGGGATTTTCTCTGGAAAGGGCATGATGTTTAGTTTAAGTACTTCTTGGTAAGTTGGGATGAGGTACACAATCCACTGAATGTGGGTGGGGCTGGGGTGAGGAGCTTAAATCATTTCAATACAACTTTGTTGGGCAAGTGGTTGTGGTCGTTTAACAGGGAAGGTGACGTATGGTGGAGGAAAGTGATGGTAGCTAGGTATGGGGACACTCCTTAAGGGTGGGGTCCTTCTGTGGGGTACGTTGCTCATGGGGGTGGGGTGGTGGAGATACATTGTGATGGGGTGGGGGAAGTTTTCTAGGTTCACTTCCTACCAGCTAGGGAGTGGGAGTCGTATAATGTTTTGGAGGGATAAATGGGGTGAGGGGGGCTCTTTGGAGGATCTATTCCAGGGGATGTTTTTGGATTGGGGGAGACAGAGAGGGGTCAGTTGAGGTTCATAGGCGGAGAGTTGGGGAGGGATCCAAAGTTTAGGAGGGGTATTCGGGATTGGGAGTTGGAGGAGGCGGATGAGTTCTTTGAGTGACTGCATTTAGTGTCTGTTCCGTCCATTGAGGGAGATGGGTTGAGGTGGACGAGTTCTCGAGATGTATTGTTTTCTGTTAAAAAATAGAGCAATTCTACGCGTACCGCCTATAGACTGCATTTTTTCTTTTGCGTTTTTTTTTGTTTTTTATTCTTTTGTTGATATAAAAACAGTTTTTTATAAAAAAAAACGTTTTTTATTTAAAAAAAAGAGCTTTCCTATTAAAATTGAACATCTTTTAATTAAATTAAAAAATATTTTTTAAATGTTGTTTTATTTTTTTATTTATGAAAAAAAATATTTTTTCAATTTTAATTAAAAAAACTATTTAATTTGATGTCTCAGATTCGCGATTGATCAGTGTAGCTGGCGCGGATCCACATTCAACAAATGATGTGGGCTCGGGAATGTGTTTCCACGCCAGCGACACTAATTTTTCGCGATATTTTTTAAATAAAAGATTGTGATTAATTAGTGTCGCTAGCGCGGACCCACATTCTCGCGATTAATTAGTGCCCCTGACGCGGACCCAAATTCAACAAATGATGTGGGTCTGGGAATGTGGGTCCGCGCCAGCGGCATTAATTAAACGCGATATTTTATTTAAAAAATATTGCGATTAATTAATATCGCAATTAATAAGTGTTGCTGGCGCGTACCCACATTCCCAGACTCACATCATTTGTTGAATGTGGTCCGCGCCAGCGGCAGTAACTAATCGCGATATTTTATTTAAAAAATATCGCGATTAATTAATTTCGCGATTAATAAGTGTCGATGCCGCGTACCCGCAATCCCAAACTCACATCATTTGTGGAATTGGTCCTCGCCAGCGGCACTAATTAATCGCGATATTTTTTAAATAAATTATCGTGATTAATTAGTGCCGCTGATGCGGACCACATTCAACAAATGATGTGGGTCCGCGCCAGCGGCACTAATTAATCGCGATATTAAGAAAAAATATTTTTGAATTTTAATTTTTATAAAAATCCTGTTTGATTTTAATGTAAAAAACGGTTTGATTTTAATTAAAAAAATGTTTTTTTATATTAATTGATTTTTTTTTTAATATAAAAAACTGTTTTTATATTAAAAGTTAAAAACAAAACAGTAAAAAACTTTTAAAAAAAAAGGTAGACAATGCGGTTGTTGGGCGGTAGTGAGGCGGGACATATAGAATTTCTCTAAGAAATATTATCTTGTGTTGAGGGGTCGTGGGGGGTACTTCTTTCCCTTGGAAGTCCATTTGGAAGAGTCATGCACCTTCGAGGTTTTGTTTCTTTGTGTGGACCGCTGCAAGACAGGCTATTTTGACTACTGAGGGGCTTCAGAAGAGAGGAAGGAGGTTGGCCAGCAGGTGTTGGTTTTGTACGAAGGAGGAGGAGACGTCTAATCATCTTCTTCTCCACTGTCAGGTGGCTATGGGACTTTGGGATTTTTTTCTTCATGCTTTGCCAGATTCATTGGGTGATGCCTCTTTCAGTGTGCGAGGTGATGGCGGCTTGGAAGATCCCTAGGGGTTGGACGGGCCCCGGGTGATTTGAATGATGGTCCCACATTGTATTTTTGGACCGTCTGGCAGGAGAGGAATAGGAGATGCTTCGAGGGGGTCGAACTTGATCCATCTCGAATTCAGAACAACTTTCTGAGTCTTCTTCTTACTTGGTGTAGGGAAAGGCATGACTCGTCGATAGCTCGTTTTCTTGAGTTTTTGGAGGAGTTTTAGGTGCTTGGCTTGTATGTTCTGAGCTCCGATCCTTTGTCTTTTATATTTTCTTTTATTTTATATACTTTCTATATATCGGTTTTCGTCTCCTTAGGGGGATTTGTTTTATTGTATCATTTACTTATAAAAAATAAGATATGGGCCATAATGTTGTTGGATTTGGTCTTGCTACTTCGCATTTAATGCATTATCTAAATTCAAATTTACTACGATTTAATAAATACTCTACTCACTTGAACAATTTATTATGTTTTTCTCCTTTGATTTGCTTTAGAATCCAGGAGTGATAAATGCTAGCCATGTGGGCATACATATTTGTCAATGCAAGGGCAATAAATATGATTTTGCACAGTTACGGCAGGCAAGGAAGAACTGAGTAGGTAATTTTAGTCATCTAGTTAGGTTGAAAAAAAAAAGAAAATTGAAGAAAAAATTTTGAGGGAAAGAAAAAATATGAAGGAATAAATTTTAGGACTATTAGTTTTGTGTCCTCAAGACAAGCTTTACGTCGTAAAACAGGGTTTCTTTGAATTTTTTTTACATTTGGCACCCAGTCATAAATGCCCCTAAAATTTTCACGTATGAAGAACGATTTCCTTTCTTACACTTACTATACTATTCAATCAAAAATAAATACTTGTGTTCATTCTCAAAGAAAAAGAAGAATAAATACCGGTGTGAAAATGTTCCAAGGGCATAGTATAACTATTTATAAATACGATTATGTGGTTTTCCTTAAAGAGAACGTCAACATTTTATGGCCATACAAATGTCCATTGTTGTATTCCCACAAGAAACTTTGCCAAGTTTTTTTTAAATTTATAGGTTTGTACGTTAGGTTATTTCAAAAATTGTATATCCATTGCAAACTAAATATGACGCATGATCCGTTTTTTTTAAATTACAAAATTTTTTATTTTGAATTGATTTTTTTATATCAATCCCTTAAAATTCTTAACCACCTCACAATAAAAAAATCAATTCAAAAATACTCTTTTAATATTTTGAAAAAATGGCTTGTGCAACGATACAGCTTACTGTTTTCGGATATTCTTTTAATTTTTTTAATATTTTAATTTATATTGCATGACTTATGATTTAAGATGTGAACATATATGTAACTCAAAGTGGGGTTGGAAAAATAGTAACAGACTGGAGAGAGAGATTTTCGAATTAAAGCAAGGGTACAGCTTACTGTTTTCAGATGAGGCAATCTCAGTCAAGTCTCCAACGTCCACTTCTCAAGCCATTTGTGCGGTAGCCATTAAAAGGACCAGCAAAATATAAATAAATACGGGCCATAATATAGTTGGGTGTTGGTGATCATGCTGCTTAGCATTTAATGCATTCTCCAAATTCAAACTTAGCATTTGCTTTACATATCAGAAGGTGATAAATGCTAGTCATATCCGCATGCATATATGTAACATGTCCCTAAGACCATTCGTAATGGGATACAAAATGTCAAGAGAATTTGTAAGTTTACAAACTGGGACATCTACAATGGTGGATATAATTAAATAAATTCTGTATTTTGATTTGTAGGGGTTTCACAAAGATACAAATTACTTTCTAAATTTATAAAAGGTTTCTACGAAGCTTTGAAGTTTGTAAAAAGGGTAAATAATTATTTTTATCATATATTTGGGTTTTAACGAAATAATGCAGTCCGTATAAACTTCTTACGAACTAATGTTGTTCGTATGAAATTATTTTTTCAATTCCTACTCTTTACTGCTGCAGTGCATAACCATAAGAAAAGGTAAAACTCCCTTTTCGATGTGTAAACTTACCTTTCACCCCCCCTCCCCAGTACAGCTCCCCTAAGAGAATAACTATTTAACACTTTTTATGTCTTCTTTCACACTTTTTAAATACTAAATAATAATTGTGCTCTTAAATTTATAAAATTTAAATGTCTAATTTTTTCAGCTTTTTAACTAAAAACTAAAATAAATATATTTTATACAACATAAAAATTTATATTTTCAATAAATAAAACTTCTTTTATATATAAAAAAAAATTTATTAAACATAAAATTTTATATATATATATTTTTTTAAAATGTTTATAAAACGTAAAATTTATTTTCTTAAGAAATAGTTTGCTTAAAAAAGTGTTTTTTTTTCACAAAATTTATTTTAGGTTAAAAACTGTTCTTTTTTACTATTTTAGCAATAAGCTTTTTGCTATTTAAAATAATGGTCCGCTCCAGTGGTATGTATAGGCGGACCGACCACTTATACATACCGCTGATGCAGACCAATATATTAGAAAAAATAGTTCGTATTAACGGTTTGTATAGGTGGTCGGACCGCCTATACATACCATTGTCGCGGATCATATTTTTTTTAAAATAACAAAAAGTCTATTTTTAAAATTTACCCCAAAAAATTAACCAATAATAAAGTTTGTAAACAAGATTTTTTTTTAGGAAAACTGTTTCTTAAGAAAACAAATTTTACGTTTTATAAACTGTTTTTGAATAAATAAAAAAATAGATAAAATTTTATGTTTTATAAACAGTTTTTATTTATTTATAAAAAATATTTTTTTATTGAAAGTATATTTTTTTGTTTTTTATCAAATGTATTTGTTTTAGTTGGAGGTAAAAAAAGTGGACACTTAGATTTTATATACCTAAGGGTACAATTGTCATTTACTATCCAAAGGGTGGGAAGAAAGGCATTGATGTGGGAATAACCATTCCCTACATAAATATTTATAATATATAATGCATTATATGTAATCCATTTGTGTAATATACACTTATTAATGTATTTGTTCCCCACATCATTTGTTGAATGTGGATCCGTGCCACCGGCACTAGTTAATCGCGATATTTTATGGGGCACACCAGTGACACTATTTAATCGCGATATTTTATTGACAAATTATCGCGATTAATTAGTGCTGGCGCAAGCGCACATTCCTGGGGCACATCATTTGTTGAATGTGGGTCCGTGCCAGCGGCACTAGTTTTAATCGCGAAATTTTTTCAATAAAATATCGCGATTAATTAGTGCCACTAGTGCGGACCCACAATCCCGAAGTCACATCATTTGTTGAATGTGACTCCGTGTCAGCGATACTATTTAATCGTGAATCTAATACATCAAATTAAACATGTTTCTTTTTTAATTAAAATTGAAAAAATATTTTTTTAAATATTATTTTTAATTTAAAAAACTCTTTATAAATTTTATTATTAGTAAACACAACTTTTTTTATTTACGATTTAAAAAAAACAGTTATATATATATATTATAACAATTGTTAAAATAAAAATAAAAAAAAAGAAGAAAAAGTAAAATGCGGTCCCTAGCGGTCCCCAAGCGGAACATGCAGAATAAATCGAACAAATATGGACCTGAAAGTGGGTTGGAAAAACTGTCACAGACTAAAGAGAGAGATTTTCGAATTAAAGCAAGGGTCCAGCTTACTGTTTTCAGATGTGGCAATCTCAGTCAAGTCTCCGACGTCCCCTTCTCAAGCCATTTGTGCAGTAGCCATTAAAAGGACCAGCAAAATATAAATTAATACGGGCCATAATATAGTTGGGTGTTGGTGATCATCCTACTTCGCATTTAATGCATTCTCCAAATTCAAACTTAGCATTTGCTTTACATAGCAGAAAGTGATAAACGCTAGTCATATGCGCATGCAAATATGCAACATGTCCCATATAGCATCCATAATGGGATACAAAATGTTAAGAAAATTTGTAAACTTACAAATTGAGACATTATAGTGGTGGATATAACTGAACAAATTCTCGATTTATTGGAGTTTCGTAAAAATACAAATTATTTGCTGAATTTGTAAAGGGTTCCTATGAATTTCTGAAGTTCGTAGGAAAGGTAAATAATTATTTTTATCATATATTTGGATTTTGACGAACAAATGTAGTCCGTATAAACTTCCTACGAACTAATGTTGTTTGTAGGAAGTTATTTTTCCAATCCTTACTTCTCACCGCTGCATAGCACAATCATAAGAAAAGGTAAAACTCCATTTTTAATGTGTAAACTAACCTTTCACCCCCCTCCCCCATTACGGATGCTCGAAGATAGTAACCATTTAACACTTTTTATGTTTTTTTTTTCACACTTTTTAAGTAGTAAATAATAATTGTGCTCTTAAATTTATAAAATTTAAATGTCTAATTTTTTCACCTCTAACTAAAATAAATATATTTTATAAAAAATAAAAAAATATATTTTCAATAAATAAAACTTCTTTTATTTTAAAAAAAATATTTATTAAACATAATATTTTATATATTTTTTAATTAAAAAAATATTTATAAAACATAAAATTTGTTTTCTTAAGAAATTGTTAGCTTAAAAAAGTGTTTTTTTTACAAAATTTATTTTAGGTTAAAAAGTATTTTTTTTTACTGTTTTAGAAATAATCTTTTTACTATTTAAAATAATGGTCCGCACCAGCGGTATGTATAGGCGGACCGACCACCTATACAAACCACTGATTTGGACCAACATATTAGAAAAAATAGTTCGCATTAGCAGTTTGTATAGGTGGTCGGACCGCCTATACATACCGTTGTCGCAGATCATATTTTTTTTAAATAACAAAAGGTCTATTTTTAAAATTGCACAAAAAAATTAACCAAAAATAAATTTTGTAAACAAGAAAAAATACTTTTTTAAGAAAACAGTTTCTTAAGAAAAGAAATTTTACGTTTTATAAATAATTTTTTAATAAGTAAAAAAATAGATAAAATTTTATGTTTTATAAACTGTTTATTTAATTTATAAAAAATATTTTTATATTGAAAATATTAGTTTTTTTTTTTTTATCAAATGTATTTGTTTTAGTTGGAGGTGAAAAAAGTGGACACTTAGATTCTATAAACCTAAGGGAACAATTTTCATTTACTATCCAAAGGGTGTGAAGAAAGACATTGATGTGGGAATAGCTATTCCCTACATAAATATTTATAATATATAATGCATTATATGTAATGTATTTGTGTAATATACACTTATTGAATTTATATATAGCTTAACTAATAATATATAGAGTTAGTGTTCAAAAAAGATGTAGATGGGCTCAGTCAAAAAAAGAATTATATGGACTAAAAATAGAAAGCTCTCATATCCAATCATTGTTTTTCAGCACCAGAAGGAATGGATTAACCTACAATCGGTAGAAGTGAAATATATAGGATTAGTGCAAAAAGAATAATGTTTAGTGGTAGTGGATCACAATTAAATACATTTTGTCACATTTTCTTTTACTAGTTAGTGCGCATCTAGATCATATAAAAAATATTAAGTTATGTTGAATGCATATCGATACGCTCTCGTGGTCAAAGATATGTTCCAAGTAATCAATTTAATAAAAAAGTACCAACAATTCAATGATTAAGTTATACAATCTTAGGTATGGGACGCAATACTCTGTGACATTATTTATTCCTGAGAAATATAATAGGAGTGGTGTTCTATTTATAAGAACTTATAATAAAAATGTATGATATATTTAATTTGGGTAGATAGAATTAAAAGGATTAAATATATCTATGCTATATCTCTTATATAATAATATTAGAGATTTTAATAACAATTAATTCACATAATCTATTTACTCTCCCCCTCTCCTACTATTCATCTTAGTGAGGTATTTGTACAAAGGTTTAAACAACAACAACAAGAGAGAGAGAGAGAGCTCATTGAGAGACCCAATTTAGATAATGAATTTTTTTTTTGCTCGTCCTCTCTCATATAAACAAAGCAAGCACCGTTTTAACCAACTCAAATGTCTTTTTGCCAATTCTCTCTCATATAAACAATGCAAGCACCATTTAAACTTGCATTCACTCAATATACCTATTTTCTATATTTTTTTCGTCGTTAATCATCCTTAGAATATCAAAATATCAAAAGTGATTATTGTTGACTTCCATTGGTGGCCTTCCTTGCATGAGATTTCAGGTAAGTAAATTTTCTTTTAAAATTCTCATTATATTATATTTGATTTGGCCTCAACCTATCATTATATTTTTTATTATTTAAAAATGTTTTTTATTTATATTTTTTTGAACCAATAAAAAAATGTACTAAAAAATATTCTTTTAATATTTTGAAGAAATGGCTTGTGCAAGGGTACAGGTAACTGTTTTCGGATATTCTTTTAATTTTGTAATATTTTAATTTATATTGCATGGCTTATGATTTAAGAGGTGTACATATATGGAACGGAAAGTGGGTTGGAAAAACAGTCACAGACTAAAGATAAATTTTCGAATTAAAGCAAGGGTACAGCTTACTGTTTTCTGATGTGGCAATCTCAGTCAAGTCTCCAACGTCCCCTTCTCATGCCATTTGTGCTGTAGCCATTAAAAGGACAAGCAAAATGTAAATAAATGCAGGCCACAATATTGTTGAGTGTTGGTGATCATGCTACTTAGCATTTAATGTTAACTAATACTGTTTTGTTAATCATAAGTTCGAATATGAATCATAAGGTTGTATCATGAATAAAACAGTTTTGACATGAATCCAAGATGTTTATCTTCATGTAATCAAATAACCAAAAATTCCTTATAACTATGATTTAAAAACTGACATTTGTCCATCGTTGTTGAACGGATTAAAATGACTTAAAGGCTCCTTTCTTGAATAGCTCGGAATATGAGAAAAATGAATTTCGGATTTCTCTCCCTCCTTAGAAACAGTGTGTATTGAGATGACTCTAGATGGTGTAGAGGTCTCTGTTTATAAGGGGAAGAGGGTCGGAATCCTAGTGGTGGTAGGACTCTTTCCAAGTCTCCCACTAATGCCACTAACCATCATGTAACTAACGGATAAGGTTTATCCAACTCTTTTAATATTTTATTTATCACATTCCTAATTAATTATCTGACATTTATTAAAACCACATAAATGGGAAATTCGGAATTTAATACAATTGAAATTAAATAATTAATTTCGTCACTAACATTAATTTCCAACAATCTCCCACTTGGTCTTAATAATTCGTATAATTAAATTAGGTATCATAAGGTGGACAATCATTGATAAATTTTGCTAAATCAAATGATTCACGGATGCGAGTCATGGCGGTTCCATGCTATTCAAGAGCTTGTTCCTTCCATGTACCACAACACCAATGTTTCATTCAACTAGCCTTTAATATTGGGTATCATAACGGCCTCATAATGTCCTTTTGAATAAGAACTATTTCTGTCAACAATAATTCATAATTATATGCATGCATTCACAAAAGACAGAAATAATAGAAATCAGAAACACTTTTATTGAATTCAAGTAATAGTGTCAAACAACTAAGCCAAAATAACAATCATAATCCAACTAATGGAGACCCATATTTTTGACATGTTCCATAAAGGTCTTCGGAGATAGTCCTTTCGTAATAGGATCTACTATGTTATCACGCGTACTAATGCGATCAATTGACACTCTTTGTTTCTAAACTTCTTCTTTAACTTATAGGTATTTTATCTCAATATGCTTAGTAGCCTTAGTATACCTATCGTTCTTCGAGAAGAAGATTGTTGCGACATTATCACAATAAATTTTCATCGGCTTAGATTGACACCATAATTCTAAGTCCTGAAATAAAGTTTCACAGCCATAATCCATGATTTGTAGCTTCGAAGCAAGCTACGTACTCAGCCTCCATAGTAGATGATGCAATGACGGTTTGCTTACCACTTTTCCATGAAACGGCTCTTCCAGACATAAGGAAGACATAATCCCAAGTGCTCTTCCTATTGTCAAGGAATCCCCCAAAATCTGAGTCTGAATAACCAATTACCTCAAGGTGATCAGTCTTCCGATATGTGAGCATGTAATCCTTGGTCCCTTGCAGGTACCTCAAAACTTTCTTTGCAGCTTTCCAATAGTGAATCCCCGGATTGCTTTGATATCTGCCTAGCATCCCAACAACAAAACTGATATCCAGTCTAGTGCAGACTTGTGCATACAACAAGCGCCCTACGAGAGAATCATAAGGCATGCCTTTTATGTGCTCCCTTTCTAAATCACTTCTGGGGCATTGAATTAAGCTGAACTTATCCCCTTTCTGAAGTGGAACATTAATGGGATTGCAACTTTTCATGCTAAATCTTTCTAAAACTTTGTTAATGTAAGCTTTCCGAGACAATCCTAACATTCCTCGTGATCTATCCCGATATATTTCTATCCTGATCACGAAGGATGCCTCTCCTAAATCTTTCATTTCAAAGTTTTTAGAAAGGTACTTCTTGGTTTCACTTAATAAACCAAGATCACTGCTGGCGATAAGTAAGTCATCAACATGTAGTACTAAAAATACAAACTTAATCGCACTGATCTTCAGGTATATGCACCGATCAACAGTGTTTTCCTTAAACTCAAAGGATGTAATGGTATCATGAAACTTAATTTATCGACGAGAAGCTTGTTTTAGACTATATATGGACTTCTTTAACATACATACCATGCTTTCATTTCCTTCCTTTATGAAGCCTTATGGTTGTGCCATGTAGACTTCTTCTTCTACACTCCCATTTATAAAAGTTATTTTTACGTCCATTTGGTGCAACTCCGAATCATAATGAGCCACCAACGCTAATATGATTCTCAATGATTCCTTCTTTGAAACTGGAAAGAAGGTCTCATTATAATCAATGCCTTCTTGTTGATTAAAACCTTTGGCAACAAGTCTAGCTTTATGTCGTTCGATATTGCCTTTTGAGTCAAGTTTGGTCTTAAAGATCCACTTGCACCCAACTCGTTTTTGTCCTTCTGGCAATTCGACCAACTCCCAAACTTTATTGTCATTCATAGATTTTATTTCTTCATTCATGGCATCAATCCATTTATCGAAATCATTACTATTTATAACTTTTTCATAAGAAACTGGATCATTAATATTCCCTATGTTAAATTCGATCTTTTGAAGGTATACAACATAATCATCCGGAATTGCCGATCTCCTTTCTCTTTGATATCTTCTTAATAGCACTTCCTGTGGTGCTTCAAAAGTTTCATCAGTTATAGTCTCATTATGTGGTTGTTCAGTTGGTTGATCATTCACTTGTTGTTCATTGTTATTGATTGGGTCAATGACCGGTTAACAACTACATTTGGAACAACAGGTATGCTAGGAACTCTGGGTATAGGAATTTGTACCCTAACTTCTTGAATGATTACCTCCCTTTCTTTTATACTCCCACTATCTTCACCTTTTTCAATGAATTTAGCATTTCCAGTTTCTATGATTCTAGTTGTATGATTTGGACAGTAGAATCTATATCCCTTCGACTTTTCTGGATACCCTATGAAATGACAAGATAATGTCCTAGCATCCAATTTCTTTTCAGGAGGGTTATAGATTCTAACTTCCGCTGGGCAGCCCCACACACGTAAATACCTTAAATCGGGTTTCCATCCTTTCCAAAGTTCAAAAGGGGTTTTTGAAACTGACTTACTAGGAACCCTATTTAAGATGTGTACAGCGGTTTTTAATGCATGTGTTCACAAAAATATAGGAAATTGGGTCCTACTTATCATACTTCTTACCATTTCTATAAGGGTACGATTACATCTTTCGGCTACAACATTCTGCCAAGGTGATCCTGGCATTGTGTATTGGGCGCAAATACCTAATTTTTCAAGGAGTTTAGCAAATGGTCCAGGGCGTTGCCCATACTCGTCATATCTACCATAATATTCGCCAACTTTATCAGACCTAACAATTTTCACCTTTTTGCCTAGTTGCCTCTCAACCTCAATAATGTATATTTCAACGATGTTCACAGACTGAGATTTATCATGCAACATGTAAAAAATGCAATAACATGAAAAATCATGTATAAAGGTGATGAAGTATTTTTCTCCACCAATGGATGGAATATCAAAAGGTCCACATATGTCTGTATGTATTATTTCAAGTAGCTGGGTGCTTCTTGTGGCTCCTTTCTTTGTATGTTTGGTATGTTTTCCTTTAATACAGTCCACACATACATCATAATTGGACCAATCCAGGCTATAGAGTATTCCATCTTTAATGGGACTTTCAATTCTCGGTCTGGATATGTGCCCTAATCTTTTATGCCATAAATAAGTAGATTTTTCATCATTAAGTGTACGTTTCATACCAACATTAGGATGCAGGGTCACAAGGATTTCAGAAAAATTCTTTTCAAGATTCAATCGATATAAACCATCTAATAAAAGACTAGAACAAACATAATTAGAATTTTTAATCAAACCAAAACCGCTGTTCTTAAATTCAATTGCAAAACCATCTAAAGCGAGTTTTGAAAAAGAAATTAAATTCTGAGAAACTGTGGGAACATAAAAAGTTTCTTGCAAATCTAAAATAAATCCAGCGCTTAAAATCAGGCGAAAGACTCCAACAGCTTCCATTTTAGCCTTTGCCTTATTGCTTATGTAGAGAAAATGCTCATTTGGATTTGTTTTGCGGATCGAAATGAAGCCCTGCATCGAATTAGAAATATGACACATAGAACCAGAATCAATCCACCAAGTGTTAGAAGGAGTGTTAATAAAGTTTGATTCGAAACAAACATAAATAAAGGGCTTACCCTTTTTCTCGAACCAGGCCTTTCATTTATGACAATCCCTCTGGAAATGGCCCTTGTTTTTACAGAAGTGACACTTGTCATTCTTTTCCTTCTTCACAGTAGCAGTTGATGGTTCAGCTTGATGAGACGACCCAGGACCTTTCTTAATGCCCTTGTCGAACTTCTTCTTAAAACCAGCTCCTTTGACTGTAAGGTTTGCCACCTGTCCCTTAGTCACATGGCCATTCTGTTGCTTGAGCGTTCCTTCGTCATGTACTAACATGCTTTGCAAATCATTTACATTCCACTTGTCTTTTATACTGTTGTAATTGATTTGGAAAGGCCCATACTCAGGAGGTAGGGAGTTTAGGATGAATTTGACGAGAAAAGACTCATCCACTGTTATGCCCAAAAGTCTAAGTCTAGCAGCCCGATTGGTCATTTCTATAACGTGCTCATTCATGGTTCGAGTACCATCAAACCTTATAGTGGTTAGGTTAACCATCAGTTTCCCAGCAGGGGATTTATCAGCAGTGTGAAAGCGCTCCTTAATGTTGTTCAAATACTCTTTCGCTTTCGTAGTTTCAGGTAGGGAGGTCTTCATGTTAGCAACAACACACATTCGCATAAATATTAGGGCCAACCTATTGGATCGAGACCATGCTTCATGGATAGCAATTTCATCCTCGCTACTGGTATCAGTAATAGCAGCGGGTTCATCACACATAATTGTCATGTCTAGGTTAAGAACCCCTAGGCTGAACTCAAGTTGCTCATTCCATTAAGAAAAATTAGTTCCATCAAATTTGGAACAGGACTGAGCTTGCAAATACAGGTTAAGGGGAACTGCAATTAATAACAATGTTTACAAATTAAATTTTCAAACACAACAAAAATTGCAAGGGTCGAATATTGAATTGTTGACTAAAGATTTTGCCATATTTCATTTACAATCTGAATATCACGGAATCTGTGTTAATCATCACAAAATGTTCAGATTTGTCAATACATATTACCCTATAATTCATTTATCATGGTCCCAAAATTTTGGCATCTGTGTTTGTTGCCTAAATATTTAATACCATGATTAATGGACTTAATGTCAACTATTCTGTTTTTACAAAAAACTAGTTCTAATGTTATTCAATTCAGATATTAGCATGTGTTGCGCTTCAATCCAATTTTATAACTGACATTAGAATATGTCTTTAATGAATGTAAGTATATTATTCGTACTTGCAGTCTCAACCTGTGTTTGGCCTTTGACTTAACTCAAATGAATAATTGTTTACATATCTCAACTTAAATATAGTTAATCATGCCTTAATATTAACTATAATACATAATCTATCAATAATTATAAAGATACCAATAGTAGCTTAAATGCCTCAAAAACATAATTGCACAGGTATAGTAAAAATACAAAATACACGAATTTTGCCAAAAATGACAAAAATGAGTTTTTACCATAGAATCGAAGTAAAACATGTCAGAAAACCAAAACTTTTTGCAAAACGTTAACATCAATTTGTTGCAAAGATTTATAAGCCCCGAGATTATTTCCTAAAATGACAAAAACGGGGTTTTGAGGACCTTAATGACGTCAAAACGGAAAATTAAGATGGTGCCCATTGTTTACAATGGTTTTTTTTTATTTCGATGTTTTCAGTCGACCATCTGAGTCTCCAAAAATTCCAATAAAGTTTTGACCCTTCATTCTCACCAGTGAGTATTGGCGACAGAATAAAAACGTCACAGAAAATCTCAGACACACTTTAAGAGCCGATTTAATGACATAAATAAGACGTCGCAGAAGGTTCCAGACACAAAAGCAATTTCGCTCTTAATACCACAACACAAATTAAAATTACCATATGTAGGATTATCGTATTACTTAAAAATTTCTAGATTTCCAGAAAAACAAAATTTTCAGATTTCCAGAAAAACAAAATTTCCAGATTTTCAATTTTTTTTTTCCAGATTTCTAAATTTAACAAAAAATTCAGATTTCCAGATTTACCAAAATTCCAGATTTCTAGATTTTTAATAGTAAATCAGAATGTTATAAAGGAGTTTTTATTAACAGAAAACATGAGATTATAAACCGCAAGCTCTGAAACCACATGTTAACTAATACTGTTTTGTTCATCATAAATTCGAATATGAATCATAAGGTTGTATCATGAATAAAATAATTTTGACATGAATCCAGGATGTTTATCTTCATGTAATCACATAACCGAAATTCCGTATAACTATGATTTAAAAACTGACCTTTGTCCATCGTTGTTGAAAGGATTAAAATGACTTGAATGCTCCTTTCTTGAATAGCCCGTAATATAAGAAAAATGAATTTCGGATTTTCTCTACCTCCTTAGAACCATGTGTATTGAGATGACTCTAGATGGTGTAGAGGTCTCTATTTAAAACTCCTTTTTCAATGTGTAAACTTACATTTCACCCCCCCTCCCCCAGTATGGATGCTCTAAGATAATAACTATTTAACACTTTTTATGTCTTTTTACACACTTTTTATGCCTTTTTACACACTTTTTAAATAGTAAATAATAATTGTGCACTTAAATTTATAAAATTTATATATAAAAAATAAAATTTTATATTTTTATTAAATAAAACTTATTTTATATATAAAAAAACTATTTATTAAACATAAAATTTCATATATTTTTTAATTAAAAAGTGTTTATAAAACGTAAAATTTATTTTCTTAAGAAATTCTTTACTTAAAAAAGTGTTTTTTTTACAAAATTTATTTTAAGTTAAAAAATGTTTTTTTTTACTATTTTAGAAACAATCTTTTTACTATTTAAATAATGGTCCGCGCCAGCGGTATGTATAGGCGGACCGACCACCTTTACATACCGCTGATACGGACCAATATATTGGAAAAAATGGTTCGCATTAGCGGTTTGTATAGGTGGTCGAACCGACTATACATACTGTTGTCGAGGATCATATTTTTTTAAAATAACAAAAAGTCTATTTTTAAAATTGCACAAAAAAAATTAACGAAAAATAAATTTTGTAAACAAGAAAAAATACTTTTTTAAGTAAACATTTTCTTAAGAAAAACAAATTTTACGTTTTATAAACAATTTTTTAATAAATAAAAAAATCGATAAATTTTTTTTGTTTTATAAACAATTTTTGTTTTTTTATGAAAAATATTTTTTTCATTGAAAATATTTTTGTTTTTTGTTTTTTATCAAATGTATTTGTTTTAGTTGGAGGTGGAAAAAGTAGACACTTAGATTTTATAAACCTAAGGGAACAATTGTCATTTACTATCCAAAGGGTGTGAAGAAAGACATTGATGTGGGAATAGCTATTCCCTACATAAATATTTATAATATATAATGGATTATAGTAATGCATTTGTGTAATATACACTTATTAAATTTATATATAGCTTAACTGATAAGATATAGAGTTAGTGTTAAAAAAATATGTAGATGGGCTCAGTCAAACAAAGAATTATATGGACTAAAAATAGAAAGCTCTCATATCCAATCTTTATTATTCAGCACCAGAAGAAATGGATTAACCTACAATCAGTAGAAGTGAAATATATAGGATTAGTGCAAAAAGAATAATGTTTAGTGGTAGTGGATCACAATTAAATACATTTTGTCACATTTTCTTTTACTAGTTAGTGCGCATCTAGATCATATAAAAAATATTAAGTTATGTTGAAAGCATATCGATACGCTCTCGTGGTCAAAGATATGTTCCAAATAATCAACTTAACAAGAAGTACCAACAATTCAATGATTAAGTTATACAATCGTAGGTATGGGATGCAATACTCTATGACATTATTTATTCCTGGGAAATATAATCCAAGTGGTGTTCTATTTATAAGAACTTATAATTAAAATGTATGATATATTTAATTTGGGTAGATAGAATAAAAAGGAATAAATATATCTATGTTATATCTCTTATATAATAATATTAGAGATTTTAATAACAATTAACTCACATAATCTATTTACTCTCCCCCTCTCCTACTATTCATCTTAGTGAGGTATTTGTACAAAGGTTTAAACAACAACAACAAGAGAGAGAGAGAGAGAGCACATTGAGAGACCCAATTTAGATAATGAATTTTTTTTTTGCTCGTCCTCTCTCATATAAACAAAGCAAGCACCGTTTTAACCAACTCAAATGTCTTTTTGTCAATTCTCTCTCATATAAACAAAGCAAGCACCATTTAAACTTGCATTCACTCAATATACCTATTGTCTATATTTTTCATTGTTGCTCATCCTTAAATTATCAAAATATCGAATGTGTTTATTATTGACTTCTATTGGCGGCCTTACTTGCATGAGATTTCAGGCAAGTGTAATTTCTTTTAAAATTCTCATTATATTATATTTGATTTGGCCTCAACCTATCATTATATTTTTTATTATTTAATAATGTTTTTTTATTTACATTTTTTTAAACAAATAAAAAAATCACATAGGTTTTACTTGAGTTACAATATTTTTTTACCCCCCCCCCCCCCAAAAAAAAAAAAAAAACGAATGGCTCTTGACTTTTTACTAAAATTTAGCTTTTAATGCTTCACTCAATACATTAAAGGTGCTCAAAATATCAAAATATCAAAATAGCTTTTAATGGCTCTTGACTTTTTCTATTTTCTACCATTGTTGCACATCCTTAAAATATCAAAATATTAAAGGTGTTTGTTGTTGAAGTCCATTGTTTGCTTTACTTGCATGAGATTTCATGTAAGTATAATTTCTTTTAAATTTTCATTATGTAATATTTGATTTGACCTCAACCTGTCATTATATTTTTCATTATTTAATAGTGTTTTTTTTATTTACATTCTCTAAACAAAAAAAATAATTTCTTTTTTTAATAAATACTTTATTAGGATATAGATGAAGAAACTCCCTCCATCGGTGGCTTACATAGACGAAAGTGAAAACTTGAATAACAAAAAGCATGATAGCGTGCATAAAAGTAAATGAAACCTTGAAAATAAATTTAGGACCTACGATATCTTGAACGCATTTTCATGCACACGACGTGTCATTTGTCATGATTCGAAATAGAGTTTAGAACGTTCGAGACAATATTTAGGATTTCCACGTATAAATAAATACTACGATCGTCGTGAGATCGAAAACTACTCTGATTAAGATAGGTTTTCTCTGCACTTATGAGGAGGCCTATCATCTTCACTTTTAATGTCTTCATCAGAATTTAAAGTCTCAATAAGATCATTGTGCAAAACTAATTTCTCTCCTATTAACTCCATGGAGTCATTTTGGATTAACTATTGGATATTTTTTTATTTTTGTCTATTTGAGTTGCCAACATTCTCTAGAGGAGGGTTGATAGTTGGAATTGCATGAGGACTTTCACTGCATGCGATACCCTCACTAGCAATAGATAAATGAGTAGGACCAAAATCTTTAGTAGCATCCCCTTGCTGCACAGAGGAACACATAAGAGCAAGGAGCACATGGCTCCATGAATGGCTAATCCACCTGATTAGAAAATGGCTGCTGAATAGATATTAGAACATTGAGAGTGCTTTTATCACATGGAATAAAATTAGGCGACCTAATACAAGTGGGGGTATCAGAATTATGTAAAGAAAAGGTTGTCTCCATAATTTTAGTGGGGCCCATATCCTTATAACAACGAGTTTGTTTTTGGCTTGGGCAAACCTCCTTATTATTAGGTACAACTTTTGAAGACCAGGTAACCAATTTGTTCAAACCACTTTTTTCCACATTCCCTGACCCTTCCTGATTTTTTGGGATTTTATTTTCCTTTTTAACACCATGTTATTTCTTTGGATCATCATCCGCCTGATCTAATATTCTGGCACCTGATTTAATACCATTCTTTTCCAGAAAGCGCACACGATTTGAAGGCAAAAATTACTTAGACAAGACAGTTGACAATGCCCTCGTACATGAATCGAAAGCTCCATAGAAGTCCTCTCTTTCCACCCTATTAACAGCTGTAATAGAGTCATTTTCTACTGTAAGACCATTTTCTACAGAAACGTGATTAGCAACAATGGATCGGCTAAACATAGCTAACGAGGCTTTTTTAGTCCCATTTTTAGTAGAGAAATGCGAAACGACATTGGGAGCTTTGGCCATCATGATATGAAGATTCTTAAACTCATGTACAGAATGTCCAATATATTTACAAAATTCGCAGAAACTTGGGATTGACTCATATACCAGAGAGACAAAAAAACTCCCCTCTTCTCTTTCAACAAGTAGTTTTTCAAGAGGCTTAATGTGCATGTCAATATCTACTAGAACTCTAGAAAAATTCCCATATGATCGATCCATAGTGGCCTTATTAATTCTCAAAGGGATGCTATCACCACGAGCAATCTGCAAAAGTAAGCATGGGTCCAAATATTCTTGGCACAACCCCATGAACCTGATCCAAACAGAAGCAGTGGAAGGAAGATGTGTAGCCGGATAGACGTCTGGGGTCCATTATTAAACCTTAAAATAGCCTGCAGATAACTTATAATTACGTTGGGACCAAACCTTATTCGTATCAAAAGAGCCTGAGAGGCATAATTTGTAATATCCTTTGCCAATATGAGTAAGAGTCGAACTCTTTTGTATCTGCCAAATATAGGTGAGAAGAAGCCTAAGATCCTCCAACTTCCATGGCTTCTTACCTTTTGCAATAACGAGTCTACTAATTAAACAATACATTCTGCACTCTTTGATCACATCCTGATAACTGTCATCCAAGAGTCTAACATCCACTGGGTCTCCACAAATATATGGAGCAGATAGGGGGTAGGGTTAAGCGAGAGTTGAGATTTTGTTGATAAGGAGATTTCTTGACACCAAGAAAAAAAATTTACTTGAGTTACGAGAAATTTTTATATAAAAAAAGAATGGGTCCCTAACTTTTTATTAGAATTAAACTTTTAATGCTTAGCTCAATACATTTTCTTTTTAAGATTTTTATTTACTATTTTAGCTTTTTCTAATTGGGTGAAAAGCTTACTTATTTTTTACTTGACTTACTAGATTTTTTTATTTATTTAAAAAAGTTGCCCCTAAATTTTTACTAAAATTCAACATTAAATGCTTAGCTTAATACACTTTCTTTTTACATTTTTTTAATAATCATTTTATTATAGTATTTATCTAATATAGTTATGATTTGTTTTATTTTAATTTAATGGAATGGATAGAGAAGTTACTCAACATGCTCTTGGTATTGACTTCATAAGTACCTTGGAAAAGTATAAGGTGTTGAGGAAAATTGGAGCAAGGATATTCGAAAAATAAATGTACCCAAACTCGTAGTAAAAGGCAACAATGAATGACAGATATATTTCTTCAGAAGAGGAAGAAAAAAATTACAAAGGTGAGTCAAATATTGAAGTTCAATTATTTTTTCATTCGCAATTTATTTTTCAAAGTGTTCAATTATTTTTTCATGTGCTATGTATTTTTTTACTAATGTTATTTAATGTTTCTTGCATGATAAAGAAAGTCCTTCTCACATTCCACAAGATTCCCATGTGCCATAATTTTTAAATAATAATTTGGATGTACTTATGAAGGTTGTATTATATTATTTATGTACAAATTCATTAATTATTTTTGTATTTGATAAAACTCTAATTTTGGATAATAAATTATTTCAGGAATATTATCATCCACTTCACAATGGCGCTAATGATATGAACAATGAGCTTCAAAGCTATCGACTTCTATTTTTTGTAAATGGCGCTAATGAGATGAACAATGAGCTTCAAAACTATCCACTTCAATTGTTCAATGAGTTTACAAATGGAAGCGACCCACTTCGATTATTCAAGGAGTTTACAAATGGAAGACCTTAACAAAATATGTTCTTGGTTAATGAAATATTTTGATGTGTTTGTATTCTTATTTTTTGGGGTTTAAAAACTCAGTTAATATGAAGATATATTTCTGCATTTATTGGTATTTTTGGGTTTAAAAATGGTACTGAGATCATGGAAACCTTTTGAGTTCATTGATATTTTGTGTTTGAAAAGTGCATTAAGATATTGCAATTTTTTAGTTTTTTTTTTAATTTTTTGATTGAATTATTGTTGGTATTATGAACACTGTCTTCAGTTGTGGAAAAAAAAATTGATTTTAGCTTCAGTTATTGAATACAAAATGTAAATTTCATTAAAAAGATAGAAGACTTACAAAGTATGAATGGAAAGCTACCTAAGAAGTTATTATCCTACACGTCACTATGTAAACAACAATGTATAAAAAGCCTCTGTACATATAGAATTTCCCTTCATCTCAAACCCTTTTAAATTCCTTAATCGCCTAATGCCTTTTCGTTTCCTAATTATGAAGGTACACAAATAATTAAATCTAATGAAATTCTAAAACTCTTAAACTTCTAATAGCCAATATAAATTTTGAGTTTTGCAGTTTATTAATGTGTATTTGAAGTAAATGTCCTTTTTTTATTTATCATTCATCTTAAACATCGTTAAAGAAGAATCTCAAAATTACAAAGGTCAGTCAAATATTGATGTTCAATTATTTTTTCATGTGCAATTTATTTTTCAAAATCTTCTATTATTTTTTCACATGCTATTTATTTTTTCCTAATGTTATTTTATGTTACTTGCATGAGAAAGAAAGTCCTTACATTCCACAAGATTCCCATGTGCCATATTTTTTAAATAATAATTTAGATGTACTTATGAAGGTTGTATTATATTATTTATGAATAAATTCGTTAATTATTTTTCTATTTTATAAAACTCTAATAGTGGATAATATATTATTTAAGGAATATTATCATCCACTTCGCAATGGCGCTAATGAGATGAATAATGAGCTTCAAATCTATCCGCTTCATTTTTTTTGTAAATAGCGCTAATGAGATGAACAATGAGCTTCAATGCTATCAACTTCAATTGTTCAATGAGTTTACAAATGGAAGTGATCCACATTTATTATTCAAGGAGTTTACAAATGGAAGACCTAAACGAAATATATTCTTGGTTAACGAAATATATTGCTGTGTTTGTATTCATATATTTTTGGGTTCAAAAACTCTTTTAACATGAAGATATATTTTTGCATTTATTGGTATTTTTGGTTTGAAAATGGTACTAGATATTACTTTTTTAGTTTTGTTGTAATTTTTTATTGAATTATTGTTGGGTATTATGGAGAGTAGCTTCAGTTGTTAAAAAACACACTAACTTTAGCTTCAGTTATTGAAAAAAAGGAAACGGAATGTTAATTTCATTAAAAAGGTAAAAGACTTACTAAGTATGAATGGAGAGCTACCTAAGCAGTTATATCATACACGTCATTATGTAAACAACTCTGTGCAAAAGCCTCTGTATAGGTAGAATTTCCCCTTCATCTTAAGCCCTTTTAAGTTTCATAATCGCCTAATGCCTTTTCATTTCCCAATTATGAAGGTACATAAATAATTAAAACTAATGAAAATTTGAAACTCTTAAACTTTTGATAGACAATATAAATTTGGAGTTGTGTAGTTTATTAATGTGTATTTGAAGTAAATGTCCTTTTTTTTTATTATTCATCTTATACATCGTTAAATTAATGTGTTGTGTGTGTATATATTTTTTCTCTGTTACTTTTACTGTTTCGAATTGTATTTTTATTGAAATTACCTTGCTATATTTGTCATTTTGTTATTGACTAAAAATTAAATCGGAATAATGAAACACCCTATATCTTTGACTCACTTGAGTCTGCATTATATAGGAGCTCATCTAGTTTGGAAATAGTGACAAAATTGTATATATCCCTAGATGAACCAAAAATCCTCAGAATTGTCAAAGCTTCATTGATATTACTCTACAAGTTCATGAAGGTATAACACATACACCACACACTAGGACTGCATAAATATAGTGTTTTATTCATGCAATGATCATGTGTGAGTTAAATTCCCTTAAAATGATTTTTTAATAATTTTTGGGACTTACTTAACATTTTCTAAGAATTTTAAATAATTTTTGGAAATTAAAATTGGAACTTAATAAGTTTTAGGGTTGATTTTTAATTATTTTTTATGCCGTAAAACTGTCTTGGGTAGAAACTAAAAGCGACAGAAAATAATGTGGGTGAAACTGGGATTATTTAGAAACTTAAAAACACACGTGTGAGAATTGATCTTAAGCGTACACATGTTGAACAACATCGATTAGATATGTATTTCTTATCACTTACATACCCGTGACTTATTTTTAACCCTTGGATTGATTTAATCTACGGTCTGCATGTGTTTGCAATCAATCCAAGTGAATTGGTTTTTAACCAATCAGAGTTGGCTTTTGCACCGCTTCTTAAGAACCCTTAGATTTGCATCGATTTAACTTCTCTTAATCTCAGCCCTTGATTTCAAGTCATCGTTCCAGAACCTTATTCGTCTTGTATAAATAAATTCCTTGGGTGAGGCAATTAGAGACTTTTGTTAGTTCCTTATGTGAGAGAAAAAAGAAAGAGTAGAGAGAAGAGAGAGAAAGATTAGAGATAAAAATAAATCCTTAATTCAAACTTCGTCAGATCCAAACTAGAAATACTTTTCTGAGAGTTAAACCTTTGAGTGTTTAGTTCGTGTTTTGAGAAGTTATTCTCTATTGTTCTTGATCATCTTTCCAACTTAGTCACGTTGGTAGAGTTTTCAGTTTCTCTACATAGAAACTTGAGATCTCGTCTTTGTGATACAAATCACATAGATAGTTTACTGTTTTGATTTCTTATTTCGAGAAATCTTTCTTGTTAGTTGTTTTAAAATTGATTTTATGTTTTCAAACCCTAAACCAACAATATTCATTCTAATTTCATTTTACTCAAACAATCAGACTTAGATCTAGATTTGAAATCTTGAATGGGGATTGCACTTTTTATCCTTACTATTTTCAAAACAAGAAAGTGTTTGGATCTTGGATATTTCAGAACAAGATTCCCTCTTGATCTGCGTTTTTTTGAAACGTTTAAAGTTTGATTTAGTCTCGACTAAACTAATTTTGGAATATCTTGCATATCTAGTTATTCTGTAATTTGATGAATCATTATTTATGTACTAAGTGTGAGTGTGTTGCATGCATATGTTAGAGAGCACATCACCACTACACTTTCACTCTATTACACTTAAAGTGTTGGTTGGATGATCTTGAACTTGTTTGAGTCGACATATAGCTGGAATCGAGTAATGTTACGAAGCTGAAGAGAACATCAACAACAATAACCTTCAGAGAAGTCAGATCTAATCTAGAGGAGTTGGTAACGATTCTGAACTTAGTTTAGGTATGTTTGTGTGTTTAGTTTAGGTGTGTTTGTGTGTTTGTCCTCTATTGTTTACGTTAAGTGCGATACTAAATCAAAGATGGTATCATCTTCAATGTATAAAGTTGATTTTCGTCTCATTCTAATCTTTTAGTCAGTTTTTCGTTTTCTTTTTTTTTGATCGATTTTTATGTTATCTAATACTGCAAATTTTAAGGTAGTTATCTAAGTTTATCCCAAAATAACAACGTTTTTAAAGTTAACTATTTATTTTTAATTATTTATACATTTTTATAAAATATTATAACACGCCCTCGCTGCACGGGTTATATGCTATTTTTCTTAAGAGAAGAAAATGTTTGAGTTATAGAACATCTTTTTCTTGGTTTAATCATTGCAGAGAGTATACGACCATACATGCGTTTTATTTTGGTACTGTAGAAGCAATTTTTTTTCTTAAAAACCGTACCTCTATCAATTCACATAATATCACCCAATAAGAATTTATTACCCGCATCTTTCATCTCTCAAAATCAATATTATCTATGAGATATTGTCTCTAATAATTTCATAATAATTAATCAAATAGTGAGATAATAAATTTAGTCAGTTAGGATGATCAATGCAATATTTGGTTAAAATATTAATCAATTCACTTGATGATATATATTTGATTAAAAACAATTATTTTTTACATAATCCCTACTAATATTTCGTTATTTGACTTAATGCCACTTTACCAATCTCTTATATATAACTCTCTCTAACACCCCGTAATTCTGAGGACTTAGAATTTCATTATTTTCGGGAGAAATAGAACTTAATTAACTTGGAGAATTCAAATTTATGAATTGGATAATTTATTTAAGTCGTAGGAATTATTTAAATTGGTGAATTGACATTTAATTAATTCGGAGCATCTTTGGATTTTGCATGTGTCGTATTTAAAGGTTTAAATTAGAGAATGTTATAAAGTAATTCAGATGTCAATTCTGAATGTACAGTTGAGTCCGGATAGGTCGAGATAGTCGAAAAAGTGTACCCCAGAATGGTAAATGGGTCACGGGGTCTTTTTATGCATGACCGGGTCACACGGGAGTATTTAGGCTATTTTAATTAGGCCCATAAGAGAAAAAACGGGATTAGAACTTTATAACCTAAAAGTGAGAGTTGGGGGCAGCCAAAACTCATTTTAGAATACCTAAATCTGCAGAGGAGAGAAACTGGATAATTTAAGGAGCTTTTGGAGAGCCAATATGGAGGAAGATTTGGGTGATTGTGTTAAACCTATCGTCTTCATCAAAGGATTCAGACTTTACAAATTTATAAGGCAAGTGATTAAATTTCTTCAATGTAAATTGGTGATATTCAATTCATATCATAGTAGGTGTTATACAATTGATTTTTGGATTGGGTTAATATAAATTGGGTTTTGATTTGGGGAAGTTACGAATCAAGTTTTTGGCACTAGTATGATAAAGGCTTATGAATTCTATGCTGTGAAGAAATTATAAGTTAATTACAGAAATTTATTGATTGCAAGTTGGGGAACATCCTTATGTATTCATATATTTGTTATCAATTGGAGATAGAAATTGGGAATTAAGATATCGAGACTTGTTTTGATTCGAAAGGATTTTCGTGGATAATTCTGAGTAAAAACCTTCACATAAGTTGTTAATGGCGATTCTGTTTGCACTTCCCTCTATAAAATGGAGTTTTCCAACTTTTGTTCTCTAATACGTTTTTTCCAAAACGGCCCCAAAATGCCCCAAAATGGCATTTTAAAAATATGGGGAGATTGAGTAAGTTGAAAGCCTCAGATTAATGATTGTGCAAACTTTATTGAGGATAATTTTGAATAGTTAATTGGGGATATTTTATGATGGACCAAGGGGGTGTCTGGATATTTTAGTTGAGTGACGCCATGATAACTGTTGGTACCTCATTTAACTATCCTGGCCTAGATAAGTAGCCCTATTAAGCCCAATCCAAAATAAGGTAAAGTTCGGCACAAAGTCTAGGGAGTCGTGCATAACTAATTTAGTTATGACCCATTCAACCCCTAAAATCTCTCGAGATATTTTTGGGATTATGGGCTAATGTGGAAGTGCCCAACACTCCCACTCTTCGAAAATTACATGTATATATTGAACCCCTATACCGGGCCAAAAACACACGCAATCGTAAACACTCCCCTGGAGTAAAGAGAAATATAATATGGAGAGCACCATCTTGGACGTAGGCCATTTTTGTCGAACCAAGTATATTTTGTGTCATGTGTGATTGCAGTTATTTTGTGTTCTTTCTTTATTCTGGTGATCGCATTTGCTTATAATTTTGTGTTGAAATTTATTGCCACCATAATTGGCGTCGTATGTGGGAAGCAATTATTCTTTCTTTATGAAAGGTTTCACCAACAAGAACCCAAAATGTCTTGTAACCGTAGTAACGCCACTCAAGAAGGGGATATTAAAGAGCAACCCATTCCTCGAAGGGTTAGATCTGAAGTTCAACGCTCAAACCCAAGGCCTCACCCAGACCGACAGGCCTCAGAAGAAATATAGGAACCATCTAGGTCCACGCAAGTTTCCAGGCCGATTGACGCCTATGAGGCCAGGCTCCAAGATTAAGAGGAAGCTACTCGCAAGCAGGAAGTCGAGAATGCTCGCCTCAAGAGAAGACTAAAAAATATGGAAAAAGAGCTCCATCACAACCCAAGGAAGCATCACTGTCGCACTCCTAGCCCTCAGGCGAGCAAATATCGCAGCCGAGGAAGGAGTCCAAGACGTGGACTTCAAAAAATTGAGAGACACAGGTCAGATGACGACTTATTCGAGCAACAAAAATCAACTCACCGTTATAAGAGCCCAGGCCAAGGAGACGAAGACATACAAAATTTGGTCCGAAGAGAAATGGAACAACATCTAGCACATCGGGGTGCCAGGTAGATCAGAGAGCTAGCCAAGCGATCTCTCAGGACACAGATGAAATCCCCTTTATCAAATGATATAGAGGAAGAAGAATCCCCCAAGGAGTTCATCGTGGCTAGATTCAAGATCTATTATGGAAAGATTGATCCTATCAATCATGTCAGGCAGTATAGGTAGGCCATTAGCCTTTGGAATCAGAGGGATGTGTTGATGTGCAGGATCTTTCTGTTGATCTTATACGATGTGGCCCAAAAGTGGTTTGAGAGACTACCTCACAGGTCCATCAGGAGCTTTAGGTCCCTGGCAGATCTATTCACAGCTCGCTTTATTACCAACAACTCCCACCCGAAGAGGATGGACTCTTTGTTGACTATGAAGAAAAATCCTGAGGAAAGCCTCACAGACTACGCGAAGAGGTATTGTGAACTTTTAACGAGGTCGAGGACTTCTCGAAGAAGCTCGTCGTCACGTCCTTTAAGATTTGCTTGCCCAGTTCTTACCTCTTACACCAGTCTTTCACTAAGAAGTAGGCCACGACCATTGACGACTTAATGGCACGTATTGAAAAATATACCCAAGTCGAGGATGTTACTCATCTCAGTGCAAGGGAAAATGCTCACGCCATGTTCGCCCGCAAGGGCAACGATAAAACTAAGAATCAAAATAAAGGAAGTAATATGGGGGCAAGAGAGGCCCTGAGAATGGAAACAAGAATGATGCCTCGAAGGCATTTCAAGCAGTGAATTTTTTTTTTAAAGAACCAATCTACAAGATTCTGGCAAAGATCAAGGATGAACGATTCGTTAAGTGGCCCAAGAAAATGGGTGGAGACCCTTCAAAGAGAAAAATGCACTGAGATATGCTTTCCATAAAGAGGGAGGACACAAAATCGAGCACCACAAAGCCCTCAAGTCTCACCTTGAAGAGTTAGATCAAACTGGACACTTGAGCGAATTTATAAAAAAGAAGGCAGAAAAAGTAGCTATAAATGGAGATCAAAGGCCCGACAATGTGCTCAAGGAAGACATAAGCCATGAGTTCATAGTAATTCATGTGGAATCCTATCTCAAATAGATTCAAGGAAATATAGCTCGAATGGAAGTCAAGAAGCTTATAGTCATGATGCAGCTTTTCAAATTGATCTAGCCAAAACGTAAGCAGGAAAGCGTCGACGAGCAGAGGACGTCGACTACAGCAAGCACATTGTGTTTATAGACGAGGACTTGGTGGGAGTGAGAACCCCACATCATGATGCATTGATCATTACACTCAAGATAACTAACTATGACGTCGAAAGGTTGCCTCATTGACCAAGGTAGCTCATCCAAACTAATGTACCTCCAACTGTTCAGGAAGTTGAAGTCAAGTGTTGCCGACCTAGAGGAAGCCACCGTTCTTCTAGTTGGCTTCAATGGAAAATAACCACCCATTTAGGGAAGATTATCTTACCTGTCAGAGCAGGAAACATATAAAAAATGATCGAGATTATTGTGGTCGATATCGACTCGCCCTACCAGGCAATCCTTGACAGAGGATGGCTGCACACGATGAAGGCCATCCTCTCTACCTACCATCAGAAACTCAAATGCGTAACTAAACGAGGAGTGGTGGAGATACATAAATATCTGACGATGGCGAGAAAGGGCTTCATAGCAGCCATCCGCCCCAAGCTAGAGAAGAAGGTTGAGAAATTTATGATCAAGGACGAGGAGCAACAAAGGCTAATGCCCTCCAAATAGAAACTAAGGTATGGAAGACCAGGAGTGGAGGAGACCATGATACTCCCATTTGAAAGAGTCATTGAGGACCTTTAGGAAGTCACAGCTAGTAGCATCTCAAGTGAAAGGAAGTTCTTAATAGGAACCTCACTCACCTATCGCGAAAAGAGGGAATTGGTCACCCTACTCCGAAGTAACATAGATGTCTTTGCATGGGAGCCTTACGAGTTGCCCGGGATTGATCTGAGCATCACTTGTCATTGACTGCACGTCGATTCATCATTCAATTCAATTTCACAGAAAGCTCACCGTACTGCTCCGAAAAAACCCAAAGTAGTGGAGAAGGAAGTTACAAAAATGTTGGATGCGGGATTCATACGGGAAGTCCAGTTCCCCAAATGGCTATCCAACCCAGTGGTTGTTCCTAAGAGCAACGAAAAGTAGAGAGTCTGCATCGATTTCACTGACCTCAATAAGGCCTGCCCTAAAGATAGCTTCCCCCTCAAAATGATTGATTAACTCATGGATGCCACTACGGCACACGAAAGGATGAGTTTCTTAGATGCATACTCCGGATATCACCAATCCCCCAGTATGAGCCGGATCAGGACAAAAAAACATTTATAACCACAGTTGGGTTATATTGCTATAAGGTTATGCCTTTTGGGCTTAAAAATGCTAGAGCAACTTACTAGCGATTGGTCACCATGATGTGCAGAGACCAAATGGGGAGAACTATGGAAGTCTACATCGATGATATTCTCGTCAAGAGAATGTTCAAGGAAGACCACCTTTATGACCTATCAATAACCTTCAAAATCCTCAGGAAGTACCAAATGAAACTCAACGCGAGAAAGTGGTCTTTCAGTGTCCAGTAAGGAAAATTCCTTGGGTACATGGTCAGCAAGAGAGGTATCGAAGGTAACTCGAAATAGATCGATGCCATAAATAGGGTGCAGCCCCGTTGTACGATAAGAGACGTACAAAAGCTCACAGGGATGCTCGCCGCTCTAAACCGATTCATCTCAAAATCATCCGAAAGGTGCCGACCGTTCTTTCAATTATTGAAGAAAATAAAAGATGTGGAGTGAAATGAGGATTGATTGAAGGCTCTAGAGGGACACGAATCTTACCTCACCACACCACCCTTACTCATAATCCCTCAAGAAAATGACTCTTTATACCCATACCTCATAGTTTCCATTCATTCTGTGAGTTCTGCACTGGTATGCCAAAGAACGGGGATCCAACACCCAGTCTTTTACGCGAGCAAGACTCTCTTGGACGCCGAACAATGATACCTACCACTAGAAAAGCTAGCCTTTGCGCTAGTGGTAGCTTCAAGTAAATTGAAACATTACTTTGGAGCCCACTCCATCATCGTACTTACATCCCACCCTCTTAAAGCAGTATTGAGAAAAGCAGATCTGTCAGGTAGACTGTTAAAATGGTCATTTGAGCTTAAGCGATTCGACATTCAGTAACACCCAATGAATTCCATCAAAGGGAAGGTCCTCGCTAACTTAATTGCAGAGTTTATAGGAGACCCTCTTCGCGACCAATACCACACTAATCATCAACATGAAGTTATCCCAGCGTTAGGCATCTAGAGACTCTTCGTTGATGGTGCCTCTAATTCCGAAAGGGAAAGAGTAGGCATCGTGCTAATTACCCCTAAAGGTGCAATCCTCGAGAAAGGGATCCGACTTGGATTTGAAAAGTCCAACAACGAAGTAGAATATGAAGCACTAATAGCAGGCCTTCAGAAATCACGAGCGCTTGGCGCTCAATAACTTCAAGTGTTCGGCGACCCACAGTTTATCTCCAACCGAATAAGTTGCGATTTCCATGCTAGAGATGAGAGGATGGCAGCCTACCTCTCCACGATAAAATAATTGATGTCCAACTTTGAACAAGTCAGAGTCCAATAATTTCCCAGAGGACAGAACAACCATGCTAACGGCCTAGCAGCCCTAAGCTCAGCGGTCGAGTCTGACTTGAAGAGAACAATTCTGATTGATTTCCTCGCCCAACCAAGTATCAACCAGATCGATAAAGTTCCAAGCATAGATCATGTTCTTCAGGTTGAAACAACCCCTAGTTTGATGGACCCCTTAAGGGATTACTTGAAAGATGGTGAACTACCAATGGATAAGAAGACGTCTTATCAGATAAAAGTTGATTGCTTTCACTTATCTCCTGAGGTCAAGCTATACAAGAGATCTTTCACCGGACCTTACCTCCAGTGTGTTCATCCACAGTATGTCGAGCAAGTTCTGCATGAACTCCACGAGGGAATCTGTGGGAGTCACATTGGGGGTAGGTCGCTAGCTTTTCGAGCAATAAAAGAAGGTTACTGGTGGTCGTACATGCAAAAATGTGCTAGATTATATGCTCGCAAATGAAAAAAATGCTAACTTTATGCTGCTATGCTTCACCAGCCTGCTAGCGACCTAAAGTTACTTACCATCCCATGACCTTTTGCCCAATAGGGAATGGACATCGTAGGCCCTCTTCCTACCACAATCGGTAATCGCATGTATTTTTTGGTCACAACATACTACTTCACCAATTGGATAGAGTCAGAGCCGCTGGCAAACATTAGAGACACGTACATGATAAGATTCATATGGAGGAACATTGTCAGTCATTTTGGGATCCCCAATACTATCATCACTGATAACGGAACCTAATTTGAAAGAAGCCTCTTCCAGGGTTTCTGCAGAGACCGCAGGATCAGACATCACTTTATTTCTGTGGCATCTCCTCAAAGCAACGGACAAACTGAAGCTTCCAACAAAACAGTGATCGATGGGTTGAAGAAGCGCTTGGAGCGAGTCAAAGGGGCATATATAACCGAACTACCCCACATCCTATGGGCTTACCGCACTACCCCACGACGAGTAACTAAAGAAACATCATTCGCACCAATATATGGAATGGATGCAGTTATCCCATTAGAAGAAGGCCTTCCTACTATGAGGACCACCCTGGTCGACCAAGGCTAGAACGATGCAGCTTTGCTCATTGAACTTGACCTAGCTGAAGAATGAAGAGAAATGGCTCTAGTGAAACTAACAGCTTATCACCAACAGCTAGCAAGGAACTACAACAAGAAGGTCAATCCAAGAACATTCCAGGTTGGGGACTATGTCCTTAGGAAAGTTCTTAGCAGTGCTGTAAAACCATCTAATGGCAAGCTAGGGCCAAAGTGGGTGGGGCCATTCAAGGTGATAAGAGATAACCTACAAGGAGCCTATCACTTAGAAACGGTGGAAGGCAGGGAGATATCTTGAGCTTGGAATGCAGCCAATTTGAAGAAATTCTACTTCTAGTTTTTTTTTTTAACTCAATATTGAAATTCTCAATTCATTTATTATTAATAAAAAAGTGTTTGGCAGTGGCATTCTATGAAATATTGAAATACATTATGATTCATGCACGTTTCTAAGTTACAGGCTCCCCCCTTAAGGCACAAAACTAAGATCATGAGATACATATTAAAGCAGGGTCAGTATGAAAATGACCTTCCTTAGGCCTTCGTCATAAAAAATGAATGACCTCTTAGCATTTCCCGTGGAAATATATGAATACCTACAGGGGACCCTTAGGCAACATGACCAACCCGGGTTAGTCGCCAACATTATTTGGCTTAAAAATCTTGCTCGGATAGAACATCCAACACTAGGTGTATCCTCTCCATTGTCACACTTAGGCCGAAGGAAGTGTGACGACATAACCTAAAAGGTAAAGTAAGGCAGAATGGTATATTAAAAGAATACTCGACTGGGGGGATATTCACTCAATAAACCAACTCTGCCTATATCAAGTCTAGTCGACTAAAGAAGCCCAATCTAGTTTAACTAGAAATTAATGAAGTAAAAAATACACAACACATGCTTAGTCGGACAATTGCCTAAAACATAACTATTTTATTACATCATTACATATACAAGGATTTACATATGCAGAGTAAATTAAAGGTTGTTGAGCAAGATAATCAGCCACTCGCGCCCTTGGGCCATCATCTGGGTGAGGAGCTAATTCCCCTTCGAATTTGTTTAGGGTTGGCTCCACGAGCTTCCTTGGGATTACATCTATGGGAACCCATAGATCGTCCCTTCTGAATGGATTCTACATCAAAGTGGAAGGAGAGATCTCATGCCGGTACTAGAGGACATCATTCGTAGGGACTTGCAACTCCCTAAGAGCACTCAGCCACCCTCTTATGAAAGATAACTCTTGAACCTTCTTCAACTTCATCGGAGAATCGATCCAAACCTTGTCATAACCATCTTCCCACACCTGCCGAGGACCTTTATTGAACATGTGCCTCAGCAGGTTAATATATCTTTAGAGACCGACACTATCACAAAGGCCATGCGAGCATCACCTTGAAGCTCGACAATCTCCCTAGCTAGGCCACTATCATCAGTACCAACTCGCGGACCGGCCGATGAAGAGGAACCACACGTAGCTCGAGGGGTACCCTTCTCAGTGCATTCTCCCTAAGTCGCGAGACTTCTCTCCTTAAAGCATCATTCTCTTATTGAAGTACCTCTCCAACTTGATTAACCTCGGAGGCATCCAGAAGCACGACCTTCAGAGCATCCTCTTCTTCTTAAAAAGAAGTGCCAACTCCTCTATATCCTAGAGCCTATCTTTTAGCTTCATAATGAGATCTGATTAATCCTTATACCCTTGGTTCCTCGACCTAAGAGACGTACAAATTCTTATGAAGGCACGACGAACTCGGGTGCTCGCATCGGGACCAAGGATTTTTCCTAGTTAAGAGGTAGCAGGAATATATTCCTCAACATCGATGAGAAACAAACAATATAAGTGTTGGAGAACAAATAAATCAGTACACATAAGGGGACAAAGTTTCATTTCATTAAAAGAAGGTTTAAAGAACATCGGCAAAAAGAAGAACAACAGAAATACAAAAATATAAAAAGTTTCCTAAAGAAGACTAGCTGGTAACCTCAGTCTGCTCTAAGGAAGCTGGTTACATCCCCTTAACTACCGCAGTCCCACGTATGCCTCCCTCAGATGGAGCAGTCACTATCCCCTGATCAAGGGGAGAATCAGCAGACGTGGTCAGGACAGATAGAGTACCTTCATTGGAAGCAGGAAGAGGCACCTCATCCACAACAGGCTTTGGACCAGGGTCGTGCTCATCAAAGAGGGAGGCATCAATATCCACCTTGGCAATGAGTAAGGACTTATCCCAACCCTTCTTAAAGTTGACATGGCTAATATAGCCAATCTGGCCCTCAGCATCGTCATACGCTACAACCCATCCTGTGTTGTACGAGCTCTCCTTAAGGGTGCCATCTTCAGATTCCACATTCTTCACATTCCTACCAAGCACCGTGTTCTTCTCAACCACCACAAGTTTGCTCGTGCAGACTAACTCATAAAATTGCCTCATCTCCTCAAGCTCCTTGGACGTCGCCTCTTTCGTCTTGATAGCTTTAGCCAAGGCAAGGTCAAAAGTCTTTTGAGCAGCAATGGCAGCCTTCAAACTCGCCTCCAGCTCAACATTATTCCTCACCCGTTCATTATGACTGTGATACAGGATGATAAATTCAGATACAAACTGCAGAGAGAAAAGGAACATTAGCAAAAGAGACATTAAAAGAAGAACTGTGAAAATAAAGAAGTAAAGATAAACTTACCAAGGCTAGACCCTGACTTTCCTTCATGGCTAACTAGTCGGTCCCCATCGACTCTGGGGATTAGCTGGTAAGACTGCTCTCTTGAGCACCACTAGAGCCAACTGAGGGTAAAGGGCAACAGAAGCCCCATCAGCCAGGGCAAAAATGGGCACCAAAGACTGCCATATCTTGGTCCTCACTTCTTCTTTCCTTCTCTCTTTATCTCTTTCCTTATTCTTCCTCTCTTATTCTTTCTTCCTCTCTCTCTGTATATCTTTTATCAATGCCTCCTCTTTCTTCTTTCTCTCTTTCTCGTGAGCAACAGTCTGGGAGCCAATGGCGATATCCCCACTCACAAACTTCTTCTTCTTCAACCTGCGAGCAAGAAACACATTATCTTCATCATCATCCTGGATCAGATTTTTCCTAGGAGGAGCCATAGTCTCCTTACTGGAACTGTCCAAATCCTCTGAACCCGTAGGACCCTCCTCCAAATTGGAAGATTCTTCACCACTTGATCTCTCCTCACTATAATCACCTTTAACTCCACCCCTATTAGCTCCCTCTCACTCTCTTCACTAGAACTTCTTTCCTCCTCGTATAATTGGATTGGGTCAGTAGCAACCTCTTCTGTGATATCCAACTTTGTACTCTAAAAGGAATGCGTCTAATCGCAGATGCTCATCTTCATCCAAGTATTCTCTGATCTTCCAAGACTTGACCAGCTTAGCAGCTCGAATCTTGTGAATAGCAGGTTCTGAGTTCTTTATATTCGCTGAAAGAGGAAAATATAAGAAAGGTGGTATAATAATAAAAAATAATGAGCAGAACAAAATCTATGCCTACCTATATATTCCCCCCCCATAAAAGGGAATCATATGTCCCCTATACCTTTCCCCTTAAGTTTAGGGAGGGAACTTCCAATTCCTGGCAATAAAACCCTCTTGCCAATAGTTCTTGTGGGAATCAGGTAGGTTAATTACCAATACTCTATCTGGACTCGTAGCTTTCAGATAAAAGAGACAAGAGATTATTTGATAAAATGAATAGCAATAACAAATTTCAGCAAGACCTATATTGGTGCCATAGAGCTGATTGATTCGATGTGCACAATTGATAATCTTCCAAACATTTGGAGAGCAATGTGCATGAACTATATAAAAATAGCTGAAGAAATGCAAAAATAAGCGATTTGGGGGGAAAATTTAGACCCCTAGGATAACAGAAGAACATGAATCCAGTGCCCGTCCTCAATATCTCTAACATTAAGACGAACAGGGGAAAATTCAATATCCAGCTAATTTACAATATTGTAAAACTTCATAAACTCAGCTATCGACGTATTACCTATTTCTACCATGAGACAAGAGATACCCTAGTAGCGATAATGAAGAAATTCCAACAGAGAAATTAAGGAGAAGGAGTTTGAAGAACTTACGAAGTAAGAATTAGCTTGAGACGATACAAAGCCACAAGAAAAGGAGATGGGAAGATAAGGAAGAAGATCGAACATGAAAGACGAGACCTGGAAGTGAGAAAGCACAGTAAGAAGTTGGAGAAATCTTGAGAATGCGAAGAAGTTTGAAGCGACGTCAGAAAATGGCTTCTCCAAACTAGTTTAGACCCTCTCAATCATGACGCACAGAGAACGAAGCAAATTTTCCGCCTGAATCTACTAAAGAAAGACGATTCGATCACCAAAGTGCTACTCAATTCATAAAAATTCCATTAAGGTTGTTATTTAAAATTATAGGACCCAAATTGTGACCCAAAAATTTGAGGGCCAATTGTGGGTACCTCGTTTAACTATCCTGGCCCAAATAAGTATCCCGATTAATCATAATCCAAGACAAGGGAAAGTCCGGCCCAAAGTATAGGGACTCATGCATAACTAATTCAGTTATGACCCATTCAACCCCTAAAATCTCTGAAGAGATATTCTAGGGATTATCGGCTAACGTGGAGGTGCCTAACACTCCCACTCTCCTAAAATTACATTTATATATTGAACCCTCATCCCGGGGAAAAAACACACGCAATTGTTAACACTCCCCTGGAGTAAAGAGAAATATAAGATAGAGAGCACCACTATGGACGTAGGCCATTTTTGCCGAACCACGTATATTTTGTGTCGTGTGTGATTGCAGTTATTTTGTGTTCTTTCTTTATTCGGGTGATCGCAGTTGCTTATAATTTTTTGTTGAGATTTATTGTCACCACAATAAAAGATTAATTAATGGGGAATTAATTAATTAAAGCTTATAGTTGGAATAATTTATTATAGGGTGATATAATAAATTATTAAATATTATTTAATTAGGAGCGTTCTCTTTATAATGGAATTTTGAGAAGTACGTTCTAAGATATGGAAATTCAGGACAAGTGAGCGAGTCCGAGTACATTGGTATTGTGAAACCATTGAGATATTAATGGTCATATTAAGTTAATTAATAAGTTAATTAATGGTCATATTAATTATATTATAATCGGAGCATAGACTCGGGGAGATATTAAGTTAATTAATGGGCATATTAATTAAATTAGAGTCGGACCATAGACTCGAGGAGATATTAAATTAATTAATGGGTAAATTAATTAAATTAGAGTCGGACCATAGACTCGGGAATATGTTGGCCAGTGTTACGAACTTTGTACACGGTAAAGATGGGATATATAATAATAATAATAATAATAATAATAATAATAATAATAATAATAATAATAATAATAATAATAACAATAATAATAATAATAATAATAATAATAATAATAATAATAATAATAATAATAATAATAATAATAATAATAATAATAATAATAATAATAATAATAATAATAATAATAATAATAATAATAATAATAATAATAATAATAATAAAGGTGGAGGGCTTTTTTGGTCTCCTTCAACTAAGGGGTGAGATTAAATTTGATGAGTTTGGTCTTCATCAACTGGTGGATGAGATTAAATCTGATGAGTTTGGTCTTTATCAACTGGTGGATGAGATTAAATCTGATGGGTTTGGATCCAAGGGTCCAAAATGATCCAGGTGTTGGGATTGAAAATAGAGTCATACCCTCATACCTCGAGCCATGTGATCTTTCACTAACCCACCATGCTTGGTACCATACCATAAGACCTTGAGCCATATGCTCTGGCCATTAATCACTCATCACACTCGCATCCTTACAGTTTCTCCCATTAATCACTCTATCTAATGCACCACTAGCCAAGATCCATACTACAAAGTTAATCATCCGCACTAACCCAGTTTCTCCCATTCACCTTCAACACGTTTTTTCGCCATATTAATCACTCTATCGATTGAAGTTTCTCCCGTCCATTGTCCTTCTCTCTCAACCCATATCTGCATATAAGCGATACGACCTTTATAATGGGTTAAGGATTTAGCGATATCAAGTTTAGACTTTTTTTTTATTTCAATGCTTTTTTTACAGGTTAGTATATATGGGAGAGAAGGCTTTCCCATTTCTTCCCAGGGGTTACTGTCCATTTTTTTCCAACAAACGTTTTTCTTATGTTACTATCATAGGCTTATTTGTTATTTTTACACTCAATTTTTTCCCAACAAACCCCTGCCTCTTATCTAGTCTCTCGATCCTCTCAAATGTTTCATCCCGACTCTCTCTTACACACCCACAAGAACACGGTCTGCAACTCAGGGTTATTTTTTTTATTTCTTTTGTTTTTCACTTTATTAATTGCTATATCACTCTCTCTCCTCAAACCCTTTTTATTTTAGGGTTTGTACTTTCTATTCTTTGGTATTTCTTCTATGAGATTAGATTTTTTGAGAAATTTGTGTCCTATTGGTGAAGATTTAAAGCTTATTTGGTTCTAATTTGTGTCCCATAGTGGAAGAGGGTAGAGCTTTCTTGTCCTATTTATGAAGATTCAGATCTTCTTTGGTTCACAAACATGTATCTATATTTTGATGATGCCCCGCAATGGAAGAGGGTACTGGAGTGTTGATGTCCCATAGTGGAAGAGGGTTATTTTGATGTCCCATAGTGGAAGAGGGTAATTTTGTTTTACTATTCTTTTGTATCTACATTTCTAATTCTGTTCACAAACAGGTATCTACATTTAATTAGGGTTATTTTTTGGTTCTGATTATCTCAGTTCACAAACAGGTATCTATGTTTCTAAATCCATTTTAAAATGTTGCGCGGAAAAAAAGATTTTAAAACCGAAAGGAGTTTTCTTGCTTCACTCCGTTCTCCCCAACGGTGGTTTGACCCAAATTAGAAAATCCATTTCCTTTTCTTTGTTGATGTCGGTGGAACTTAGAAAACATATCTCATACCTTTCTTTCTTGACGAGCTCAACCAACACAAATGCCCCCTTTTACTAGCTCCATAATGTTAGATCTCTCTATAATCTCTTTGGCATTTTTTCGGTTATAATTTTTTTTTAAACTCTAATAAGATTTTTTTATTTTATTTTATTTTGGAGATCTCTAGTATTTTTTGTTCGTTTTAAATTTTGTACAAAAGAGTTTCTGATTAGTAACTCTAACATTTGCACTGTTTGACCATTTTTTTTGCAGATATTAATTAACACGGGCTTGGAAAAACTATTTAAGATATAAGTTCTCTTTGAGTTTCTAATTTGTACACCCGTGTGGGATTTTAATGGGTTTTTAATGTCTATTTATATGTTACAAAGAAAAATATGGTGAAAAAAACCGGTGAAGCACTCAGTAGTTTGTTTCAACCCGGTGAAAAAAAATAAAGTTGAAACCCAATAGTTTTTTTCTCCGGTAGTTTCATTTGTAAGGTAACTCTCTCTCTACAAGTTATTTTTTATT
Organism: Sambucus nigra; assembly: GCA_949130495.1. Classification (NCBI taxonomy): domain Eukaryota; kingdom Viridiplantae; phylum Streptophyta; class Magnoliopsida; order Dipsacales; family Adoxaceae; genus Sambucus; species Sambucus nigra. The sequence continues at coordinate 492,801,839 of OX422220.1, read as the reverse complement.
TTTATTTTTGAATTAATGTTTGAGAATATTTTGGTTTAAACTTTGTGTGAGAAAATATTTTTTTTGCATGTGCAGTTAAAAATATATTTCTATACCCGTGGAGCTTACATGATCGTCTTGATCTGAAGATGTCTTCACTTATGGATTTATCCTGTGTTTTGAGCTCTGTGTCGCGAGTGTTGGTTTCTTCATTTTGGTTGTTTTTTCGGCCCTAAAAATATATAAACTATTTTTTTTTATATCTACTCATTTTTCACAATAGTGTATATATTTCACATCGTTTATTCAAGTTTAGATATTTGTTTATTCCTTTAAGCAATTTAGTGTTTGGAAGTGAGATAAAGACCAGTTCCATTTTATTTATATTTTTTATTATCACGCGTGTAACAATAAACCTAGATTAATTTTTTGGTTCTTTAATATTTATGTTTTAGTGTTTGGAAGTGAGAAAAAGATAGGTTCCATAGTTTTAAATATTTTTTATTATTATGAGTGTAATAAGAAACCTAGATTGATTTTTTAATATGCATCTTAATTTGATAACATAAAAGATATAGATAATACATTGGGTGATATTTTTTTATGGTGTAGATACATGCGTTTCTACACCATTGTTAAGATTAGTGATAAAAATTCTGATTTTTTTCATTGAAAAAAAGTACTATAAATCTACTGAGGTGACTTTTGAAGAGAGCGAGGTGTCAATTACAGATGTGTCTTATTTTGAAAGTTCTTTTTTGTAGGTTTTTACACATTTGTTTCAATCCTTTTGTAATATGGATCTCAAGAAAAAAATAGAACCGACCAAATGGCGTTAACATATATTTTGTCCCATTAATTTTAGTCAGTACTTATTTTTCTGTTGTTGTTAAAATTATTAAAATACAGCACATGATATGATTGACCCAAATAAACTCTTTCAGGACTAATCTTTTTTTTTACCTAATGAAAACATGACACATTAGAAATATTTTTTTAATAACTAACTTGGCCATGACCTGATTAAAAACGCGACATGATACAAAATCATTATTTATACATCACAAAACCAGGACGGAAATTATATAATTTTGGTGTCGTGTTATAAAAAATGATTTCGTGATGTGTGTTTTAATTGGGTTGAGTTAGTATTTAGGTATGGAAAACATTCCGTCTGGTGTCTTGTTTTAATTGGGTTGCATTCGTGTTGGGTTAAAAAATAATTTCATGCTGGTACGCATTTTAACTTGAATAAATTAATATTTTGTTTTCTATAATATGTAACTGGCCATGTTCATGTTGGGTGAAAATATATGATTTATGTGTTTCGTATTTTAATTGGATTGTAAGTGTGTTCGGTTAAGGAAATATTAAGTGTCGTGTTTTATTTGGGTTGTGTTCCAGTCAGATTGACGAATAAAATGTCAGTATTTAATTTTTGGTGTAAAACGTAAATGAATAATATTTTTTATTTCTTCATAAAAAATCAAATTAATAAGTACCAACAATATTTATAAACAAAAGTATGCACTATATGATATAAATAACATGGTTTTTCATTAGCATCACGTGCGATGTTGTTTTCACACGCATTAGTTTTTAACATGCGTATCTTTTAACCACAAATTTTTCATCGTGTCATCGACACAAGTATTAGTGTGCTATAACCACATATACTAGGGTAAAAATTTATCACAGGAGCAAGTTTATCATCGTGTCATCGACAAGGGTACAAAATATTACGGAAATAAATTTACTGTTGTTCCATCGGCACGCGTACACTATAAAAGGTATTAAAAAATATTAAACTATAAAAGGTATTAAAAATTATTATGAGATCTAAAACTTATTTCCCATTTTTATTGAGTGACTCCATGAAAAATAGAGTAGGTCTCCCACTTTCACATGACAATATACATTCATGTCAATAACTCACTAATTTCTCAACATGTTTTAGGGGGAAAGCCAAAAAATCTTCTATTAATGTGGATAAATGGTGTATAATTTAATATGATTGTAAGCAAAAAAATTATTTTGAAAAATACAATTGTAAGATTATTGATGAAAAAGTTGAGGGCATTCAAGAACACCTAAATAAAATGAGTAATCTCGATTCTTTTTTTATTCATATTTTCTTATTTTTTTGTAGTAATTTTTGTAATCATTAACAAAAAATTGTAAGAACGACTAATCGTGTTACCCTTAGTATGATGCACGGGTTTTTTCTATTGATGTATATTGTTGGGGTAATTAAGAGATGCCGAAGACATGTTGTACTGAATAAATTTAAAATATAAAATATTATAGGAATAAATTTATCTCCATGCCTTTGGCACGGTCCCTAGTGTATATATATATATATATATATATATATATATATATATATATATATAGAGAGAGAGAGAGAGAGAGGAACGCTCACCTATATCATGATATATACATCACACCAATGTTTAGGTACTAAGAAAACTTTTCTCCAAATTTTTTAATTTTTTCTTCAAATTAACCTTCTCATCAATCCATATTAAAAAATTTAGGTCAAATATATTTTATAGCTATTTTTAAAAAATCCACAAAAAACTGTTGGCGCAGACCCTTATAAATAACGTATTTTGAGCAGTTTTTTATGAATTTTTTAAAAATAGCTATATATTGTATTTTTACCTAATTTTTTGAACATGTATTTATTGGAAGGTTAATTTCAAGAGAAAAATACAAAAATTGAAAAAAATATATTTTAGGGCCTATATTTAGGTGTGACGTATGAATGATGTATAGAACATGATGTAGGTGAGCCTTCTCCTATATATCCCAATACGTAATCAAAAAACAAGAAAAAAAAATCAAAATACATAATTACAAAACAACAAAGATTTTGTTCGCCAACAATTACGGTAAACAGAACAAAGTGTAATTTTTAAAAAATGTATATAATCTCCTCTATTTATAAGACTATATATCCACCCTTCTTAACAAATAGTCTAAATTCATCAAAAAAATTTATGTATAACATGAAATATAAAATATTCATTAACTGAATTCACATCGTGCCACAAATAAACAGAGTGTATTTTTTTTTTAAAATTAAGTCATGTATAATTTAAGTCAAATTGTTTTATATACATCACAAATATTTTACCAAAGACGCAAATAGTTTCTGAAAATATTACCTAACATACACCATCATGATTTATAAAAACACTTTCCAACAAAAAAGAGAAAGGACAGATGCTCGATCTATCGATTTCCTATGTTCTATCCTACTAAAGACCTCAAGTTCAATGTCTTTTATATAGTGTCTTCAAGGTCCGTACAACAGGAGCTACAGCATAACGACACATCTATATAGGAAGTTCGCAATAATAATATTGTACATTGAACCCCATGTCTGGATAGGAAGCCTGAAATAATGAACACACGGCATGAATGAAGAAAATACGACTTAATAATAAAAGAGTATCCGCGAACACACATAAGGGCATCTAATTATTCCCATAAAAATTAACATATTCGAGACATGCTACTTTGAATTAATAAGCATACACCTATTCAAGTGTGATGTTTATCTATTAATGAAAACGTTCATCACTTACCAAAAGTCAATAAATAGACATATTGAGTCGATATAAAAAACGATATTACATTATAAAAAGAATTATGTCATAAACATACATTTATGGTTAACAGTATATCATGTTTAATATTGTATACATACGTATAATACATTAGGAGTTGCATAATATCATTTGTAATATTATTAAAACACATTTTGAAAATAAAAAGAGAATGGTACGGTAACATAACATTTCGTGATTTAGAAAATAACGTAGCTTGCTACTCGACATTTAAGGTTAACATCTCATAAACACTAAATTCCTTAATACAACATAAATAAACGTTAAAAGTTGGGCTTATGATGGTCTCGGTGTATCCCACTATAATTTCAAAGATGTCCCACCATGCTTACCTTATAGCTTCATGTTGGAGTGTTAAAAACATCATTTAACTTGGAATTATCAAAACAATCCCAAATAAACTGTTGTAAATACTACATCAAATAACATGTTTTTAAGCAATAGCCACATTTGTCTCTCAGATAAGGAAATCTAATACCATCTTATGGACTAGAGCTAGCTGTGACAGAAAATTAAATCAACTAAAAATTAACAAAGCCAACATGACAAAATTCCTCTAAAAATAACTTTAAACAATTTAATCGAGACTTGAGTAGGAACGTGTGCCCAGGAAAAAGCATAGAGTGGTAGTTATTGAAATTAATGGGATAAAATAGGACTTTCAAGTACAATCAAATTAAATCCAACAATCATATCTTTTCATTGGGATAAGGTCAATGAAATTAATGTATTCCATTCCTAGCATAGAACAAAATGGAAAATTATTAGCCTATTTGAAAAAACATTTAAGTAACAAAAGTGAATACAAAAGAAATTACCTGATGGGAACCAAAGACTTCAGAATTTGAAATCCCAAATAGAGATCCTTAATTTGTCAGAGTTTATGTACCTGAGCCATGGAATTCTTATGTACCTACTCCAACCAGAACTATGGTGTCTATATTATTTACCCCTTTCTCTCTTTGCATTAGCTACCATTGTTCCTACACTACATGTTCTAAAAGAAATTAAGGATATAGAACTAAAAATAACGTGGTCACTAACGAATGAACCAAGTGCATAAACTTTCAATACCAAATTTCACCAATTTACGCATAATTACTATAACTTTCGAACTAAAAATCGCCCACGCATCTTCACGACTACAAATCACCCGCTCATCGTGCGGGGTTGGAAACTGGTAAGAATAAATTTCAGTACAGTAAACCTTGATTGGTAGCATTTAGGTGCATTAACTGTTTGCTAGCATTTTGGTGCACTAACTCTTTCAGTTCTGTACGATAATAAGCTGCACTAACTGTTCGGTAGCATTTAGGTTGCCAAAAAAAAAAACCTTCGAAGAAAGCTGATGATTTAGCCTTTGAAAAAATGAAGCTTTATGTTTAACTATTCCCACAGGATACACTAACACAAAATTATTCAACAATTATGAAGATGTTGTTAATTACATTTCCATTTTAGAGTTGAGAGAAAAAAAGAGAAACATAATTCAAAACATAAATAATAATATCAACATTAAAATGATACAATCTTGTCCATGGTCTTCACCATAATGGAAACATCATAATACAAATTGAAATGTATCCATTTTCTCACCACTTACAATTGAAGAGTTATCTGCATCCTTCACAATATGAGTTGATCCATGGCGACAACTGTGTTTATAGGAACCTCCTGCTGTTTTAAAACAGGAGTTTTGAAAATTACATGGTCAAAACCTATATACAATTGTATATGATATCAACAACATCTATAAATATAACAACATTTGAGATCCGACGAAGGAAGTTACCATTATCAACTGATGAGTGGCCACTGTATTGTTGCAGCAGCAGCAGTGTCATCGACATTCTGCTGCTGAATCTCAAGATTTTATAAATACACCAACGCATTTTGGTGTTTCAATTATGAACCACAAATACACCTACATATATATTCGTGTGTGGGTGTACAACTGACATACAATCCAATGATATTCTTGAGAATAAAAAGACAATTATGAACTACAAATACCTTCTCATTAGTATATGTTTTCACTTTCTTTGTATGATCTGCACTACACATATTTCAATAAATCAAATATTGGATACAAAAATATTAGAAGTCATTTGATATTTTCGTATCCACCTAGACTCCGTATGTTCGACAGATTGCCCATCCCGCACTCTTCCTGCATCATTCCTGCGATAATACAGACTGACATACATATTAAAATAAACAAAACACAAAATAAATACCATACAATCCCATTTAGATTAAACATTAAACAAAAGAATATAAAAAAAGATACGTACAAAGTTCAAAATCAACTTCAAATTCTTACATATCCATTCAAAATTAAATAAATGCAAGCAGAGCTTTCACACCTGGTTGGTACTCTAGCTAGGCGAGAAGTATCACAACTTACAGTGAGAACACAATCGGTCAAAAACTCCAGTTACAATGGCTAGGACCACCGCACGACTCACCCTCGGGTGCACAGATCTACACACGCACCAGCATCACATGTGCAACAACAATTCATAGTCAAGGGCAACAGACTTGGAGGCTAAGATCTGACAGATTAAACGGCGCGTCAGATCTTAATTCTAGCATCCTTGGGTTCCTTTTGCATTCCATTTTGGGTAATGAAATATTGTTGTTATTTGATTCTTGTAAAGTGGAATGCATGAGACGCCAAAGTGGAAAAGGAAGAGTTCAAGAAGATGTTTAAAAGCCTATAAAGGTTTTCATTCAACGCGTTATTAGTTCAAATATCTTATAAAGGTTTTCTATTTATACATTGTGAAAGTTGTTAATGTTATTTTACCATACTAAACTAAAGTCAAGAGATGCGTTTATGGTAGAAATCAATCGGGTACTAGAACTTTATTCTTTCATTAATTTGACATTCATCTTGGACAAAGATTAGACTGTTGATTTGGTTATAAATTTTCAAATTCTCTCATCAATGTTATAACGTGACAGTAGCACATGCAAACCTACTGAGATTTTAGATTTGAGAAAAATGATGTACCGTGTCACGGAGAAGATCCCAGACAGATATGTGCACTATTTCTATGCGAAAAAATAGAAAGTGAGTACAAATTAGTATAGAACCCACCACCAATATATATTGATTTGATACACACAACCATTGATAAAAGAATATGTTCACAACATTCTGCACTGTCTCAGTCTTCTGGACAGTGCCTCGTATTCCCCTGGACGGTGCCTCATATTCCCCTTACTTTTATGTCATGCATCCCCGCGGATTCATTCCTTGTTGTGTGTTGAAAGCGTTATCCAGGAGATTATTTTACTATTGGTGGTTGGGAACAATAATTCTTATTGAGTTTCTCCAAGAATCTTTGAGGTTGATTTGAAAAGAGAAATGGATGCCTTTTACATCAGATTTAAAGTCATGGCCTTCATTTTATTTTAATTTTGTTTCTAATTCAAGACGTTGATAGTAGTAATTTATAGGCAAAAGTTGAAAGATGTGAACAAAGTCCCCATAAATGATGCATAAGAAAACCAATAGGACAACTGAATTGTATTTGTGATTCAACCTCCGTTCATTTGAACTCTGGCTAAAACACATCTTTTCATGAGGCGTTTTGTGACTATAACTAATAAGAAAATTTAAAGCTACATATCTTGAATAATAGAGTCAGATCACTAACTATCGAATAAATATACAAATTCATATTTGGTGTCATTGTGACAGAACATATAGTAAGAAGAACGCATTTATTTCAGTTTCAGGCCTATTCCATCAAAGCATTTCAGTTTTAGGCCTATTCCATTAAAGCAGAACAATATAAAACATTCATTTTGGAATCAGGAAAAATAAAAATAAAAACTAATCCCGAAGTTAACCACAAAGAGATCACATATATTAAAAATCAAATCGTAAAAATTCAACATATAAAAAGGGTAAATATTGTCAACAACCCCTATTCCATTATTAGTTATGATTAGTGTGAAAATTAAAGATTACCTCTTTTAAACAATCCCGAATATAGATGATTGTCAACATTCTTGGCCAAACAATAAAATAAAAATCATTACCAAAAAGTAATCAAAGACATAAAAACCCTAAATACCTATTTTCTTGGAAATATATCTTGAGAAGATCCATATTACAATCAGGTCAACTGCAAAAGACAAAGCAGTGGATGTACAGAAATGAAGTAAAATAAACACTGGATGTTTCACAGCAATAGTGGCCAGGCCCTGGTTAAGAAACTAAAAATAAATAAGAATCAAAGCAACCTAAAGTAATGAACAAGAACCTAAAATTTAATTAATACAATAGGAAGAGAACAATATAACTAAAATTGTATTAATATAGAGAGAATTAAAACCTACAACAATCTCGAAAATCACTCAATGTTGTCTTAATTGCTTAAGAAGATAAGCACGCAATAACGTGAGCACAAACACCAAACATATTTGTAAAACGACTTGTTGAAGTGAATAATCAAGGGGTCCCTCGAAAACGCCATTAGATGTGGCCTTCATTAGAGGTAGACATGTGACTGTACAATTGTTGGTTTTGATAATCGCTTCAATACCTGCATGTTTTCACTCCAAATTTTCAATTCACAGTACTGTTTTTGAAGCAAATTCACAAAAGAAAGAATTAAAATTAATAGGAAGATGATGGAATCTGTGTCCAAATAAGGGTCCCTATTAGAATCAGTTGCATCGAAAACACTCGACAAAGTTTTTGTGAGTTCTGTTGCAAAAAGCCATTACGGTGGGAGACAAGGAATTAAAATTACAGGGTTTAGAAATCGAGGGGATTAGAAATGATTTTGTAGTCTGTTCACCTCCTGTTTTGTGGTTCTGTTTTAATGAGTTTGCTCCCATCAATCATGGTCGAAGCATATCTATCAGTGATAAAAAAAATAAAATATAAGGTTCGATGCTAGACTAAAACTAAAGTCACAAATATTTCAGCAAACTTTAAACTTGGCATCAGTCATTTCATAATGGTAAGTGTTATAAGAAGCCCCTACAGGAAACAAACTGGACCAAAAAACATTTAACATTTTACCCCATTTCCTTATCCATAAGGACTTGAATGGATTTAGAAATTACTCATATATCTAAATCCATAGATTTATAAAAGAGAATAAATGATATACAATAAGTATAAAATACCCAATAGAAATTATGGGGTCTTGACCAATCCAAAGTTGACTCATGTTCGATACTTCAAATAACGTTACACCGTTATAATTTTTGTTATGTATCCCCAAATTGATTTTTAAAACCATGCCTACAAGATAACCAAGTGAGATCAACATTACAACTTTAGTAAAATTATGACTCAACAGAAAGTTGATTCAAATCGACAAACAAATAATAAACTCACTTACACATGATGTATAATATTGATTCTCACTTAAGAGAGTAAAATTCCAGTCGTGCCAAAAAATATACCAAACAACAAAATTCCAAATTAAATCCATTAAATGAGAATAAAACATACAAATAAATATACCAAACACCCAAAAGTTCAAAGCACTCTATTCTATTCTATTCCACATGATAAAACGCACGCTACACCAGAATGGGATTTCATACACCACTCTGAAATATCAATACAACGTTAAAAAAAAGAATCACCATCCCGATAGTATGCTGGCTTGAATATCAATACAAAATTGCAATAAAATCAACAATAAGATTATCTTCTCAAATGAATAAATAATTTTCTTTACTCATCTCAACTTCACAAAGTACATAAAAAAATACGCATAGAACAGTTCAAGTGACCAAGAATTAGACAATACGCAATAGTATTTTATGCATTAGAAAACCTCCTAAATAGAAAACAGAAATAACAAAAATCACATTTACACCCTTACGTACCAACCGATATCTCATCTGAGTAAACTCCAACAAACCCTTACGCATGAACCGATCCCATTTACACCACTAACGAACCTTAACGCAAAGAACATGAAAGCCACTTACTTAAGTGAGAGAATGAAAGTGGTTGATTGATAACTCCAGTTGGCATCATCAAGTAGCATTCCTTTGGGAAAACACAAAAACCCATGTTAGCACACAGTTTAACACAAAAAACAACACCTGAATATCAAAAAACTGAAGGAGAATCTTTACATGTGATGGTGTGGTCTTATATGCTGGAGAATAAATTATGAGAACATACTTATCATTCTCTGAACCCAAAGTCATTTTAACATCACCACCGCCACATATAATGCAATCGTTACTATAATATCTCAAAATCAGTTAGAAAGTTTTCATAAAGAGAGAGGGAAGAGATTGAGTCGTACCATAAAGGCACATTTAGAGAGAAATAACAATTAGTGAATTATTGTCAGTTGTTGGGGTGTCTTCCATTGCGCCTGCTTAAAAAACATAAAGACAACCCTATTATGCTCAACCCTCCATTTGAATTTTTTTTTAAACTAAAGAATAAAAACTCAATACAAACCTTAATAATAGAGGAATGTATATAATTATTACAAACAAAAAAAAAAACACAAAATCAAGTGCGCATATTCATGTTCAAAATACAGATACCTTTCTCTATAGAGGGAAGTACACCTTATCTCTACAGACAGGTATAACACGGTTTATTCTGGTGAAAACATATGACAAAACAATCCATCAAACAACCTAAACCCATAAACTAATAAACTGAAGTCTCATTACTATAATATCAACCTAACTGCAATCTAAAATATAAATCTAAAATATAATCTTGATTGCCCTAACTGTTGCTATTGACAGGTACTTCTGCGAACCATGTTAAACCCCAAAAAAAATTATTAGATCAGAAATACCCAATTAGAATACCGAATCATTTGAACCCCCCCAATTATTTATTTGAAACCCTTAAAACCCAACAATTCAAGTGAGTGGAGATTAAAATTATTCAAATAACTTGAACAAAATCCTATAATCGAAATCAGATTCTTGAAATAAAAAAGTGTGTAATGTCACCTGAAACCCAACACGCCAACGCATAGATAGCTTGAAATACTTCGCTTAAAACCCTAACCCCTTCACCATAATTTCCTACAAATCATAAACACATAAATAGAAATATCAAAATCAAACACCTCCAAGTTCTAATCCAACATTTCGAAATCCTTAATTACAAATCCAATAGAAAACCCTAAGCCCGCTTCGAAGCCCTAAATTACAAAGCTAACATAAAGGACAATTAATTTCTTACCTGCAGCTCATGACGATAGCAACGCAAATTGATGACGGCGGCAACGCGAGATGTTGACGGTGGCAACGCGATATGAGTGACAAATGAGGGCTTTGGTTTGTGGGAGATGACCTCCTTTTTTGGAGAAAGTGGGAGAGGGAGAGAGGAAGATGTGGGTGAAAATAGGATAGATGAGTTGAAATATGTACCTGTGTTTGTGACAATACGAATTTAGCCTTAGTTTTGAATTAAAGTAAGTGAGAGAAATCAATTAAGAGGGAGAAAAAAGATGAGGAAAGCTAAAATAAATGGGCAAAAGAGTAAAATTGAATAGATCAATCTAAATCCTTCATTTGATGCATTGTGGCCTCTATATTGTGTGCTCATAAATATTGATGGATAGGTATTTATTTAGAATTATATGCTCAGGTGCTATCGGGGGAGGTTGCGCGATGTGGTTGAATCCCCTAGCTTGAGGAGTAGAGCGAGTATATCCCCAGCTTATAGCTTCCAAATAGTGGTAGGCATCGAGATGATTGTCATCACACTCGGCGGAATATTGAAAAAACATGTTTACAAGATTAATAACAAAATGTTATAAGTTGAGTAAACTGTGAAATAAACTCGTTGAACAAAACTCTTTTCAAAATGAACACTAGATGTGTTAAAACGTTTTTCTGAATATGTCCTCTAGATTTGTTAGTTTGATTACCTTAATTTTTTAAAACTTAAACGTTCAATTTAAGTCCTAAGTTCGATAATATTCACCAAAGTAATTAAGAAGATTCAAACAAATTAACACGTGATTTTTAAAGTGGTAAAACCCCCAAATAAGGGAAACATCCACAGCCCCCTCTACGGAGCAAAATGAAAAATCCACTAATAATCACACGACACAAGTTACAACACTAAGCATCCAAATACCAGACCTAAATCTAAGTTTAGAACGTTACCTACGCGAGTTTCCTCCACTCTCAAAGGCTTCTAACTTGATGTAGTCTTCCTTCCTGCAGCCTCCTTGCTTTGTCCTTGTCCTCTTTGATTATAGCAACTCCAACAAACAAAATATCTCACTAAGAACCACAACTCCTAAGTGTTCGGGTGAGAGTGATAGTGTTTGTGAATTAACTAAATGCAATAAAGCTCCTTACCCTCTCAATCAATAATACAAGCAATATTCTACGAATTACAAGCAAATTCTATATGAAACGCAGATCATCTCAAATATGCTTTGAATATTATACTTCAAAAAAAATTCATATTTGGAACAAATTTTTTTAAATCAAAACTAGTTTCAAATTATTTATATTCAATTTTATTTCACCAATTTGTGAAATTAATTTCTGAAAACAAAAATGTATTTATCAAATCTGAAAATATGCACAACAAGAAGTCTTATGTTTCAAATTTATTTGAAACCATATTCTTGGATTCAACAACAACAAATATAATAAAGATTCAAGAAAATAAAATAAAGAACCCTAAATATATTAGTGTGGACTAAGTGGTTCTTTATGAAAATATATTATTTGAAGAGGTCTTCAAATATCCAACAAATCAGCAACAAAACTAAATACACAAAAATCCCAACAAATAGTCTTTTAGGATCTTAAATTTTTTTTCCAGATTAAATCAACCAACAAACTGGGTATGGAGTTTTGAGAATAAATCATGAAAAATAAATCTGACTTGGTTCTTGAAAAATTCGACAAGATTTCTGATGATAAAAAACTCCGGCGATAGCTCTTTCTCTCTCTCCCGGTTCCGTCTATCTCCAGCGATCTCGTTCTCTCTTTTCTCGACGTCGGACACTCCCCTCTCACCTATTATTTTCGATGATGACTCTTGATGCCGACAAATCTCCTCCTCTATCTCAGCTGGTCTTGGTTCCGCACAGTTACAGTCATTTTTCTCTGCGACGACGATGACTTTTTCTTCTCTCAATTTATATCTCCGACTAAGATTCTCTCTCTCGGTATTATGTCTCAAAGAAAAATGGTGTGACACCCCGACTAATTAAATACCGGGTAGCTACTCCTTTATTAAATTAATACAAAATGCTAAGTTGGTCCAGTTAATAGCATCACTGTCGAAAACATTTTAAGGGTTACTAACCACTTAGTATTTAAAAGTAAGTTGTCAAATTTTAAATTAAATCTGATTAACATGCAATAAAAGAATTATGAAAGGATAACATAACCACTCACCATAACGAAGCAATAGAATAACAAACAATTAATAATAAATCTGGAGGAAATACTCCTCACAACAATCCCACAACTGAAATGAATAAAATAGTGTAACCTGAATTAAGTACAAACCAAAGTCTGAATAACTGAAATATAAAATGTCTCTAAAGAAATGGGCGACATGCCCTACAATGATGAAACTGAATATGGAGTCAAGAATAGAAAAGATGCGTCTACTGCCAAGGACCTGTAACCTCCACATCAGCTACAGCTCGTCACCTGAATGGAAATACTATGCATGGTGTCCTTGTGGCTGGGCACCTAAAAGGTTTTTACAAAAAATAGATTTGAAAGCAAACGGGTCAGAGCCCAAAAGTGGAGATTATTTTAAAGACAACAAGTTCTTCAATAACATTTAAAACAATAATTGCAAAATACATGGTAGGACGTGCTCTCACATGAAAAACTCACCTCTCGTCTAAATGTGCACTCCTAACGTTCCTGTACCCATTCATGTGATTATCATATCTATCTAGTTCGAAAGAGTTTCTAACATTTCTACTCGGTTCACGCTTTTATTTCCAACCTTAACAATTTAATAGGGAGAGTTCTACTTTAATTCTTGAATTCTCAATTATTAACAAAAACCATATTTATAGATATAAATATGCCCTTTTTATCTTTTCGTAACGTTACAACAACTACCCACAATGAAACATAACAAATTCCTTTTCAATTAACCATATAATTATTCACATCATAAATATACAATACAAGCACTCCGAGGCTAAGCTGCGGTGCACACATACTCTGCTATCCATCCCGGTACATCACGTACATAAGGATTACAAATTCCGAATCTCTCAGGAATTGTTGGAATAAGCACCACACACAAAAATGGAGGCGAACATAATTCAACATATCCATGGTCACGTACATACCTACGCTCCATAGTCAGCTGACTTATTAACTCACAAATAAGTCGTTCTCTTGAACTATGTCCTCGAGGTACCAATCTAAATCCGGGCAACACAAAGATTAGATAGCCCTAGACGAACGTAAACCTCCCGTGATAGCAAGTATGGTAGGTATGTCATACACATAAAATCATATACTAAGCATTCACACATCTTAGATATCTCAATATAATAAAGGTATACTCTACATCCTTATACCATTATTCCAATATTATATATTTTAACTTTTCTTTCTATAACTCCTATTTTATTAAACATTAAATATAATTAAGGGTGTATAGAAAGAAAAGTTAAATAGGAATAAAAACAACATTTTTAAAATATGAAGGGCTCACCAATTTGATCAAATTTTTCAACAACATAGACTAAATGATATTTTATTTTTCATGCTTTTAGCAATTTCGAATACCATTTTAACCCTTATTGTATTTTTTTGTTGTAATGTCATTTAAAAAAAAATCATTTAGGTATTTAAATATATTGTAATAGATCTTGCCTTCCACAAAATGATATTTTATGGTAAAATTTTATTTGATGGATATAAAGTCATGTGATACCTATATGTGTTATTTTGCATCTAATAAAAACAAAAAACGCCATATATGGATTTTTCTCCATTAATATAAGTATATAGCGATTATTTCACACTTAAATCACATATTAAGTCGGCCTTCATTTTTTTATGAAATTTGTAGAAAATTACTTATTTATTTTGAATGAAAATAAATTGTTATCCAATATTTTTGGATATTATTTATAATTATGAAACTCATACACAAATTAATGTTGTATCAAAATAATATTACATTTTTAACACCCTACCCCCACCCTACCCCACCCCCTACCCCCACTCTGCCCCCACCCTGCCCCACCCCCTACCACCACCTTGCCCCACCCCTACCACCACCCTGCCCCACCCCTACCCCCCCCCCACACACACATATATACACACATACACACATATATACACACAAACATATATATAAATGAGAGAGAGAGAGAGAGAGAGAGGGAGGGAACGACGGGAGGGAAAAAAGAAGGGGGAAAGGGTTTTTGCTACAAAAATTATCACGGTCATGTCAAGGTCATTGATCATGACAATTATTTAAAGAATTGTCACGGTCATTGACCGTGATAAGTAAATTTGTCACGATCATTGACCGTGACAATTCTTTGTCACAGTCGTGTCAAGGTCAATGACCGTGACACAAAATGCGTGTTTTTTTGTCACGGTCTATGACCTTGACAAGGGTGACCGGCTAAAAGGTGATAATTTTGTCATTTTGGTGTAGTCAGAGAATTTGTATTACTTGTATAACTAGTGAATGCTCTATGGCTTTTTAGAGCGATTTTATTTATATTCAACATATGTATAGTTGTGGATTATAGTTCTACGTAAATAATGGAGTAGATAATTATATACGGGTAATTAAATATATGAAGAGAATTTTTATTACTTATATAACTAATGAATGTTATATGTATTTTAAGAAAAATGATTAATTAAGTTAATGCGATAAATAACTTACGAAGTCAAGATACAAATTACTCAGTTTAGAGTATAGTTCAAGGAGTTTCATGGCAAGGCTAGTTAGATGGGGTAGTGCAACTAGGAGGGTCAGGAAGAAAGCGTTAGGTGTGCACTTTAGAGGAGGGGTGAGATGTATCTCAAGGTAGTGCGCCACTAACTTAAATATGAAGAGCATTCATACATTTTAATTGTTGGATTTTAATTGACTTGAAAAATATTTTCAAAAGGACTTTGGGCTCTGACCCGTACTTGCAAAAATATTTTCAAAACCTTTTAGGTATGTAGCCACAGGGATGCTAAACATGAATATCCGTTCCAGGGATGCGTAGCTGCAACAGGTGTCGATGTTGCAGGATTTGGACATAGGCACTTTAGTCATTTCATTCCTAGAGTAGGATGCATCTTGGTATTTCTTTCGGGCATGTTGCCCCAGATATTTTCTTTTCAGTCGGACTTTGTAGTGGTTACTATTCTTTATTGGATTATATTAGTGGATGTTGGTTTTCTGCCGATGGTTTATTCGGCCAATCATTTATTATTTTATTTTCTATTGCTTTAGATTCATTGTTTGTGTGAATGGTTCGTATTGATATTTATATGGTTGTTGTTGTTAAATAAAAAGATTAAAATTTTGACATCCGCTTTTAAATACTAGGTGGTTAGTAAGTTTTAAAAAGTTTTCGATAGTGATGCGAAGAATGAACCAGATGATATTCTTATTTTAATTTGGTATAGGTCTGATCACCCGGTATTTTATTGGGCGGGGTGTCACAGATGGTATCAGAGCATCAGGTTCTAGTGTCCTTAGGATCTATGCGACGTTTTACGTTTGAGGGTATCACTCTTTGATGTATAGATTTATTGCAGGATTGTTGTATCCCTTTACGTACACACGTTTGCGTTCTCCTACGATTAAGTATAGTTGATGTGATTTATATACGAGTTCAGTTGGGTTTTGTACACCGAACATTCTTTGGGATGACCAACGAGAGTCATAAGAGGATTATAGGAGGAGAGGCTCTTCAAAAGACATGGAGTATTCTTGAAATGTTGATCATGTTAGGAGTCACCATGATTTTTGTTTAGAAAAGTGATGATACAATAATCACTTGGGAGCGATAGTCTTCTAAAGAATTATTGTAGATAACAGTGGGGCAATTTCAGACTCACCCAGCGTAGTCAGCAAAGGGTGGGGAAATTTGGAAGGACCCTTTTGGAAGGGCCATCATAAGGATTCGAGTGGAAGAGAATATGATAAGCCAATGGAAGGAGATAACCCAAAGTAAATTGTGTAGGGTGGCATGGAGCGTCCCTTAAGACTAAATTTCACGCAAAGTTTTTGGCTCAACGGGGCGGTGTTGTAGCGGTAGGAGTTAATCACCACAATCGTGGAGAGATACCATGAATAATAAGAAATTTGGGGTGAGTTTTGACCTCTAATCTTCTTATCATCTATTTAACTAGAGAGGCAAAGGATATTTCAATACTTGTTTCAAAAATCAAGGGGCCACGAAGTGGTCGGTCATGGAGGAAAGCTGATGTGTTTAGCGAACATGGTACCCGACAAAGGGGTACGAAGAATAAAAAAGGTTCGTAATTTAATGATGGAGTCATGGGTAATATACAAGCATGGATAAGAAATCCGTCTAGGATGACTAGTACTACAGTTGTCAAGTTCGTATAGTTACGATTTGAGATCAATACTTCTATGAGAAGGAAACTAAGAGAGGTGGAGAATTTGACCGAAAGATAAGATCATATTTAGCAGTGAAGTGAGGCACCATAAGGGGGGATACCCAGTCAAGGAACCCATTTATATGATTTAGATTATTGAAATTCCTATCGAGTGACGGTGGATTCAATTAGGGCCGTCAAGGCCAACAGCAAGTCCTATAGAGCTAGTGAAGCGAAAGGGACAACGGGGGTTGTAATCGGGTTAAAGTCTACCAAGTACGTGAGAAGGATAACCCCCACATGGCCAGTGGGGCCAGAGACATGGGATTGACACAGGGAAGTGTCTTATGTCTAGAAAGTAGGAACACAAAAATTAATTATGTCCATAGTGAGTAAGGGGATAGGAGCAGGATGCCCAGCAGGGACAAGAGTTTGGATGTTTTTGGTTCGGTTTGGATGAAAACATTTTGTCCAGGAACCATTTTGGGACACCGCTGTGTAGGCAAGTAGAAGTATGAGTTTTTATCCTCGGATATATGGGAGGAATTTTATGTGACATGAGTGGACACAGTATTCTTCTTAACACTATATTCTTGTGGGAGACGAGTTTAGTGAATGTATCGTAGTGTTACTATGGTATATATATTTACCACGGGGTAACGGGGATGCCTTTAGTTTTATATGTAGGGAAGAAGGTGTGAACACTGAGAGGGTGTATTTTATAAGGGTAACTCATTTTGAGAAGTGGTATGAGAGTATAATTTTCCTGGATACGGACTGGTTAGCGATGTGTAAGCGATGGTGGGTGGTTACAGCAAGACTATCATATTCGCAGTTCCAGGGCAGGATGCATATTCTTTTGTGATGACTCACCTAAAAGAGGGCCGACCTTGCGTATATATTATTCATTAAAAAAACTCGAGAGGGTACATTAGTGTCGGGATATTGGATTCCTGGGCATAGGAACCTTTACGAATGTTATTCCAGGAATGTCTGGTTTACCATGTAGAGGAGAGATTTAGCTCATTGTTGTTTATACGCTGAGAACTTATTGATAATGATAGTTTCGTATCATGTAATCCCTTAAGAGACATTGACACAAGTGATTTGATTTAAGTGTCGGGAGACAAAATTTATGATATCTTAGTCTGTGTTATTGACACACAGATTTCAATGATTGATAATGCTAGGGATTAGTGCAATGGGAAATGATCTTTTGAGCTTAGTTGCAGAATGTTTTACGCATGTACCTTAATAAAATTTTAAAGTAGTCAAACGTTGTGGGATGCAAGTTCATCGATTTTAAATGTTAAATTATTGGACGTGTAGAGAAAACACTTTAAAATTAGAGATATAGGGCCAGTGGAGTCGGGGTGTACTGTTACAGAAGCACATAGAGAACTTATGTACCACAAGTTAATAGGTGGGGTAGTATCGAGAAGAATTAAACTGCAAACTATGGGGTAATCGAGAATACATGTATTATATAATCACACCGAGAGTGCGGAGCTGAGTTTGAGATAAGTATTGTTATGTACTAGACGTTATTGATATTATCATGTGATGTTTGCTTTAATGGATATACTTCTACTTTCGAGAGTTATGAGGGTGGAGTGGTACATTTTCCAAGTTTCGGATGGTAAGCTAGTGTTTGGAGATATAGTGGATAGTTATAGCAAGAATTTTTGTTCATTGCACCAGGTATGGATTATTTTTGCTAGGTATCACCTAAGATAGGTTGTAGCTTATATATATGAGTATGTATGTTAAAGTGGCATGATAGGCATATGATTATATGCTTATGTTTTTAATTCGTTCCCAAGGAGTAGGGATGGTTAATAATGTGATTCAAGGTGGATAGACTTATTTGCGAGAGGGGAGCTATACCTTGGGATTAATTTTGCGCAAGGAAGCTAGTGATAATAAGGGCGCGGTATTTTTGTGTTGTATTTTGTAGAATAAGAGTGGCCGTGTATACTTTTATTCCAAGGGGCGGGTATTTGAGGGTATGTGCTATGGAATGGGGGCTGAACGGATCTCATCGACCGACAATGTTAGGTAGTAGTGTATTGGGGGGGTTCCTTGATTGAATTTTGCATTGCAAGACATCCCACGCATGAAGATTAGCGCAACGTTGGGAGTGGGGATACATTTGGTCATTTGTACA
This sequence comes from Sambucus nigra, assembly GCA_949130495.1. Lineage (NCBI taxonomy): Eukaryota > Viridiplantae > Streptophyta > Magnoliopsida > Dipsacales > Adoxaceae > Sambucus > Sambucus nigra. The sequence continues at coordinate 492,782,504 of OX422220.1, read as the reverse complement.
TGGGTTGGGTACCTCAGTTATTTTAGATATATGTATTTATAACTGTAATTTGGAAGTTATATTACAGATTAAGGCTAGTATAGCCTGGTAACAATTGTGTAGTTAAGCGTGGGTACATGGTGTATGGGCGCCTTGGTTAACTAAAGTTATTTTAGCCCAGTTCATGATTAGATGTGGGAGAGACAGATGTAACCATCTTAGATGTATATGATTTGAGAGATATTCATACCTTCGAGCAATAAGCTTGTCTTAATTTCGAGGACGAAATTCCTTTGTAAGTGGGGAAGTATGTGAAACCCTGTAATTATGAGGACTTAGAATGTAATTATTTTTGGGAGAAATAGAACTTAATTAATTTAGAGAATTCAAATTTATGAATTGGAGAATTTATTTAAGTCGGAGGATTATTTAAATTGGTGAATTAACATTTAATTAATTTGCAGCATCTTTGGATTTTGCATGTGTTGCATTTTGTGGTTTAAATTAGAGAATGTCATAGAGTATTTCAGATGTCAATTATGAGTGCAAGATTGAGTACGGATAGGTCGAGATTGTGTAAAAAGTGTACTCAGGGGTGGTAAATGGGTCATGGGGTCTTTTTGTGCATGACCAGACTCACACGGGAGTATTTGGGATATTTTAATTAGGCCCATAAGAGGAAAGATGGGATTAACACTTTATAACCTAAAAGTCAGAGTTAGGTGAAGCCATAACTCATTTTAGAATACCCAAATATGTAGAGGGGAGAAAATGGATAATTTGAGGAGCTTTTGGGGAGCCAATTTGCAGGAAGATTTGGTTGCTTGTGTTAAACCTATCATCTTCATCAAGGATTCAGACTCTATGAATTTATAAGGATAGTGGTTAAATTTCTTTAATGTAAATTGGTGATATTCAATTCATATCATACTAGGTGTTATACAAATGATTTTTGGATTGGGTTAATACAAATTGGGCTATGATTTGGGGATGTTACGAAGCATGTTTTTGGGACTGTTATGATAAGGGCTTATGAATTTTATGCCGTGAAGAAATTATAAGTTAATTAGAGAAATTTATTGATTGGAAGTTGGGGAACAATCATATGTATTCATATCTTTATTATCAATTGGAGATAGAAATTGGGAATTAAGATATTGGGACTTGTTCTGATTCGTAAGGATTTTATTGGATAATTCAGGGTAAAAAGCTTCACAGAAGATGTTAATGGCGATTTTGTTTGAGATTCCATCCATAAAATGGCATTTTCTAACTTTTGTTCTCTAATACGTTATTTCCAAAATGGCGCCCCAAAATGCCCCAAAAGGGCATTTTAAAAATATGGGCAGATTGAGTAGATTGAAAACCTTAGATTAATAATTATGTAAAATTTATTGAGGAGAAGTTTGAATAATTAATTAGGAATATTGTATTATGGACGAAGGGGATGTCCGGATATCTTGGTTGAGTGACGCCATAACAATATATTAATTAATGGGGGCTTAATTAATTAAAGCTTATAGCTGGAATAATTTATTATAGGATGGTATAATAAATTGTTCAATATTATTTAATTAGGAGAGTTCTCTTTATAATGGAATTTTAAGGAGTACGTTCGTAGAGATGGAAATTCGGGACATGTGAGCGAGTCCGGGTACATTGGTTGTGTGACACCAGGGAGATATTAAATTAATTAATAAGAATATTAATTAAATTAGAGTCAGGCCATAGACTCGAGGAGGTAATAAGTTAATTAATGGGCATACTAATTAAATTAGAGTCGAACCATAGACTTGGGGAGATCTTAAGTTAATTATTGGAAATATTAATTAAATTAGAGTCGGACCATAGACTTGAAGAGATATTAAATTAATTAATGGGTAAATTAATTAAATTAGAGTTGGACCATATACTTGGGAATATGTTGGCTTGTGTTATAGAGTTTGTACACGGTAAAGAAGGGATTAATATATATTTATATGCACGGTAGTGTGATAGTATATATATATATATATATATTGTATGCACATAAATAGTGGTGGCTAGGTATTTATTTAGAATTATATGCCCTAGTGCTATCGATGGAGGTTGCGCGATGTGGGTGCATCCCCTAGCTTGAGGAGTAGGACCCCAGGTCATAGCATCCAAATAGAGGTGGGCATCGAGATGATTGTCTTCACACTCGGGGAATATGACCGCCTCCAATACATTTATATTTCTATGTTCTAATTCGGCAGTGGCTAGTTGTCTCAGGAAATCCAGGTGGGACTGAGTAGACTTGGTATGATAGAACTTTAGAGAATGCATCCGGTGAGGTATTACTTGGAAGGATGGTTTTAATTATATTCAACATATGTGTGATTGTGGAATATAGTTCTACGTATATAATGGAGTCGATAATTGTATACGGGTAATTAAATACATGAAGAGAATTTGTATTACTTATATTACTACTGAATGTATATGGCTTTTCAGAGCAGTTTTATTTATATTCAATAGATGTTTAATTGTGGAATATAGTTCTACGTATATAATGGAGTAGATAATTATATATGAGTAATTAAATACATGAAGAGAATTTTTATTACTTATATAAATAGTGAATGTTAAATGGCTTATAAGAAAAATGATTAGTTAAGTTAATTCGATAAACAACTTACGAAGTCAAGATACAAATTACTCGGGTTAGAGCATAGTTCAAGGAGTTTCATGTAACAACCCGTACTTTTGGGGATAAATTAAATTCCATAATTGGGTATAAATTGGAAATTTAGGGAATTTACTGAAATAGTAATTTTAGAATTTTTTAAGGATTGGATGATTGTCAATGGGTGATATATTTAATTTTAGGATTAAGTAAATATGTCAGAGTATTTTAATTATATGTCGCCGTTGAGTAAAGCGACAAAGGTGAGATTTTAATTGGAAAACCTTCATTGAGGCATATTGGGTTAAATTAGTGGGTTGCGATTAAGTGCCTCGGATGGAGATCACGACAGCGTGATGAGTCTCGGAATGACCGAGATAGTCAGAATAGTGTATTTGATAGTCGAAATTGATTTTTGGGATTTTTTAGAGTAAAAGAACTCGTAATAGAGTAAACGAGTCAGTTTTGGGTTTAAAAGGTATAAACCCTTTTTCTCCCTATATAAGGAGGGAGAGGGGGAGATACGAGAAAGACAAGAGATAAAAAAAGAGGAGAAGAGAGGGAGGAAGAAAGGGGAGAAGAAAATGGAGACTCCGGCCAACCTCCGTGGGATTCGACTCGGGATCGTCGAATTATATCAACGAGACAAGTGTTTAGTTGATTTATTTACTTTTAAGCATAAATCTCATATCATATTTTGGTATTAACAAACCCTAAATATTTTTGGCTGGGTTTTTGTGGATTAAACGGGTTTTCGGGAATTAAAACGAATAAATCCCAATAATTTTCCAATTCGAGAAACTTAGGATTTAATCGAAATTAGTTTTGGTTTCGGGTTTTGGGATGTTTAGAACCCTTGTTATACGTGTATAGGTTGTTGGTTGAGGTTGTAGGTTGTCGGGAGAGGAGACAAAAGCTTGGGAGAAGCTTTAATGGCTGTAACAGTCTCGGAGAAGACGATGAACACTTGCCAACGTCCTTTACTAATCGATTCGGCCTAGAGGCGTACCGATTCGGCTCTTGGTCAAAAATGAGAATTGTAGATATTTTCAATATGGTCGCATGGTCACTGACCGCTGATTTTTTTGATTTTTTTTGGATTATTAATTATTTTTCTATGGAAGGCCGTCCGAGATCAAAATCGTTAGTTGGAAATCAAACCTGATATTGGGAGAATTAAGGCTATAATTATTTGGAGATAAATATTGGGGGGGGGGGGGGGTCCTACATATAGAGTGGGGACCTCAAGATCACTATTTGAGCGAAATGTATTCCTTGGGTTCGTTGAAAAGGGATCCACAACCTATTTAATTTAAGGGTGTTCTGGGACAAACATCAATTAGGATAGTTTTAGTGGCCATTTGGGCAAATATAATTATGCATGTGGGAAACCATAATTAAATATCGATTATGGATGAGAAAATCCTATGAGGCGAATGGGATGGAAATTGGGTTATAAGTTAAAGATAAGTTGAGGGTATACTTATCATACGATTATGAATCGGGTATTTTGAGAGTATATAAATCCCAAATAGTGATTCAGGTGTGAATAATATTCAAGAGAGAAAATACTTAAATATTATTATGTGATAGGCAATAAAGGCCATTTATATATATATTTGAGGAGGAATATATAGTATATATATATATATATATATACTATGTGATTAAAGTATATATATTATGATACAAATATATATGTATCTATATGTAATGGTATATGTGTATTTAGAGGCTGGTTTTCACGGGCTTCCCCTTTGAGTATAGGGTAGGAACAACCAGATTATATATATGCTTTAATGCGATCAAGGGAGGTTGCGTGATGTGAGTGAATCCCCTGGCTCGAGGAGCAGGGTGAGTATAGTGCCTAGGTCTTTATCGTCCCGCGTTAGAGTACGATTTATGTGATTCCACTTGCAGGGGGAACATGACCGCCTCCACTGCTGTGTATATGTTTACCATGAACATTGAGAGAGTCTGGCTTGGTACCGTGGTATAGTGAGTAAACTCGGATTTTGGATCGGCACTATGAGAAAACATCCTCGAGTTATAGCTCGTTGGGATGGTTATTATGCTTGTTTTCATAGTATATTACTTGTGCATGAAAACAAGGTAATATAAATCTCTAATGAGAATAAAGAGATAAAAATGAAAAAGAATATACTTAGCCCGGGAGATAGATCCGGATGTGTATTATAAAGATTACTATAAAGAAAACCTTAGTCCGGGAGGTAGATCCGGTGTGTATTATAAAGATGAATATAAAGAAAACCTCAGTCCGGAAGATTGATCCGAATGTGTATTATAAAGATGAATATAAAGTAAACTTCAGTTCGGGAGATAGATCCGGATGTGTATTATAAGATGTATATCATTATATAGTATGTATATACGTTATGTACTGAGGGTCAAATGGATCTCGATGATCGACCTTGCCACATAGTAGTGTATCAGGGGGGGTTCCTTGTTTGGATTTCGCTCAGCGAGACACCCCACACATGAACATGGCAGAGTGTTGAGACTGGGGAGAAGTTTCCCCCTTAGTACTTAGGATAACTAGGGTTGATATAAGATGGGTAACAGATTAGTTAGAAAGGGTATCTTGACTAGGATATTTTGTTAGGATGCGGTAGGGATGCAGTTATAATAGAGGTGAGAGGTATCTCATGGGAGTGCGATACCAATTTAAATATGATATAAAACACATTTTTTAAAAATAAAGCATTTATGCACTTGCAAAATATTTTCACAACTCGGGCTCTGACCCGTTTCTATATTTTTCCTCTCTTGATATATATTGTATATATATAGGTGTCCAGACACATGAATGCCTGAATGATGATCCTTTCAAGTCAGACGTCTGCGGCAGCAGCTGTTGATGCATGCAGGTTGATTGTAGTCGCTTTTATCCTTGTAATCTAGATAGGAGGTACTGTATAAATATTCGGGCTAATACCCCAATTGCATTTATTTATTCTTTTACCTCCTTTTAGTGCGGCATTCGATATGGTTGTATGATTTTAAACCGAGTGTTAGGTCATTTTATCTCTTTTCAGTTTCATTTATATAAACTGTGTGGTTTTTTTAATTGTGTAGTTGTTTAAAAAGAGTAGTTAAGTAAAATTTTGACACCAGCCTTATAAGTTATTAGTAATTAAAATGGATTTTGGATAGTGATGCTAAGAATGATCCATATGCGACTCCTATTTTAATTTGATATAGAAGTGATCGCCTAGTATTTTATTAGGCGAGTGTCACAAATGATATCAAAGCATCAGGTTCTTGTGTCCTTAGGAATCTGTGCAGACGTACTACAATTTCAACATTACTCCCGATTTGATATAGATCCTGAGGACTAGGATTGTTGAATTCCTCTAATGAGATTTCGTTCTCCTGCCATATTATAAGATTATAGTAATATTTTACGTGCTCGTTCGAGATTCGGGTGCGGTGCTGATCGAGGAAGGCGAAAGAAGGTGGGGCTTAGTTGAAGCTGGAGACTAGGACCGCAGTAGAGGTCATTCTCATTGTGTCAATTTCTAAGGATTGTCACAACTACTACTAAAGTATAGTACTTGATAGTATCTATGTACCGCTGTGGTAAAAAGTGGTACTAAAGTTGAAGTTTTCCCAGTGAAGTTAAGGGTTCGAAAGGGGTCTTTGATAAGGAGCCAAAGTTAAAGTTAGGTTGTGCAACATAAGTATAGCACTACCTAGTGGAAGTAGAAGGATCAAAAGACTTGGCTAGAGTAGGGTATGGGTGAGCAGGATGTTTTGCTCATAGATGAATTTTTATCGACGGTTTTAACCGCGAGTTCCTTCGGTTGATTAGGAAGAGAATACAATTTGGATTATTTACATAAGGATCGGTCAAAGACCGACATTGGATAAAGAGTGATATGGAGAAGTGAACCTTGTACCGAGGTGAGGTAGGTACAACGAAGAAAGAGTCCTTCAAAGGAATGATAGGCTCATTAGAGAAATGTTGCGAACGCATACGAAAAATGCCGGTGTGTCTATGTGCCCCATTGGTGGACATCCACATGGGGAGATTTGTTGAAATAGGGATGTTGAAATCGGTAGGGGATTTTCCTTTTAACGAAGAAGTTAAGAGGCCAAGTAAGATGATTGTAAGTAGCGAAGCTATAGAGTCGGATGATACTGATAACATTATCATGGTTAGGAAGGCCAGTGACGAAAGTAGTGATGCGGAGTGCAGAGCCGCACGATTAGTCCTTTCCTGGTAGGAATAAAGGAAAAGATTAGGGTTCTTAGATGGGGCATAAAGTTAACTAATTTTGGTTCAGGGAAAGTGTACCAGGTCCAAGAACCGTTTGGTGTAGATAAAGGCGAAGTTGTTGTTATGAGTTTCACCTTAGAAGGAAGAGGTATAATCGACATGGCTAGATAAGGTTGATGTGCTCGTTAGCCCTAGACTCGTGTGTGTAATTTTAGTTTTTGGTAGTCTTAATCACATTATATAATGTATGTTTATGTGTTTTCCGCAGTAGAGGAGTTTTATTTTCCTTCATTCGCTATAGAAGCGGGTGTTGATATTTTAAATATGTATTTGGCTTGTCCTACTCATTTTATATGCGTGATATACGAGTATGATATTATTGTGAGTATTATATGTACTAATTGATCGGAGCGATAGAAGGCAAATGATGGCAAGACTATCGTGTCCATGGTTCGAGGGTGGAACGGGTTGTTGTTGAGATATCTCACCTGGATACAGGTTGAGTTCGCCTTTATGATAATGGGTAGATGGAATTTCGGTGAGCAGATGTTTCATTATCATGATTCGAGTATGTGGTGACCTTATAGATATGATTTAAGGTATGCAAGGATTATTGTCGAGCTATGAATTTAAGCTCATTATTGTTTGCGCAAGGACTTAGGGTTAGTACGAGCGCTTGGTGGTGTGGCTCCTATATAGAGATATGAGTTCAAACCACCTTTTGTTGGATGAGGGGATGGATTATCCCTGTTGAATATTTGAAAATAAAGGACCTCCATGACCGAGAAAGTTAAGTAGTAGTGTGTTGGAGGGGTTCCTTGTCTGGATTTCTCTTTGCGAGACACTCCACGCATGAACCTTAACGACGTCGGGAGTGGAGAGATATTATGAGATGCAAGGATGTTGGTTTTGTTGGTTAGTTACCTAGTGTAGAGAAAACTCTATGGACTAAAAAGCACTTAAATGTCGCACCTCACCACAAGTATGTGGGTGAGGCAAGGTGAAAGAAAATTGATTTGAGGCTTATGGCCAGGCCTTGTGTAGAAGAAATTTTTTAGAGTTAATGTGTTTTATGGAAAATAGTCTTAAAATCTCGATAGAGAATAGGCGCCCGATTGATAGAATGATGGTGGTAGGAGAGTGTTAGTTAGGAAGTCCCGCTGATGTGCATCAGGCCGTTATATCTCGGAGACTGACGATGCAAAGGAGTAGTGTAACGGGAGGGTTCGTTGTCTGGATTTCGCTTTACGAGATGTCCCACGCATGAAACCAAGCAAATGTCGGAAGTTGAGAGAGGCCTTGGGCACTAGGGATAGATTTAGGATTATACTCGTTTCACGTGTGTAGGATAACGCATACATCGTAGGATTATTAAGGAGTAAGCTCAATAGAGTTAGTGGCGCCGATATAGAAACTTTGGTTGATTAATCCTGAGGAGAATTGAACTTCGCGGGTTGGGAGGACCCATATGTGAGTATTACACCGAGGAAAGGATGCCCTTATTTAGAGAGAGTGTTACCTGTCGAGTGTTTACAATGGTTGTGCAGATGTGCACGGGTTAAAAAGGTGTATGGGCACCTTATTAAGTTAGTTTTATATACTGCCTAAAATAGAAAAGGATTAGTATATAAAGTTGAGGCTTATTCTGTAAGGAAGTCATAAATGGATTTTGGAGTATGTTGGATGGAATGTCGTGCCCAAGATAAGAAAGGACACTGACGAGAATGGTTGAGCGTTAGTGTAATTTCTTTTTGGGGGAAATTAGATATCCAGATATTGACGAGCGAACGTTTAGAATCGTGTTTGGACATTAGAGCGGTGGTTGTAGGCCTGTCTTTCTACGTGAGGCACTAAAAATCATAGGTGCGATGTGACGTTATTGGAGTCACTTTACGACCGTGGTATCCCTATATTGTATGGTTGGGAACCATTAGGTTAGTATCGTTCCCTTTGAGGTATTAGGATTTGGAGAAATCCTAGCTTAGTACTTGTAGCATCGGTTGTATCTGAATTTTGAGGATGAAATTCCATTGTAAGGGGGGAAGTATGTAACAACCTATATTTTTGGGGATAAGTTAAATTCCATAATTGGGTATAAATTGGAAATTTAGGGAATTTCACGGCATAGTAATTTTTGAAATTTTTAAGGATTAGATGATTGTCAATGGGTGATATATTTACTTTTGGGATTAAGTAAATATGTAGGAGTATGTTAATTATATGTCGCCGTTGAGTAAAGCGACATAAGGTAAGATTTTAATTGGAAAACCTGCATTGAGGCGTATTGGGTTAAATTAGTGGGTTGCGGTCAAGTGCCTCAGATGGAGATTCTGACTGCGCGGTGAGTCTCGAAATGGTGGAGATAGTTAGAATAGTGTATCCGATAGTCGAAATTGAGTTTCGAGAATTTTTAGAGTAAAATAACTCGTAATTGAGTAACGAGTCATTTTTGGGTTTAAAAGGTATAAACCATTTTTTCTCTCTATATAAGGAGGGAGATGGGGAGATAAGAGAAAGAAAAGAGAGAAAAGAAAGAGGAGAAGAGAGAGAGGAAGAAAGGGGAGAAGAAAAGGGAGACTCCGGCCAACCTCCGCGCGATTCGGCTCGGGATCATCGGATTATATCCACGAGTCAAGTGTTTACTTGCTTTATTTACTATTAAGCATAAATATCATATCATATTTTGGTATTTACAAGCCCTAAAGATTTTGGTTTGGGTTTTCGTGGATTAAACGGGTTTTCGGGAGTTAAAACGAATAAACCCCAATAATTTTCCAATTTGAGAAACTTAGGATTTAATCGAAATTAGTTGTTAGTTTTGGGTTCTAGGAAGTTTAGAACCCTTATTATATGTGTATATGTTGTTGGTTGAGTTTGTAGGCTGTCGGGAGAGGAGACCAAAGCTTGGGAGAAGCTTTAAGGGTCAAAAGATTCTCGGAGAAGACGATGAACAGTTGCCAGGGTCCTTTATGAATCGATTCAGCTTAGAGGCGAATCCATTCGCCTATTGGTCAAAAAAATGAAAATTGTAGAACTTATCGATACGGTTGCGTAGGCACCGACCGCATATTTTTCTAGATTTTTTTGAATTTATAATGATTTTTCTACGTAAGACAGTCCGAGATCAAAATCGTTAGTTCTAAATCAAACCTTATTGGGAGAATTAAGTCTAGAATTGTTTGGAGATAAATATTAAGGAGGGATCCTACATATAGAGTGGGGACCTCTAGATCACTATTTGAGCGAAATGTAGTCCTTGGGTTCGTGGAAAAGGAATCCACAACCTATTTAATTTAAGGGTGTTCTGGGACAAACATCAATTGGGAAAGTTTTAGTGGCCATTTGGGCCAATATAATTATGCATGTGGAAAACAAAAATTATATATCGATTATGGATGAGAAAATCCTATAAGGCGAATGGGATGGAAATTGGGTTATAAGTTAAAGATAAATTGAGTGTATAATTATCATACGATTATGAATCGGGTATTTGGAGAGTATATATAAATCCCAAATAGTGATTAATGTGAGAATAATATTTAAGAGAGAGAATACTTAAATATTATTATGTGATTGGAAAAAATGGCAATTTATATATACATTCGAGGAGGAGTATATAATATATATATACTATGTGATTAAAGTATATATATTATGATACGAATACATTTGTATCTATATGTGATGGTATATGTGTATTTAGAGGCTGGTTTCTATGGGCTTCCCCTTTGAGCATAAGGTTGGAACAACCAGATTATATATAAGCTTTAGTGTGATCCAGGGAGGTTGCGCGATGTGGGTGAATCCCCTGGCTCGAGGAGTAGGGTGAGTAGAGTCCCCAGGTCATTATCGCCCCACGTTTGAGTGCGATTTATGTGATTCCACTTGCAGGGGTAACATGATCGCCCCCACCATTGTGTATATGTTTACCATGAACATTGAGAGAGTCTGGCTTGGTACCGTGGTATAGTGAGTAAACTCGGATTTTGGATCGGCACTTTGAGACCACATCCTCGAGTTATAGCTCGTTGGGATGGTTTTTATGCTTGTGTTCATAGTATATTACTTATGCATGAAAATAAGGTAATATAAATCTATAATGAGAATAAAGAGAATAAAATGAAAAAGAATATCCTTAGTCTGGGAGATAGATCTGGATGTGTATTATAAAGATGAATATAATGAAAACCTCAGTCTGGGAGATAGATTCGGATGTGTATTATAAAGATGAATATAAAGAAAACCTCAGCCTGGGAGATAGATCCGAATGTGTATTATAAAGATGAATATAAAGTAAACCTCAGTCCGGGAGATAGATACGGATTTCTATTGTAAGATGTATATCATTATATAGTATGTATATAAATTGTGTACTGAGGGTCTAATGGATCTCGACGATCGACCTTGCCACGTAGTAGTGTATCAGGGGAGTTCCTCGTTTGGATTTCGCTCTGCGAGACACCCCACGCACGAACATGGCATAGTGTTGAGACTGGGGAGAAGTTTACCCCTTAGTACTTAGGATAACTAGGGTTGATAGAAGATGGGTAACATATTAGTTAGGAAGGGTATCTTGACTAGGATATTTTGTTAGGGTGGGGTGCAGTGTTAGAAGAGAGGTGAGAGGTATCTCATGGGAGTGCGATACCAATTTAAATATGATATAAAACATGTTTTTTAAAAATAAAGCATTTATGCACCTGCAAAATATTTTCAAAACTCGGGCTCTGACCCGTTTCTATATTTTTCCTCTTTTGATATAAATTATATATATATATATATATATATATATATATATATATATATATATATATATATATATATATATATATATATATATATATATATATATATATATATACGTGTCCAAACACATGAACGCCTGAATGATGATCCTTTCAAGTAAGACGTCAGCTGCAGCAGCTGTGGATGTATGCAGGTTTATTGTAGTCGCTTCTATCCTTGTAATCTAGTTTGGAGGTACTGTATAAACATTCAGGCTAATACCCCAATTTCATTTATTTATTCTTTTACCTCCTTTTAGTGCGGCATTCGATATGGTTGTATGATTTTAAACTGAGTGTTAGGTCATTTTATCTCTTTCCAGTTTCATTGATACAAACTGTGTGGATGTTTTGATTGTGTAATAGTTTAAAAAGAGTAGTTAAGTAAAATTTTGACACCAGCCTAATAGGTTATTAGTAATTAAAATGGATTTTCGACAGTGATGCTAAGAGTGATCCATATGCGACTCCTATTTTAATTTGATATAGGGGTGATCGCACGGTATTTTATTAAGCGGGTTGTCACAGATGGTATCAAAGCATCAGGTTCTTTTGTCCTTAGGAATCTGTGCGGACGTACTACGCTTTTTGCGTTGCTCTCTATTTGATATAGAGCGTGAGTACTGGGATTGTTGAATTCCTCTTGTGATATTTCGTTCTATTGCCATATTATAAGATTATAGTAATCTTTTTTGTGCTCGTTCGAGATTCGTGTGATGATCGAGGAAGGCGGCAGGAGGTGGGGCTTAGTTGAAGCTGGAGACTAGGACCGTAGTAGAGGTCATTCTCCTTGTGGAAATTTCTAAGGATTGTCACAAAAACTACAAAAGTATAGTACTTGAAAGTATCTATGTAACGCTGTGGTAAAAAGTGGTACTAAAGTTGAAGTTTTCTCAGTGAAGCTAATGGTTCGAAAGGGGTCTTTGATAAGGACCCTAAGTTAAAGTTAGGTTGTGCAAAGGAAGTATAACACTACCCAGTGGAACTACAAGGCTCAAAAGACTTGGCTGGGTATGTGTGAGCAGGATATTTTGCTCATAGAGGAATATTTATGGACGGTTTTAACCGCGAGTTCCTTTGCTTGATTAGGAAGAGAATACAATTTGGATTATTCACATAAGGATCGGTCAGAGGCCGACAGTGGATAAAGAGTGATATGGAGAAGTGAACCTTGTACCGAGGTGAGGTAGGTACAATGGAGAAAGTTGTGACACCCCGCCTAATTAAATACCGGGCGATCACTCCTTTATTAAATTAAATCAAGGTATACAGTTGGTTCATTCTCAGCATCACTGTCGATAAAAATAAATTTTCCAATTTAACACCCTAAATAATTAAGCTAAGTGTCAAAACCATTTTCATACATACTTTCCAAATTTTAATTTAAAGAAAAACATATATTTAATTAAAAACAACATACTTACAATTAAGAATCACACTACAGTAAGCCAAATAATATAATACATTTGTCAATCGAATGGAAACAAATTTAAAACTAAAACACAAGTCCATACTGAATAAATCCCAAAGAAGCAATACTGGAAATGACTGAAATATAAATCTCCCAACAACAAATGAAATAATGAAAAGGGCGACACGTGCCCAATAAATGAGAGTACTAGGAGTGGAGTCAATAACAGAAGCCGTCTACTCAAGTGACCTGCAAATCCCACCTAAGCTGCAGCTCGTTCTTCTCAAGGGATCCTACGCAAGACGCCCTTGTGGCTGGGCACCTGAAAATATACATATATATACAAGAGAGAGAGAGGATAAGAAACGGGTCAGAGCCCGAAAGTGTGTTTGATTTTAAAATACGTTTAGCAAATATTTAAATTGATACAGGCCAATGCAATAACATATTAGAGCGTCGCTCTCTTGAGAAAATACTCACCTCTCTTCTAATGTGTACCCCTATCGCACTATCCTTCCCATTGGTTTGTTTTATCATCTAACGCACTAGTCTTTCTAAAAGATTTGACTTAACATCACTTACCCGAAAGGTTTGCAATTCACGGTTTCATTTAAAAGAGATGTTCCAATTTGTAACCAAATTTCTCTATTTCTAACTTTATAAAAACAATAAAGTTTTACAGTGACATATTATACTTTCACAAAATATGCATTTATTATTGAGTCAACAACCATGTCCTACTTATCAAATCACAGTAGGAAGTTTAAAGTTCATAATCTCATATATATATTAACTACTCGCATAATATATATATATATATATAACAACACCCAAACTAAAACTATGGTGCGGGCATACTCTGCTATCCAATCCCCTTATCGTTCACACAAAGGGGAATACAAGTTCGGAATCACTCTCGAACTGTATTAACATATACAAAACAACGTTGAGGCGAAGCATAGATTCCAAGTCCAAGAGGTCAGTACATACCCACACGTCTCTTAGGACCGTCCAACTATCAATCTGATAACCCGTACCTAGGATCTCTATCTTCTAGGGTACGAATCAATATCCCCCATAAAGCAACACAGGATAAGATCGTCCCAGCGCGGTAACCTCAGGGATAGCAAGTAGCGAGGGTACGTTTTTCACATGTATATAATATATGTACACACAATCATATAAATATACCAATTTCATCATGTTAATATAGGTCACTCTCCTTACCCATAATTACAACATTTATCCTTAATTTTACATTTTTAAGATTTCGTATAAGGTTTCGTCTCTAACCTTAACTCGGAGGGTTTTCTCACTAATTACGTGACACTCGTGGATTTTATCCATCCAAGTAACAAATTCAGTAGGTAGACGTCTATTCACTATCGTAGGTATTCGTTGTAATCTCTCACTTGAAATACGCAGTTCGTCGTTCCTTAATTAATTATCCCTTAAACCCAATTATCATTTCATAATAAAGTTCTCAACACTTAATCATATGTCCTACCGGTCTCTTCTATATCCCAAAACATTTTATTTATAACGCCTAAGAAATATTCCACGGTAAATTAATTCAACTAATTAAACAAGGGGAAAAAGAGTTTTGCCAGGAGGGGTCGATCGATCGACGTCTAGGGCTTGATCGATCGAACCTTCGATCGATCGACGCTCTAGGTTCGATCGATCGATCAAACAGGTATTTTGATTTCTGCAGAAGTCCAGTTACGGGTTTCATCCAACTTCTTCATCTAAAACGATGTGTTTTCATTATAATCACCCCAAAAATCCTACTATCATCATTATAACATTATACCAGGTGTTTATAACGTAAAGCATGCGTGTAACTATCATTAAACAAGGGTTTTCAACCTAAAATCATGTCTAATTATCAAGAACCCTAAAGTTTTCTTAAACAGATTTCTAATGAATCTTTCTCCAATATTTCTTTATTATGATCACCAAATTTTGTGGATTATTACCTCTACATGGCAAGGGTTTCCAGAATTTACATATACATCAATACTACATGGGTTCTCCTATAAAAAATGGGGTTTTCTTCCATAGTTTATATCACAATTTATTCTTAAGCTAACATAAAGATTGCATCAACGAAAATAGAAAGTTTAAACACTTGGCTGGGATTTTGGTATGCAGGTTCACGGTTTATTTTCGTATGGCTGCGTTCCTCGTCTCGTGATCTACGCGGTGGTGGTGCTGGCGGTGCAAACCGGTGGCCTTTTGGCCTTGGATTGCCTTGGAGTTCTGTCCTCTCTTCTCCAATGGCCGTCATTTGATTTGTGAATGTTCTAACCCTAAGAGGCTGACCTAATGGCTGATATAGGTTGGCTGAAATTCGTGGGTTTAATTACCCTATTTTGTAAAATGACCAAAATGCCCTCCCGGGTCACTAATTAAGTCTAAAAACATCCCGAGATCCAAACTAAACCCCCGGGTACACTTTTCTGACTATCTCGACCCTTCCAGACGCGTTGGCGCACTCAAAACGACCATACGAACAACTTATAAAATATTCACTTTTATTTAACAAAATAAGTCCCGACGTGACACGGGCACGTCCTTACTTAAATTTCCGAAATAGTCATTTAATTCACTTATGACATTCAATATAACCAATACAATATATTACTATGCTCATCCAGTAATATGCAACAAATAACAAATTTCCAATAATTACTAACTCTCGTCACGCTAGTAAATATTTAAAGCAACATTCCGGATTAAAATTAATTTAATTTATCTCATTTAAATTTAATAAATCCCATAATTTAAAAGCTATAAAAATACGGGGTATTACAAAAGTGTCCTTCAAAGGAATGATAGGCTCGTTAGAGAAATGTTGCGAACGCATACAAAAAATGTCGGTGTGTCTATGTGCCCCATTGGTAGACATCCACATGGGGAGATTTGTTGAAATAGGGCTGTTGAAATCGATAGGGGAGTTTCCTTTTAACGAAGAAGTTAAGAGGACTAGTAAGATGATTGTAAGGAGAGTGGCTATAGAGTTAGATGATACTGATAACATTATCATGGTCAGGAAGGCCAGTGATGAAAATAGTGATGTGGAGTGCGGAGCCTCACGGTTAGTCCTTTCCCGGTAAGAATAAAGGACAACATTAGGGTGCTTACATGGGGCATAGATTTAAGTAATTTTGGTTCAGTTAGGTCAAGTGTACCAGGTCCAAGAACCATTTGGAGTAAATAAAGGCGAAGTTGTTGTTGTGAGTTTCACCTTAGAAGGAAGAGGTATAATCGGCATGGCTAGATAAAGTTGCGGTGTTCATTAGCCCTAGACTCGCATGTGTAATTTGAGTTTTGTGGCGGTCTCGATCACATTATATAATGTATGTCTATGTGTTTTTCGCAGTAGAGGAGTTTTATTTTCCTTCATTCGCTATAAAAGCGGGTGTTGATATTTTAAATATGTATTTGGCTTTTCGTACTCATTTTATATGTTTGATATACGAGTATGATATTATTGTGAGTATTATATATACTAAGTGATCGAAGCGATAGCAGGAAAATGATGGCAAGACTATCGTGTCCACGGTTCCAGGGTGGAAAGGGTTGTTGTTGTGATATCTCCCCTGGATACAGGTTGAGTTCGCCTTTATTATTATGGGTAGATGGAACTTCAGTGAGAAGATGCTTCATTATCGTGATTCGAGTATGTGGTGACCTTATAGATATGATTTAAGGTATGGAAGGATTATTGTCGAGCTGTGAGTTTAAGCTCATTATTGTTTGCGCAAGGACTTAGGGTTAGTACGAGCGCTTGGTGGTGTGGTTCCTATATAGAGATATGAGTTCAAACAACCTTTTATTGGACGCGGGGATAGGATTATTCTAGTTGAATATTTGAAAATAATGGACCTCCATGATCGATAAAGTTAAGTAGTAGTGTGTTGGAGGGGTTCCTTGTCTAGATTTCTCTTTGCGAGACGCTCCACGCATGAACCTTAACGACGTCAGGAGTGGAGAGATGTTATGAGATGCAAGGATGTTGGTTTTGTTGGTAAGTTACCTAGTGTAGAGAAAACACTATAGACTAAAATGCACTGAAATGTTGTTCCTCACCATAAGTATGTGGGTGAGGCAAGGTGAAACAAAATTGATTTGAGGCTTATGGCCAGGCCTTGTGTAGAAGGAAAATTTTGGAGTTAATGTGTTTTGGGGAAAATAACCGTAACATCTCGATAGAGAATAGGCGCTCGATTGATAGAATGATGGTGGTAGGAGAGTGTGAGTTAGGTTAGCGAGGTAAGATTTAGGACGTCCCGCTGATGTGCATCAGGCCATTATATCTTGGATACCGACGACACGAGTGAGTAGTGTAACAGGAGGGTTCCTTGTCTGGATTTCAGTTTGGGAGACGTCCCACGCATGAAACCAAGCAAATGTCAGAAGTTGAGAGAGGCCTTGGGCACTAGGGATATATTTAGGATTATACTTGTTTCGCGTGTGTAGGATAACGCATAGATCGTAGGATTATTAAGGTGTAAGTTTAATAGATCTATTGGAACCGATATAGAAACTTTGGTTGATTAACCCTGAGAAGAATTGAACTTCGCGGGTTGGGAGGATCCAAATGTGAGTATTACACCGAGGAAAGGAGGCCCTTATTTAAAGAGAGTGTTACGTGTCGAGCGTTTACAATGGTTGTGAAGATGTGCACTGGTTAAAAAGGTGTATGGGCACCTTATTAAGTTGGTTTTATATACTGCCTGAAATAGAAAAGGCTTAGTATATAAAGTTGAGGCTTCTGTTGTAAGGCAGTAACAAATGGATTTTGGAGTATGTTTGATGGTACGTCGTGCCCAAGATAAGAAAGGACATTGACAAGAGTGGTCGAGTGTTAGAGTAAATTCTTTTTGGGGGAAATTAGATATCTAGATATTGACGAGCGAACGTTTATAATCGTGTTTGGACGTTAGAGAGGCGATTGTAAGCCTATCTTTCTACGTGAGGCACTAAAAATGATAGGTGCGATGTGACGTTATTGGAGTCACTTTATGACTGTGGTAGCCATATAGTGTATGGTTGGGAACCATTGGGTTAGTATCGTTCCCCCTGAGGTTTTATGATTTGGAGCAATCCTAGGTTAGTACTGATAGCATCGGTTGTATCTGAATTTCGAGGATGAAATTACATTGTAAGGGGGAAGTATGTAACAACCCGTATTTTTGGGGATAAATTATATTCCATAATTGGGTATAAATTGGAAATTTAGGGAATTTCCCAAAAGAGTAATTTTTGACATTTTTAAGGATTAGGTGATTGTCGATGGGTGATATATTTACTTTTGGGATTAAGTAAATATGTCGGAGCATTTTAATTATATGTCACCGTTGAGTAAAGCGACACACGATAAGATTTTAATTGGAAAACCTGCATTGAGGCGTATTGGGTTAAATTAGTGGGTTGCAGTCAAGTTCCTCGAATGGAGATTCTGACTGCGCGGTGAGTCTGAGAATGGTCGAGATAGTTAGAATAGTGTATCCGATAGTCGAAATTGAGGTTCAGGAATTTTTAGAGTAAAAGAACTAGTAATTGAGTAAACGAGTCATTTTTGGGTTTAAAATTATAAGCCCTTTTTCTCCCTATATAAGGAGGGAGAGGGGTGTATAAGAGAAAGAAAATAGAGAAAAGAAAGAGGAGAAGAGGGAGAGGAAGAAAAGGGAGAAGAAATGGGAGACTTCGGCCAACCTCCGCGAGATTAGACTTGGGATCGCCGGATTATATCCTTGAGGAAAGTGTTTACTTGCTTTATTTACTTTTAAGAATAAATCTCATATTATATTTTGGTATTTACAAACCCTAAAGATTTTGGTTTGGGTCTTTGTGGATTAAACGGGTTTTCGGGAGTTAAAACAAATAAACCCCAATAATTTTCCAATTCGAGAAACTTAGGATTTAATCGAAATTAGTTGTTGGTTTTGGGTTCTAGGATGCTTAGAACCCTTGTTATATGTGTATATATTGTTGGTTGAGGTTGTAGGCTGTCGGGAGAGGAGACAAAAGCTTGGGAGAAGCTTTAATGGCTGAAACAGTCTCGAAGAAGACGATGAACAGTTGCCAGGGTCCTTGTCGAATCGATTCGGCTCTTGGTAAAAAATGAAAACTGTAGATCTTTTCGATACGGTCGCGTGGGCACCGACCGTGTATTTTTTTGGATTTATAATGATTTTTCTATGGAAGACTGTCCGAGATCAAAATCGTTAGTTAGAAATAAAACCTGATATTGGGAGAGTTAATGCTTGAATTGTTTGGAGATAAATATTAGGGGATCCTACATATAGAGTGGGGACCTCTAGATCACTATTTGAGCTAAATGTAGTCCTTGGGTTCGTGGGAAAGGAATCCACAACCTATTTAATTTAAGGGTGTTCTGGGGGAAATATCAATTGGGATAGTTTTAGTGGCCATTTGGGCCAATATAATTCTGCATGTGGGAAACCATAATTATATATCAATTATGGATGATAAAATCCTATGATGTGAATGGGATGGAATTTGGGTTATAAGTTAAAGATAAGTTGAGGGTATACTTATCATACGATTATGAATCGGGTATTTGGAGAGTATATAAATCCCAAATAGTGATTAATGTGTGAATAATATTTAAGAGAGAGAAGACTTAAATATTATTATGTGATTGGCAATAATGGCCATTTATATATATATTCGAGGAGGAATATATAGTGTATATACATACTATGTGATTAAAGTATATATATTATGATATGAATACATATGTATCTATATGTGATGGTATATGTGTATTTAGAGGGTGGTTTCCACGGGCTTCCCCTTTGAGTATAGGGTTGGAACAACCAGATTATATATATGCTCTAGTGCGTTCCAGGGAGGTTGCGCGATGTCAGTGAATCCCTTGGCTCGAGGAGCAGAGTGAGTATAATCCCCAGGTCATTATCATCCCTCATTCGAGTGTGATTTATGTGATTCCACTTGCAGGGGGAACATGACCGCCTCCACCGTTGAGTATATATTTACCATGACCATTGAGAGAGTTTGGCTTGGTACCATGATATATTGAGTAAACTCGGATTTTGGATCAACACTTTGAGATCGCATCCTCGAGTTATAGCTCGTTGGGATGGTTAATATGCTTTTGTGCATAGTAAATTACTTGTGCATGAAAACGAAGTGATATAAATCTCTAATGAGAATAAAGAGATAAAAATGAAAAAGAATATCCTCAGTCTGGGAGATAGATCCGGATGTGTATTATAAAGATGAATATAAAGAAAATCTCAGTCCGGGAGATAGATCCGGATGTGTATTATAAAGATGAATATAAGAAAACGTCGGTCCGGGAGATAGATTCAGATGTGTATTATAAAGATGAATATAAAGTATACCTCAGTCCAGGAGATAGATCCAGATGTGTGTTGTAAGATGTATATCATTCTATAGTATGTATATATGTTGTGTACTTAGGGTCTAATGTATCTCGATGATCGACCTTATCACGTAGTAGTCTATTGGGGGGTTCCTTGTTTGGATTTTGCTCTGCGAGACACCCCACGCACGAACATGGCAGAGTGTTAAGACTGGGGAGAAGTTTCCCCCTTAGTACTTAGGATAACTAGGGTTGATATAAGATGGGTAACAGATTAGTTAGAAAGGGTATCTTGACTAGTATATTTTGTTAGGATGCGATAGGGATGCAGTTAAAAGAGAGATGAGAGGTATCTCATGGGAGTGCTATACCAATTTAAATATGATATAAAACATATTTTTTAAAAATAAAGCATTTATGCACTTGCAAAATATTTTCACAACTCGGGCTCTGACCCGTTTCTATATTTTTCCTCTCTTGATATATATTGTATATATATAGGTGTCCAGAGACATGAACGCCTGAATGATGATCCTTTCAAGTCAGACGTCTGCTGCAGCAGCTGTGGATGCATGAAAGTTTATTGTAGTCACTTATATCCTTGTAATCTAGATAGGAGGTACTGTATAAATATTCGGGCTAATACCCCAATTGCATTTATTTATTCTTTTACCTCGTTTTAGTGCGGCATTCGATATGGTTGTATGATTTTAAACCAAGTGTTAGGTCATTTTATCTTTTTCCAGTTTCATTTATATAAACTGTATGGATATTTTAATTGTGTAGGTGTTTAAAAAGAGTAGTTAAGTAAAATTCTGATGCTAGCCTAATAGGTTATTAGTAATTAAAATGGATTTTCGACAGTGATGCTAAGAATGATCCATATGCGACTCCTGTTTTAATTTGATATAGGAGTGATCGCCCGGTATTTTATTAGGCGGGTTGTCAAATTTCATGACAAGGCTTGTTAGACGGGGTAGTGTAACTGGGACGGTCTATAAGAAAGTGTTAGGTGTGCACTTTAGAAGAGGGTTGAAATGTATCTCAAGGGAGTGTGACACTAAATTAAATATGAAGATCATTCTTACATTTTAATTATTGCATTTTAATTCACATGAAAAATATTTTCAAAAGGACTTTCGGCTCTGAACTGTACTTGCAAAAATATTTTCAAAACCTTTTAGGTATCCAGCCACAGCATGCCAAGCTTGAAGATCTGTTCCCGGGATCTATAGCTGCAACATGTGTGGATGCTGCAGGATTGGGACATAGACGCTTCAGTCATTTCATTCCTAGAGTAGGATGCAACTTGGTATTTCTTTCGGGCATGTTGCCCCATGTATTTTCTTTTCATTAGGACTTTGTATTGGTTATTATTCTTTGTTGGATTATATAAGTGGAGGTTGGTTTTTGCCGATGGTTTATTCGGCCGATCACTTATTAATTTATTCTATATTTCTTTAGATTCA
Organism: Sambucus nigra; assembly: GCA_949130495.1. NCBI lineage: Eukaryota > Viridiplantae > Streptophyta > Magnoliopsida > Dipsacales > Adoxaceae > Sambucus > Sambucus nigra. The sequence goes on along the minus strand of OX422220.1, from coordinate 492,760,593 downwards.
TGGTTTGTTTGCATGGTTCGTCTTGATATTTATATGATTGTTGTTGTTAAATAAAATGATTAAAATTTTGACATCAACTTTTGAATACTAAGTAGTTAGTAAGTTTTAAAAAGTTTTCGACAGTGATGCTAAGATTGAACCAGATGAGATTCCTATTTTAATTTGATATAGGACTGATCACCCGGTATTTTATTGAGCGGGCTGTCACACTCTCAAAATGTTAACACCATTTAAGATCTATTTAAAAACATCCAATTTGTTAATTAGACATAACCTTTTAAAGATTTTTTGGGCCAAAATACCCTTCTTCTAAATAACACCACATATCAGTTAATCTTCTTCCAGAAATCAAAATCCAATTTTTTCATTAAACCTTAAATTCTAAAATAAAATTGATCGTACAAAACTTTTAAATTGGGTGTTAAAGAGTCTTCTTTTAGGGATACTTTAATAGTCCATTTTGGTAATTACATTTTAAAATGACTACATGACTCATTTGTGAGATTTTCCTTTTTTCAAATTTTATTTCATCTCTCTTTTCTTGTGAGCCTAGGTGGTTGGTATACCCATCAACTATTTTTATTTATTTTAATAAAACACTATTCCTAGAGAGCTTTACAAAAAAAAAAAAATCTAACAAAATTAAAAACAAATTGAAGTTAATGGATAAATTTTTATTAAAACCTTTCCGAAATTGTTATTTTTTTTTCCTTTGTAAGTAATTCAGATTTTTTTGCCTTTAATCCATTTTCATAGTCATCCACATATAAGATCTTCAATGTATATTTTCCCTCCCAAAACACTTCAAAAATGACGAATGTCTATAGTAAGATTACAACCCCTCTCAAATTTCAATCCTACTATGGTATTTGCTTTCATAGCTGAACTTAAAAAAAACTGCTTTATGCTGCAAAAGTTTGCAGCAACCAAGATAACATGTCTATTTCATTCTACAATGGTAAAATGGGAAACAATGTTTAGAACTATGACTACCATAACTAATTGACATTTATCTTGGGTGTTATATTAAGTACAACGCATATTCAGTGCATATGTAATTTACATATGCATCTAAAAGTTTGTAGCAGACATGAAGTGAGCACTCGGCATACATGAGTAAAATTTAATAGCTATAACCGTTTCATACATATATATACACACTCACACATGTGTGCATGTAGATTTGGAAAAGAAAAGAAATAACCAATGCATGTTAAAAGAGTGTTTTTAGTTTGATCCATTTTTTTATATATTGTCTGCAATTTGTTCTTAATTTGTTTGTTTTATTTGATTTTCGAATTTAGGGTTTGATAAAAAAAAAAGGTTTTGATTTTGGGAAGAAGATGAAATGAAATGATGTATTGTCTAAAAATAGGGTATTTTGGTAAAAAAAATATTCTTATGGTTATGTCTAATGAGGAAATGAGATGTTTTCAACAGATGCCAAACAGTTTTAAAATTTTGGAGGTTATGTCAAAGAGGTTGGTAAAATGGGATTAAGCCAAACAGTTTTAAAATTTTGGAGGTTATGTCAAAGAGGTTGGTAAAATGGGATTAAGTCAAATAATACGTTAAAAAATTGGGGTTAAATTAAAAAAACACTTAAATTAATTATGTAATTTGATCAATACTTATATATATATATATATATATATATATATATATATATATATATATATATCTTTAGATGTACAATGGAAAATATTCCCAATGTAAATATCTCGTTGACACATCAATGATGTGCCTAAGAGATAATGCCTACAATACACGTGGTGCCAATAAAATTCCAACTTCACTTATACATCACATCAACTCATAAGGTCTGCCATTTACGAGGTGCCTCTTATCATATCTCATTGTAATTCCCTCTTTCAAAAACACACATGGCTACTATATATTTTGAAACTTTAGTGTACTTGTGCATATCGTTTCGAAAAAATTCGAATACCCTAGTAAATAGTAAAAACAATACATTTAAAGTCACTTTGCAAAAGAAATGAAAAACAAAAACAACTTTTTAAGCTCATTTTTTACTATACCATAACATTTACAATTACATATACGTATGTTACAAACATTTATTCTCCTTGATGCCTTGGAAACTCTTTCTAGTCCATTTTTTTCTCTATCATTTCTTCATAAGCTTTCAAACATATCATAAACGATTTCAACTTATCTCCCAATATATGCCGCGCCTGCAAATCAAATATGAGAGAGATATTTTTAATTTAAAAGATAAACATGAAATAGTCTTTAAAAAAAGTCTACATATTAAAAGTTAGTAATTGTTAATAGTAAAGTAAGATTCATTAAATGAATATGAACCACACACACACACTTGATTTATAATAACGTGCAGTATTTATGAAATTAATGAAAACTTGTTGGAAAACTAAACCATAAGACAAAAGTAAATTATAATTTCAAGCCTCAGGCCTCAAAATTATGTTTCATATCTATGTCTTGAGGCAAGCTAATACACTAATGTCGAGTAAATCGATTTACCTATGAGTTACAATTTCAGATTTAGTGGCGACTAATTTAAACTTTTCATAAATTGTTAACTAATTATTTAACCAATATTAGTTCTAATTAGTTAATTTTAGTCCAACTTTATTTTCATGATTTAAGCTAGAATGATTAAAACAGATAATATAGAGATTAAATTATTAGGTGCGTTTCTAGCAATTAACCTACCTTTTCGTGTTGGGTTTTTATGCAAAAAATACAGCAAACAAGTATTTATTTAACGTCGCAAAATCCTCCCCCTATGAAAAACGACAGATCCTTAAAAGGATCAAACTAATCTACTTCCACTAAAACCAAATCAAACAAGAATGATTATACAAGCATGTAATAAGACACAAATTAAAGTAGTTAGAAAAATATTACATATACCAAGCCTTTGTTGTGGTTGCTCTTCAAAAACTTAACTTCAAGATGTTCTAGTCCAATCTTGTCTTTCTTTATGTCTTCGCTTTTTCCCTCTTGCCTTCTTTAGAGTAGAATCAACTTGGTGCCTAATGAAGTGTCATGTAGTGAGTTATTCTACAATGACCCACCACACTTAATGATACAAACCGAATGATATGTAATAATAAACAATCCTATATATCTCAACAAATCTTTTGATCAAGATACTAAGTTAAACTATCTTGACTTAGGCAGTTTCAAAATTCTTTTTCTCAAATATTTTGAACAAATAAATTTGGGAAAATATTTACACAATAATTTGAGTGCATACGTGAGATACGTGTTCTAAATAAGTGTATAAACTATTTGGTATGAAATATGAAAAATCCTAAAATAACACTGAAATATTATTCAATAGATATGAATAGATATTATGTGCACAATAAAAAACACAAAATAATCTAAGGCGTAATATATATTCAAATATTTGACTAACAAATATTTATATAAGAGTATCCGCACAACTCAAATATACACACAATGGAACTGATATTCAGAGTATGTTTATACTAAAATAATTTTAATCTAATAACCTGGAAAGTCTTTTCATATTAGCTCAATAGTTCAAGATTCACAGTTCCCGGTCCCAAAAGTTCAACAGTGGTTCCAATAGGTATATAGTTCAGTCACAGGATATAAGGAAAGTCAAGTTATCTACTATAACACATTAGGTCCTTACTAATTCTAGGTTTAACTTTCTAAACATAAGTCAGTTATAAACGAAATTGAAACAAGGTTCCTTAGTTATTTTTTTAAAACCAGCTGAAAATTATTATGAACCCAGAATCAAGAACGTGACTTGTGTGTGATTTTAGTGTTTTAAAATTTCACACAAAAATGATCTAAGGTGGATATAAAAATTATAGTGTATGACCTATGTGTTTTGCGTACCTAAACAAAAATATAGAACATGCAACTAGATTAACACGATTTAAATAGGAAATCGTACCTAGAACACGATTTAGAGATCTAAAGTGTTTCAATCACTTAAGTGTGTATATCATGTGTAATTTGTGTATCTAAACACAAATATAAGACATGAGAACAAGTATGACCATGAATCTTAGCATAATAGACCATAAAATACAATATGCGTGTATTGTCGTATGTCTTGGTCCTAGTTCGAGGTATAGCAGGACTATTCAACAATCGATGCAACAATATATGCTAAGATGTACACCAAATAAGATGTAAATATAGACCTAAAAATTAGAGTAGAGATTTGAATTTAGCAAAATAAAACGTACAAATCCTAAGTGAAATATTATAGTCACAAATCATATGTAAAAATAACATAACCAAACCCTAATAAGAGAGTCTTTGAAAATATTATAAAGATTCAAACAATTTCAACTACAACCAGCACACAAGCAAAAATCAGAAATAATGAATGAGTATTTTTGTGTTTAGATTTAATCTATAGTGAAGATTAAATCTTATTAGGAACACGGTCTATGTGTATGCGTTCTCTCTCTCTCTCTCTCTCTCTCTCTCTCTCTCTCTCTCTCTCTCTATCTATCTATCTATCTATCTATCTATCTATCTATCTATCTATCTATCTCTAGAAAAAAAATGGTAGAATTTCACCTCTCTTAATAATAAACTCAGCTATTAAAAATTGATGCCCAAAGGTCTCTACATACTGGAGAAATGGGTGTGTTGTGATTGTTGTAAAATAGAATCACAGGAATTGTGAATATAAAATAACAGTCGTTGATAGATATAGATTTTTGGGATGTAAAAGAAACACAAACTCATCAATTTCATAAGAGACACGCGTCTTAACAGCTGTAACCAACTAAAATGAATAAAACATTTTAGCATAAACGGTGATATTTAAGAATTAAAGAAAACCAGTTATTTAAATATAAAACCGTGTGCTAGAACCTATGGGAAAAACTTGGTTTCAAAGTTACCACTTGAATGGACATAAAATGATGTCGATTTTAAAAAAAAATATGCCAGCAGGAAAAATCTTTTCAAACCTAAATCTTTAAATTGATGGAACAAAAATTGAGGATGTCAAATATTTGGAAGGATGACGTTTTTGAAAAATTGATGCCAACTATTTTTTAATAAAATCATGTGCTATCGTGCCTAAAGTATAGTTGCCTAGGGAAAACAAATGAGATGACTACTATAAAATAAAAGTTGCATTTGGAATTCGAAAGGGTCAAATTATGGGGAAATATAGGTGACGAGCACGTATATCTACCAAATGTATATAATAATAAAGCATCATATTAATCAGGTGTAATATACCACATAAAAAATAAAATAACATAGATCACTTTACATGTTGAGTAAAAAATTATTTAATTTCCATAAAAAAATCTAAGAGAAAGAAAAATATTAAAAATTATCTTCTTAAACAAACAAATAAACTTGCAACCATGGGATATGATGTAATGCAATGTATTGTTATGTATCATATATGATAGAATTCATGTTAGCCAAATAGTAACGTGTGAGAGTATACTTTTGAATAAAATGATTTGAGTCGAATTCTAAGATGTACAGTCGACTGAGTGGAGGCCTTGGCATAGGTATACTAGGTCAAAAAATAAATAACAAAATAATCTTGTCAAAATTCAAGTCCAACTAGTTGAAGGATTATATATATATATATATATATATATATATATATATATATATAAACCTAATCCTAGTGTGTTTTATATAGGGACCATCAATCTCCCCCATTAGACTAATTTTGATGAAACCCATGTGTACATCAAGTGACATACCAAGGTATAAAAATCCTAGAATTTCCTATACAAAAGAATTTTACCTACCGACCCAGTCCAAGATAATAGAAAGACTTAAGTATACAGATAAGGCTCATTCTGAAAATGACAAAGTACTAGTCGTCCACAGATGCAAATGAGAAGCAGTTGTCTAATTAGATTCAGAATATGTGCAGGTAATATGCAATATAAATCAACACTAGATCAAACAACGTACTCATCTCTCCTCCATTTTGGCTAAATTAGACAATGGTGAAGAGTAAACTAGAAAAGAGTTATGAATCTGAAAAATAAGCATCTCCTACATACAACATGGTTCTAGGAGATAAGGTTATTAGTATATACCTTTATCCTAAAACCCATAGATCGTAAAATCAGGATGCAGAATAAATAAATTGTAATTATCAAGCACAGTCATTCCAATCATATGTCGATGTTTTTAAAAATGAGATTTATATAACGGCTTAGTAAACAAGTCAACAAGCTGTAAATTAGTAGAAACACGTTCAATTATTAACTCTGTAAATTCTACTAACTTGCGAATAAAGTGATGGAAAATGTTAATAGGTTTAATCTACTATGCTGGATAGTATTTTTAGAGATATTAATTACACTCTCATTACATTAATAAAGATAGTCTTAAGACTGAAAAAGACGATATTCCTAGGACATTTTCTTAATCCATAATAATTGCCTGCAATATGCACCACCAATAATATATTCAGACTCTAATAGATAAAGTGGCACGAGATTGTTTTTCACTACCATCGTAATAGGTTTTGTCTTAACGAAAAGCAACCATCGAAAGTGGAATGATAATCATCTGTGCTACCGCCCCAATCTACATCCGAGTACCCAATTATATCACAGGAAGAATGAATGGAATACCAAAGTCCATACTCAATTATACCTTTCACATATTTTAAAATATTTTTGGCACATGTGAGATGACATTCTTTTTGGGTCTGATTGAAACTGCACACAATATATTGAATATCGGGTCTAGACGAAGTCAAATAAAGTAAACTAGATATAATAATGTGATATAAAATAGGGTCGACAATAATTCCATGTTCATCTTTAGTTAGCTTAGTCTTAACAGCCATAAGTGTGGAAGTTATTTTAGCTTTTTCAAGTCCAAAATTAGTTATTGAATCGTTATCATTTTTAGATCGTGAAATAAAATGTCCAGCATCACATTATTTAAATTGAAGTCGTAAAATGTATTGTAAGTCCCCCATAAGAGACATTTTAAACTCACTACCCATGGCTTTAGAAAAACAATTCACTTATGAGAAGTAGAGCCAAAAACAATGTCATCAACATATATTTCAACAATCAAGACATCAATATTAGATTTCTTAACGAATAAAGTCTTATCATCACCACCCCTAACAAAACCATAACAAGATAAAAATTTTGTTAGTAGCTCATACCATGCACGAGGAGCTTGTTTTAAACCATATAGGTCTTTCTTAATTCTATATACATGATTAGTCTTATGTGGGTCATGAAAACCTTTCGGTTGTTCGACGTATACTTCGTCAGACATAATGCCATATAAAAACGCAGATTTAACGTCAATTTGAAAGAGTTTAAATGTAAATGAAAAGTTACATCCAGAAGTAATCTCAGTGATTCATTAACTGATTTTGATTCCACAAGGGAGACAAAAGCAGTCAAGTGAGCCACTCGATGACGTAATTGTTTTCTAGTTCACACATGCTCAAAGACATCCCCCACAATATCTCTGGAATAATGGTATTTGGAAACCCAATTAGGTGTTGTTGGGGCTCAAGCAAATAATAGCTCATCTACTATTGAAATGGTTCATTTAAAACATTTGAATCAGACTCAATTTCAACAGGTGGGTCCCTACTTAATTCCTCAACTATGCTATCAATTACTACAACGTTAATGGACTCCATTATGGTCTTAGTAGATTGAAACAATGATAATCTCTAGTATTTTGAGCATAGCCTGAGAAAATGGATTTATCACCTTTAACCTCAAAGTTTGAAAGATTTTCCATACCATTACCAACATAACAAGGAGCACCATAAGTACGATTTTTTTTTTAAGTAGGCTTTTTATTATACCACAATTCATAACAAGTAGTTTTGGCATTCTTTCGGAGGTATAAAAGATTAATAAATGAACATGATTAAGGCACTCCTCTTTCCAAAAATATAGAGGTAATTGTTTAGCAAGAATAAGGACACATGACGTTTGCTAAATAGTTTGGTTTTTATGTTCAACCACCCCATTTTATTGTTTGGAAGGGGGGGGTGGGGGTGGAGCACTAAACTGGCGTGAATAAGAATTTGCCTCACAATACTCGATAGCTCCAGTTTCTTTAAACTCACAACCCCTATAACTTCTTATTTGAATCACTTAGGTGTTTTTCTCATTTTCAATACGAGTAATGATTTTTCAAAAATGAGTAAAAGTTCCAGATTAGTTTTTCGTAAATGGTACCCACGTAAATATACAAAAGTCATCCACAATCACTAGAATATAAGAATTACCATTTAAATTTATTTTTCTAATAGGTCCCATCAAGTCCATGTGGAGTAGCTCTAGGGGAGCAGTGGTGCTAATGTCCTTAACCTTCTTGTTCGGGGATTTAGTAATTTTACCAATCTAGCATGGCCCAAAAATAGTATTTGGACATTTTTTTAATCGAGTCAATACTCTAACCAACACTTGTGTGGATAGCCAACTCTTGGTATCAAAATTAATATGACCCAACCAATTGTTTCAAAGGTCAAATTCATCGTAAATAGTTAACCCGCAAGAGATAGAACCACTTACTTTATAGAAGTTATCTATGGTGATGGTGCCCTTAATATACTCATCTCCCATCTTACTCAAAACATCGCAGGAGTTCTTAAAAAAATTATTAAGGCATCCATCATCACCGAATTAACTGATATAGAGCAAGTTAGCTCTAAAATTGATGGACTAATAAAACCTCATTTTCATTAGGTAATCCATCTCTGTTGAGGATTCCTTTACTAATGATCTAGGAAGTCTTACCATCCCCAAAAGTTACGTTACAAGCATTATAGCAGATAACACTTTTAAGTTTAGTAATATCCCCAGTCATATTACGAGAATCACCATACTTTATGTACCAACCAGTGTCTTGCAACTCACAGCATACGGTTGTTAAAACAATAAAGCAGTTTAATTTTAAGAAATCCAAGTGGGGTCTTAAATCACAAACCCTGATCCAAATAGGCAAGGTTTTCAAAGGCTTTTGTGCTTTTTGGAATATAGGATGGGATTTCTTCTTTGCGAATGTTTTATTATTAGTCAGAGGACTAGGCTTATTAAATGAATGATTCCAATTATTATTTGTTTCTTGCCTAAGAAATTTTGTAAATCTCTTCACTTTTCGATTAAAAAATCTAAAATGAGTATTTTTTTATACGATAGCTAAAGTATTCCCAGTTTTGATGACCAAAAATGTCCCAGGGACTATAATAAAAATTATCAACGGGCGGTTTAACAAGATGCACAAAATTTCTAGACTTATACGCACCTAAGTCAGTCTAGGAACGAAGTTATTTCTTTTGGGAGGCGGAGTGTACTTGGGAGAGTCAACATACAAAATAGGTGGATATTTGACATCATTTCCTTTTTTCAAAAGAGTTTCATTTAAAACTTGTGTACTCTTGGCGAAGTTACCTTTTACTTGGTACCATCTCTAATAAAAATAGTCGGTCGAATACAAGGGTTATTTTTAAAACTTTCCTCAAACCCAAATCAAAAGTAATACAATTATATTTTTTGAGAATTGAAAAGTTTCCCAAATTTAAATCCTCTTTTTATTTTTCTCTTAACATTTTAAAAGTTCTAGCAAAGATTTCTTTAGATTTTTCATGTTCAACCAATGTTGCCTTATATCTTTATTCTAAAGTAAAAACCTTTTCATTAAGATAAGAGACTTCATTTTTAAAATCTTAATTTTATTTTTAAAAATTGATTCTTTCTTTTTTAAAAATTTATTTGATGTCTTTCACATCCATTTCTATTTGCTTAACTGTATTATATTGAGTTTCTAAGGTCTCATTAAGTGACTTCACTAAGTCCGATAAATTTCGTCTATTTTTTAAAATCTTAACAAACATTTCTACATAACCATCATAGATAACAAAGTTGACATTATTTATTAAATCAGTTTTTTTGTGTGTGATGTGCCATAATTTAAATCAGAAACATTTTCATCAACACGCGCAACACGTTTTGAATCAAAGGAAGTAATTATGTCATTCAAATATGGTTGACTAGCTAATAATGATTTAGCACATTGAATTAGATCTCACCATTTTCTTCTTCATCAAGAATCAGTTGGGCTAGCTAGATATATATCATCATAGAAATCATACACATTACCGAAAACTACAAGGCATTGGGAATCATAATTATCCTGCTCATCTTCCGATTCAGAATCAAAAGAGTTATCTCAAGTCCTAGTTAAATGGGCCTTATAATTTTGATTATTCTTGGTGTGTGGTTTAGATTTACAATTAGCTATGAAGTGGCCTAATTTTCCACAATTTTGACATTCCATTTTAGTCTTATCAGGTTTGCTACTATTACTATAATTACTAGTCTGTTTGTTGTTCTATTATTCGGCCTTGATGGATGATTAGATTGATTGTTAGATTGCACTAGTATTTTTATAAGATTGTTTCTCTTTTTCTAGAGTCTTTTTAATTTAGTAGACATAAGTGTAAGCTCACTCTCAACCTTTTTCGATCACTAACCTCTCCATGAAACTCAACATCAGACTCAGATTCAATCTTAACAGGTTTATATTTATCTTTACTAGCATAAACAAGTTTGACTGATTTAGAGCTTAGTAATTTAGGTGTGAAAGAAAGATCATTTATTTCTTCAATCATGTAGAATTTCTGATCAAATCTAGGAGCAAGGGTTCTAAGGATCTTAGCATATATCTATTTACTAGTATACATAATTCCAATAGCATGCAATTGGGTCATTATATCAGTTAAGTGCATGTAATAATCATTAAAAGTTCATTATCTTTCATAACAAGCATGTTGTATTGTTTTACTAGCATTTGAGTTTTATATTCTTGAACTCTAACATCACCTTCATATGCAACTACTAATGTGTCCCATTCTTATTTACTAGTTATGCAATGACAAGTGCGCTTAAGTTCATTTTCACTAACACTCATGAATATAGCGTTCTTACCCTTATTATTGAAATTACTCGTTTTCTTTTGCTCATTAGTCAACTCAGTGGTGCGAAGTTTCCTAAGTTCAGTATTGCAGAGGGTGAGTATATCAATTTTTTATTAAATTACATGAGTTGTCACCTATGCTACCTTGAATAGATTCTATCACGCAAATTTTCTAGTAGTGAAAATTAGAACCGTCAAATACGGGAGGTCTACTAAAATTACCTAACCCAATTAATTGATATCAATTATCCATTATAAAAATAAAATAAGAGTTCAAAAAAAGTTTTGGAAACAGATCTTTATAAAGTCTAGCTCTACTACCACTTAAAGCAGGGTCTAATGTTCTATAGACTCAAATACAGAAGTAAACTAATGCCAAGTAAACCCGATTTACCTACGAGTTACGATTTCAGATTTAAGGGGGACCAATTTAAAATTTTCGTAAATTGTTAACTATTAATTAACCGAGATAAATTCTAATTATTTAGTTTTAGTCCAACTTTATTATCGTGATTCAAGAAGGAATGATTAAAATAGATAATATAGAGATTCAATTATTAGGTGCGTTTCTAGTAATTAACCTAATTTTTCTTGTTGGATTTGTATGTAGAAAATACAACACGCTGGTATTTATTTAACGTCGCAAAAACCCTTCCCTCGGAAAAATAATTGATCCTTCTAAGGATCAAACTAAACTATTTCCAACAAAACCAAATCAAACATGAACAATTATACAAGCATGCAAAAAGACACAAGTTAAACTAGTCAGAAAGTTATTATCAATATTAAGACCTTGCTGTCGTTGCTCTTCTAAGACTCAGTTTCAAGATGTTCTTGTCCAAGAATTTCTTTATTCACATCTTCTCTATTCCCTCTAGCCTTATTTAGCGCAGGATCAACTTGGTGCCTAATGAAGTGTTTCAGTGAAGTGTTTTAATGAAGTGTTGTGCAGTGAGTTATTCTACAATAACTCACCCACACTTAGTGATACAAATAGAATAATATGAAATAATCAAGTATCCTAAATATCTCAACAATCTTATGTTCAAGATACTATGTCAACATATCTTAACTTAGGTAGTTTCAAAATTCTTTTTCTCAAATATTTTGAACAATCAGATTTCGCACAATATTTACACAATAATTTATGTACCTACGTGATATATGTTCTCTAAATGAGGGCAAAGACTATGTGATATGAAATATGGAGGTAATACTCAAATATTATGCAATAGATGTGAACAAATATTGCACACATAATAAAAAGCACAAAATATTATAACGCATAATATATATATTCAAATATTTGACTAACAAATATGTATATAACAATATAAACACATGTGAAATATACACATAGTCAAATTGATTTTCAAAATATGTTTAGATTAAAATTATTTCAGTCTAGTAACCTAGGAAGTCTTTTTAGATCAGGTGAATACTTCAAGATTCACAACTCTTAGTCCTGAAAGTTCAATAGTGGTTCCAATAGGTATACAGTTCAATCAGGGTATATAAGGACAATTCAGTTATTTTTTTATTTATTTTTTATTTTTTTAATTTTTTTTTAGGTTCAAGTCTTGGGGAAAGGGACGGGGAGGGGGTGAGACTTGAACCCCCAACCTCTTGCAAAGCAAGGGTTGGTGGTAACCATTGGGGCAAGACCCTTTTGGTTGACAATTCAGTTATTTACTATAACAAATTAGGCCCTTAACAATTTTAGGTTTAACTTTCTAAACCTATATCAGATATAAATGAAATTGAACCAAGGTTCTTTAGTTATGTTTTTAAAACAATTTGTTTTAAAATTAATATGAACTCCGAAGCAAGAACCTGACTCGTCTGTGATTTTAGTGTTTAAAAGTTTTACATAAAAATGATCTAAGGCAGATCAAACAGTTATAGTGTATGACTTGTGTGTTTTGTGTACTAATATAAAACATGCAATTAGATTAACACGATGTAGATAGCTAATCAGACCTAGAACATGATTCATAGATCTAAACAGTTTCAATCACTTAAACGTGTATATCGTGTGTGATTTATGTATCTAAACACAAATATAAGACATGAAAAAAAGTATAAGCATGAATCGTGATAAAATAGACCAATAAATAAAATATGTGCACATGTCGTGTGTCTTGGTACTAGTTTGAGGTATAAAGACACTATTCCACAATATATACAATGATATATGCCAAGGTGTACACCAAATAAAATCTAAAAATAGGTCTAAAAATTTAAGGAGAGATTTCACTTTAGCAAAATAAAACGCACAAATCAAAAGTGAAATATTAGAGTTACAAATTAGAAGTCAAAATGATATAACTGAACCCTAATAAGAGAGTCTTTGAAAATATTTGGAAGATTAAAACAATTTCAACTACAACCAACATACAAGCAATAATAAAAAATAATATATGAGTGTTCTCGTGTTTAGATATAATCTATAGCGAATATTAAATCTTATTACGAAAACGGCGTGTGTCTGTGCGTTCTCTCTCTCTCTCTCTCTTGAAAAAAATTGGTAGAATTTCAGCTCTCTCAATAATAAGCTCAGCTATTAAAAATTGATTCCCAAAGGTCCCTATATATAGGAGGAATGGGTGTGTTATGATTTGTGTAAAATAGAATCACATGGATTGCGAATATACAATAATAATCGTTGATAGAAATAGATCCCTGAGATCTAAAAGAAACACAACCTCATCCATTACATGAGCGAGACGCGTCTTAACAGTAGTTACCAACTAAAATGAATAAAATGTTTTGGACTAATGGTGTCATTTAAGAATTAAAAAAAAAACAGTTGTTTAAATGGAAAATCGTGTGCTAAAAACCATGGGCAAAATGTGGTTTTAAAGTTGATGTTTGAATGGACAAAAAACGTTGCCATTTTAAAAAAAAAATAATGCAAGTTGTAAAATATCTTTGCGGGTGTAAAATGTTTGGAACGATGACGTTTTTAAAAAATTGATGCTAGCTGTTCTTGAATAAAACCATTCGTTATTATGCCTAAAGTATAATTGCTAAGGTAAAACAAATGAGAGCACTACTGTAAAATAAAAGTGGCCGTGGGAATTTGAAAAGATCAAATCATGGGGAAATTTAGGAGACTAGCGTGTATAGTTACCGAATGTATATATTAATAAATCACCATATTAATCATCTACAATACGACACATAAAATATCAATTTACATGATGAATAATTTTAAAAAAAATTTTAAACATTTATTTAATTTAAAAAAAATCTGAGAGAAAAAAATATTTTTTATCAAACAACCACATAATCATGAGATATGATGTAATGTATGTAATACGCCGTGACTTTGGGACTGGGAAATTTAATTTTTAGGAGAAATAAAATTTATTTAAATTGGAGAATTTTAAATTTTGGAAATTGTGGTAAAAACATTTAGGACATTATAAAGTATTCCAGATGGCGATTTTGAGTGCGCCATTGATTTCGGATGGACCGAGATAGTCGAAATGACTATCCTTGGGATTATTTTGATTCCAGAATATTTTTAAGTAAGTTTGACTCGAATTGGAGTAACCGAGTCATTTAAAGTGTGTATTATCATTTAAAACTGATATTTATGTTTTAAAGGCTTACGGATAAGCCAATCTTATTTGTGAGAAAGAGAAAAAGAGAAAGAAAGAGGGAAAGAAGAAGAAAGGAAGAAAGAGGGAGGCAAATCTTGGAAACTCTATCCAATACGCGATCTCGAGGACGATTCAACCACTACGATTTCGAGGCACATGTTTAATCTTGCTAAATATTTCATTTGTGTATTTCATTTCATAATTTGTGGATAAAAGAAACAGATATGTTAAAACCTAGATTTTTGGGACTAAAACTTGAATTCAATGTTTATACATGGGATTGATGGCATTAATGTTGATGATATGTGATGTAGGTTGGGTTTTAATGTGTGGAATATGTTAGAATTGGATTACGAGGGTAGGATGCCTCTTTTTGGAGGGAAATGATTATGGTATTGAATGATAGGAGGATTATATTAATATGATGGTGGTGGGATATCAGGAAATAGTTATAAATTATAGAGATAGTCCCTTTATGTTTGTGTGCGTTTGAAGTCAAAAGGTATTATGGTACATGTTTTAGATTATTACAGAATAGAATAGTTATGTGTGATTTTCTAGATGAGTTAGTTATCTCCTGTTTATGCATTAATGTTAAGGGTTCGTAGGGAAAATTGAACTGTAGTCGGAATTGAGAGCGATTGGATCATACTATCACTGAGAATAAGGTGTGTTGTAAATCTAGTCGGGATAGTTGTTATATATCTGTGTGTTTTTAACAATGAGGATTCCAATAATGGATGGGATCATGAAGTGAATTTATGATTGAGCTTGAGGTTTGTAGACTATTAGTTATGTGCACACCTGTAGTAGGGGTTTTTATTAGATATATCGAAGTGTATTCGGATATAAATGGAATGTATAGTGATTGTTATATATGTTAAACTTGGGAGTTAGTAACCTCATAGCTATATGTATTGGAAGACTATTCATATCATAAGGGTAATGGATGAATATGCTTCAAGTTAGGGATCATATTTACATAACTAATTAAGTTAATACGCTTGGAGTGACGGCTAGTATAATGAGGACTATGTACACGTATAGCCGAGTTTATAAATCTCATACATACGGAAGAGAGATAGTGTGTATATATGTGTATATGTGGATATAGATATGTGTATATATGTATATATGTGTGTACATATGGAGTGAATACCTATGCCATGCGTGATGGTTTGTATATATGATGTGATCATATTGATGTATATATATATATATATATATATAGTGTGTGTGTGTGTGTGTGTGTGTGTGAAGGATATATACTTATGGTGTGAAGCATACCTGGTACATGCTATCATGGGAAGTTGCGCGATGAGGGTGAGACCTTGGCTTGAGGAGCAGGGTGTGGATATTCCCCAGGTCATACTCGTCCATTATTATTTGCATGATTTTATATTTTTGGGGGTGAAAAGTCTTGTGTATGAGTCGTTCTCACTTGCCGGTTAGGAACTATGACCGCTTCCCATACATTATGATTGATTTTTTCGCCATAGTGGGGTGATAATAGTCCGATAGGTGGTGACCCCTGGAGAAAGTGAGTAATTCCCGGATGATGATAGCATGGTGCAATAGTTTAGTATCCTATAACTGTTTATGTTATGTATATTACAAAGTGTACATTATGTGTGTTACGTATACGTGGTTATAGGAATGAATGACTGCTTATATATATATATATATAGCTGAAGGTGATATGGATTTTCTAGTATGTACAGCTTGGGTGGTTTTGGTGTACTAGTTTGTTGGGGTTAAAGGATCGTACTAAGAGACAATTGCGGTTATATCGACCCAAGGGTTTAATGGAGATTCTAATTATGTTCTTAGATAGTAATCTATAAGTATAGTAGTTGCAGTAATAGAATTTTTTTGAATGACAAAATGGATCCCTACGATCAACATTTTCAAGGAGTAGTGTATCATAGGGGTTCCTTATTTGGATTTCGCTTTGCGAGATGCCCCACGCACGAAACGCAGTGCAATGTTGAGAGTGGAGAGAAGTTTTATCCTTATTAACTGTATGTATGTTACTTAGAGAATAAATTCTTATATTGAAGCTTAATGTTAATGTGTGACATATTAAGACTATAACCGGTTTAAGTTAAAAAATGGAATCACAAGAGCCTAGTAAGGCATATATGTGTATATATATATATTTAGGTGTGATTAGAATGTAAATTATTCTTGGGTTATGTTAGGATGGTAGGTCCTAAGGGTGTAGGCCGTGCGTATCTTAAGGTAGGTTATCCTTAAATGAGTGGGGTGACTTAATTAAGGTTCCAGGACACGATTAGGTGCGCGCTGTAGATGAGAGGTGAGTTTGGGGGCTTCACGAGAGTACGACTCCACTTTATTTATGAAATAGTGCATTTATATTTATTATGTACGGTTAACACACTTGCTGTAAACATTTTTACACCTTCGGATCTGACCCATTTATATTTCTCTTTCACTCTCTCTCTCTCTCTCTCTCTCTCTCTATATATATATATATATATATATATATATATATATATATATATATATATATATATATTGTTTACTATAGGTGTCCTTCCGCATGGATACCAGATGCTTTTCTATCTAGAGTCTTGGGAGCCGTAGAAGTTACGGACTGTGGCGGGATTTATGTTGTAGTCGCTTCCTATTCCCTTGTAAATTTTGATAGTATTCATGTTGTATATAGGGGTTATACCCAGGGGTTATTTGTAGCTGTTTGTATTTCTTCTTTTTGGCCGTTGTACTATCTGTGACCCGACAGCTTATTCGAGTATATTTCTTCATGTGTATTTTTTTTGGTGTTTCGCACTTCTATTATTGTTGATGTAAAAAATTAAATTATCTCTAATTATTTAATCACAGATAAAAAATAAATAAGACAAGAGACTTTTAAAGGGGTTCAGCCTTGGAAGAATGGCCTACGTCCACTGTTTATGTTATTGATGACTGTTTGCAGAATTCTCGATAATGGGTTTACCAAAAAATTTTGAGTCCCCTGCTAATGAGGAGGTTACAATGTATTTATAGCCTTGAGGTTGTACATGTGAGAGAATATTACATAGCTGTCCAATCGGTGCGTAGATGTGTATGGTAATATTCATCAATTAATGCGCATTCAATCCTCTTAATTATTCAGTTATAAATGCTCTGTACGAGGTGCAGCTCGGACCGCCTAAGTAGCTCGGTACAATAAAGTTCCTCGAAGAACACTTGCTACTTGGAGCGCCTGAGTTGGTCGGGGAGGTTGAGTTCCTCGGAGTCAAAGTGTTGTAAAAAATGTTCTAGGGTTCCATGTAGATTGACATGTGTTTCAACATAATTGGTCCACTCCAGCAGGTTAAATTTGGTATCAACAGAAGCCCCCGATGATTCGTGGTTTAATGTTAAAGAAAAGTATGGAACATTTATGCCGTATAAACTTTATGAATTTTAGACAATCGTTCGTTGTACATAACTCCTTTTCTGTGTACATAGTACCAGGCTTTAAAAGTGTTTCGAATTTCAATAATCGCTTCGTGTTTCTTGCCTTTTTCTTCTTTTTAGCCGCCGGATACGCAATCGTCCATCTTGGTAATCACTGCTTTTCTCCATTCTCGAGGTAAAGTATTTAAAGGCTTCAGAAAACTCGATCGTCTTTTACTTTTTCAAATCTGCATCTTTAGAATTTCTTCACTTCTTCTCTGTCTTGTGCGTTCGTTTCTTCCATTGTTCGTTGTCACCTGATTCATCTATTTCCTGTAAGATCTTCTTCTTTCTCTTTTATTTCTTTTGTTCATCATGGTTTACATTATTGAATCTCTTGACAAATTTCCCTCTCATTTTTATATTCCTTCATGGGTTATATTGGAAGAGCTTTCTGAGCCTTCTGACTATTTTCGTTTAGCTCAGGGACATTGGTTCCTCAGTCTCTTTTTAGCTGAATGTGGCTTTTCTTTTCCTCCAAACCCCCTGTGTTTGGAATTCTATCAATATATTGACGTAGTACCTGCAAAAATAGCTCCCAATACCTTGAGAATAGTTCATGGAGTCCATAGGTTAAATCAGATTCATGGAACCCGTTTAGGAATTTCAGAAATTATGTTTTACTATAGATGGGTTGTTAGTGATAGCACTTTTTATTTAAAAACTAGATTTTTAAATAGGGCTTTAGTTGTCAATCTCCCCGGTGCCAACAGGGATTACTTCGAGCACTGTGTTGTCATGAAAAATTGGCGACATGATCCATTAAATGGAGATGATGTGTATCAGGGTCCCAAATGCCCTCCCTATGGCAATGGGATAAGTTGTTTTTATTTTATTTTATTTTTAAAATTATGTTTTCTTTGTGTTTGATAAAATGCGTCATTGACATTTTAATTTTTATTTATTTGCAGTTGATAGCAAAAAGAAATCCCCTAAAGAAACTGATGTCAATTTGAGGCATTTGAAACTTATCGAGAGTTTGCATCAAACTGTTGCCGACGAACATATCAGATCAGCCTCATACTTGTTGCAGTATAAGAGTTACATTTCCTCTTTTACTGCTCGCCCAACAATAAGTAACATTGAACCAACACCAGTTTCTGAAGGTTCCTCTCCTGAATCAAATATTCCTCTCAGTGATAATAAGAAGAGAAGAAGAGCTCCCTCATGCTTTGACAAATCAGACTCTGCCAATATAGAGGCAAAGAGAAATAAGCAGGATGTCCCAGAGGAAGGGATAAGAAAAGTAAATGCACCCCCTCCTGCTGTTGCTAAAAAAGTTACCAAGAAGCCCCCTGTGGCTCCGGGTAAGGTTGTTGCTGTCTCTCTTCCAAGTGAGGTTATAGTTATATCACCGATGAAGACCACATCCTTGGTCGAAAAAGTTCCTGCTCCTACGAGGAAGTTGAAGAAAAGCTCTTCAGATAAAGTGGCTGAATCCATTTCTCAGCCTCTAACTGCTGGAAGTGGTGTTCCCACTTTCGTTGCTTCGAGCTCTGCCATAAGCTCTGTGAAGTCTTGGATTATCCCTGAAATCCAAGGTCTTGAAGACACTCTTTCCAGGGATAGGGTTACCACCTTGGCAGCTCAACATATTGCCTCAGTAAGTATTGCTAATCTAAACTTTCACTTTTTAATATTATGTACTTGCACTGACTTACAATTTTTTTCTTTTTCCAGTTGGTAACTTGTTTTAACACCATTTTGAAAAAGGATGAAGCTATTAAAGCTTCGAGCTCCTTGTTAGGTGTGGAGGAAGATCTTGTAGGTCTAACACAGTCATTAAAGGATTCTCATCAGAAGTATGACGAAGATAAAACTGCTTGGGAAAAGCAATTAAAATCCTTTGAGCAAGAGAAAGAGAAAGCTATGGAGGCCTCTCAGGAGTTGGAGAGGAAAATGAAAGAGTGTGAGAAGAAGAATACTGAGCTTGAAGAAAATCTCAAAAATGCTGGAGAGCTTGAGACCAAGCTTAAAACTGCGGAAGAAGAACTGGGCAAACTCCGTGAAGCTGATTGTCTGAGGGAAGAGTCAGAAAGGAAATTGAAAGTTGCCGAGGAACTCTTATCTGAGAAGCTTTCCTCGAAGAAGGTGAAGAGGAAACTGGATGTTAAAAAGTCCTTCAGTGCTTGCTGGGACAAAGGTCGGAACAAAGTCCTAGCTTCCATGTCCTCTCAATTGGATTTTGCTAGCATCAAATTCTTCAGGGACGGATGGATCGTTGCTCTGCAGGAGTTAAAGGTCTCAGAGAGTTTTGAGCTGTTTCAACATCACGTTCACGATCCTCCTCCTTCCCCTGGCAAAGAAGAAGAGGACGAAGCTACTTCTAAAGAATCTTCAATGATGGTTGGGGATCAAGTCCCCATAGTTCAACTTTGCTATGAGCATCCCCAACCAACTATTACTCCTACCGAGCATCTTTAATCTACTAGTACTTTTTTCGAGCAACTGCCAATATATCCTTCGAGCAACCAGCCTCCTCATCTCAACCTTTCGAGGAAGTCGTAAAACACAAGGAGAAGGTGTAAAGTTGCTCGGGCTTCAATTTTATTATTTCTTTTGAATGTAACCCTGAACCTTGTACCTTTCTTTTAATGAATAAAAATTCGAGTTTTTGTTGTTCATGCTGACTTTCTTTGTCTTGCTTTTCCTTTATTGTTTATTAATCCTACTTATGGCTTTTCTTTGCTAGTTTATGGTTATGATGGAACTCTTGTCAGCTCACGATACTGAGCTGATGAAAAAATGTAATGAATATTTCAAAGCTGGCCATACATATTTGGATGAATCACAAATTTTTGATATGCTGGGTTCAGATGCCTCTGAGCGAGCAATGAAAGATTATGAATATCTAAAATGCTTACTCGATAGATCTATTGCCAATGGCGTGTCTTATTACGAGATGATTGAAGATCTCCACGGTATCATCGAGGAACTTCAGCAACAATATAAGGAATCTTCTACCCTTTTGCATCAGGGGTATGAGAAAAAGTATCAGCAACTAAATGCTGACAAAGGATATGATAGGTTGTTCACTCCTTATGATTTTAAGGAGTGGACTTTGAAGAACGAGGTCAAAGAGCATGGCAGATTGCGAAGTTACTGGAACAGGAAAATAATAACCTGCGAGGAGATATATCTCAGCTGAAATCTGCAGCATCTACCTCGAGCGCTTTGGTCCCTGTCAACGACGAGGGTTTCTATTTCTTGGAGGTAAAAAATGCCAACTTGAGAGATGAATTGGAAACCTTAAAAAGGATTGGACCTTCTACCTCTGCTCGTGGGCGAGCAAGAGCTTCTCGGGGATGAGCAAGGGATGCTCGTATTTCCATTAAGGAACAAAGAACTCAATCAGCTTTGGAGAATCATGCCTTCCAGTTGATGGCGAAGAATCAAGAATTAGCTGAGATGTCTAAGAAGATTCAGACCTTCGACGAGAAACTTTCTGCCCGAAATTCTGCCTTGGAAAATAAAACAAATCTGGTGAAGAATCTTCACGAGCAGTTAGCAAGGTTGTTTGCCAATTCCACAAGCAACCCAGAGAATTCTGGATAACTGGTTATAATGAAACCCTCTATCACCTTGATTACCGGATCTAGTAGTCGAACAACGAGGGGTACATGCAAGGATGGATGAATGCCTTGGGTGTGTTGCAGTTGGAACAGGGTCACTATTTATGGGATTACTATGACCCTGGGTTGCTCGAGTTTCCAGTGCCACCTTTCAAACTGGATATGAGATGGATTCCTGCTCGGGACATTCCTCAATGCATGATTTCAAAGTATCTTGGCGACTACATTCTTCACTCTAATTTTGAGATATCTCGGCTAGAGCACCTGCTTGCTCATCCTTCTATGATGAATATTCGAATGTTGAAAGACAAAAATTTCATAAAGTCCCCCTATG
This sequence comes from Sambucus nigra, assembly GCA_949130495.1. NCBI lineage: Eukaryota > Viridiplantae > Streptophyta > Magnoliopsida > Dipsacales > Adoxaceae > Sambucus > Sambucus nigra. Next base: position 492,738,676 of record OX422220.1, on the reverse strand, counting down.
CCTTAGATGATCCTCCTGCCGGAATGGAACCTGCTTCAAATGCAGTGGGAAAGAAACCCATAGAATAGGATTTTATGTAATGACATGTACTTTTCATCACTTTTGTAATTCTATTTCATTTGAATAAAAAATTGTCATTTCATTTTTCTTCTAAATAATTTGTAGAATGCTTTTGCTTGTTGGTTACTTATTTCATAGCAGTGATTTATCAATCTTTGATCATTATGTGATAAAATATCCTTTATCTCATGATCCTGTTGAAATTAAACAACTAGAGATGATTGTAATTGGCTTACCGACCAACTAGAGTTTATTAAGATATTTGTTTCTGACCATCCGGAGTTGGTGAACTTTTAGTCCCCGACCAACCATAGTTAGGGGATTTTTATTTATCGACCAACCATAGTTGGTAGACCGACCAACCGTAGTTGGTGGGATTTTTATTTATCGACCAACCGTAGTTGGTAGGGTTTTATATTTATCGACCAACTGTAGTTGGTAGACCGACTAACCATAGTTGGTGGGATTTTTATTTATCGATCAACCGTAGTTGATAGACCGACCAACCATAGTTGGTAGGGTTTTATATTTATCGACCAACCGTAGTTGGTAGACCGACCAACCATAGTTGGTAGGGTTTTATATTTATTGACCAATCGTAGTTGGTAGACCGACTAACCATAGTTGTTGGGATTTTTATTTATCGACCAACCGTAGTTGGTAGGGTTTTATATTTTGAACTTGATGCATAGTGTGTAGCACTAATACTCCGAAAAAAATTTCATCAAAATGAAAGAATTGTATAAAAACTTCAACACTTTATTAATACTGAAGAAAACTTCATTTATTCAGTTACATAGGAATCCCTACGACTGATAATACTTGCGTAGATGCTCTGCATTCCATGCATTCTTAAATTCTTCCCCCTTCAAGGTTTCAATCCTATAAGTTCCTGGGCGAACAACTTCTGTTACTCTGTAGGGTCCATGCCAGTTAGCTTCCAATTAGTTGTGTTTTTGAATTACTTTCTTTAGAACATAGTCCCCTTCTTTCAAATCACATTTCTTTACTCTCTTGTTGTAGAAGAAAGCTGTTCGTTGCTGGTAAGCAACATTCCTAATTGCTGCTTATTCTCTAACTTCCTCGAGCATATCCAAATCTAATCTTCTCATCAAATCGCTGACAGGAGAATTGAAATTCAGCACTCTGTGTGTTGGGAGCCCAGCTCGGTAGGTATAACAACTTCACTTTCGAATTCCAGTATGTACAGAGATTCTCCGGTTGCTGCTCGTGGAGTAGTATGATAAGCCTAAAGTACATAATGTAGCTCATTGATCCAATTTGCCTTCACATCATCCAGTCTCTTCTTCAAACCGTTCAATAGCGTTCTTTTCATCACCTCAATTTGTCCATTGCTCTGGGGATGGCCTGGTGCTGAGTGGGTTTTCAAAATGTTTGACTGATGATAATATGTAGCGAACTCCTCGTTATCAAATTGGGCTCCATGATCAGTAATGAATGCATGGGGAAGACCATATCTGTAATTGATATTCTTCCAAATAAATTGAAATACCTTCTCATAAGTCATATCAAATAGAGGTTCAGCTTCCACCCATTTAGTAAAATAATCCACAGCGACGACGAGGTGTTTGAACCTTCCTCTTGTCGTCGGGAGTGGCCCGACCAAGTCTATTCCCCACATGGCAAATGGCCAAGGGGATGTTATGGGTGTTAGCAATGCTTGGGGAGTTCTTCGAATAGAGGAGAAGCATTGAAATTTATCACATTTTTTGGCATAGGCTATACAATCGGCCCTCATTGTTGTCCAGTAGTATCGTTGCGTCATTACTCTTTGCAATAGCATCTGACCTGCTACATGAGCTCCATAGGACCCTTTATGGACTTCTTCAACGAAATACTTCACCTCGGAGGGATGCACACATCTTTGCAATCCGGCTATAATTCCTCGTCTATATAAAATGCCATTGAGTAATACATAACGAGAAGCTTTAAACTTCAGTTTCTTGGCTGCGAGCTTATCAGTTGGCAAAACCCCTTCTTCAATATATGCCCTGATGGGATCCATCCAAGATGGTCCTAAATCAAGGGTTATAAAGTTTATCATCAGATCTTCGTCAATGCTTCTGCTAGTCAAAATCTCTACTGGAATTGTTCTTCGTAGCTCGATACGTGTGGCTGAGGCTAACCGAGCTAAAACATCTGCTCTTTCATTCTCCAATCTTGGTGTTCTAATTAATTGCACAGCGTTAAATCTTGATAACACCTCCATTGCTTTTGCGTGATACCTGATCATTAATTCTCCTTTTGTTGCATATACTCCCAGCATTTGATTTACAATCAACTATGAGTCACTGAATACGATGACATGCTCTGCCCCCATGGTTTTTTCTAAACTAAGACCTGCAATCATAGCTTCATATTCAGCCTCATTATTAGAGGCTTTGAATTGAAAGCACAGAGCATACTCCACATCGATTTCATTCGGGCTACTTAGAATAATACCTCCTGCACATCTTGTACTTCAAGATGAGCCATCCACATACAGATTCCATATAGGTACCTCTTCCATAATTTTTTTATCGGATAGAGTTCCTCGGTAGAATATTTATTGCTTCTTTATGTCCTTCCGTAGCACCTCCGGCTGCTCGTCAACCATCTCCTCTTGATCTTAAACCGACTTAAGTTGATCGGTGTTGAAATATGACGATCCTGTACCATCCACAGGTTGGTTGGTATTCATCTTGTTCTCCTCGGAGGTGTTAGGATAAGTGAATTCTGCGATAACATCTTCTACTGCTTGCCCTTTAAGTGACGAATTAGGCTCATAAATTATATCATATTCACCAAGTTCTACTGCCTTGTACATCAATCTCCCTAATTTTTCTAGTTTATGAAGAGCTTGCCTCAGTGGCATATCGGTATACACCACTATGGTATGAGCTTGGAAGTACGACCTCATTCTTCTACTAGCTTTGATCAATGCTAATGCTAACTTTTCTAGTTTTGGATATCTGATCTCTGCTCCTCGGAAGGCCTTGCTAGTGTAATATATTTATTTTTGCACTCCATCCTCCATTCTTATCAATGCCGAGCTAATTGCATTTTCCAAAATTGCCAGATACAAGTATAATCTTTCTCCCATTACTCGCCTGGACAACAGTGGGGGTGCTCCCAAGTATTTCTTTAACTCTTGAAAGGCCTTCTCGCATTCATCATTCCATTTAAATGTTTTTCAGAGTGTTTTGAAGAATGGGAGGCATCTATCAGTTGCTCGTGATACAAATCTATTAAGTGCTGTAACTCTCCCTGTGAGGCTTTGCACTTCCTTCTTCGTCGTTGGAGATCATAGCCCCAATAGATCCTTGATCTTTTCTGGATTTGCTTCAATACCTCGTTGGTTGACAATATACTTGAGGAACATGCCTTCTCGTACTCCGAATATGCACTTGGTAGGGTTTAACTTCATTTGTTATTTATCTAATTGATCAAAGATTTGACCTATATCAATTAGATGGTCAGCAGTTCTCTTTCTCTTTGTTAGCATATCATCAACATAAACTTCCATATTGTGACTGATTTTCTCTGCAAACACCTTGTTCATCAGCCGCTGATATGTTGTACCTGCATTTTTTAAACCAAAAGGCATAACATTATAACAGTATGTTCCCCTAGGGGTAATAAAAGAGGTACTCTCCCTGTCTTTAGGTTTCATTTTCATCTGGTTGTAACCAGAATAAGTATCCATAAAGCTCAACAGCTCGTGTCCTGAGGTAGCATCCACTAATTAATTAATTCGGGTTAAAGGAAAATGATCCTTTGGGCATGACTCGTTGAGTCGGTGAAGTCTACACACATCCTCCACTTGTTGTTCTTCTTCTTTACCATCACCCCATTAGCTAACCAGTCTGGATATTTGACATCTTCAATAAAGGAAGCATTTTAGAGCTTCTCGACCTCCTCTTGTATACCTTGGTTCTTCTCAGGACTGAACACTCTTCTTCGCTGCTTCATAGGTTTGATTTCCTTATTCACATTAAGTTCATGACACAAGAAATTTTGGTCTATTCCTAGCATATCTTCGTGGCTCCATGCGAAAGTTTATTTTTTGCTTTTGAGGAAAGCAATCAATTCCTGTTTTAGTGGGCTGTCCAACGATGAACCGATTTGAGTTGTTCGTTCTCGGCGTTCGTCGTACAGAATGACGTTTTCAGTAGCTTTCACCACCTGACCTTTTACGACCTGCGACTCGTCTCTGGGATCCAACGTTTTAATTTCTGCACCTTCATCCACTTGATAGGTGGTATTCTTTTTCCTAGATTCTTCCAGTTCTTCTTGCTCGACCGATGAATAGTAGCATTCTCGAGCTACGTTTTGGTCACCCTTTATAATTCCTACTCCAAAGTTAGTTAGAATTTTTAGGCATTGATGTACAGTAGATGGTACTGCTTCGAACTTGTTCAATCCTACCTTTCCCATGATGATATTATAAGCTGATTGAACATTCTTGTCCATCATAAAAAAGTGCACTCTTTCTGTTCGATAAGCAGGCCATGTACCGATGAACATATCCAACTTGATCGTCCCAAGTGGAAAAACTTTCTCGCCAGTAAAATCGAGGAGTGGTCGATGATATGGCTCCAACTGGGATAACTTTAGGTTCAAACTATCAAAACATAGGTAGAACATAATATCTGCCGAGATGCCATTATCCACCAAGACTCACGAAATTACTGCTTCCTTCATCCCCATTTTGATCACCAATGGTTCATTATGAGGGTATAGCACACCTTCGAGGTCATTCTTAGAGAAACCGATGACTAATTTATCTTTGTTAACCTTCCTTGGGCGATCTTCTTCAGCTAGATTTATCCGTTGAATATACGAACAAGCTTGAGACTCATTGAGGTAAGCTTTCCTTTATGTAGTAAGGTCTCCACCTCCTGCATCTCCACCAGTAACAACATTACAATCAAATGCCCCAAAACAGATAGAAAATACCTCACGTTTTGGCTGTCTTGGTCTTTTTGGGAGATCGGGGTCGTCTTGTAGATCATCTTCATGATCTTTTTTCTTGTTTTCTTCTGCTCGACGAGGAGATCTAGATCTCTGTCTTGCTCGGTCTTTATTTTTTCCTTCATTTTTATGATCAACATACTTGGCCAGCTTTTCTCGTCTGATGAGCGCTTCAATTTCATTTTGAAGACCTATGCAATTTTTTGTCTTGTGACCATGGTCTTTATGGAACTCGCCATATTTGGCCTTATTCCTTTTGTTAGGATCTGTTTTCATTTTCTCAGTCCATTTTAACTACTCACTGTTCTTGATCTCTTCCAGAACATGGTTAATATCTACCTTCAAAGGAGTATAGTTTCCAAATTTATTCAACTGTTCGAATGCTTACCTTGCTTTTGACTTCTTGTTACCACCATTATTCTTCTGATCCTTCTTCTCAATCTTCTCAGCCTCAACTTTGGTTTCCTTAGTATCCATTCTCTTTTTTGTAGCCATAACTTCCTCAGCATTCATGATTTTGGCTGCTTTTGCCATTAATTCTGACATGATCCTAGGTGGATCTTTAGCCAAAGTATAGTATAATTTAATTGGCAATAATCCACTCATCAGAGCAGTGATTGCTGTCTTTTCCTCGTAGTTAATAACTTCGAGCTTCTCGTTATTGAAATGAGTAATATAATCCCTGGTGCTCTCACCTGCTTTTTGTCTAATGCTTAGCTAGTGTGCTACTTATTTAAATGGTTTTTCTCCAAAATAGAAGTTTCCAATAAAGAGCTCAGCCAGTTGAAAGAAAGTTGCAATCTTCCCCCGAAGAAGATTATTGCACCATATTTAAGCAGATCCAGTGAGAGTTCCTGAAAATGCCCTACATAGCATCTCGCCTGGAATGTCATAGATATCAGTAGCTGCTTGATAGTATTCTATATATAGAACATGATCTATTTTTCCATCATATTTTGGTGTTACCACTGGGGCTTTGAACTTTGATGGTGTGGGAAAATCTGCAATTTCTTAGATAAAAGGTGTCCCTTGGACAAAAGTTCTTTGTAGAGGATTTTTGGCCTTAGCCATTTCCCCTAGTCTATCCTCCAACCCTTGAATAGAGCCTTTCCATGAGTAAGTTGCCTCCTCGGGCCTGTTGGTCCGATAAACTGATCGTGTTGAATTTGCCTCTTGGTATCTTTCACAACGAGCAGCTGGTCGTGATTGGGCAAAACCTTACTTTAAATTAGAGAATCATTGAAAGTTCCTCGACAACATCCTAGGGGGACTTTCATTCCTCCTAAGACCCAAACGATCAAAGGGAGAAACCCTACTCAAACTTTCAAGAGCACTGGTCCTTTCTAGAGATAAAGTGACATTTTTTTCAGTATCTGTGGCTCGTAATGATGAAGTTCGACCAAGTTGATAAGCAAAATCATTAGATCTATCAGTGAGATATGAATCGACATGTCTAGATCGATATTCCTCTGGTAGTAATGTTCATCTAGTTCGCGAGGAAGGCAATTGGGTATTCCTCTAAATGCTTCGTTGTCCTGACTGGGCAGGTACTCCACCCTGGATAGTTTACATGAGTTGTCGCATGGTTTCTTGCATGGCGGTCTGACCCTAAGATAAACTGGCCATTATTCTAGCCAGATCTTGGACACTTGGAGGATTGGATATATTTGGGGGGTTTTCGGCATTTCGATTACTGGATTCAGGATTATCCGCCATTGAGGATGAATTGTTTTGGTGAAAAACGATAGTTTCAGTCGTTTCCCACAGACGACGCCAATCTGTTGATGTAAAAAATTAGATTATCTCTTATTATTTAATCACAGATAAAAAATAAATAAGACAAGATATTTTTAAAGTGGTTCAGCCTTGGAAGAATGGCCTACATCCACTGTTTATGTTATTGCCGACTGTTTGCAGAATTCTCGATAATGGGTTTACCAAAAAATTTTGAGTCCCCTGCTAATGAGGAGGTTACAATGTATTTATAGCCTTGAGGCTGTACATGAGAGAGAATATTACATAGTTCTCCAATCGGTGCGTACATCTGTATGATAATAATCAGCATTTAATGCGCATTCAATCCACTTAATTATTCAGTTATAAATGCTCTGTACGAGGTGCAGCTCGGACCGCCTAAGCTGCTCGGACCTCCTATGTAGCTCGGTACAATAAAGTTCCTTGGAGAACACTTGCTTCTCAGAGCGTGTGAGTTAGTCGGGGAAGTTGAGTTCCTCGGAGTCAAAGTGTTGTCAAAAATGTTCTCGGGTGCCATGTAGATTGACACGTGTTTCCACATAATTGGTCCACGTCAGTAGGTTAAATTTGGTATCAACAATTATCATGGTTTTTGTGTACGTATTACCTTTGTTAGTAGTTATGCATTGTTGGGTTCATATCCATTGTATGTTTTATGTAAATATTTTTGCCATCCGCTTTTATAGTTTCGGGTAGTTAGCCTTATCGATTTTAGTATAGTCTGTTGATGTTGAGAATGAGCCATCTGAGATTCCTAATTAAATGTAGTATAGGGCTGGCCACCCGTTATTATTTTAAGCGGGGTGTCACAATGTTGTATAGTGTAATGTATCCTATGTGATAGAATTCCTATGATCCGGATTACAAAGTGTACGAGACTACTTTTATGAAATTTGATTTGAGTCGAATTCTGAGATGTGCATTCAAACGAGAAGAGGCCTTGGCATAAGTATAGTAGACTTAAACATAAATACCCAAATAATATTGTCGAAATTCAAGTCCAACTAGGTGAAACTCTATATAGCTAAGCACAAAACAAACCCTAATTCTAGTGTGTTCTATATAAGGACCTTCAAGTATAATATTTTGGTTAAGTTATTAGATTTGTCGAATGAATATTGACATCCAAGATTACTTTTAGTGATTTCTCATTCGTTGAAAAACCATTAAGAATTGATTATATAATCTTATCACAAAAAATATGAATTATTTTCTCGTGTTTTAATTGAGGTTTATTTTTCTTATGATATCCCAGCATTTGTTCTTGTTGAGAGAGAAGATGGTATAATATTCCCTATTGAATTTGAGATGGAAAATCTCCCATCGCTTTGTGATTATTGTGGTTGTATTGTCCAAAATATTTTATCTTGCATCTATGTCAAAAAAATAGATTCATTTTTAGCCGGAGTTGAAGGGAAAAACTACCGCATATGGTAGGAAGGAGTTTATTCAGAAATCACTTAAGAAAAAGCCAAAAATCATATAGGGACCCCTAAAGGTGTCACTGATTTGGAAGAAGGTGTTGAAATTCCTCTGTTAGAGGATATTCCAAATAGTCTTATGATTAGGACAGGTTAGGGGAATACTCCTTAAGAGGACCATTATTTTTTTGTGTAAAATTTCATCTATTTTGGACTGTAGAATAAGTCGAAAGCCCATCATCTGTAGTGATACCGATACGCTGCATGTTTACTATAATTCTCCTTAAGCTAAGGAGCTTATTTAAGCAAACCCATCTAACCAAACTTCTTTAGACTACAGCGTAATAATCCCAAATATGTGAAAATATCAAGAAACTGATAAGGGACAACTGATTGTCTACCAGGACTCAAAGGTACAATATATAGATTTTTATGGTCTAATCCCATTATCAAACATTTTAAATATTTTAATAGGATCAAACAAATTTTAGACGATTAGTTCCATAAAAATACTTTTTTCAGTTATTTCACTGATTTTGTTATCATTAACCTAAACAGCGATTGTCAGCGCCCCCAATAATCTAGGATATTTTTTTCCACTTCTCTTCAACCAGCTTTGTTCTCTCCAAAAAAGAAAAAATCAACACTTTCGAACACTCGAATATATAAATTTTAACCTACATTTAACTTTGTCATAATTCAATCATTTGTAAGTTTATAGTTGTTACCAACAATTGTTTGCATGTCGATCAATTACAATAAGTGCTTGTATTTGTTTTTTATTCAATCAAATCATTGTACATGTGTAAAGGATGTGATATAATAACTTCAATATTGAATTTCATTGATTAGATTGTTTATTTTGATAATGCATTTTATAAATTTGTATGAATATGTTTTTACTATGTATTGTATGTATTTGGTTTCGATTAAATGAAATCATTGTAATTATGTAATGCATGTGCTGCATTAACTTGAACACTGATTGTATTTGTTTTTTATTCAATCAAATCATTGTAATTGTGTAACATATGTGATATAATAACATCAATATTCAATTACAATGATTTGATAGTTTGTTTTGATAATGTGTTTTGTAAAATTATAAGAATATGTCTTGACAATGTATTGGATGTATTTTCTTCCAAATTCAATCAAATCATTGTAATTGTTTAATGTACGTGTTTTAATAACGTCAGTACAATTGTTTACTATGCGTTGAAGTAAAGTACACTCTATTGTTTTTGTTTTAACTGTATTTTGTCTCACAAGAAAAATTATAGAAGATACACGCATAAAGATATAGTGTACACATGAAATTCTACTCCTTTATTCTCTATTGTTTGTGTTTGGACTGTATTTTGATAATATGTTTATGTGCATTTAGTTTATTAATTTGTTTCATGACTTAATGGACTTGTTATGTTATGATTGGGCGTGTTTGTAGGTCCACACTAGTGGCATTAACTAATATTAAACTTATTTATCAATAGTACATGCATATGTCTCTAGATCACAAGAAAATTACTGTAAAGTACATGCATAAAGATATATAGTACACATGAAATTGTACTTCTTTATTCTCTATTATTTGTATTTTTAATGTATTTTTGCAATATGTTTATGCCCGTTTACTTTATTACTCTATTTCTTGACTTAATAGACTTATCTTGGTATGATTGGGAATATTTTTGTGGGTCCGCATTAGCGGAATTAAAAAATCTCGACCTTTAACAATATGACAGTCATATGTATCTATCTTACATGAAAATTACAATAAAGTACACACATAGAGATATAAAGTACACGTGAACTTGTATTGCTTTATTCTCTATTGTTTGTGTTGTGATTGTATTTCTACAATATGTTTATGTGCATTTATTTTATTACTTGATTTCATGACGTAATAATCATGTTATGATTGGGCATACGTTTGTGGGTATGCGCTAATGGTATTTATCAATCTTGATCTTGAACAACAATACATGCATATATATCTAGCCCACAAGAAAATTGCAGTAAAGTACATGCATAATGATGTAAAGTACAAGAAAAATTATCTGATTTATTCTCTATTGTTTGTGTTTAGACTGTATTTTGGGAAAATGTTTATGTGCATTTACTTTGTTACTTTGTTTCATGACTTAATAGATTTATCATGTCATGATTGGGAATGTGTTTTTGAATCCACGCTAGCAAAACTTCCCAATCTTCACGTTAATAAAAGTAGTTTCTTTTCTCATTTAATTTAAGCCATAATAGTATTTGTAGGATTGCGAAGTGTTGTTATTCGGATAATATGACCTGTATTGAAATATTTGAAGACAACTCTTTAGATTTCATATGCAATGAGTTATACAACAGGTTTATGGCTTTGAAAATTTGATCTTTTTCATTGAAGTACTCCTTTGGAGATGATCGTTTGTTCATATTGGTTTGTGATAAAGACGTTCACTATATGTTGAGGTCTCAAGTGATTGTCAAAGATGATTTTATTTTGATATATGTCTTTGATTCATCTTCTTTCACCACTAATATAATTCATAAATGGGTTAAATGCACGTATAGAATTCGTGAATGGGTTAACCGCAGTTATACAAGTGGCGAAAGGGTTGAATGAAGTGGTTCAAGTAAAGAAAGTTTTGTGACACCCCGACTAATTAAATACCGGGTAGCTACTCCTTTATTAAATTAATACAAAATATCAAGTTGGTCCAGTTAATAGCATCACTGTCAAAAATATATATATTTTTGATTACTAACCACCTAGTATTTAAAAAGTAAGTTGCCAAATTTTAAGTTAAGTCTGATTAACATGCAATAAAAGAATAAGGGAAGAATAACATAAATCCATTCACCATAACGAAGTACTGAAAATAACCAACAATAGTAATAAGTCCGGAGGAAAACTCCTCACAACAATCCCACAACTGAAAATAATAAGACAAGTCTAAATCCTGAATTAATTATATGCCCAAAGTCTGAATAACTGAAATAAATGAAATGCCTCTAAAAGAAATGGGCCACATGCCCTACAACTGATAAATGCTGAGTATAGAATCAAGATAGATGAAGAGTCTATAATCAATGTCCTGTAACTTCCACAAACAGCTACAGCTCGTCACCTGAATGAGGATCCTAGGCATGGTGTCCTTGTGGCTGGGCACCTAAAATGGTTTTTACAAAAATAGATTTGAAAGCAAACGGGTCAGAGCCCGAATGTGGAGAGTATTTTGAAAATATCAAGTGCTTTAATATCAATTAAAACAATAAATGCAAAATACATGTTAGGACGTGCTCTCACATGAAATACTCACCTCTCGTCTAACTGTGCACTCCTAACGTTCCTGTACCCATTCATGTGTTTTCTCATAACTATCTAGTTCAAAAGAATCTCTAACACTTCTACTCGGTTCACATTTTAATTCTAACCTTAACAATTTAATAGAGAGTTCTACTTTAATTCTCGGATTCCCAATTATTAACAAAACCATTTATTGATAACTGCCCCTTTATATCTTATCATAATGTTACAACAACTCTACTCACAATTTAACATATCAAATTCCTTTTTATTAAATCGTATATTATTCACATCATAAATATACAATACAAGCACCCCGAGGCTAAGCTACGGTGCACACATACTCTGATATCCATCCCGGTACATCACGTACATAAGGATTACAAATTCTGAATCTCTCAGGAATTGTTGGAATAAACACCACACACATAAATGGATGCGAACATAATTCTACATATCCATGGTCACATACATACCTACGCTCCATAGTCATCGGGCTTATTTACTCACAAATAAGTCGTTCTCCTTGAACTATGTCCTCTAGGTACCAAACTAAATCCGGGCACACAAGGATTAGAAGGCCCTAAGCGAACGTAAACCTCCCGTGATAGCAAGTATGGTAGGTATGTCATACACATAAAAATCATATACTAAGCATTCACACATCTTAGATATCTCAACATTAATAAAGGTATAATCTACATCCTTATACCATTATTCCACTTTTATATAGTTTAAATCTCTCAATAATATAAAAGTTAAACCGTCGACACGTCTCACGTCGTAGTCTCTTATACTGAAACCCTATCTCAAATAGACTATAAAGTTCCTATTATTCCCACGTATAACATCTTTATTCCTAAGGTCCTTACTTCTGCCCCAAACCTCATTTCATCAAATTATTCAAATTTAAACTTTTAACCCAAATATTTTCTCACTTATCGAATTTCATTAAATTAGAATAACCTCAAATTGAATTCTAATTAAGGTCCAAGTTTCATAATCAAGCCTACTGGTCTTCATTAAGTTTAAGGGTATTCATAAGGTCTCCAATAATATTTTCCAAGGGCTCCCACCATTAAAAGTTAAATAGGGAAAAAATTTATTCATTCTGGGAAGGTCGATCGATCGACCTTTTCCTTCGATCGATCGATGGTGGTCGATCGATCGACTGATGAACATCGATCGATCGAACGCACCAGGTATGGCTACGGACTGCTTCATTTTGCAGTTTTCAAATTGTCCCAAAACACCATTAACAAGCATGAAACTCTAAGATAACGTTATAATATCATCATATAATCATCCTATAATAGTATTATCGTTCTAAAACCAATAATTCATCATTCAAGGGATTTGTTTAGATCAAAATTTCATCAAGAATTCCAGATTTCTGTTTCTTTCAAGAACATTAATAAACTTCTTCTAAAATCTGTTTTTTAGATCATCCAAGGTTCTGTTTTGAATACATATTTCGTCCAAAATGTTACTACATGCAGTCCCTAACATAATGCAGAGTTTTAAACTTCCAATTCATGGGTCTAAATCATCTTCCAATATCAATTTCGATAATTCCTAAACATGGAAAAGCATGGCATTAAATCAATTGTAATTAAACCACTTGCCTTAATATTTCTTTGAATTTGAAGTTGAAACTTGAAAGGTGGATTGTCTTCTCTCTCTCTCTGCAGAATTCTTCTCTTCTCTCTCTCTCTCTCTACAAGTTCTTCTCAAGGATGATGACAATGGAGGTGTGGTTGGTTTTTGGTAAGTTGGGAGTATTTCTTAACTTCTCCCGTATTCCATTAAGTACCTTAGTGTAGTTAGTGGATTTAGTGGATAAAGAATGAGTCAGATTTTTGACTCTAATTTTCGTGGGTATTAATTACCCAAAATCCAAAATTACCAAAATGCCCCTATAAGTTACCGGTATGGCCCAATAATGCCCCGGGACCCAAACTTAACCCCCGGCTAGTGTTTTCTGACTATTTCGACCCTTCTGAACGTGTTGGCGCACTCAAAATGACCATACGGGTGATAAAAATAAAGTTCACTTTTTAATTCAAATAATTATATTCCTGACACAACTGTCACGCGCGTCCCAACAAAATTTCCCAAATTGCCGTATTTCAATCTCGCGACAATTTCAATATTTCCAATATTCATATATTTCCAAATATACACATTATAATCAAATACTAACTCACATCTCATTAATATTTTTATCCGGATTAATTTCCAATTAGTACACATTTAATTCAATTAATCCCCAAAAATAAATATCATAAAAATACGGGGTATTACAAGTTTAAACTATATATAATCAATCACTATGATTGATATTAGTAGTGGTGTTACAAATGATGTTTATATTGGAGGTGGGGAGACGATTACGTCAAAAGTTTATCTCTATAGTGATTGGAAGACATATATTAGTGATGAAGTTTATTTTTTTTTAAGGTGGTGTGGTTGAGTTTCAAGATAAGTTGTCAAATTATGCTATTGAGGTTGGTTTCAAATATATATTTTAAAGAATGATAAAACTCAGGTGACATCAAAATATTCTAAAAGGAGGAATGAGAGTTGCATGCGGCAATTTCATGCTTCATTATCAATAATAAATGGTTACTTTTATATAAGAAGTCTGAATAAATATCATACATGTAGGGTTGTATATTGTAGTCTGTCGAACAAAATAATGGAATCCAAGTTGCTTTCGACATTTATTCTTGATGAGCTAAGGGATAAATCGTTTTTGAGGCAAATTGACGTAGTTAGATGTAGGAAGAAGAACTATGGTCTTGATATAGGTTATTATCATGCATGAGATGGAAAAGAGATGATTGCTTCTAAGTTGCATGGTGATGAAAAGGTTTCCAATGTATTAATCAATGATTATAGGGAGCTTATATATCAGTATAATCCTAAATCGCATTGAATTCTTGACGTGGAATAAAAGAATAAAGAATTCAAGATAATTTTTGTAATATTTTCAGGATCCATTGAAGGATTTTAGTACTAATTAGCTATTTTGTTTCTTTAAGGTGCCTTTTTGAAGAGCTGGTACCGTGGAAGAATGTTTTTAACAACTGCGAGGAAGGGGAACAATGGTAAATGTGAAGTATTGAAGTTGAATTTGCAATATTATGCGTTTATTTTGGAATTCTTTGTTTGTTCTTGGGAAAAAAATAGAAAGTACACGTATAATACAACAAAGTACACGTGAATGTGTAAATATACTACGTAGTGTTATGCATGTACTTTGAGTTTTTGTGTATGTTAATTGTAAATAACATGAATGCATGCATAATATTACGAAGTTCACGTGAATTTTTATCTTATTTTATCTGTACTTTTAATTTTATGAATGTACTTTGGATTTTTTCTTTGTTATCGGCAAATAATGCAAAGTACACACAGAACATTACAAATTACTTGTGAACTGCATTTTACATTTGACGTGTGCTTTGTAATGATATCGTGTACTTTGGGATTCTTTTTTTGTTATGACCAAACTAGGAAAAGTACACACATAGCATTACAAAGTACACGTAAGATGTAAACTGTAGTTGACATGTACTTTATGTATTATGCGTGTACTTTGAAATTGTTTGTTTGCTATGGGAAAACAAAGGAAAGTACATGCATAATATTCTTTTACATTATATGGTTTAATTCATAAACATTCAAACGATCTGAATGAACAAATATTTGAAATATATTTATTCTTTTTTATAGTCAACTTATTGAATGGTCCGTGCCAGCGGTAGCCTTATTAAAGTACATAGTTGATTTGTTCTTGATATATTTTCTTATGTTGTCAAGTATTTATCCTCTTGCATATGTTGTTGTTTATTTATAGACGAAGGATAATTGGATGTGGTTGCTCATTAACTTACGTGATGCACGATCTCATCAAGATTGAAACATCACATTCATATCCGGTCAAAACAATAGTCTTATTGAAGCTGTTTCTAAGGTTATACCATTGTCTACACATTGCTAATGTATACATAATTTATAAGAAAATATAAAGAAGAAAATAAGTAGGAATTGTGGGAACTTGTGAAAAAAGATTATGAATGATTTTATTCATTGTGCATATGTTCTAATAGTTGATGAATCTTAGAAGAAATTGATTCCCAGAAGTAGTAAGGTTGAGTTGTTGTTGCTGATTTTCTTAATAATTCAGCTCAAAAGAGTTGGTCCTATGCATATTTCCTTGGCGAACGTTATGATGATATGGTATCAAGTGTTACGGAATTATTCAACTCTGGGATCTTAGAGGAATTCCATTTAATGATAATGAATATCATGGACAGACTTAGGATCAAGATTGTGAATGTCACCATAAACAAGCAACATAAATCTGATATATATCAAATGAGTTGTGTCCTATTTTTCGCAAATTAGTGACTGAGAATTGGAATATTATCCACTCAAGTCAACATTTATTCAAAGTTCATTCAGATGTACCGGCCACTATTGACTTAGAACAAGGAAGTTGTGTTACAACCTGATCAATTAAATACCGGGTGATCAGTCCTTTATTAAATTAAATTAGAATATCCAATTGGAACATTCTTAGCATCAATGTCAAAAAAGACTTATTAATCACCTAATAATTAATTAAGCTAGTGTCAAAAATTTTTAAACATATAATTATTATCCAACAATTTAAATGATTAATCACATTCACCATACTAATGAATAAAACAATAAGAAATGAGAAATCACACGGCTGAATAAGTGATACTAGAATAAACTTTTGAGTTAAAAGTCTTAAAATACAAATAAGACATAATAAAACTGAATCCACCTAAATGAAATAAAAGAGTACACAATCTTTGAGATAAGAATAGCTAGAAATGGGAGACATGCCCTAACTAAAATAACTAAATCAGTATCGGAATGGATAAGAGTGGAGGCATCTAATCACAAGGACCTACAACTTTCACAATACCTACAACACGCCAAATTATCCAATAGCATATGCACGGCTTCTCTTTGGCTGGAAACGTAAAACGAACTGTACGAGAGAAAATAAGAGTGAAAATATTTTAAAACAGTTTAACAAGTATTTAAAATTCTTAAAATCAAATATTATATTCATGTTAGTCATGCGAGCTCTCGCTTGAGAATTCTCACCTTTTAACTAGTGTGCACGCCTAATGTTCCTCTAAACCATTCTAGTTACTGTAGTCATGCCTAATTAATTCGAACTCATAAACCTTCAATTCTATTATCTCATAATAATTACCCGTATTCCCCACATAATACGTTAATAAATATTTTCACATCTTTTATTTCGAGTGAGAGATTTTTCACATTCAAAGTTAAGTATTCACGCACTTAAGTTATTTTCGATTTCACTATTCATTTTATCTATTACATTGACACAGTAGAACATTTAACAAGTATATATATATATGTATATCACTCTATTATATATATATATACTAATTCACCCCAAGGCTAAGTTACGGTGCATGCATACTTTGCTATCAAGGCCCGATACATCACGTACTACCCAAGGACCCTTGGTTCTATATCTCTCTCGACCCATAAATAACAATCACACATATTGGAGGCGAACATAGTCCTAAGACTTTGGGTTACTCATATACCTACGCACCCAAATTACTGTTCAATACCATTGTTCACACAAATGGCAATCCAACACAAGTCTAAAATTGCCCCGAAGGCTACTTAAGATAATACTCTCTCATTTGCAACCTCCCACGATAGCAATCAGCGTATGTATGCCAATAAAAATAATAACTCAAGCAATAGGTATACACACGTCACATATCACAAGTCTTATACGTAGTATATTTATCTTCTGAATATCCTATGTATTAATAACTTTCAAATATACCTCCCACAGGATTTATATGATTTTTTCAAAAAACTCTAAGGGCACAAGTTACCCCTTACTTATATATATATATATATATATTCATAAGTTATTCCCTCGTCACTACTAGTCATAAACATACTTTCACTCATCACTACGTCATCCTTCTTGAATTTTCCTTCATTTATTAGTGACAGATATTTTATCAATTATCCTAATATTTATTCGTCTCACTTTATGTAAACCAAATCTCCACTTTAGGCCTAATATCCTTATTATACAACAATAATCACAATCAATCAATCTAGGCAATCTCCAATGGAGTAACAACTAAAAATAACATTTCTTAAAATTTACCCCACGAATCTGTCCATATTTTGAAAATGTCATTTTGGGGCATTTCAGAGTCTTTTTGGGAAAAAAATGTATTACAGAACGACGGTTTAATTTACGAGGCTTAGTGGACAAAATAGCCATTTTCGGCACCAAAATGGCTCAAAACAGTTCCTAAAACGACGGTTTAATTTACCCAATTTCATAGACTTCTTCCACTTGAAGTGACTAAAATACCCCTATGGGGTGCCAGTTTGAACTAAAAGTGCCCCGATGACCAAACTAAATCCCCGAGTGCAATTTTCTGACTACTTCGACCCTTTTGGACACTTTGGCGCACTAGAAATGACCATACAAACCATTGAAAATAAAATCATCTTTTATTTTTCAAATTAAGTCCCGACACAAATAATATGCACGTCCCGACTAAATTACTGTAACTGTTATATTTTTCGCTCACGATAATTTTAACATTGTCATAATCACAATTTACTTTATCCACTCAGTAATATTAAATATAAGTCGCACCAATAGATACAAACCCTCGGCTCGCTAGTTAAGATTTATTTTATTCTGGATTAATTATCAATTAATTTCCCTTCTTCAATTTTAATTAATCCCACATTTAAAATTATTAAATTTACGGGGTATTACATACCTTCTTCTTGATAACAAAATTTTGTCCCAAAATTCAGAAATAACATGTACCTGGTAAAAATAATTCTAGATATCTTACACGCATCTCATCCTCATGTTTGCAAATAGACTCGTCGGCATAATGATGCCCCATAACATCACCTTAGAATCTTGTAGACAATTATGTTCACAAGTTTTCAAAATTTAGTCGCAATTTTTTTTGTTAGTTCCACCATTCGTACACCAATGGTACCGTTTAAACTGAAGGTTTGCTCACTACAACCCACAGTTACCAACAAGTTCATTGAAGCCCTTATGTATCGATGTATTTTTTTTTTGCTTAAGGTCATATTGACACGCAAAAATATCATAAATTTGATAACAAGCCCTAATAAAGGAGCCTATAACTACTAGCTCTATTATCACAATGTTAGAAAAGGCCTCACATCTCTAGGTACTAATTTCCCATATTGTTGTACCAATCCATCTCTCCTCGCGGGATACACCCTTAGCAATCCCTGACTACTCATGTTACAACTCAAAAATTTGGTTCCCATCAAAGTAATCTCATTACATTTTTAAACTACATGAAAAGGATATGGATTGGCTCAATCCTTGTCATTGGACCACAAACGTTCGAGAAATTAATTATTTCCCTTTTTACAACTATCCAAAGGGAGGAAAAAAATTTATCCGATAGTGCCTCAAAATCACTAAGTAATTAATATTTTGATATGGGTAATCTCATACCGCCCTACCAGTTGTAATTAATATTTATAATTACTTAAAAATTCCAAAATCTACATTCTCGCATTCTCATACATTCTTTACTCCCTCTTTCGACTATCCATCGTCCTATGATTGACATGTCTATCTGAAGACGTAACCCTATCCCATCGTCTCCTGACACTCCCTATCCATGGTGGGACTCAAAGGTCTCATTCTAACCTACATCAATATTGGGCGACACCTTATGTTAGTTTATTTCCTCTCTTTTAATACCATGTTGGGCGCACTGCCTAGTAATATAACACACCTCAATTTAATAACGGTTATTTTGTTCCTGGAGAATTTACTTCGCAACCCAAAGTAAATCATATCCACTCCGCAATTTCGATAATTCGATAATAAATGTTATTATTTTACATAACTATTCCATCCATGGAATCATCAATCTGTCACATCGTTCTGGTCAGTAGTATCATACCAACCTTGAGACTTTACTATGTCTCTCTCAACCCAAAATTCACTTACTTATCATCTTATGTCACATGGAACATCTTACTCCACTTATTCTGAGATAGACAAAAAATTTGGCCTGTGCAAGGGCTCTAACTTGAGTACTTTCTAGGCCCTTTTCCACCTATTCGAATTTTACCAACTTATCGATGTATGAACTACTCTAACCATTTAACTAGGTGAGAACCAAATTATTCTCAATGTATTTTGACTCAACTTCCAACTCACGTTAAGGCTATCTCCTTTACTCAAATGAAGTTCGACCTTGCTTACATTTCCACTTATTTTCTGATTGTCCCACAAACACATTCATAATATCTTTCTAATCCTTTTTATGTGAAATGGTACCGAAAAGAAAAATATTCAGGATGGCCACACACCCCATATCCCGTGCACAATTGTACAATCATCTCTAACTTTCACACGTAACATACTTATCTAAAATTCACCCCTACCTTTTCAATGTGGCTATATTGTAAGACTGACTTCAGATACCCTAAAAATGTAATTTGGTTCTCCTCGAGATGACCCCACCTATCAACTAGTGGTAAAAAATTATCACGTGCTCCCCACATAGCACTACTCGAATCTACAGACCTTACAATGTAGATTAACTCTCAATTCAAGTTTTCGTCTACATGCACACATAAAAACTAAAGTGATAAATTCGTACTCTAATGACCAATACCTATCTCGATTCTTAACATTCGCAGGGATTGGTGCATGGGATGTCTCACAAGCGAAATCCAAATAAGGAACCCTCTTGATATACTAGTACCTAGCTTTATCGGTAATCTTGATTCGTAGGTCTGGTGTACATACTCAGAGTATGAAACATCTTATCCCTAAACACACAAGTTTAACCGTTCACTCCCAAATTACTAAAGGAGTTTGTACAACACATCGCCGTTACTATCATTAGTTTTTCCATACTAAGTCAAGTATGAGATAAATTTCCCCATTCAATAGTAAATGTAATATACCCTAGATCACATCAATACAACTCCTTCACACTAGAATTAGATATAATGAAACAACTATAACCGTTGGAGTCTCCTGCACGATGTATTATACGTTCAAGTTCATTATCTTTCAGGTAACATATCGCTAAATAAAACAATCATGCCCTGGAATAGCAAACACAATAGCCTTGCTATAATAGCCCACCACTACTCAACCCGTTTCTAACCAGTCCAACACCAAGATAACATCATAATCGAATATTATTTCTCGAAACGAGTAAATTCACTAAAACATAACCTCTCAATGACTATACCCACTTTCCTATAGATGGGACTAACGACCTCCGCTACTAAATGGTAAAATATAAGCACAAAATAGCAGTAATAACAATACACCAACTAAAACCTTTTCACGTGCGAATTTAGTCTTAACAAAGTACTATGACTCGCTCGTGTCAAATAAATATACCCCATTTACCCTACGATAAATCGCACACTATTAATCGACAATAACACTGGCGGTCCAAATTCTTTCTGGACATAACACTCTGGTCCAAACTAATTCACAAACTTTCACAACTATTACCCCTGTTGGGCATCTTGCTCCTACCCACTAACTCGCTATAGAGAAGGTGTAACACCCCCTATTGTTGGAGAAAATGGTAATTAATTAAATTGATGACATGAGAATTTATTTAATCAGGATAAATTATTTAATTCGATGATTCAAATTTAATTAATTCTATCTAAGATAAATTTCACACGTGGCGTATTTGGAGGTAAAATAAGAGAATTTTATAAAGTGACTCAGATGGTGATTTTGAGGTCACGGTTGGTTCCGAAAGGGTAGAAATAGTAAAAAAAGTGTCTTGGGCATATAGTTGGGTCCCAGGACGATTTTAGACCATCCCGACACCGTTTAAGGGCATTTCGGTCAGTCGAGAGTTTAGGATTTAGAAAACTCCAATAATTATAAGTGTATATCTACCCATTAGAGAGAGGGGCCAGGGTTACAAAAATCAAAAGGGATAGGAGCCATAGGAGAGGAAGAGGAGGGTAGAACCACCACACTATCTTATCAACTACGTTTATACCTACTATTGGGAGCCAAGTATTTAAATGACAATTTATATCAATCATGTTATAATACTCATGTGGCATAGGGTTTTATTTCATGCTTTTGGAAGTTTTATATGAATTTGGGAGGAATTAATTCATAAACTAAAGTACAAATGGATGTAGAGATGTTCTTTAATGATGATAATACGAAATTAGTGGGTTTGGGTTGATTAATAAGAGAGAAATATGAGTTCTTGATTTATAAAGTTGATGAACATGAGCGAATTAGGGATTTATGTTAATTAAAGGAGAATTTGATTCTTGGGTTGAATTTTTGATGTTTTTGTGTAAACTTTTCATTAGAAATTCATCTCTATGTGAAGATAAAATGATATTAGAATATATTTGATGATTAAGATTTAATATTTATGGGTTCTTGATTGAAGAACATGAATCTTGAATGACTTAGGGTTTCATTGATGAACACAAGATGTCAATCTGCCAGAATTCTTAACATAACTTTAAACGTATGCCATATTAATTGTACTTCAAATTATAGTGACATCCATAACTTAATGGAAAGGTATATGTCTTATCTTTCTAATGATCTTTGAATCTGGTTAATCGGAGTTCTTTAGAGGGAGTAGTCAATATTTTACTATAGGGTGTTTGATCCTCCAGCATAGTAATCTGCCAAAATTTTGACGTAACTTTAACGTATGCCATTTCAATTGCACTTAGAATTAGAGTGAGATCCGTACATTTCTGGAAATATCTATGTCTTAGATTTAAAATGAGAGTTGAATTAGGTCAATCGGATTTCTGTAGAGGGAGTAAATGATATTTTACTTCAGGGTGTTTAATCTGCCGAAATGTTTTATAATCGATTCAGTTGCCTAGTTTTGGCCAATAATTTGCTTTTTGTTTAGGACCTTTGGAAATCATTCCTAATTAATATATGGGATTTAATATATAATATAAGAGAATTATATTGCAACACCAGTAGGCCTAGTTTGGGTTTTATGCATGAACTACGAGGGAAGTTTAGGGGCTAAATTAATTTGGATTAATAGAGAGGAAAAATCAAAATTGAAGGATAACTCGAGTTATGAGAATTCGAGAGGAACACGGACTTAGATCAGTAGGGGGTAGAGAGTTTACCTTATGATATTATATGTGGAATGAAGGATACCCTTTGAGTGGTGAGAAATACTCGAGAATGTACGGTAATAAACGAAGTTATAAATTATGGAATATATAGAATATTCGGGATATAAATATACTACGGATGAGGCTTGTGATATGGGATGAGTATAAGACCTATTGTTGTTATATATATATATATATATATATATATATATATATATATATATAGGTGGAGTGAATACATATAATATGATTAAGGTAGTAATACAATAATACGTGGGATATTCGGGATATAAATATACTACGTATGAAACTTGTGATATGTGATGTGCATATGCCCTATTGATATTATTGATATATACGTGGAAAAAATATCTATAATTTCATTTATTGTGTGTATGACATACCTACGCTGCTTGATATCGAGTGGAGGTTGCGCGTTGTGGACGATCATATCTTGAGGAGCCTTCAGGGGGATTTTTATTCGCACCACTACAATATAGAACCTATGTACAGGCTATCATTGAGCATGATAGTGTTGACGGTCATATGGGTGCGTAGGTATGTGTGTAGCCCATTGACTTGGAACTATGTTCACCTCCAATATATGTGATTTGATATATAGGGTTCATGATAGGAGCCAAACCAATAGTCCCCTGTATATCGAGAAATGTACCCGAACATGATAGCAGAATATGCATGCACCGCAACTGTGCCTAGGGGTGTCGTACTAGTATATATATAATGGATCATAAATATATAGACCTTTGATGTGTTTTATAGTATGCACCGCAGCTGAGTCTGGGAGGTGTCGTGTTATATATATACTATAAAGTGTGAATATATATATACTTGTGAAATTATCTATTGTGTGAAATCAGTGGATGAGAAAGATAGAGAAATCTTATTTGACTTAAGTACGTGAACACTTGATCCTAAAATTTGAAAAGCCTTTCCAACCATAAAGAGAAATGGATATATATTTAATAAATGTATTTGCAAGGAAATACAGGTGGACGCTATGAGTTATGGGTAGAAGACTTATAATTTCAAACTAGATAGTTGTGCATATCTAAACTCAAATTAATCTGAATATTGGGGTCGAGGTAACATTCCTAACCAATGTATATGGATTAGCTATTTGGGTTGGGGTAACATTACGAACCAATAGCCCTTAATGTGTGATACAGGAATATAATAGCAGAGTGTGTACTTATAGTATATATGGTGTGTAAAATACATACAACACGAATAATCTACTAATGTGTGCTAGTAGGGAGAGGAGATAATAAGTATATAAAGAACGATTAATCTACTAAAGAGTAATTAGTAGGGATCTTAGAAAGGGTATATCTGTATGATGATGAAGCTACTAATGTGTGCATAGTAGGAAGATAGTTAGTGAATATCTAAAATAAAGTTTAAGTAGAGAAACTTAAATAGTAGAGCTTGAACAATAACCTACATAAAAAGGGTAACTGGGGTTTAATAATAACATAAGAGAGATGTCAATTATTATGGGTATTCGATAGCGTACTGTATGGGCGATACATATGACCTAGATTGATTTGGGTTTATTAGATTCTAGCTTCCTAGTTAGATTGGCTAGAATTGACTAGGTGGGGTTGAGTAGCAAACGTTAGGTACGCGTTATAGATAAGAGATAAGGAACTCAAGGGAGTGTTCATAACCTAACATGTGTATCTAATAATTGTTCATTTAAACTGTTATTTAAGTACTTGGTAAATGTTATTAAATTATTTTTACTTAGGCCATGACCCGTACTTACAAAACCTTTTTCCAAAATATTTAAGGTGTCCATCTATAGGGACGCCAAACAGGATGATCTATTCTAGGGATACGTAGCTACAACACTAGTGGATACTTGCAGGATTTGAACTTAGACGATTCAGTTACTTCACTCCTTATGTAGGGTGTAAGGAAGTATTTTATTTGGGCATCTTTCCCACAATTATTTCATTTACGACAGTAAGACCTTGCATTCAGACTTTTATTCAGGTTATACTTTATATTGAATTTTGTAATCGATGGTTTATTCGGTATTATTTCATTTCAGTATTTTATATTGTGGATGGATTTATATTACTATTGCATGGGATGTATTTATGTAATAATATCCTATTTTTGTTGATTGTTAAATAAAAAGATTAAAATGTTATCATCGGTTAGTAATGTTTTAAAAAGATTTCGACAGTGATGCTAAGGATGAACCAAACGAGAAACCTGTTTTAATTTGTTATAGGACTGATCACCCGGTATTTAATTAGGAAGGGTGTCACAGAAGGGCCATACATGTGATCCTACTTTACCTATATAGGAAACTTCTTTACGTCATCTCTCTATCTTTGGCCCCAAAAGCGATGTTGAAATTGTTATTCTCTCTGATCTAGTAGTTATTGGTCACGAGTGCTACCCCTGTTGTCCCTTTGACTTGATTAGCTTTAGGGAACACCTTGTTGTCCCAAATGACCCTAATTAGATTTATTGTTCCTCAATAGAAATTCCCATTGATATACCTTACTTGAGTGGGACCCCTGCTGGGTCTCCCTCTGTGGTGTATCACTATTATTAATTATTTTTAGTCTTGCCATTCTCTGGATATGTTCTCCAGTTCTCTTGTGTCCCTTATGATGAAAGCATTAATATAAACATCAATAGTATGTCATTTTCGTAATGTGTGTATGTCATACTATAGTGATTTACCATAATTATTGCCAACTCCTATTCGTGAGTCGATTATTACAGTTAAGAACTTTCCTCTCCACTACCTACCTCCCTGGTTATGAAGTTCTCTTAAATGGATAATTTCTTCATAACAATTAGCCTATGTTCATCTCTCATATGAAAAGTCCAAAAACGTCCTTCACGTCTCTGTCTGAATAACATATGAAAGAACTTATGGTTAAACCACATTGAATATTGACCGATCAATTCCGTATCTTACTTCCGTATGTGGTGACTATCTCCCACACTGGAAGCACTGCTCTCAAGAGAAAATATTTAACCAAACATTAAAATCGAAGTACCACTGCACCTCACCATACGTAACGACTTGTGGATTATCTCCTTCCATTAGCCTATCAAACTCTTCTTCTCTCCCCTTATCTGTATAATCTCCCATAATATTCCTATATAGTTCTCTCACAAACTGTGGCGTGGAGCCTAAGTTAACAAATATTACCATATTACCCTTTAATTTCAAATTATTACTTTACATCTTTAATCGATGCTAAACGTCCACAAATTGATTAAATTTTATGAGTGGCTTCTTAAAAAAAATCTTCTGATTTTTCCCCCACCCCTTGTTAGTAACATTGGTTGAGTCTTAAATTTTATCCATCATTCTCTATGAAAGTGTTAGAAAAAATTATCTCACCCTGGTGATTCTCTTCTCATCATCTGCCTGAGTCATAATTATAGTGAATTCTATCACGTTACTATTCCTAGAATACTCCATGGCTTCTACTGAGCCTTTCATCCACTAGTCCTTCTATCGGCCCTCATCGGTAGTCCTATGTTGTTCGGGGAACGAAAATCCACCAAACTCGCATTATGAATCATGTCACTATACTTAATAGTGGAAGAACATAAGTCTTATTCGTAGGGGAATACAACAACCCTAGAGCAAGGATTTATATCAAAGAACGCTAAGATGGAAAGTAATAAGTCGCACAGATCCTAAAGACTCTAGAACCTAATGCTCTGATACCACATGTGACACCCCGCTCAATTAAATACCGTGTTATCAGTCATTTATTATATTAAATCAGAATATCCAGTTGGATCATTCTTATCATCACTGTCCAAAAACACTTATTAATCACCTAATAATTAGTTAAGCTTGAGAAAAAAATGTTTAAACATTTAATTATTATCCAACAATTTAAACCATTAATCGCATTCACCATACTAACGAATAAAAAAAATGAGAAATGAGAAATCATCTGGAGGAATAAATGATATAAGAATAAACTTTCCAGTTAAAAATCTCAAAATGCAGATAATCCATAATAAAACTGAATCCATCTAAATGAAATAAAAGACTGCACAATCTTTGAGATAAGGAATATCTAGAATTGGGCGACATGCCCTAACTGAAATAACTAAATCAGGATTTGAATGGATAAGAGTGGAGTCGTATAATCACAAGGATCTGTGACTTCCACCACAACTGCAGCATCAAATTATCCAATAGCCTATGTCTGGCATCCTTGTTGCTGAACACCTAAAATGGATTGTACATGAGAAAATAGATTTACAAGAAACGGGTTAAAGCCCGAGCGAAAATATTTTAAAACAGTTTAGCAAGTATTTAAAAATCTTAATAGAAGATATTATATTCATGTTAGTTATGCGGGATCTCGCTTGAGAATTATCACCTCTCAACTAGTGTGCACGTCTAATGTACCGCTAAACCATTGTAGTTACTTTTTTCAGGCCTAACTAATTCAAACTAATTATCCTTCAGTTCTTATATCTCATAATAACTACCCGTATTCCCCACATAATACATTAATAAATATTTTCACAGCTTTTATTTCGAGTGACAGAGTTTTGACATTCAAAGTTAAGTATTCACGCACTTGAGTTATTTTTTATTACACTGTCCATTTTATCTATTACATTCACACAGTAGAACATTTCACAAGTGTGTGTGTGTGTGTATATATATATATGTGTGTGTGTGTGTATATTAATACAGCACCCCGAGGCTAAGCTGCGGTGCATGCATACTCTACTATCAAGGCCCGATACATTATGTATTAAACAAGGACCCTTGGCTCTTTATCTCTCTCGAACCATAAATAAAAATCACACATATTGGAGGGGAACTTAGTCCTAAGCTTTTGGGTTACGCACATACCTATGCAACCAAATGATTGTTCAACCAAATGGCAATCCAACCTAAGTCCTATTTCTGAGACACAAGTTTTAAATCCCTTAGAAGGCTCCTCAAGATAAGACTGTTTCCAACTCAACCTCCCGCGATAGCAAGAAACATAGGTATGTCAATACACATAATAACTCAAGATAGGTATTCACACTACACACACACACATACACACACACACACACACACACATATATATATATATATATATATATATATATATATATATATATATATATATATATATATATATACATATATATCGGTAGAGTTATACACACGTCCCATAACACAAGTCTTATAAGTAGTATATTTATCTTCCGAATATCTTAAATATTATTAAATTTAAATTGTACCTCTAATCGTATTTATATGAATTTTTCACACAACTCTAACGGCACAAGTTAACCTTTCGTTTATATATATATATATAGTAGTTATTCACGTCGTCACTACTGTTCATAAACATACTTTCACTCATCACTACGACACCGTTTTCGAATTTTCCTTCATTTATTAGTTACGGATATTTTATCAATTATCCCAATATTTATTCATCTCACTTTAAGTAAACATAATCTCCAATTTAGGCCTAATATCCTTATTACAGAACAACAATCACAATCAATCAATCTCGACAATCTCTAACGGAATAACAACTAAAAAGAACATTTCTTAAAATTTACAGCACGAATCTGCCCATATTTTTAAATGTTGTTTTGAGGCATTTCAAAGTCTTTTTGTAAAAAATTAGTATCAGAGAATGAAATGAAGAAAATGATATTTTCTACGAGGTAGCGTGCACATAACCAAAACGGCTCAAAACAATTCCTAAAACGACGGTTTAATTTACCCAATTTCATAGACTTCTTTGAATTCATGAAATTTTTCTATAATTTATTTATAGTCATCAAAGCCCTAATTTCTTCATCAAGATTCAATATAATTTCATGGGTTTTATACTACCTACATGGAGGATCCTATTCTATATCAAGTTCACCCAAGATATTGATATATGTCTTCAAAAGTTCATTCAAATCACATGAGTTTCATAATTAATTCAACCTACTCTAAGATGGATATTATATACGCTATAAATTTGAAAGATTAAACACTTGCGCCTCTATTAGTAGGTCTGATCCGTGGACGAAGAATGGTATGGATGTTCTTATTTCCTCTCGATCAACGAGACGATCGTACTTTTAGGTGCAAGAGTGGTATGGTTTGGCTTTGGGGTCTTCTCTCTTCTTCCTCCTATAAACCTCTTTGTAGTTTCCTACGTTATAACCTTAATTTTCTTAGGTTAAAATACCCTAAAATTCCAAAGTACTATAATACCCCTTCGGGGTGCCTGTTTGGCCTAAAAGTGCCCCGGGTCCCAAACTAAATCCCCGAGTACAGTTTTTTGACTATTTTGACCCTTATGGACACTTTGGCGAACTCCAAATGACCATACGAACTATAGAAAATAAAATCATCTTTTATTTTCAATATTAAGTTCCAATAAGAATGACACGCGCGTCCTAACTAAATTACTGGAATTGTCATATTACTTTATTCACTCAGTAATATTCAATATAAGTCGTACCAATAAATACTAACCCTTGACTCGCTAGTTAATATTTATTTTATTTCGTATTAAATATCAATTAATTTCCCTTATTTAATTTTAATTAATCCCAGATTTAAAATTATTAAAATTATGAGGTATTACAAGTTACTCTTACAAGAGTTAACAACTATAGTGATTTCCATGTTCTCATGATGTTTGTGTTCTAAGGATGATAGGTGCAAGTGTTTATGATCATATTGATGATTACTTTAAGGTTTCTTTCTATTAGAAAATCATACTCATCACCTATAGTTCCTCTTCCTAATTTGATGTCCCAAAACACATCATTACTTGAAAATCTAGAAATCCTTCCTCCATTATCAGAGAGACCAATAGGTAGTGCAAGAAATAAGATAATAAAGTCTGTTGGTGAGGTCACAGTTAGGGAAGTTACTTACTCTAGGTTTAGTAAAATGGGTCATTACATGTCCACATGTAAATAACCAATTTGATTACACTTATTATTTTTCAATTAATTTATTGGAACAATCGTTTTCAATAAAATTATTGAAGAACACATTTCAATAAATTAATTTAATTTTATTGTTATGTGTTAATTTATGTTATCTTTGTTTATGAATGGGATATATATAAAGTACACACATGTTCTATCAAGTACACACATATTGCATTGAAAAAATCATATTCGTTGTGCCTGTAATTTTTAAAACATGCATGCACTTTATGAAAGTACACACATGAGACATAAAGTACACGCAGGATAAAATTGATTTGTTCAATCAATTATGCATGTACATGATATCTTAATGCATGTACTTGCAAGATAATACCACTGATTTGAATGTATTTGGCAATATGTTAATGTTTATTTACTTTGTTACTTTGTTTAATGACTTAATAGACTTATCATTTATTTTTTGACGTGTGCTTGTGTGTATGCACCAACAGCATTAACCAACTTTGACATTTAACAAAAGTACACCTATATGTATCTAGCGTGTGCTTTATGAAGAGCACACAGATAAAGATATAAATTACATGCACATTAAAATTGGTCTGTTCAATTAAGTGTGCATGTACTTTATATCTTGACGTGTGTACTTGCAAAATACTAACATTGTTTTGAATGCATGAAAAAGTACATGCGTGATACATAAAGTACATGAACATTGAAATTGATTTGTGCAATCAAGTATGAGTATACTTTATATCTTAATGTGTGTACTTGCACAATGCTAACATTGTTTGCATATTAATTGGCTTAAATTATATAACTCATAACTTTTATTTCAATTTTAATAATATTTGTTTAAATTGTGTAGCATGTAATTTCTATTGTTCACTTATACTTTATGTATTATTGCATGTACTTTAACATAGTACACATATGTATTATTGCGTACAACATAAAATTGGAACTGGTGAATTTTAATTGATTTATTAGTAGTGTTGATTTCATTTTTAGGACTATGATTAGATACATGTTCTCTATATTTTCATATATCGTATTTAAATTTTGGTATGTGCCAGCAACTTTTTAAACTTTATATTATAAGAGCATAAATGTTTATGATCAAAATAAAAACACACACATGACAAGAAAACGATTTCATTCATTAATGTGACACCCCGACTAATTAAACACCGGGTAACTACTCCTTTATAAAATTAATTCAAAATGCCAAGTTGGCTCAGTTAATAGCATCACTGTCGAAAACGTTTTATTATTACTAACCACCTAGTATTTAAAAAGTAAGTGCCAAATTTTATTAAATCTGATTAACATGCAACAAGAGTAATGAATAACTAAATAACACCATTCACCATACTGAAGTAAAACGAATAACCATCACAAAATGTAAATAAACTCTGGAGGAAAAACTCCTCAATACAAATCCCACAACTGATAAGTAAACTGAAATAAATAACTAAAACTGAATACTGAGCAATACATGCTAGAGTCTGAAAACTGAAATGTAAAAATGTCTAATAGAATTGGGCAACATGCCCTACAACTGATAGATGCTGAGACTGGAATCCAAATGAGAGAAGCGTCTACATGCAAATCCCTGTAGCTTCCACAAACAACTACAACTCGTCACCTGAATGAGAATCCTATGCTTGGTGTCCTTGTGGCTGGGCACCTAAAATGGTTTTACAAGAAAATATATTTGAAAGAAAATGGGTCAGAGCCCGAAAGTGGAAATCATTTTAAAAACCTGCAAGTGCTTTAAAAACATTTGAAACATTAAATGAAAAGTACATGTTAGGACGTGCACTCACATTAAATTCTCACCTCTCGAGTAACTGTGCACTCCTAACGTAAGTACCCATCTATAACGACCCATCTTACTAGTTAACTGACAACATAACTAGCTAAACTGCCAAAGGTTCTACCCATATTACTCGGTTCCAATTAACATAACAACGCTCGTAATTAAATAGAGGTTTAACGTAAACTCAGTTACTAACTATGCCATTGATATAAGTATCAGCTAACTCATTATATATCTCGAAACAATACCGTAATATTTTTACAACATTAACATGAGGATTTTCGTTAATTTAATGTATATTATTCACATCATAA
This sequence comes from Sambucus nigra, assembly GCA_949130495.1. Classification (NCBI taxonomy): domain Eukaryota; kingdom Viridiplantae; phylum Streptophyta; class Magnoliopsida; order Dipsacales; family Adoxaceae; genus Sambucus; species Sambucus nigra. The sequence goes on along the minus strand of OX422220.1, from coordinate 492,706,855 downwards.
ATATACAATACAAGCACCCCGCAATCTAAGCTGTAGTGCACACATACTCTGCTATCCATCCCGGTACATCACGTACATAAGGATCACATATTCCGAATCTCTCAGGAATAGTTCAGATAACATAAATCCCAAATAGTGGAGGCGAACACAGTCACCATCACATGGGTCACGCACATACCTACGCTCCCATGGTCATGCAGACTTATTAATATCACAATAAGTCCTTCTATGATCTATGTTCATCAAGGTACCAGTCTAAATCCCCCCCGTAGGCACCCAAGGATTAGAGGGTCCTAAGCGAACGCAAACCTCCCGTGATAGCAAGTATGGTAGGTATGTCATACACACAAATACTATATCAATACTAAGTATACACGCATCTTAGTAATCACCGTAGTATAATTGTAATACTCTACATCATTTTACCATTTCCAAATTTATATATTTTTCAAGTCTCCCATTAATATAAAGTTAAATTGCCGACACGTCTCACGCCGTAGTCCCTTATCCTTAAAACCTATCTTGAATTGACTATTAAGTTCCCATAATTCCCACATATGACATCTATATACCTAAAGTCTTTACTTCTGCCCTAAACCTTATTTCATCGAATTACACAATTTTTACACTATTAACCTAAACGTTATCTCGCTTCACGAATTTCAATAATCTAGAATAATTCCTCGAATTGCATTCTAATTAAAGTCCACTATAATAATCACTCTTACTGGTCTCCTTAAGGTTGGGGGTATTCATAAGTTCTCCAAACATATTTTCCGAGGGTTTCCACCATTAAAATCAAATTAAGGAAAATTTTACTCATTCTGGGAAGGTCGATCGATCGACCTATGAATATCGATCGATCGATCTAGTCGATCGATCGACTGATGAATGTCGATCGATCGATCGAACAGATATGGCTACGGACTGCTTCGTTCTGCAGATTGTAAAAACGTCCCAAAACTTATTTGTAACGTGTGATTCTCAAATATAACGTTATAGTAATGTCATATAACAATCCTACAATATTACTAATGTCCACAAATCAATATTTCAACAACTATAGGCTACATATAGATCAATCTTCATCAAAAACCTAGTTTCCAGATTTTTCTCAAGAACAGTCGTGAACCTCATCTTAAATCTGTTTTTGGTATTACAAAAGGCAGTAATACACATAATATGATCGTCCAGTAACATTCTACATGCAACCTATATCCCAAAATTTAAACTAATAACTCCAATCTTATGGGTTTTTCATTATCTTCCAAGAACATACAAAGTTTTTGAATAATCTAACATGGAAGAAGCATTCCCTGAAATTTAAATGGAATAAATCACTTTCCTTGGTTTGATTTCGGATTTGGTGTTGATTTGGTGAAGAATCTCTGCATAATTCGTCTCTCTCTCTCTCCTTTTCCAAGCTTTCTTCTTCCAAAGATGGCTATGGTGGCTAGGGTTTTCTTTGGGAGAGTTGGAAGACTAAATGATAACTTACGTAGCTTATGGGGTTAATAAAGGGTTGGTTGGGTCAATCCCTTATCAGATTACAACTCTCAATTTTCGTCACTTTTAATTACCCAAAAATACCAAATTACTAAAATACCCTTTAAGTTACCGGTATGGCCTAAAAATACCCCGGGACCCAAATTATACCCCCGGCTAGTGTTTTCTGACTATCTCGACCCTTCCGGACGCGTTGGCACACTCAAAACGACCATACGGATTATAGATTTTAAATTCACTTTTATTAACAAAATATTATACCGTGACGCGGCGGTCCCACGCGTCTCAACAAAATTTCTAAAAATGCCGTATATAAATCTCACGACAAATTTTATAATACCAAATACATATATAATCATATATGCACATAATCAAATACCAATTCGCATCACATTAGTATTATTAACCCGAATTAATTTCCAATTAATACGCAATTTAATTAATTAATCCCAAAATTAATATAGTAAAAAATACGGGGTATTACATAGTTCCCCCCTAATAACTGAATTTCGTCCCGAAATTCAAAACTAGAAGGTACCTGCTAAAAACAGCTCTAGATAACGCTCGCGCATCTCATCCTCGCGCTCCCATGTGGACTCTTCGACATTGTGATGTCGCCACTGAACACGCACTAACGGAACTATCTTTGACCGCAGTTTCCTCTCGCTTCGGTCCAAAACAGCAATTGGCCCCTCCTCGTAAGAGCTATCCGGCTGGAGATCGATGTCTTCCACAACAATGTGAGAATGAGCCAAATTGTCCCTAAGGTATTTCCTCAGCGAGGAAATATGGAACACGTCGTGAATCCGATGCAAGTACTCCGGTAGTCCAAGTCTATATGCAACCGGTCCTATCCGCTCAATAATAGGAAACGGCCCCACATACCTCGGTGCCAACTTCCCCTTCTTCCCGAAACGCATAATCCCCTTCATCGGAGATACCCTGAGCAAAACCTGGTCCCCTACTTGGAACTCCCTGAAAAATCTCTTCGCATCAGCATAACTCTTCTGCCTGTCTTGAGCTACCCGAATGCGACTCCGAATCAACTCAATCCTTGCCGAAGTATCCTTGATCACTTCTGGCCCAAGTAATTTGTTGTCCCCCACCTCCAACCAACATGCTAGGGAACGACAAGGTCTACCGTACAATGCCTCAAACGGAGCCATGCCAATCGTGAACTGATAGGAGTTGTTGTAAGCAAACTCCACCAGTGGAAGGTACTGCTCCCATCCACCCCCGAAGTCAATAATGCACATACGTAGCATGTCCTCCAACATCTGATTGGTGCGCTCGGTCTGCCCATCGGTCTGCGGGTGATAAGCCGTACTCAACCGCAATTCCGTGCCCATGGCCTCCTGGAAACTCTCCCAAAACCTCAAAACAAATATCTTATCTCTGTCAGACACGATATTCAGGGGCACACCGTGAAGTCTCCCAATCTCTGAAATGAAAAGATGGGCATACTGTCCCGTAGTGTAGTCAGTCCTTACGGATAAGAAGTGAGCGACCTTGGACAACCTGTCCACAATTACCCAAACGGAGTCGTGACCCCTTTGCGACGTAGGCAACCCCGTAACAAAATCCATGGATATGCTCTCCCACATCCACACCGGAACCTCCAATGGCTGTAGCAATCCTGCTGGTCTCTGATGATCCACTTTTACAAGCTGACAAGTGGCGCATTTCGAGACAAACTCAGCGATACCTTTCTTCATACCGCTCCACCAATATTGTCGTCTCATGTCTTGGTACATTTTGTCCCCTCCGGGATGTACCGCGAACCGTGAGCCGTGCGACTCTGCCATAACATCGTGCCGCAATTCTTCCCCTTCAGGAACTACCAACCTCCCATTGAAGCGCAATCCACCGTCTGAGCTAACGGTATAGGACTCGGCTCCCTCTGTAAGTAATCGAACTATCTGCTCCTGACAGAACGGGTCATTAGCCTGTGCCCGTACTACCTTCGTGACAATCTGCGGTGTAATGGTCATCACAGACATGAAAGATCGGGCCACTGCATCCTGGTGTCCCAATTCCTTCCACTTAGCCTTCCATACCTCTGCCACTTCATCTGCTGGCCTGCGGCTCAACGCGTCTGCTACCACGTTAGCCTTACCCGGGTGGTACTGGATGTCGAACTGGTAGTCCTTCACAAACTCAAGCCACCTACGCTGCCACATGTTCAACTCCTTCTGCGTGAACAGATACTGTAGGGACTTGTGGTCCGTGAACAGCTGAAACTTCTCCCCCAAAAGATAGTGCCTCCAAATCCGTAAGGCAAATACCACTGCCGCCAACTCCAAATCATGTGTGGGGTAATTCTTCTCATGAGGCTTAAGCTTACGGGAAGCATAAGCTATGGCCTGTCTCTCCTGCTGCAAAACACCTCCAAGCCCTTGCAAAGACGCATCGGTGTAAACCAAATACTCAACTCCCGGTCTCGGCAATTCTAACACAGGTGCTGAGGTCAATTTGTCCTTCAATTCATCGAATGCCAACTGACAGGCATCACTCCAGATATATGGCACACCCTTACGAGTAAGATGTGTCAAAGGACCTGCTATCTCCGAGAAACCCCGAATAAACCTCCTGTAGTATCCTGCTAAGCCCAAGAAACTACGAATCTCCGTTGGTGTCGTGGGCTGTCCCCACTCCCTCACCGCTGACACCTTCCCCGGATCAACAGATATTCCCTGGTCAGAAATAATGTGACCCAAGAACTGGACCTCCTTCAGCCAAAACCCTCACTTCTCATATTTTGCATACAGCTCGTTCTGACGAAGTGTCTGCAAAACCTGCCTCAAATGCTCGGCGTGCTCCTTCTCTGTCTGAGAGTAGACCAGAATGTCATCAATGAAGACAATGACAAACTGATCGAGGAAATCTCTGAACACCCTGTTCATCAAGTCCATAAACACTACTGGGGCGTTGGTCAAGCCGAAAGGCATAACCCGAAACTCATAAGAACCATATCTCTACAAGAACACGGTCTTCGAGACATCCTCCTCCCTGATACGCAACTGATGGTATCCCGATCTCAAATCAATCTTCGAGAAGAAAGAAGCTCCTCTCAACTGGTCGAATAAGTCATCGATTCGAGGCAACGGATACTTATTCCGTATCGTGACCTTATTCAACTCTCGGTAGTCCACGCACAAACGCAGGGAACCATCCCTCTTCTTCAGAAACAAAACTGGAGCGCCCCAAGGTGAGGTACTCCTGCGAATAAAGCCCTGCCCTAACAGCTTCTCTATCTGATCCCGTAACTCTCGCATTTCAGTCGGAGCCATACGGTACGGTGCACGTGCTATAGGTCTCGTACCCGGTAGCAAATCTATAACGAAGTCTATCTCCCGACTGGGTGGTAAGCCTGGTATCTCCTGAAACACATCTGAATACTCCCTGACAACCGGGATCGAATCCAAAGGAATCACAACCTCTTTAAAGGTATCCTCCTCTATGTAGTACAGATGAGCGGTCGATCCTCCCTCTGGGCGAGGCATCGCCACTATAAACATCTCTTGCCCCGGAATGGCAAACACAATGCTCCCGCTGAAGCAATCAATCATGGCTCTATATGATACGAGCCAGTCTATACCGATGATCACATCGTGAACATGCATGTCTAACACTAACATGTCCGCAGGTAATACCAAACCACCAACCTCTACCCCCACTCCCCGACATATAAAGAAAATAAGTGACCCACTCCCTAATGGTGAGTCGACACACATCACTGTGCTCTCTGCCGTAGCTAACAATCCTAAAGCTTTCGCGAAGTGTGTAGCAATAAAATAGTGTGTAGCACCCGTATCAAATAACACCCGACCCATAGTGCCATGGATAGGAAACGTACCCTCGATCGCGGGCGGTGCCTGTGGAACTGCAGCCTGGTGAACGTTGTAGACACGTCCATACTGTAGCTGCCCCTGCTGAGCTGGGACTGCTGGAATGGGTGGCAATGCTGCCATCTGTGGCGGTACAGGAAGAGCGGCGGGAAACATAGGTCTCTGTGGCTCCTAGCGAGCACCCTGCTGCTGCTGTGGGGCCCTGCCCCTATCAGGACAATCCTGCTTCTTATGGCCAGTCTTGCCACAAGTAAAGAACTTCCCTGGGAAGTTCCCTCCCCTTTGCCCCTGCTGTCCCCGGCCGTGGTGGCCGTTACCGTTCCTCCCTTGGCCCTGCTGGCCCTGGTGAAACTGCTGCCCATTCTGCCCCTGTTGACCCTGCTGGCCGTTTGGACCCTGATGGCCCTGACGGAAACCTCCCTGTCCCTGCCTGTAGTTCCCTGACCGGAAACTCTTATTGTCCCCCTGCTGGGTACCCTGCTCAGTCTGTCTCTGCCCCTGACCGGTCTGTGCCCCGCTGGCACCATGTCCTCCAGTCCTGCCCTGATGGCTAGACTCCCCTGACCGCTTGCCCTCGGCCATATGAAAACGGTGGTCGTGGCAGTGCAATAGTGCAGCATTAACCACATCAGAATATGTGGCCAACGATAGGTTCCCTAGCAGATGCTGACGGATCCTCCAATTCAACCCATCAGTGAACTTCTCTATCTTCTTCTTCTCTGTTGGAATCTCGTCTGGAACGATATTCAATAGGTTAGTAAACTCGGCCTCATACTCGGCCACTGTCTTGCTCTCCTGCTTCAAACTCATAAGCTTCCTCCTCATCTCTGTATGAACTGCGGATGGAAAGTACTTGCGGTCGAACCGCACCCAGAACTCCTGAATGGTGAGGGTATCCCTCTCCTCCGCGGTGGTAATGGACTCCCACCACTGCAGCGCAGATCCAACTAGCTTGAAAGTAGCTAGCACCTGCTTCTGAACATCTGTGCACTCATGCATCCTCAAATGCCTCTGTATGTCCTTCTTCCATTGGCTCGAGACTACCACGTCTGAGCTACCTGCAAACTCTGGCGGATGCGCTTTCTGAAAAGCGTCACGTACACGCTCCCAAGTAGACGGGAATGCATTAACCTGTACTGGGGCGGCAACCGGCGCCTGAGGTGGTGCCTGCTGAATCACGGCAATCGCGGCATTTACCGCTTGGGCTACTATAGCAGCAACCTCAGCGGCGTTCATCATGCCCTGAACTGGAGCGGGCTGTGGTTCGGGCGTAGCATTCCTGGGAACTCGTCGTGCACGTCGTGGAGGCATCTGAAATAAGAACAAAGTTTATAAGTCTACAGATAAACTTTAAAATAGCTGAAGAACGAAACGTACACACAAAAAGAGTACAACAGTCCTAAAATATAGGGCTCTATATCAAAGGAACGTAGCGGAAACATAATAGCCGTACAGATCCTAAAGGACACTAGAACCTGATGCTCTGATACCACCTGTGACACCCGGACTAATTAAACACCGGGTAGCTACTCCTGTATAAAATTAATTCAAAATTCCAAGTTGGCTCAGTTAATAGCATCACTGTCGAAAACGTTTTATTATTACTAACCACCTAGTATTTAAAAAGTAAGTGCCAAATTTTATTAAAACTGATTAACATGCAACAAGAGTAATGAATAACTAAATAACACCATTCACCATACTGAGGTAAAACGAATAACCATCACAAAATGTAAATAAACTCTGGAGGAAAAACTCCTCAATACAAATCCCACAACTGATAAGTAAACTGAAATAAATAAGTAAAACTGAATACTGAGCAATACATGCTAGAGTCTGAAAACTGAAATGTAAAAATGTCTAATAGAATTGGGCAACATGCCCTACAACTGATAGATGCTGAGACTGGAATCCAAATGAGAGAAGCGTCTACATGCAAATCCCTGTAGCTTCCACAAACAACTACAGCTCGTCACCTGAATGAGAATCCTATGCTTGGTGTCCTTGTGGCTGGGCACCTAAAATGGTTTTACAAGAAAATATATTTGAAAGCAAATGGGTCAGAGCCCGAAAGTGGAAATCATTTTAAAAACCTGCAAGTGCATTAAAAACATTTAAAATATTAAATGCAAAGTACATGTTAGGACGTGCACTCACATTAAATTCTCACCTCTCGACTAACTGTGCACTCCTAACGTAAGTACCCATCTATAACGACCCATCTTACTAGTTAACTGACAACATAACTAGCTAAACTGCCAAAGGTTCTACCCATATTACTCGGTTCCAATTAACATAACAACGCTCGTAATTAAATAGAGGTTTAACGTAAACTCAGTTACTAACTATGCCATTGATATAAGTATCAGCTAACTCATTATATATCTCGAAACAATACCGTAATATTTTTACAACATTAACATGAGGATTTCCGTTAATTTAATGTATATTATTCACATCATAAATATACAATACAAGCACCCCGCAATCTAAGCTGTAGTGCACACATACTCTGCTATCCATCCCGGTACATCACGTACATAAGGATCACATATTCCGAATCTCTCAGGAATAGTTCAGATAACATAAATCACAAATAGTGGAGGCGAACACAGTCACCATCACATGGGTCACGCACATACCTACGCTCCCATGGTCATGCAGACTTATTAATATCACAATAAGTCCTTCTATGATCTATGTTCATTAAGGTACCAGTCTAAATCCCCCCCGTAGGCACACAAGGATTAGAGGGTCCTAAGCGAACGCAAACCTCCCGTGATAGCAAGTATGGTAGGTATGTCATACACACAAATACTATATCAATACTAAGTTGAAGAAAAGCTCTTCAGATAAAGTGGCTGAATCCATTTCTCAGCCTCTAACTGCTGGAAGTGGTGTTCCCACTTTCGTTGCTTCGAGCTCTGCCATAAGCTCTGTGAAGTCTTGGATTATCCCTGAAATCCAAGGTCTTGAAGACACTCTTTCCAGGGATAGGGTTACCACCTTGGCAGCTCAACATATTGCCTCAGTAAGTATTGCTAATCTAAACTTTCACTTTTTAATATTATGTACTTGCACTGACTTACAATTTTTTTCTTTTTCCAGTTGGTAACTTGTTTTAACACCATTTTGAAAAAGGATGAAGCTATTAAAGCTTCGAGCTCCTTGTTAGGTGTGGAGGAAGATCTTGTAGGTCTAACACAGTCATTAAAGGATTCTCATCAGAAGTATGACGAAGATAAAACTGCTTGGGAAAAGCAATTAAAATCCTTTGAGCAAGAGAAAGAGAAAGCTATGGAGGCCTCTCAGGAGTTGGAGAGGAAAATGAAAGAGTGTGAGAAGAAGAATACTGAGCTTGAAGAAAATCTCAAAAATGCTGGAGAGCTTGAGACCAAGCTTAAAACTGCGGAAGAAGAACTGGGCAAACTCCGTGAAGCTGATTGTCTGAGGGAAGAGTCAGAAAGGAAATTGAAAGTTGCCGAGGAACTCTTATCTGAGAAGCTTTCCTCGAAGAAGGTGAAGAGGAAACTGGATGTTAAAAAGTCCTTCAGTGCTTGCTGGGACAAAGGTCGGAACAAAGTCCTAGCTTCCATGTCCTCTCAATTGGATTTTGCTAGCATCAAATTCTTCAGGGACGGATGGATCGTTGCTCTGCAGGAGTTAAAGGTCTCAGAGAGTTTTGAGCTGTTTCAACATCACGTTCACGATCCTCCTCCTTCCCCTGGCAAAGAAGAAGAGGACGAAGCTACTTCTAAAGAATCTTCAATGATGGTTGGGGATCAAGTCCCCATAGTTCAACTTTGCTATGAGCATCCCCAACCAACTATTACTCCTACCGAGCATCTTTAATCTACTAGTACTTTTGTCGAGCAACTGCCAATATATCCTTCGAGCAACCAGCCTCCTCATCTCAACCTTTCGAGGAAGTCGTAAAACACAAGGAGAAGGTGTAAAGTTGCTCGGGCTTCAATTTTATTATTTCTTTTGAATGTAACCCTGAACCTTGTACCTTTCTTTTAATGAATAAAAATTCGAGTTTTTGTTGTTCATGCTGACTTTCTTTGTCTTGCTTTTCCTTTATTGTTTATTAATCCTATTTATGGCTTTTCTTTGCTAGTTTATGGTTATGATGGAACTCTTGTCAGCTCACGATACTGAGCTGATGAAAAAATGTAATGAATATTTCAAAGCTGGCCATACATATTTGGATGAATCACAAATTTTTGATATGCTGGGTTCAGATGCCTCTGAGCGAGCAATGAAAGATTATGAATATCTAAAATGCTTACTCGATAGATCTATTGCCAATGGCGTGTCTTATTACGAGATGATTGAAGATCTCCACGGTATCATCGAGGAACTTCAGCAACAATATAAGGAATCTTCTACCCTTTTGCATCAGGGGTATGAGAAAAAGTATCAGCAACTAAATGCTGACAAAGGATATGATAGGTTGTTCACTCCTTATGATTTTAAGGAGTGGACTTTGAAGACCGAGGTCAAAGAGCATAGGCAGATTGCGAAGTTACTGGAACAGGAAAATAATAACCTGCGAGGAGATATATCTCAGCTGAAATCTGCAGCATCTACCTCGAGCGCTTTGGTCCCTGTCAACGACGAGGGTTTCTATTTCTTGGAGGTAAAAAATGCCAACTTGAGAGATGAATTGGAAACCTTAAAAAGGATTGGACCTTCTACCTCTGCTCGTGGGCGAGCAAGAGCTTCTCGGGGATGAGCAAGGGATGCTCGTATTTCCATTAAGGAACAAAGAACTCAATCAGCTTTGGAGAATCATGCCTTCCAGTTGATGGCGAAGAATCAAGAATTAGCTGAGATGTCTAAGAAGATTCAGACCTTCGACGAGAAACTTGCTGCCCGAAATTCTGCCTTGGAAAATAAAACAAATCTGGTGAAGAATCTTCACGAGCAGTTAGCAAGGTTGTTTGCCAATTCCACAAGCAACCCAGAGAATTCTGGATAACTGGTTATAATGAAACCCTCTATCACCTTGATTACCGGATCTAGTAGTCGAACAACGAGGGGTACATGCAAGGATGGATGAATGCCTTGGGTGTGTTGCAGTTGGAACAGGGTCACTATTTATGGGATTACTATGACCCTGGGTTGCTCGAGTTTCCAGTGCCACCTTTCAAACTGGATATGAGATGGATTCCTGCTCGGGACATTCCTCAATGCATGATTTCAAAGTATCTTGGCGACTACATTCTTCACTCTAATTTTGAGATATCTCGGCTAGAGCACCTGCTTGCTCATCCTTCTATGATGAATATTCGAATGTTGAAAGACAAAAATTTCATAAAGTCCCCCTATGCCTTAGATGATCCTCCTGCCGGAATGGAACCTGCTTCAAATGCAGTGGGAAAGAAACCCATAGAATAGGATTTTATGTAATGACATGTACTTTTCATCACTTTTGTAATTCTATTTCATTTGAATAAAAAATTGTCATTTCATTTTTCTTCTAAATAATTTGTAGAATGCTTTTGCTTGTTGGTTACTTATTTCATAGCAGTGATTTATCAATCTTTGATCATTATGTGATAAAATATCCTTTATCTCATGATCCTGTTGAAATTAAACAACTAGAGATGATTGTAATTGGCTTACCGACCAACTAGAGTTTATTAAGATATTTGTTTCTGACCATCCGGAGTTGGTGAACTTTTAGTCCCCGACCAACCATAGTTAGGGGATTTTTATTTATCGACCAACCATAGTTGGTAGACCGACCAACCGTAGTTGGTGGGATTTTTATTTATCGACCAACCGTAGTTGGTAGGGTTTTATATTTATCGACCAACTGTAGTTGGTAGACCGACTAACCATAGTTGGTGGGATTTTTATTTATCGATCAACCGTAGTTGATAGACCGACCAACCATAGTTGGTAGGGTTTTATATTTATCGACCAACCGTAGTTGGTAGACCGACCAACCATAGTTGGTAGGGTTTTATATTTATTGACCAATCGTAGTTGGTAGACCGACTAACCATAGTTGTTGGGATTTTTATTTATCGACCAACCGTAGTTGGTAGGGTTTTATATTTTGAACTTGATGCATAGTGTGTAGCACTAATACTCCGAAAAAAATTTCATCAAAATGAAAGAATTGTATAAAAACTTCAACACTTTATTAATACTGAAGAAAACTTCATTTATTCAGTTACATAGGAATCCCTACGACTGATAATACTTGCGTAGATGCTCTGCATTCCATGCATTCTTAAATTCTTCCCCCTTCAAGGTTTCAATCCTATAAGTTCCTGGGCGAACAACTTCTGTTACTCTGTAGGGTCCATGCCAGTTAGCTTCCAATTAGTTGTGTTTTTGAATTACTTTCTTTAGAACATAGTCCCCTTATTTCAAATCACATTTCTTTACTCTCTTGTTGTAGAAGAAAGCTGTTCGTTGCTGGTAAGCAACATTCCTAATTGCTGCTTATTCTCTAACTTCCTCGAGCATATCCAAATCTAATCTTCTCATCAAATCGCTGACAGGAGAATTGAAATTCAGCACTCTGTGTGTTGGGAGCCCAGCTCGGTAGGTATAACAACTTCACTTTCGAATTCCAGTATGTACAGAGATTCTCCGGTTGCTGCTCGTGGAGTAGTATGATAAGCCTAAAGTACATAATGTAGCTCATTGATCCAATTTGCCTTCACATCATCCAGTCTCTTCTTCAAACCGTTCAATAGCGTTCTTTTCATCACCTCAATTTGTCCATTGCTCTGGGGATGGCCTGGTGCTGAGTGGGTTTTCAAAATGTTTGACTGATGATAATATGTAGCGAACTCCTCGTTATCAAATTGGGCTCCATGATCAGTAATGAATGCATGGGGAAGACCATATCTGTAATTGATATTCTTCCAAATAAATTGAAATACCTTCTCATAAGTCATATCAAATAGAGGTTCAGCTTCCACCCATTTAGTAAAATAATCCACAGCGACGACGAGGTGTTTGAACCTTCCTCTTATCGTCGGGAGTGGCCCGACCAAGTCTATTCCCCACATGGCAAATGGCCAAGGGGATGTTATGGGTGTTAGCAATGCTTGGGGAGTTCTTCGAATAGAGGAGAAGCATTGAAATTTATCACATTTTTTGGCATAGGCTATACAATCGGCCCTCATTGTTGTCCAGTAGTATCGTTGCGTCATTACTCTTTGCAATAGCATCTGACCTGCTACATGAGCTCCATAGGACCCTTTATGGACTTCTTCAACGAAATACTTCACCTCGGAGGGATGCACACATCTTTGCAATCCGGCTATAATTCCTCGTCTATATAAAATGCCATTGAGTAATACATAACGAGAAGCTGTAAACTTCAGTTTCTTGGCTGCGAGCTTATCAGTTGGCAAAACCCCTTCTTCAATATATGCCCTGATGGGATCCATCCAAGATGGTCCTAAATCAAGGGTTATAAAGTTTATCATCAGATCTTCGTCAATGCTTCTGCTAGTCAAAATCTCTACTGGAATTGTTCTTCGTAGCTCGATACGTGTGGCTGAGGCTAACCGAGCTAAAGCATCTGCTCTTTCATTCTCCAATCTTGGTGTTCTAATTAATTGCACAGCGTTAAATCTTGATAACACCTCCATTGCTTTTGCGTGATACCTGATCATTAATTCTCCTTTTGTTGCATATACTCCCAGCATTTGATTTACAATCAACTATGAGTCACTGAATACGATGACATGCTCTGCCCCCATGGTTTTTTCTAAACTAAGACCTGCAATCATAGCTTCATATTCAGCCTCATTATTAGAGGCTTTGAATTGAAAGCACAGAGCATACTCCACATCGATTTCATTCGGGCTACTTAGAATAATACCTCCTGCACATCTTGTACTTCAAGATGAGCCATCCACATACAGATTCCATATAGGTACCTCTTCCATAATTTTTTTATCGGATAGAGTTCCTCGGTAGAATATTTATTGCTTCTTTATGTCCTTCCGTAGCACCTCCGGCTGCTCGTCAACCATCTCCTCTTGATCTTAAACCGACTTAAGTTGATCGGTGTTGAAATATGACGATCCTGTACCATCCACAGGCTGGTTGGTATTCATCTTGTTCTCCTCGGAGGTGTTAGGATAAGTGAATTCTGCGATAACATCTTCTACTGCTTGCCCTTTAAGTGACGAATTAGGCTCATAAATTATATCATATTCACCAAGTTCTACTGCCTTGTACATCAATCTCCCTAATTTTTCTAGTTTATGAAGAGCTTGCCTCAGTGGCATATCGGTATACACCACTATGGTATGAGCTTGGAAGTACGACCTCATTCTTCTACTAGCTTTGATCAATGCTAATGCTAACTTTTCTAGTTTTGGATATCTGATCTCTGCTCCTCGGAAGGCCTTGCTAGTGTAATATATTTATTTTTGCACTCCATCCTCCATTCTTATCAATGCCGAGCTAATTGCATTTTCCAAAATTGCCAGATACAAGTATAATCTTTCTCCCATTACTCGCCTGGACAACAGTGGGGGTGCTCCCAAGTATTTCTTTAACTCTTGAAAGGCCTTCTCGCATTCATCATTCCATTTAAATGTTTTTCAGAGTGTTTTGAAGAATGGGAGGCATCTATCAGTTGCTCGTGATACAAATCTATTAAGTGCTGTAACTCTCCCTGTGAGGCTTTGCACTTCCTTCTTCGTCGTTGGAGATCATAGCCCCAATAGATCCTTGATCTTTTCTGGATTTGCTTCAATACCTCGTTGGTTGACAATATACCTGAGGAACATGCCTTCTCGTACTCCGAATATGCACTTGGTAGGGTTTAACTTCATTTGTTATTTATCTAATTGATCAAAGATTTGACCTATATCAATTAGATGGTCAGCAGTTCTCTTTCTCTTTGTTAGCATATCATCAACATAAACTTCCATATTGTGACTGATTTTCTCTGCAAACACCTTGTTCATCAGCCGCTGATATGTTGTACCTGCATTTTTTAAACCAAAAGGCATAACATTATAACAGTATGTTCCCCTAGGGGTAATAAAAGAGGTACTCTCCCTGTCTTTAGGTTTCATTTTCATCTGGTTGTAACCAGAATAAGTATCCATAAAGCTCAACAGCTCGTGTCCTGAGGTAGCATCCACTAATTAATTAATTCGGGTTAAAGGAAAATGATCCTTTGGGCATGACTCGTTGAGTCGGTGAAGTCTACACACATCCTCCACTTGTTGTTCTTCTTCTTTACCATCACCCCATTAGCTAACCAGTCTGGATATTTGACATCTTCAATAAAGGAAGCATTTTAGAGCTTCTCGACCTCCTCTTGTATACCTTGGTTCTTCTCAAGACTGAACACTCTTCTTCGCTGCTTCATAGGTTTGATTTCCTTATTCACATTAAGTTCATGACACAAGAAATTTTGGTCTATTCCTAGCATATCTTCGTGGCTCCATGCGAAAGTTTATTTTTTGCTTTTGAGGAAAGCAATCAATTCCTGTTTTAGTGGGCTGTCCAACGATGAACCGATTTGAGTTGTTCGTTCTCGGCGTTCGTCGTACAGAATGACGTTTTCAGTAGCTTTCACCACCTGACCTTTTACGACCTGCGACTCGTCTCTGGGATCCAACGTTTTAATTTCTGCACCTTCATCCACTTGATAGGTGGTATTCTTTTTCCTAGATTCTTCCAGTTCTTCTTGCTCGACCGATGAATAGTAGCATTCTCGAGCTACGTTTTGGTCACCCTTTATAATTCCTACTCCAAAGTTAGTTAGAAATTTTAGGCATTGATGTACAGTAGATGGTACTGCTTCGAACTTGTTCAATCCTACCTTTCCCATGATGATATTATAAGCTGATTGAACATTCTTGTCCATCATAAAAAAGTGCACTCTTTCTGTTCGATAAGCAGGCCATGTACCGATGAACATATCCAACTTGATCGTCCCAAGTGGAAAAACTTTCTCGCCAGTAAAATCGAGGAGTGGTCGATGATATGGCTCCAACTGGGATAACTTTAGGTTCAAACTATCAAAACATAGGTAGAACATAATATCTGCCGAGATGCCATTATCCACCAAGACTCACGAAATTACTGCTTCCTTCATCCCCATTTTGATCACCAATGGTTCATTATGAGGGTATAGCACACCTTCGAGGTCATTCTTAGAGAAACCGATGACTAATTTATCTTTGTTAACCTTCCTTGGGCGATCTTCTTCAGCTAGATTTATCCGTTGAATATACGAACAAGCTTGAGACTCATTGAGGTAAGCTTTCCTTTATGTAGTAAGGTCTCCACCTCCTGCATCTCCACCAGTAACAACATTACAATCAAATGCCCCAAAACAGATAGAAAATACCTCACGTTTTGGCTGTCTTGGTCTTTTTGGGAGATCGGGGTCGTCTTGTAGATCATCTTCATGATCTTTTTTCTTGTTTTCTTCTGCTCGACGAGGAGATCTAGATCTCTGTCTTGCTCGGTCTTTATTTTTTCCTTCATTTTTATGATCAACATACTTGGCCAGCTTTTCTCGTCTGATGAGCGCTTCAATTTCATTTTGAAGACCTATGCAATTTTTTGTCTTGTGACCATGGTCTTTATGGAACTCGCCATATTTGGCCTTATTCCTTTTGTTAGGATCTGTTTTCATTTTCTCAGTCCATTTTAACTACTCACTGTTCTTGATCTCTTCCAGAACATGGTTAATATCTACCTTCAAAGGAGTATAGTTTCCAAATTTATTCAACTGTTCGAATGCTTACCTTGCTTTTGACTTCTTGTTACCACCATTATTCTTCTGATCCTTCTTCTCAATCTTCTCAGCCTCAACTTTGGTTTCCTTAGTATCCATTCTCTTTTTTGTAGCCATAGCTTCCTCAGCATTCATGATTTTGGCTGCTTTTGCCATTAATTCTGACATGATCCTAGGTGGATCTTTAGCCAAAGTATAGTATAATTTAATTGGCAATAATCCACTCATCAGAGCAGTGATTGCTGTCTTTTCCTCGTAGTTAATAACTTCGAGCTTCTCGTTATTGAAATGAGTAATATAATCCCTGGTGCTCTCACCTGCTTTTTGTCTAATGCTTAGCTAGTGTGCTACTTATTTAAATGGTTTTTCTCCAAAATAGAAGTTTCCAATAAAGAGCTCAGCCAGTTGAAAGAAAGTTGCAATCTTCCCCCGAAGAAGATTATTGCACCATATTTAAGCAGATCCAGTGAGAGTTCCTGAAAATGCCCTACATAGCATCTCGCCTGGAATGTCATAGATATCAGTAGCTGCTTGATAGTATTCTATATATAGAACATGATCTATTTTTCCATCATATTTTGGTGTTACCACTGGGGCTTTGAACTTTGATGGTGTGGGAAAATCTGCAATTTCTTAGATAAAAGGTGTCCCTTGGACAAAAGTTCTTTGTAGAGGATTTTTGGCCTTAGCCATTTCCCCTAGTCTATCCTCCAACCCTTGAATAGAGCCTTTCCATGAGTAAGTTGCCTCCTCGGGCCTGTTGGTCCGATAAACTGATCGTGTTGAATTTGCCTCTTGGTATCTTTCACAACGAGCAGCTGGTCGTGATTGGGCAAAACCTTACTTTAAATTAGAGAATCATTGAAAGTTCCTCGACAACATCCTAGGGGGACTTTCATTCCTCCTAAGACCCAAACGATCAGAGGGAGAAACCCTACTCAAACTTTCAAGAGCACTGGTCCTTTCTAGAGATAAAGTGACATTTTTTTCAGTATCTGTGGCTCGTAATGATGAAGTTCGACCAAGTTGATAAGCAAAATCATTAGATCTATCAGTGAGATATGAATCGACATGTCTAGATCGATATTCCTCTGGTAGTAATGTTCATCTAGTTCGCGAGGAAGGCAATTGGGTATTCCTCTAAATGCTTCGTTGTCCTGACTGGGCAGGTACTCCACCCTGGATAGTTTACATGAGTTGTCGCATGGTTTCTTGCATGGCGGTCTGACCCTAAGATAAACTGGCCATTATTCTAGCCAGATCTTGGACACTTGGAGGATTGGATATATTTGGGGGGTTTTCGGCATTTCGATTACTGGATTCAGGATTATCCGCCATTGAGGATGAATTGTTTTGGTGAAAAACGATAGTTTCAGTCGTTTCCCACAGACGACGCCAATCTGTTGATGTAAAAAATTAGATTATCTCTTATTATTTAATCACAGATAAAAAATAAATAAGACAAGATATTTTTAAAGTGGTTCAGCCTTGGAAGAATGGCCTACATCCACTGTTTATGTTATTGCCGACTGTTTGCAGAATTCTCGATAATGGGTTTACCAAAAAATTTTGAGTCCCCTGCTAATGAGGAGGTTACAATGTATTTATAGCCTTGAGGCTGTACATGAGAGAGAATATTACATAGTTCTCCAATCGGTGCGTACATCTGTATGATAATAATCAGCATTTAATGCGCATTCAATCCACTTAATTATTCAGTTATAAATGCTCTGTACGAGGTGCAGCTCGGACCGCCTAAGCTGCTCGGACCTCCTATGTAGCTCGGTACAATAAAGTTCCTTGGAGAACACTTGCTTCTCAGAGCGTGTGAGTTAGTCGGGGAAGTTGAGTTCCTCGGAGTCAAAGTGTTGTCAAAAATGTTCTCGGGTGCCATGTAGATTGACACGTGTTTCCACATAATTGGTCCACGTCAGTAGGTTAAATTTGGTATCAACAATTATCATGGTTTTTGTGTACGTATTACCTTTGTTAGTAGTTATGCATTGTTGGGTTCATATCCATTGTATGTTTTATGTAAATATTTTTGCCATCCGCTTTTATAGTTTCGGGTAGTTAGCCTTATCGATTTTAGTATAGTCTGTTGATGTTGAGAATGAGCCATCTGAGATTCCTAATTAAATGTAGTATAGGGCTGGCCACCCGTTATTATTTTAAGCGGGGTGTCACAATGTTGTATAGTGTAATGTATCCTATGTGATAGAATTCCTATGATCCGGATTACAAAGTGTATGAGACTACTTTTATGAAATTTGATTTGAGTCGAATTCTGAGATGTGCATTCAAACGAGAAGAGGCCTTGGCATAAGTATAGTAGACTTAAACATAAATACCCAAATAATATTGTCGAAATTCAAGTCCAACTAGGTGAAACTCTATATAGCTAAGCACAAAACAAACCCTAATTCTAGTGTGTTCTATATAAGGACCTTCAAGTATAATATTTTGGTTAAGTTATTAGATTTGTCGAATGAATATTGACATCCAAGATTACTTTTAGTGATTTCTCATTCGTTGAAAAACCATTAAGAATTGATTATATAATCTTATCACAAAAAATATGAATTATTTTCTCGTGTTTTAATTGAGGTTTATTTTTCTTATGATATCCCAGCATTTGTTCTTGTTGAGAGAGAAGATGGTATAATATTCCCTATTGAATTTGAGATGGAAAATCTCCCATCGCTTTGTGATTATTGTGGTTGTATTGTCCAAAATATTTTATCTTGCATCTATGTCAAAAAAATAGATTCATTTTTAGCCGGAGTTGAAGGGAAAAACTACCGCATATGGTAGGAAGGAGTTTATTCAGAAATCACTTAAGAAAAAGCCAAAAATCATATAGGGACCCCTAAAGGTGTCACTGATTTGGAAGAAGGTGTTGAAATTCCTCTGTTAGAGGATATTCCAAATAGTCTTATGATTAGGACAGGTTAGGGGAATACTCCTTAAGAGGACCATTATTTTTTTGTGTAAAATTTCATCTATTTTGGACTGTAGAATAAGTCGAAAGCCCATCATCTGTAGTGATACCGATACGCTGCATGTTTACTATAATTCTCCTTAAGCTAAGGAGCTTATTTCAGCAAACCCATCTAACCAAACTTCTTTAGACTACAGCGTAATAATCCCAAATATGTGAAAATATCAAGAAACTGATAAGGGACAACTGATTGTCTACCAGGACTCAAAGGTACAATATATAGATTTTTATGGTCTAATCCCATTATCAAACATTTTAAATATTTTAATAGGATCAAACAAATTTTAGACGATTAGTTCCATAAAAATACTTTTTTCAGTTATTTCACTGATTTTGTTATCATTAACCTAAACAGCGACTGTCAGCGCCCCCAATAATCTAGGATATTTTTTTCCACTTCTCTTCAACCAGCTTTGTTCTCTCCAAAAAAGAAAAAATCAACACTTTCGAACACTCGAATATATAAATTTTAACCTACATTTAACTTTGTCATAATTCAATCATTTGTAAGTTTATAGTTGTTACCAACAATTGTTTGCATGTCGATCAATTACAATAAGTGCTTGTATTTGTTTTTTATTCAATCAAATCATTGTACATGTGTAAAGGATGTGATATAATAACTTCAATATTGAATTACATTGATTAGATTGTTTATTTTGATAATGCATTTTATAAATTTGTATGAATATGTTTTTACTATGTATTGTATGTATTTGGTTTCGATTAAATGAAATCATTGTAATTATGTAATGCATGTGCTGCATTAACTTGAACACTGATTGTATTTGTTTTTTATTCAATCAAATCATTGTAATTGTGTAACATATGTGATATAATAACATCAATATTCAATTACAATGATTTGATAGTTTGTTTTGATAATGTGTTTTGTAAAATTATAAGAATATGTCTTGACAATGTATTGGATGTATTTTCTTCCAAATTCAATCAAATCATTGTAATTGTTTAATGTACGTGTTTTAATAACGTCAGTACAATTGTTTACTATGCGTTGAAGTAAAGTACACTCTATTGTTTTTGTTTTAACTGTATTTTGTCTCACAAGAAAAATTATAGAAGATACACGCATAAAGATATAGTGTACACATGAAATTCTACTCCTTTATTCTCTATTGTTTGTGTTTGGACTGTATTTTGATAATATGTTTATGTGCATTTAGTTTATTAATTTGTTTCATGACTTAATGGACTTGTTATGTTATGATTGGGCGTGTTTGTAGGTCCACACTAGTGGCATTAACTAATATTAAACTTATTTATCAATAGTACATGCATATGTCTCTAGATCACAAGAAAATTACTGTAAAGTACATGCATAAAGATATATAGTACACATGAAATTGTACTTCTTTATTCTCTATTATTTGTATTTTTAATGTATTTTTGCAATATGTTTATGCCCGTTTACTTTATTACTCTATTTCTTGACTTAATAGACTTATCTTGGTATGATTGGGAATATTTTTGTGGGTCCGCATTAGCGGAATTAAAAAATCTCGACCTTTAACAATATGACAGTCATATGTATCTATCTTACATGAAAATTACAATAAAGTACACACATAGAGATATAAAGTACACGTGAACTTGTATTGCTTTATTCTCTATTGTTTGTGTTGTGATTGTATTTCTACAATATGTTTATGTGCATTTATTTTATTACTTGATTTCATGACGTAATAATCATGTTATGATTGGGCATACGTTTGTGGGTATGCGCTAATGGTATTTATCAATCTTGATCTTGAACAACAATACATGCATATATATCTAGCCCACAAGAAAATTGCAGTAAAGTACATGCATAATGATGTAAAGTACAAGAAAAATTATCTGATTTATTCTCTATTGTTTGTGTTTAGACTGTATTTTGGGAAAATGTTTATGTGCATTTACTTTGTTACTTTGTTTCATGACTTAATAGATTTATCATGTCATGATTGGGAATGTGTTTTTGAATCCACGCTAGCAAAACTTCCCAATCTTCACGTTAATAAAAGTAGTTTCTTTTCTCATTTAATTTAAGCCATAATAGTATTTGTAGGATTGCGAAGTGTTGTTATTCGGATAATATGACCTGTATTGAAATATTTGAAGACAACTCTTTAGATTTCATATGCAATGAGTTATACAACAGGTTTATGGCTTTGAAAATTTGATCTTTTTCATTGAAGTACTCCTTTGGAGATGATCGTTTGTTCATATTGGTTTGTGATAAAGACGTTCACTATATGTTGAGGTCTCAAGTGATTGTCAAAGATGATTTTATTTTGATATATGTCTTTGATTCATCTTCTTTCACCACTAATATAATTCACAAATGGGTTAAATGCACGTATAGAATTCGTGAATGGGTTAACCGCAGTTATACAAGTGGCGAAAGGGTTGAATGAAGTGGTTCAAGTAAAGAAAGTTTTGTGACACCCCGACTAATTAAATACCGGGTAGCTACTCCTTTATTAAATTAATACAAAATATCAAGTTGGTCCAGTTAATAGCATCACTGTCAAAAATATATATATTTTTGATTACTAACCACCTAGTATTTAAAAAGTAAGTTGCCAAATTTTAAGTTAAGTCTGATTAACATGCAATAAAAGAATAAGGGAAGAATAACATAAATCCATTCACCATAACGAAGTACTGAAATAACCAACAATAGTAATAAGTCCGGAGGAAAACTCCTCACAACAATCCCACAACTGAAAATAATAAGACAAGTCTAAATCCTGAATTAATTATATGCCCAAAGTCTGAATAAATGAAATGCCTCTAAAGGAAATGGGCCACATGCCCTACAACTGATAAATGCTGAGTATAGAATCAAGATAGATGAAGCGTCTATAATCAATGTCCTGTAACTTCCACAAACAGCTACAGCTCGTCACCTGAATGAGGATCCTAGGCATGGTGTCCTTGTGGCTGGGCACCTAAAATGGTTTTTACAAAAATAGATTTGAAAGCAAACGGGTCAGAGCCCGAATGTGGAGAGTATTTTGAAAATATCAAGTGCTTTAATATCAATTAAAACAATAAATGCAAAATACATGTTAGGACGTGCTCTCACATGAAATACTCACCTCTCGTCTAACTGTGCACTCCTAACGTTCCTGTACCCATTCATGTGTTTTCTCATAACTATCTAGTTCAAAAGAATCTCTAACACTTCTACTCGGTTCACATTTTAATTCTAACCTTAACAATTTAATAGAGAGTTCTACTTTAATTCTCGGATTCCCAATTATTAACAAAACCATTTATTGATAACTGCCCCTTTATATCTTATCATAATGTTACAACAACTCTACTCACAATTTAACATATCAAATTCCTTTTTATTAAATCGTATATTATTCACATCATAAATATACAATACAAGCACCCCGAGGCTAAGCTACGGTGCACACATACTCTGATATCCATCCCGGTACATCACGTACATAAGGATTACAAATTCTGAATCTCTCAGGAATTGTTGGAATAAACACCACACACATAAATGGATGCGAACATAATTCTACATATCCATGGTCACATACATACCTACGCTCCATAGTCATCGGGCTTATTTACTCACAAATAAGTCGTTCTCCTTGAACTATGTCCTCTAGGTACCAAACTAAATCCGGGCACACAAGGATTAGAAGGCCCTAAGCGAACGTAAACCTCCCGTGATAGCAAGTATGGTAGGTATGTCATACACATAAAAATCATATACTAAGCATTCACACATCTTAGATATCTCAACATTAATAAAGGTATAATCTACATCCTTATACCATTATTCCACTTTTATATAGTTTAAATCTCTCAATAATATAAAAGTTAAACCGTCGACACGTCTCACGTCGTAGTCTCTTATACTGAAACCCTATCTCAAATAGACTATAAAGTTCCTATTATTCCCACGTATAACATCTTTATTCCTAAGGTCCTTACTTCTGCCCCAAACCTCATTTCATCAAATTATTCAAATTTAAACTTTTAACCCAAATATTTTCTCACTTATCGAATTTCATTAAATTAGAATAACCTCAAATTGAATTCTAATTAAGGTCCAAGTTTCATAATCAAGCCTACTGGTCTTCATTAAGTTTAAGGGTATTCATAAGGTCTCCAATAATATTTTCCAAGGGCTCCCACCATTAAAAGTTAAATAGGGAAAAAATTTATTCATTCTGGGAAGGTCGATCGATCGACCTTTTCCTTCGATCGATCGATGGTGGTCGATCGATCGACTGATGAACATCGATCGATCGAACGCACTAGGTATGGCTACGGACTGCTTCATTTTGCAGTTTTCAAATTGTCCCAAAACACCATTAAAAAGCATGAAACTCTAAGATAACGTTATAATATCATCATATAATCATCCTATAATAGTATTATCGTTCTAAAACCAATAATTCATCATTCAAGGGATTTGTTTAGATCAAAACTTCATCAAGAATTCCAGATTTCTGTTTCTTTCAAGAACATTAATAAACTTCTTCTAAAATCTGTTTTTTAGATCATCCAAGGTTCTGTTTTGAATACATATTTCGTCCAAAATGTTACTACATGCAGTCCCTAACATAATGCAGAGTTTTAAACTTCCAATTCATGGGTCTAAATCATCTTCCAATATCAATTTCGATAATTCCTAAACATGGAAAAGCATGGCATTAAATCAATTGTAATTAAACCACTTGCCTTAATATTTCTTTGAATTTGAAGTTGAAACTTGAAAGGTGGATTGTCTTCTCTCTCTCTCTGCAGAATTCTTCTCTTCTCTCTCTCTCTCTCTACAAGTTCTTCTCAAGGATGATGACAATGGAGGTGTGGTTGGTTTTTGGTAAGTTGGGAGTATTTCTTAACTTCTCCCGTATTCCATTAAGTACCTTAGTGTAGTTAGTGGATTTAGTGGATAAAGAATGAGTCAGATTTTTGACTCTAATTTTCGTGGGTATTAATTACCCAAAATCCAAAATTACCAAAATGCCCCTATAAGTTACCGGTATGGCCCAATAATGCCCCGGGACCCAAACTTAACCCCCGGCTAGTGTTTTCTGACTATTTCGACCCTTCTGAACGTGTTGGCGCACTCAAAATGACCATACGGGTGATAAAAATAAAGTTCACTTTTTAATTCAAATAATTATATTCCTGACACAACTGTCACGCGCGTCCCAACAAAATTTCCCAAATTGCCGTATTTCAATCTCGCGACAATTTCAATATTTCCAATATTCATATATTTCCAAATATACACATTATAATCAAATACTAACTCACATCTCATTAATATTTTTATCCGGATTAATTTCCAATTAGTACACATTTAATTCAATTAATCCCCAAAAATAAATATCATAAAAATACGGGGTATTACAAGTTTAAACTATATATAATCAATCACTATGATTGATATTAGTAGTGGTGTTACAAATGATGTTTATATTGGAGGTGGGGAGACGATTACGTCAAAAGTTTATCTCTATAGTGATTGGAAGACATATATTAGTGATGAAGTTTATTTTTTTTTAAGGTGGTGTGGTTGAGTTTCAAGATAAGTTGTCAAATTATGCTATTGAGGTTGGTTTCAAATATATATTTTAAAGAATGATAAAACTCAGGTGACATCAAAATGTTCTAAAAGGAGGAATGAGAGTTGCATGCGGCAATTTCATGCTTCATTATCAATAATAAATGGTTACTTTTATATAAGAAGTCTGAATAAATATCATACATGTAGGGTTGTATATTGTAGTCTGTCGAACAAAATAATGGAATCCAAGTTGCTTTCGACATTTATTCTTGATGAGCTAAGGGATAAATCGTTTTTGAGGCAAATTGACGTAGTTAGATGTAGGAAGAAGAACTATGGTCTTGATATAGGTTATTATCATGCATGAGATGGAAAAGAGATGATTGCTTCTAAGTTGCATGGTGATGAAAAGGTTTCCAATGTATTAATCAATGATTATAGGGAGCTTATATATCAGTATAATCCTAAATCGCATTGAATTCTTGACGTGGAATAAAAGAATAAAGAATTCAAGATAATTTTTGTAATATTTTCAGGATCCATTGAAGGATTTTAGTACTAATTAGCTATTTTGTTTCTTTAAGGTGCCTTTTTGAAGAGTTGGTACCGTGGAAGAATGTTTTTAACAACTGCGAGGAAGGGGAACAATGGTAAATGTGAAGTATTGAAGTTGAATTTGCAATATTATGCGTTTATTTTGGAATTCTTTGTTTGTTCTTGGGAAAAAAATAGAAAGTACACGTATAATACAACAAAGTACACGTGAATGTGTAAATATACTACGTAGTGTTATGCATGTACTTTGAGTTTTTGTGTATGTTAATTGTAAATAACATGAATGCATGCATAATATTACGAAGTTCACGTGAATTTTTATCTTATTTTATCTGTACTTTTAATTTTATGAATGTACTTTGGATTTTTTCTTTGTTATCGGCAAATAATGCAAAGTACACACAGAACATTACAAATTACTTGTGAACTGCATTTTACATTTGACGTGTGCTTTGTAATGATATCGTGTACTTTGGGATTCTTTTTTTGTTATGACCAAACTAGGAAAAGTACACACATAGCATTACAAAGTACACGTAAGATGTAAACTGTAGTTGACATGTACTTTATGTATTATGCGTGTACTTTGAAATTGTTTGTTTGCTATGGGAAAACAAAGGAAAGTACATGCATAATATTCTTTTACATTATATGGTTTAATTCATAAACATTCAAACGATCTGAATGAACAAATATTTGAAATATATTTATTCTTTTTTATAGTCAACTTATTGAATGGTCCGTGCCAGCGGTAGCCTTATTAAAGTACATAGTTGATTTGTTCTTGATATATTTTCTTATGTTGTCAAGTATTTATCCTCTTGCATATGTTGTTGTTTATTTATAGACGAAGGATAATTGGATGTGGTTGCTCATTAACTTACGTGATGCACGATCTCATCAAGATTGAAACATCACATTCATATCCGGTCAAAACAATAGTCTTATTGAAGCTGTTTCTAAGGTTATACCATTGTCTACACATTGCTAATGTATACATAATTTATAAGAAAATATAAAGAAGAAAATAAGTAGGAATTGTGGGAACTTGTGAAAAAAGATTATGAATGATTTTATTCATTGTGCATATGTTCTAATAGTTGATGAATCTTAGAAGAAATTGATTCCCAGAAGTAGTAAGGTTGAGTTGTTGTTGCTGATTTTCTTAATAATTCAGCTCAAAAGAGTTGGTCCTATGCATATTTCCTTGGCGAACGTTATGATGATATGGTATCAAGTGTTACGGAATTATTCAACTCTGGGATCTTAGAGGAATTCCATTTAATGATAATGAATATCATGGACAGACTTAGGATCAAGATTGTGAATGTCACCATAAACAAGCAACATAAATCTGATATATATCAAATGAGTTGTGTCCTATTTTTCGCAAATTAGTGACTGAGAATTGGAATATTATCCACTCAAGTCAACATTTATTCAAAGTTCATTCAGATGTACCGGCCACTATTGACTTAGAACAAGGAAGTTGTGTTACAACCTGATCAATTAAATACCGGGTGATCAGTCCTTTATTAAATTAAATTAGAATATCCAATTGGAACATTCTTAGCATCAATGTCAAAAAAGACTTATTAATCACCTAATAATTAATTAAGCTAGTGTCAAAAATTTTTAAACATATAATTATTATCCAACAATTTAAATGATTAATCACATTCACCATACTAATGAATAAAACAATAAGAAATGAGAAATCACACGGCTGAATAAGTGATACTAGAATAAACTTTTGAGTTAAAAGTCTTAAAATACAAATAAGACATAATAAAACTGAATCCACCTAAATGAAATAAAAGAGTACACAATCTTTGAGATAAGAATAGCTAGAAATGGGAGACATGCCCTAACTAAAATAACTAAATCAGTATCGGAATGGATAAGAGTGGAGGCATCTAATCACAAGGACCTACAACTTTCACAATACCTACAACACGTCAAATTATCCAATAGCATATGCACGGCTTCTCTTTGGCTGGAAACGTAAAACGAACTGTACGAGAGAAAATAAGAGTGAAAATATTTTAAAACAGTTTAACAAGTATTTAAAATTCTTAAAATCAAATATTATATTCATGTTAGTCATGCGAGCTCTCGCTTGAGAATTCTCACCTTTTAACTAGTGTGCACGCCTAATGTTCCTCTAAACCATTCTAGTTACTGTAGTCATGCCTAATTAATTCGAACTCATAAACCTTCAATTCTATTATCTCATAATAATTACCCGTATTCCCCACATAATACGTTAATAAATATTTTCACATCTTTTATTTCGAGTGAGAGATTTTTCACATTCAAAGTTAAGTATTCACGCACTTAAGTTATTTTCGATTTCACTATTCATTTTATCTATTACATTGACACAGTAGAACATTTAACAAGTATATATATATATGTATATCACTCTATTATATATATATATACTAATTCACCCCAAGGCTAAGTTACGGTGCATGCATACTTTGCTATCAAGGCCCGATACATCACGTACTACCCAAGGACCCTTGGTTCTATATCTCTCTCGACCCATAAATAACAATCACACATATTGGAGGCGAACATAGTCCTAAGACTTTGGGTTACTCATATACCTACGCACCCAAATTACTGTTCAATACCGTTGTTCACACAAATGGCAATCCAACACAAGTCTAAAATTGCCCCGAAGGCTACTTAAGATAATACTCTCTCATTTGCAACCTCCCACGATAGCAATCAGCGTATGTATGCCAATAAAAATAATAACTCAAGCAATAGGTATACACACGTCACATATCACAAGTCTTATACGTAGTATATTTATCTTCTGAATATCCTATGTATTAATAACTTTCAAATATACCTCCCACAGGATTTATATGATTTTTTCAAAAAACTCTAAGGGCACAAGTTACCCCTTACTTATATATATATATATATATATATATATATATATATATTCATAAGTTCTTCCCTCGTCACTACTAGTCATAAACATACTTTCACTCATCACTACGTCATCCTTCTTGAATTTTCCTTCATTTATTAGTGACAGATATTTTATCAATTATCCTAATATTTATTCGTCTCACTTTATGTAAACCAAATCTCCACTTTAGGCCTAATATCCTTATTATACAACAATAATCACAATCAATCAATCTAGGCAATCTCCAATGGAGTAACAACTAAAAATAACATTTCTTAAAATTTACCCCACGAATCTGTCCATATTTTGAAAATGTCATTTTGGGGCATTTCAGAGTCTTTTTGGAAAAAAAATGTATTACAGAACGACGGTTTAATTTACGAGGCTTAGTGGACAAAATAGCCATTTTCGGCACCAAAATGGCTCAAAACAGTTCCTAAAACGACGGTTTAATTTACCCAATTTCATAGACTTCTTCCACTTGAAGTGACTAAAATACCCCTATGGGGTGCCAGTTTGAACTAAAAGTGCCCCGATGACCAAACTAAATCCCCGAGTGCAATTTTCTGACTACTTCGACCCTTTTGGACACTTTGGCGCACTAGAAATGACCATACAAACCATTGAAAATAAAATCATCTTTTATTTTTCAAATTAAGTCCCGACACAAATAATATGCACGTCCCGACTAAATTACTGTAACTGTTATATTTTTCGCTCACGATAATTTTAACATTGTCATAATCACAATTTAC
Source organism: Sambucus nigra (assembly GCA_949130495.1). NCBI lineage: Eukaryota > Viridiplantae > Streptophyta > Magnoliopsida > Dipsacales > Adoxaceae > Sambucus > Sambucus nigra. Next base: position 492,677,963 of record OX422220.1, on the reverse strand, counting down.
TTTATCCACTCAGTAATATTAAATATAAGTCGCACCAATAGATACAAACCCTCGGCTCGCTAGTTAAGATTTATTTTATTCTGGATTAATTATCAATTAATTTCCCTTCTTCAATTTTAATTAATCCCACATTTAAAATTATTAAATTTACGGGGTATTACATACCTTCTTCTTGATAACAAAATTTTGTCCCAAAATTCAGAAATAACATGTACCTGGTAAAAATAATTCTAGATATCTTACACGCATCTCATCCTCATGTTTGCAAATAGACTCGTCGGCATAATGATGCCCCATAACATCACCTTAGAATCTTGTAGACAATTATGTTCACAAGTTTTCAAAATTTAGTCGCAATTTTTTTTGTTAGTTCCACCATTCGTACACCAATGGTACCGTTTAAACTGAAGGTTTGCTCACTACAACCCACAGTTACCAACAAGTTCATTGAAGCCCTTATGTATCGATGTATTTTTTTTTTGCTTAAGGTCATATTGACACGCAAAAATATCATAAATTTGATAACAAGCCCTAATAAAGGAGCCTATAACTACTAGCTCTATTATCACAATGTTAGAAAAGGCCTCACATCTCTAGGTACTAATTTCCCATATTGTTGTACCAATCCATCTCTCCTCGCGGGATACACCCTTAGCAATCCCTGACTACTCATGTTACAACTCAAAAATTTGGTTCCCATCAAAGTAATCTCATTACATTTTTAAACTACATGAAAAGGATATGGATTGGCTCAATCCTTGTCATTGGACCACAAACGTTCGAGAAATTAATTATTTCCCTTTTTACAACTATCCAAAGGGAGGAAAAAAATTTATCCGATAGTGCCTCAAAATCACTAAGTAATTAATATTTTGATATGGGTAATCTCATACCGCCCTACCAGTTGTAATTAATATTTATAATTACTTAAAAATTCCAAAATCTACATTCTCGCATTCTCATACATTCTTTACTCCCTCTTTCGACTATCCATCGTCCTATGATTGACATGTCTATCTGAAGACGTAACCCTATCCCATCGTCTCCTGACACTCCCTATCCAAGGTGGGACTCAAAGGTCTCATTCTAACCTACATCAATATTGGGCGACACCTTATGTTAGTTTATTTCCTCTCTTTTAATACCATGTTGGGCGCACTGCCTAGTAATATAACACACCTCAATTTAATAACGGTTATTTTGTTCCTGGAGAATTTACTTCGCAACCCAAAGTAAATCATATCCACTCTGCAATTTCGATAATTCGATAATAAATGTTATTATTTTACATAACTATTCCATCCATGGAATCATCAATCTGTCACATCGTTCTGGTCAGTAGTATCATACCAACCTTGAGACTTTACTATGTCTCTCTCAACCCAAAATTCACTTACTTATCATCTTATGTCACATGGAACATCTTACTCCACTTATTCTGAGATAGACAAAAAATTTGGCCTGTGCAAGGGCTCTAACTTGAGTACTTTCTAGGCCCTTTTCCACCTATTCGAATTTTACCAACTTATCGATGTATGAACTACTCTAACCATTTAACTAGGTGAGAACCAAATTATTCTCAATGTATTTTGACTCAACTTCCAACTCACGTTAAGGCTATCTCCTTTACTCAAATGAAGTTCGACCTTGCTTACATTTCCACTTATTTTCTGATTGTCCCACAAACACATTCATAATATCTTTCTAATCCTTTTTATGTGAAATGGTACCGAAAAGAAAAATATTCAGGATGGCCACACACCCCATATCCCGTGCACAATTGTACAATCATCTCTAACTTTCACACGTAACATACTTATCTAAAATTCACCCCTACCTTTTCAATGTGGCTATATTGTAAGACTAACTTCAGATACCCTAAAAATGTAATTTGGTTCTCCTCGAGATGACCCCACCTATCAACTAGTGGTAAAAAATTATCACGTGCTCCCCACATAGCACTACTCGAATCTACAGACCTTACAATGTAGATTAACTCTCAATTCAAGTTTTCGTCTACATGCACACATAAAAACTAAAGTGATAAATTCGTACTCTAATGACCAATACCTATCTCGATTCTTAACATTCGCAGGGATTGGTGCATGGGATGTCTCACAAGCGAAATCCAAATAAGGAACCCTCTTGATATACTAGTACCTAGCTTTATCGGTAATCTTGATTCGTAGGTCTGGTGTACATACTCAGAGTATGAAACATCTTATCCCTAAACACACAAGTTTAACCGTTCACTCCCAAATTACTAAAGGAGTTTGTACAACACATCGCCGTTACTATCATTAGTTTTTCCGTACTAAGTCAAGTATGAGATAAATTTCCCCATTCAATAGTAAATGTAATATACCCTAGATCACATCAATACAACTCCTTCACACTAGAATTAGATATAATGAAACAACTATAACCGTTGGAGTCTCCTGCACGATGTATTATACGTTCAAGTTCATTATCTTTCAGGTAACATATCGCTAAATAAAACAATCATGCCCTGGAATAGCAAACACAATAGCCTTGCTATAATAGCCCACCACTACTCAACCCGTTTCTAACCAGTCCAACACCAAGATAACATCATAATCGAATATTATTTCTGGAAACGAGTAAATTCACTAAAACATAACCTCTCAATGACTATACCCACTTTCCTATAGATGGGACTAACGACCTCCGCTACTAAATGGTAAAATATAAGCACAAAATAGCAGTAATAACAATACACCAACTAAAACCTTTTCACGTGCGAATTTAGTCTTAACAAAGTACTATGACTCGCTCGTGTCAAATAAATATACCCCATTTACCCTACGATAAATCGCACACTATTAATCGACAATAACACTGGCGGTCCAAATTCTTTCTGGACATAACACTCTGGTCCAAACTAATTCACAAACTTTCACAACTATTACCCCTGTTGGGCATCTTGCTCCTACCCACTAACTCGCTATAGAGAAGGTGTAACACCCCCTATTGTTGGAGAAAATGGTAATTAATTAAATTGATGACATGAGAATTTATTTAATCAGGATAAATTATTTAATTCGATGATTCAAATTTAATTAATTCTATCTAAGATAAATTTCACACGTGGCGTATTTGGAGGTAAAATAAGAGAATTTTATAAAGTGACTCAGATGGTGATTTTGAGGTCACGGTTGGTTCCGAAAGGGTAGAAATAGTAAAAAAAGTGTCTTGGGCATATAGTTGGGTCCCAGGACGATTTTAGACCATCCCGACACCGTTTAAGGGCATTTCGGTCAGTCGAGAGTTTAGGATTTAGAAAACTCCAATAATTATAAGTGTATATCTACCCATTAGAGAGAGGGGCCAGGGTTACAAAAATCAAAAGGGATAGGAGCCATAGGAGAGGAAGAGGAGGGTAGAACCACCACACTATCTTATCAACTACGTTTATACCTACTATTGGGAGCCAAGTATTTAAATGACAATTTATATCAATCATGTTATAATACTCATGTGGCATAGGGTTTTATTTCATGCTTTTGGAAGTTTTATATGAATTTGGGAGGAATTAATTCATAAACTAAAGTACAAATGGATGTAGAGATGTTCTTTAATGATGATAATACGAAATTAGTGGGTTTGGGTTGATTAATAAGAGAGAAATATGAGTTCTTGATTTATAAAGTTGATGAACATGAGCGAATTAGGGATTTATGTTAATTAAAGGAGAATTTGATTCTTGGGTTGAATTTTTGATGTTTTTGTGTAAACTTTTCATTAGAAATTCATCTCTATGTGAAGATAAAATGATATTAGAATATATTTGATGATTAAGATTTAATATTTATGGGTTCTTGATTGAAGAACATGAATCTTGAATGACTTAGGGTTTCATTGATGAACACAAGATGTCAATCTGCCAGAATTCTTAACATAACTTTAAACGTATGCCATATTAATTGTACTTCAAATTATAGTGACATCCATAACTTAATGGAAAGGTATATGTCTTATCTTTCTAATGATCTTTGAATCTGGTTAATCCGAGTTCTTTAGAGGGAGTAGTCAATATTTTACTATAGGGTGTTTGATCCTCCAGCATAGTAATCTGCCAAAATTTTGACGTAACTTTAACGTATGCCATTTCAATTGCACTTAGAATTAGAGTGAGATCCGTACATTTCTGGAAATATCTATGTCTTAGATTTAAAATGAGAGTTGAATTAGGTCAATCGGATTTCTGTAGAGGGAGTAAATGATATTTTACTTCAGGGTGTTTAATCTGCCGAAATGTTTTATAATCGATTCAGTTGCCTAGTTTTGGCCAATAATTTGCTTTTTGTTTAGGACCTTTGGAAATCATTCCTAATTAATATATGGGATTTAATATATAATATAAGAGAATTATATTGCAACACCAGTAGGCCTAGTTTGGGTTTTATGCATGAACTACGAGGGAAGTTTAGGGGCTAAATTAATTTGGATTAATAGAGAGGAAAAATCAAAATTGAAGGATAACTCGAGTTATGAGAATTCGAGAGGAACACGGACTTAGATCAGTAGGGGGTAGAGAGTTTACCTTATGATATTATATGTGGAATGAAGGATACCCTTTGAGTGGTGAGAAATACTCGGGAATGTACGGTAATAAACGAAGTTATAAATTATGGAATATATAGAATATTCGGGATATAAATATACTACGGATGAGGCTTGTGATATGGGATGAGTATAAGACCTATTGTTGTTATATATATATATATATATATATATATATATATATATATATATATATATATAGGTGGAGTGAATACATATAATATGATTAAGGTAGTAATACAATAATACGTGGGATATTCGGGATATAAATATACTACGTATGAAACTTGTGATATGTGATGTGCATATGCCCTATTGATATTATTGATATATACGTGGAAAAAATATCTATAATTTCATTTATTGTGTGTATGACATACCTACGCTGCTTGATATCGAGTGGAGGTTGCGCGTTGTGGACGATCATATCTTGAGGAGCCTTCAGGGGGATTTTTATTCGCACCACTACAATATAGAACCTATGTACAGGCTATCATTGAGCATGATAGTGTTGACGGTCATATGGGTGCGTAGGTATGTGCGTAGCCCATTGACTTGGAACTATGTTCACCTCCAATATATGTGATTTGATATATAGGGTTCATGATAGGAGCCAAACCAATAGTCCCCTGTATATCGAGAAATGTACCCGAACATGATAGCAGAATATGCATGCACCGCAACTGTGCCTAGGGGTGTCGTACTAGTATATATATAATGGATCATAAATATATAGACCTTTGATGTGTTTTATAGTATGCACCGCAGCTGAGTCTGGGAGGTGTCGTGTTATATATATACTATAAAGTGTGAATATATATATACTTGTGAAATTATCTATTGTGTGAAATCAGTGGATGAGAAAGATAGAGAAATCTTATTTGACTTAAGTACGTGAACACTTGATCCTAAAATTTGAAAAGCCTTTCCAACCATAAAGAGAAATGGATATATATTTAATAAATGTATTTGCAAGGAAATACAGGTGGACGCTATGAGTTATGGGTAGAAGACTTATAATTTCGAACTAGATAGTTGTGCATATCTAAACTCAAATTAATCTGAATATTGGGGTCGAGGTAACATTCCTAACCAATGTATATGGATTAGCTATTTGGGTTGGGGTAACATTACGAACCAATAGCCCTTAATGTGTGATACAGGAATATAATAGCAGAGTGTGTACTTATAGTATATATGGTGTGTAAAATACATACAACACGAATAATCTACTAATGTGTGCTAGTAGGGAGAGGAGATAATAAGTATATAAAGAATGATTAATCTACTAAAGAGTAATTAGTAGGGATCTTAGAAAGGGTATATCTGTATGATGATGAAGCTACTAATGTGTGCATAGTAGGAAGATAGTTAGTGAATATCTAAAATAAAGTTTAAGTAGAGAAACTTAAATAGTAGAGCTTGAACAATAACCTACATAAAAAGGGTAACTGGGGTTTAATAATAACATAAGAGAGATGTCAATTATTATGGGTATTCGATAGCGTACTGTATGGGCGATACATATGACCTAGATTGATTTGGGTTTATTAGATTCTAGCTTCCTAGTTAGATTGGCTAGAATTGACTAGGTGGGGTTGAGTAGCAAACGTTAGGTACGCGTTATAGATAAGAGATGAGGAACTCAAGGGAGTGTTCATAACCTAACATGTGTATCTAATAATTGTTCATTTAAACTGTTATTTAAGTACTTGGTAAATGTTATTAAATTATTTTTACTTAGGCTATGACCCGTACTTACAAAACCTTTTTCCAAAATATTTAAGGTGTCCATCTATAGGGACGCCAAACAGGATGATCTATTCTAGGGATACGTAGCTACAACACTAGTGGATACTTGCAGGATTTGAACTTAGACGATTCAGTTACTTCACTCCTTATGTAGGGTGTAAGGAAGTATTTTATTTGGGCATCTTTCCCACAATTATTTCATTTACGACAGTAAGACCTTGCATTCAGACTTTTATTCAGGTTATACTTTATATTGAATTTTGTAATCGATGGTTTATTCGGTATTATTTCATTTCAGTATTTTATATTGTGGATGGATTTATATTACTATTGCATGGGATGTATTTATGTAATAATATCCTATTTTTTTTGATTGTTAAATAAAAAGATTAAAATGTTATCATCGGTTAGTAATGTTTTAAAAAGATTTCGACAGTGATGCTAAGGATGAACCAAACGAGAAACCTGTTTTAATTTGTTATAGGACTGATCACCCGGTATTTAATTAGGAAGGGTGTGACAGAAGGGCCATACATGTGATCCTACTTTACCTATATAGGAAACTTCTTTACGTCATCTCTCTATCTTTGGCCCCAAAAGCGATGTTGAAATTGTTATTCTCTCTGATCTAGTAGTTATTGGTCACGAGTGCTACCCCTGTTGTCCCTTTGACTTGATTAGCTTTAGGGAACACCTTGTTGTCCCAAATGACCCTAATTAGATTTATTGTTCCTCAATAGAAATTCCCATTGATATACCTTACTTGAGTGGGACCCCTGCTGGGTCTCCCTCTGTGGTGTATCACTATTATTAATTATTTTTAGTCTTGCCATTCTCTGGATATGTTCTCCAGTTCTCTTGTGTCCCTTATGATGAAAGCATTAATATAAACATCAATAGTATGTCATTTTCGTAATGTGTGTATGTCATACTATAGTGATTTACCATAATTATTGCCAACTCCTATTCGTGAGTCGATTATTACAGTTAAGAACTTTCCTCTCCACTACCTACCTCCCTGGTTATGAAGTTCTCTTAAATGGATAATTTCTTCATAACAATTAGCCTATGTTCATCTCTCATATGAAAAGTCCAAAAACGTCCTTCACGTCTCTGTCTGAATAACATATGAAAGAACTTATGGTTAAACCACATTGAATATTGACCGATCAATTCCGTATCTTACTTCCGTATGTGGTGACTATCTCCCACACTGGAAGCACTGCTCTCAAGAGAAAATATTTAACCAAACATTAAAATCGAAGTACCACTGCACCTTACCATACGTAACGACTTGTGGATTATCTCCTTCCATTAGCCTATCAAACTCTTCTTCTCTCCCCTTATCTGTATAATCTCCCATAATATTCCTATATAGTTCTCTCACAAACTGTGGCGTGGAGCCTAAGTTAACAAATATTACCATATTACCCTTTAATTTCAAATTATTACTTTACATCTTTAATCGATGCTAAACGTCCACAAATTGATTAAATTTTATGAGTGGCTTCTTAAAAAAAATCTTCTGATTTTTCCCCCACCCCTTGTTAGTAACATTGGTTGAGTCTTAAATTTTATCCATCATTCTCTATGAAAGTGTTAGAAAAAATTATCTCACCCTGGTGATTCTCTTCTCATCATCTGCCTGAGTCATAATTATAGTGAATTCTATCACGTTACTATTCCTAGAATACTCCATGGCTTCTACTGAGCCTTTCATCCACTAGTCCTTCTATCGGCCCTCATCGGTAGTCCTATGTTGTTCGGGGAACGAAAATCCACCAAACTCGCATTATGAATCATGTCACTATACTTAATAGTGGAAGAACATAAGTCTTATTCGTAGGGGAATACAACAACCCTAGAGCAAGGATTTATATCAAAGAACGCTAAGATGGAAAGTAATAAGTCGCACAGATCCTAAAGACTCTAGAACCTAATGCTCTGATACCACATGTGACACCCCGCTCAATTAAATACCGTGTTATCAGTCATTTATTATATTAAATCAGAATATCCAGTTGGATCATTCTTATCATCACTGTCCAAAAACACTTATTAATCACCTAATAATTAGTTAAGCTTGAGAAAAAAATGTTTAAACATTTAATTATTATCCAACAATTTAAACCATTAATCGCATTCACCATACTAACGAATAAAAAAAATGAGAAATGAGAAATCATCTGGAGGAATAAATGATATAAGAATAAACTTTCCAGTTAAAAATCTCAAAATGCAGATAATCCATAATAAAACTGAATCCATCTAAATGAAATAAAAGACTGCACAATCTTTGAGATAAGGAATATCTAGAATTGGGCGACATGCCCTAACTGAAATAACTAAATCAGGATTTGAATGGATAAGAGTGGAGTCGTATAATCACAAGGATCTGTGACTTCCACCACAACTGCAGCATCAAATTATCCAATAGCCTATGTCTGGCATCCTTGTTGCTGAACACCTAAAATGGATTGTACATGAGAAAATAGATTTACAAGAAACGGGTTAAAGCCCGAGCGAAAATATTTTAAAACAGTTTAGCAAGTATTTAAAAATCTTAATAGAAGATATTATATTCATGTTAGTTATGCGGGATCTCGCTTGAGAATTATCACCTCTCAACTAGTGTGCACGTCTAATGTACCGCTAAACCATTGTAGTTACTTTTTTCAGGCCTAACTAATTCAAACTAATTATCCTTCAGTTCTTATATTTCATAATAACTACCCGTATTCCCCACATAATACATTAATAAATATTTTCACAGCTTTTATTTCGAGTGACAGAGTTTTGACATTCAAAGTTAAGTATTCACGCACTTGAGTTATTTTTTATTACACTGTCCATTTTATCTATTACATTCACACAGTAGAACATTTCACAAGTGTGTGTGTGTGTGTATATATATATATGTGTGTGTGTGTGTATATTAATACAGCACCCCGAGGCTAAGCTGCGGTGCATGCATACTCTACTATCAAGGCCCGATACATTATGTATTAAACAAGGACCCTTGGCTCTTTATCTCTCTCGAACCATAAATAAAAATCACACATATTGGAGGGGAACTTAGTCCTAAGCTTTTGGGTTACGCACATACCTATGCAACCAAATGATTGTTCAACCAAATGGCAATCCAACCTAAGTCCTATTTCTGAGACACAAGTTTTAAATCCCTTAGAAGGCTCCTCAAGATAAGACTGTTTCCAACTCAACCTCCCGCGATAGCAAGAAACATAGGTATGTCAATACACATAATAACTCAAGATAGGTATTCACACTACACACACACACATACACACACACACACACACACACACACACATATATATATATATATATATATATATATATATATATATATATATATATATATCGGTAGAGTTATACACACGTCCCATAACACAAGTCTTATAAGTAGTATATTTATCTTCCGAATATCTTAAATATTATTAAATTTAAATTGTACCTCTAATCGTATTTATATGAATTTTTCACACAACTCTAACGGCACAAGTTAACCTTTCGTTTATATATATATATATAGTAGTTATTCACGTCGTCACTACTGTTCATAAACATACTTTCACTCATCACTACGACACCGTTTTCGAATTTTCCTTCATTTATTAGTTACGGATATTTTATCAATTATCCCAATATTTATTCATCTCACTTTAAGTAAACATAATCTCCAATTTAGGCCTAATATCCTTATTACAGAACAACAATCACAATCAATCAATCTCGACAATCTCTAACGGAATAACAACTAAAAAGAACATTTCTTAAAATTTACAGCACGAATCTGCCCATATTTTTAAATGTTGTTTTGAGGCATTTCAAAGTCTTTTTGTAAAAAATTAGTATCAGAGAATGAAATGAAGAAAATGATATTTTCTACGAGGTAGCGTGCACATAACCAAAACGGCTCAAAACAATTCCTAAAACGACGGTTTAATTTACCCAATTTCATAGACTTCTTTGAATTCATGAAATTTTTCTATAATTTATTTATAGTCATCAAAGCCCTAATTTCTTCATCAAGATTCAATATAATTTCATGGGTTTTATACTACCTACATGGAGGATCCTATTCTATATCAAGTTCACCCAAGATATTGATATATGTCTTCAAAAGTTCATTCAAATCACATGAGTTTCATAATTAATTCAACCTACTCTAAGATGGATATTATATACGCTATAAATTTGAAAGATTAAACACTTGCGCCTCTATTAGTAGGTCTGATCCGTGGACGAAGAATGGTATGGATGTTCTTATTTCCTCTCGATCAACGAGACGATCGTACTTTTAGGTGCAAGAGTGGTATGGTTTGGCTTTGGGGTCTTCTCTCTTCTTCCTCCTATAAACCTCTTTGTAGTTTCCTACGTTATAACCTTAATTTTCTTAGGTTAAAATACCCTAAAATTCCAAAGTACTATAATACCCCTTCGGGGTGCCTGTTTGGCCTAAAAGTGCCCCGGGTCCCAAACTAAATCCCCGAGTACAGTTTTTTGACTATTTTGACCCTTATGGACACTTTGGCGAACTCCAAATGACCATACGAACTATAGAAAATAAAATCATCTTTTATTTTCAATATTAAGTTCCAATAAGAATGACACGCGCGTCCTAACTAAATTACTGGAATTGTCATATTTTTTGCTCGACAATTTTAACATTAACATAGTCACATATTACTTTATTCACTCAGTAATATTCAATATAAGTCGTACCAATAAATACTAACCCTTGACTCGCTAGTTAATATTTATTTTATTTCGTATTAAATATCAATTAATTTCCCTTATTTAATTTTAATTAATCCCAGATTTAAAATTATGAGGTATTACAAGTTACTCTTACAAGAGTTAACAACTATAGTGATTTCCATGTTCTCATGATGTTTGTGTTCTAAGGATGATAGGTGCAAGTGTTTATGATCATATTGATGATTACTTTAAGGTTTCTTTCTATTAGAAAATCATACTCATCACCTATAGTTCCTCTTCCTAATTTGATGTCCCAAAACACATCATTACTTGAAAATCTAGAAATCCTTCCTCCATTATCAGAGAGACCAATAGGTAGTGCAAGAAATAAGATAATAAAGTCTGTTGGTGAGGTCACAGTTAGGGAAGTTACTTACTCTAGGTTTAGTAAAATGGGTCATTACATGTCCACATGTAAATAACCAATTTGATTACACTTATTATTTTTCAATTAATTTATTGGAACAATCGTTTTCAATAAAATTATTGAAGAACACATTTCAATAAATTAATTTAATTTTATTGTTATGTGTTAATTTATGTTATCTTTGTTTATGAATGGGATATATATAAAGTACACACATGTTCTATCAAGTACACACATATTGCATTGAAAAAATCATATTCGTTGTGCCTGTAATTTTTAAAACATGCATGCACTTTATGAAAGTACACACATGAGACATAAAGTACACGCAGGATAAAATTGATTTGTTCAATCAATTATGCATGTACATGATATCTTAATGCATGTACTTGCAAGATAATACCACTGATTTGAATGTATTTGGCAATATGTTAATGTTTATTTACTTTGTTACTTTGTTTAATGACTTAATAGACTTATCATTTATTTTTTGACGTGTGCTTGTGTGTATGCACCAACAGCATTAACCAACTTTGACATTTAACAAAAGTACACCTATATGTATCTAGCGTGTGCTTTATGAAGAGCACACAGATAAAGATATAAATTACATGCACATTAAAATTGGTCTGTTCAATTAAGTGTGCATGTACTTTATATCTTGACGTGTGTACTTGCAAAATACTAACATTGTTTTGAATGCATGAAAAAGTACATGCGTGATACATAAAGTACATGCACATTGAAATTGATTTGTGCAATCAAGTATGAGTATACTTTATATCTTAATGTGTGTACTTGCACAATGCTAACATTGTTTGCATATTAATTGGCTTAAATTATATAACTCATAACTTTTATTTCAATTTTAATAATATTTGTTTAAATTGTGTAGCATGTAATTTCTATTGTTCACTTATACTTTATGTATTATTGCATGTACTTTAACATAGTACACATATGTATTATTGCGTACAACATAAAATTGAAACTGGTGAATTTTAATTGATTTATTAGTAGTGTTGATTTCATTTTTAGGACTATGATTAGATACATGTTCTCTATATTTTCATATATCGTATTTAAATTTTGGTATGTGCCAGCAACTTTTTAAACTTTATATTATAAGAGCATAAATGTTTATGATCAAAATAAAAACACACACATGACAAGAAAGCGATTTCATTCATTAATGTGACACCCCGACTAATTAAACACCGGGTAACTACTCCTTTATAAAATTAATTCAAAATGCCAAGTTGGCTCAGTTAATAGCATCACTGTCGAAAACGTTTTATTATTACTAACCACCTAGTATTTAAAAAGTAAGTGCCAAATTTTATTAAATCTGATTAACATGCAACAAGAGTAATGAATAACTAAATAACACCATTCACCATACTGAAGTAAAACGAATAACCATCACAAAATGTAAATAAACTCTGGAGGAAAAACTCCTCAATACAAATCCCACAACTGATAAGTAAACTGAAATAAATAACTAAAACTGAATACTGAGCAATACATGCTAGAGTCTGAAAACTGAAATGTAAAAATGTCTAATAGAATTGGGCAACATGCCCTACAACTGATAGATGCTGAGACTGGAATCCAAATGAGAGAAGCGTCTACATGCAAATCCCTGTAGCTTCCACAAACAACTACAACTCGTCACCTGAATGAGAATCCTATGCTTGGTGTCCTTGTGGCTGGGCACCTAAAATGGTTTTACAAGAAAATATATTTGAAAGAAAATGGGTCAGAGCCCGAAAGTGGAAATCATTTTAAAAACCTGCAAGTGCTTTAAAAACATTTGAAACATTAAATGAAAAGTACATGTTAGGACGTGCACTCACATTAAATTCTCACCTCTCGAGTAACTGTGCACTCCTAACGTAAGTACCCATCTATAACGACCCATCTTACTAGTTAACTGAAAACATAACTAGCTAAACTGCCAAAGGTTCTACCCATATTACTCGGTTCCAATTAACATAACAACGCTCGTAATTAAATAGAGGTTTAACGTAAACTCAGTTACTAACTATGCCATTGATATAAGTATCAGCTAACTCATTATATATCTCGAAACAATACCGTAATATTTTTACAACATTAACATGAGGATTTTCGTTAATTTAATGTATATTATTCACATCATAAATATACAATACAAGCACCCCGCAATCTAAGCTGTAGTGCACACATACTCTGCTATCCATCCCGGTACATCACGTACATAAGGATCACATATTCCGAATCTCTCAGGAATAGTTCAGATAACATAAATCCCAAATAGTGGAGGCGAACACAGTCACCATCACATGGGTCACGCACATACCTACGCTCCCATGGTCATGCAGACTTATTAATATCACAATAAGTCCTTCTATGATCTATGTTCATCAAGGTACCAGTCTAAATCCCCCCCGTAGGCACACAAGGATTAGAGGGTCCTAAGCGAACGCAAACCTCCCGTGATAGCAAGTATGGTAGGTATGTCATACACACAAATACTATATCAATACTAAGTATACACGCATCTTAGTAATCACCGTAGTATAATTGTAATACTCTACATCATTTTACCATTTCCAAATTTATATATTTTTCAAGTCTCCCATTAATATAAAGTTAAATTGCCGACACGTCTCACGCCGTAGTCCCTTATCCTTAAAACCTATCTTGAATTGACTATTAAGTTCCCATAATTCCCACATATGACATCTATATACCTAAAGTCTTTACTTCTGCCCTAAACCTTATTTCATCGAATTACACAATTTTTACACTATTAACCTAAACGTTATCTCGCTTCACGAATTTCAATAATCTAGAATAATTCCTCGAATTGCATTCTAATTAAAGTCCACTATAATAATCACTCTTACTGGTCTCCTTAAGGTTGGGGGTATTCATAAGTTCTCCAAACATATTTTCCGAGGGTTTCCACCATTAAAATCAAATTAAGGAAAATTTTACTCATTCTGGGAAGGTCGATCGATCGACCTATGAATATCGATCGATCGATCTAGTCGATCGATCGACTGATGAATGTCGATCGATCGATCGAACAGATATGGCTACGGACTGCTTCGTTCTGCAGATTGTAAAAACGTCCCAAAACTTATTTGTAACGTGTGATTCTCAAATATAACGTTATAGTAATGTCATATAACAATCCTACAATATTACTAATGTCCACAAATCAATATTTCAACAACTATAGGCTACATATAGATCAATCTTCATCAAAAACCTAGTTTCCAGATTTTTCTCAAGAACAGTCATGAACCTCATCTTAAATCTGTTTTTGGTATTACAAAAGGCAGTAATACACATAATATGATCGTCCAGTAACATTCTACATGCAACCTATATCCCAAAATTTAAACTAATAACTCCAATCTTATGGGTTTTTCATTATCTTCCAAGAACATACAAAGTTTTTGAATAATCTAACATGGAAGAAGCATTCCCTGAAATTTAAATGGAATAAATCACTTTCCTTGGTTTGATTTCGGATTTGGTGTTGATTTGGTGAAGAATCTCTGCATAATTCGTCTCTCTCTCTCTCCTTTTCCAAGCTTTCTTCTTCCAAAGATGGCTATGGTGGCTAGGGTTTTCTTTGGGAGAGTTGGAAGACTAAATGATAACTTACGTAGCTTATAGGGTTAATAAAGGGTTGGTTGGGTCAATCCCTTATCAGATTACAACTCTCAATTTTCGTCACTTTTAATTACCCAAAAATACCAAATTACTAAAATACCCTTTAAGTTACCGGTATGGCCTAAAAATACCCCGGGACCCAAATTATACCCCCGGCTAGTGTTTTCTGACTATCTCGACCCTTCCGGACGCGTTGGCACACTCAAAACGACCATACGGATTATAGATTTTAAATTCACTTTTATTAACAAAATATTATACCGTGACGCGGCGGTCCCACGCGTCTCAACAAAATTTCTAAAAATGCCGTATATAAATCTCACGACAAATTTTATAATACCAAATACATATATAATCATATATGCACATAATCAAATACCAATTCGCATCACATTAGTATTATTAACCCGAATTAATTTCCAATTAATACGCAATTTAATTAATTAATCCCAAAATTAATATAGTAAAAAATACGGGGTATTACATAGTTCCCCCCTAATAACTGAATTTCGTCCCGAAATTCAAAACTAGAAGGTACCTGCTAAAAACAGCTCTGGATAACGCTCGCGCATCTCATCCTCGCGCTCCCATGTGGACTCTTCGACATTGTGATGTCGCCACTGAACACGCACTAACGGAACTATCTTTGACCGCAGTTTCCTCTCGCTTCGGTCCAAAACAGCAATTGGCCCCTCCTCGTAAGAGCTATCCGGCTGGAGATCGATGTCTTCCACAACAATGTGAGAATGAGCCAAATTGTCCCTAAGGTATTTCCTCAGCGAGGAAATATGGAACACGTCGTGAATCCGATGCAAGTACTCCGGTAGTCCAAGTCTATATGCAACCGGTCCTATCCGCTCAATAATAGGAAACGGCCCCACATACCTCGGTGCCAACTTCCCCTTCTTCCCGAAACGCATAATCCCCTTCATCGGAGATACCCTGAGCAAAACCTGGTCCCCTACTTGGAACTCCCTGAAAAATCTCTTCGCATCAGCATAACTCTTCTGCCTGTCTTGAGCTACCCGAATGCGACTCCGAATCAACTCAATCCTTGCCGAAGTATCCTTGATCACTTCTGGCCCAAGTAATTTGTTGTCCCCCACCTCCAACCAACATGCTAGGGAACGACAAGGTCTACCGTACAATGCCTCAAACGGAGCCATGCCAATCGTGAACTGATAGGAGTTGTTGTAAGCAAACTCCACCAGTGGAAGGTACTGCTCCCATCCACCCCCGAAGTCAATAATGCACATACGTAGCATGTCCTCCAACATCTGATTGGTGCGCTCGGTCTGCCCATCGGTCTGCGGGTGATAAGCCGTACTCAACCGCAATTCCGTGCCCATGGCCTCCTGGAAACTCTCCCAAAACCTCAAAACAAATATCTTATCTCTGTCAGACACGATATTCAGGGGCACACCGTGAAGTCTCGCAATCTCTGAAATGAAAAGCTGGGCATACTGTCCCGTAGTGTAGTCAGTCCTTACGGATAAGAAGTGAGCGACCTTGGACAACCTGTCCACAATTACCCAAACGGAGTCGTGACCCCTTTGCGACGTAGGCAACCCCGTAACAAAATCCATGGATATGCTCTCCCACATCCACACCGGAACCTCCAACGGCTGTAGCAATCCTGCTGGTCTCTGATAATCCACTTTTACAAGCTGACAAGTGGCGCATTTCGAGACAAACTCAGCGATACCTTTCTTCATACCGCTCCACCAATATTGTCGTCTCATGTCTTGGTACATTTTGTCCCCTCCGGGATGTACCGCGAACCGTGAGCCGTGCGACTCTGCCATAACATCGTGCCGCAATTCTTCCCCTTCCGGAACTACCAACCTCCCATTGAAGCGCAATCCCCCGTCTGAGCTAACGGTATAGGACTCGGCTCCCTCTGTAAGTAATCGAACTATCTGCTCCTGACAGAACGGGTCATTAGCCTGTGCCCGTACTACCTTCGTGACAATCTGCGGTGTAATGGTCATCACAGACATGAAAGATCGGGCCACTGCATCCTGGTGTCCCAATTCCTTCCACTTAGCCTTCCATACCTCTGCCACTTCATCTGCTGGCCTGCGGCTCAACGCGTCTGCTACCACGTTAGCCTTACCCGGGTGGTACTGGATGTCGAACTGGTAGTCCTTCACAAACTCAAGCCACCTACGCTGCCACATGTTCAACTCCTTCTGCGTGAACAGATACTGTAGGGACTTGTGGTCCGTGAACAGCTGAAACTTCTCCCCCAAAAGATAGTGCCTCCAAATCCGTAAGGCAAATACCACTGCCGCCAACTCCAAATCATGTGTGGGGTAATTCTTCTCATGAGGCTTAAGCTTACGGGAAGCATAAGTTATGGCCTGTCTCTCCTGCTGCAAAACACCTCCAAGCCCTTGCAAAGACGCATCGGGTTAAACCAAATACTCAACTCCCGGTCTCGGCAATTCTAACACAGGTGCTGAGGTCAATTTGTCCTTCAATTCATCGAATGCCAACTGACAGGCATCACTCCAGATATATGGCACACCCTTACGAGTAAGATGTGTCAAAGGACCTGCTATCTCCGAGAAACCCCGAATAAACCTCCTGTAGTATCCTGCTAAGCCCAAGAAACTACGAATCTCCGTTGGTGTCGTGGGCTGTCTCCACTCCCTCACCGCTGACACCTTCCCCGGATCAACAGATATTCCCTGGTCAGAAATAATGTGACCCAAGAACTGGACCTCCTTCAGCCAAAACCCTCACTTCTCATATTTTGCATACAGCTCGTTCTGACGAAGTGTCTGCAAAACCTGCCTCAAATGCTCGGCGTGCTCCTTCTCTGTCTGAGAGTAGACCAGAATGTCATCAATGAAGACAATGACAAACTGATCGAGGAAATCTCTGAACACCCTGTTCATCAAGTCCATAAACACTGCTGGGGCGTTGGTCAAGCCGAAAGGCATAACCCGAAACTCATAAGAACCATATCTCTACAAGAACGCAGTCTTCGAGACATCCTCCTCCCTGATACGCAACTGATGGTATCCCGATCTCAAATCAATCTTCGAGAAGAAAGAAGCTCCTCTCAACTGGTCGAATAAGTCATCGATTCGAGGCAACGGATACTTATTCCGTATCGTGACCTTATTCAACTCTCGGTAGTCCACGCACAAATGCAGGGAACCATCCCTCTTCTTCACAAACAAAACTGGAGCGCCCCAAGGTGAGGTACTCCTGCGAATAAAGCCCTGCCCTAACAGCTGCTCTATCTGATCCCGTAACTCTCGCATTTCAGTCGGAGCCATACGGTACGGTGCACGTGCTATAGGTCTCGTACCCGGTAGCAAATCTATAACGAAGTCTATCTCCCGACTGGGTGGTAAGCCTGGTATCTCCTGAAACACATCTGAATACTCCCTGACAACCGGGATCGAATCCAAAGGAATCACAACCTCTTTAGAGGTATCCTCCTCTATGTAGTACAGATGAGCGGTCGATCCTCCCTCTGGGCGAGGCATCGCCACTATAAACATCTCTTGCCCCGGAATGGCAAACACAATGCTCCCGCTGAAGCAATCAATCATGGCTCTATATGATACGAGCCAGTCTATACCGATGATCACATCGTGAACATGCATGTCTAACACTAACATGTCCGCAGGTAATACCAAACCACCAACCTCTACCCCCACTCCCCGACATATAAAGAAAATAAGTGACCCACTCCCTAATGGTGAGTCGACACACATCACTGTGCTCTCTGCCGTAGCTAACAATCCTAAAGCTTTCGCGAAGTGTGTAGCAATAAAACAGTGTGTAGCACCCGTATCAAATAACACCCGACCCATAGTGCCATGGATAGGAAACGTACCCTCGATCGCGGGCGGTGCCTGTGGAACTGCAGCCTGGTGAACGTTGTAGACACGTCCATACTGTAGCTGCCCCTGCTGAGCTGGGACTGCTGGAATGGGTGGCAATGCTGCCATCTGTGGCGGTACAGGAAGAGCGGCGGGAAACATAGGTCTCTGTGGCTCCTAGCGAGCACCCTGCTGCTGCTGTGGGGCCCTGCCCCTATCAGGACAATCCTGCTTCTTATGGCCAGTCTTGCCACAAGTAAAGAACTTCCCTGGGAAGTTCCCTCCCCTTTGCCCCTGCTGTCCCCGGCCCTGGTGGCCGTTACCGTTCCTCCCTTGGCCCTGCTGGCCCTGGTGAAACTGCTGCCCATTCTGCCCCTGTTGACCCTGCTGGCCGTTTGGACCCTGATGGCCCTGACGGAAACCTCCCTGTCCCTGCCTGTAGTTCCCTGACCGGAAACTCTTATTGTCCCCCTGCTGGGTACCCTGCTCAGTCTGTCTCTGCCCCTGACCGGTCTGTGCCCCGCTGGCACCATGTCCTCCAGTCCTGCCCTGATGGCTAGACTCCCCTGACCGCTTGCCCTCGGCCATATGAAAACGGTGGTCATGGCAGTGCAATAGTGCAGCATTAACCACATCAGAATATGTGGCCAACGATAGGTTCCCTAGCAGATGCTGACGGATCCTCCAATTCAACCCATCAGTGAACTTCTCTATCTTCTTCTTCTCTGTTGGAATCTCGTCTGGAACGATATTCAACAGGTTAGTAAACTCGGCCTCATACTCGGCCACTGTCTTGCTCTCCTGCTTCAAACTCATAAGCTTCCTCCTCATCTCTGTATGAACTGCGGATGGAAAGTACTTGCGGTCGAACCGCACCCAGAACTCCTGAATGGTGAGGGTATCCCTCTCCTCCGCGGTGGTAATGGACTCCCACCACTGCAGCGCAGATCCAACTAGCTTGAAAGTAGCTAGCACCTGCTTCTGAACATCTGTGCACTCATGCATCCTCAAATGCCTCTGTATGTCCTTCTTCCATTGGCTCGAGACTACCACGTCTGAGCTACCTGCAAACTCTGGCGGATGCGCTTTCTGAAAAGCGTCACGTACACGCTCCCAAGTAGACGGGAATGCATTAACCTGTACTGGGGCGGCAACCGGCGCCTGAGGTGGTGCCTGCTGAATCACGGCAATCGCGGCATTTACCGCTTGGGCTACTATAGCAGCAACCTCAGCGGCGTTCATCATGCCCTGAACTGGAGCGGGCTGTGGTTCGGGCGTAGCATTCCTGGGAACTCGTCGTGCACGTCGTGGAGGCATCTGAAATAAGAACAAAGTTTATAAGTCTACAGATAAACTTTAAAATAGCTGAAGAACGAAACGTACACACAAAAAGAGTACAACAGTCCTAAAATATAGGGCTCTATATCAAAGGAACGTAGCGGAAACATAATAGCCGTACAGATCCTAAAGGACACTAGAACCTGATGCTCTGATACCACCTGTGACACCCGGACTAATTAAACACCGGGTAGCTACTCCTGTATAAAATTAATTCAAAATGCCAAGTTGGCTCAGTTAATAGCATCACTGTCGAAAACGTTTTATTATTACTAACCACCTAGTATTTAAAAAGTAAGTGCCAAATTTTATTAAATCTGATTAACATGCAACAAGAGTAATGAATAACTAAATAACACCATTCACCATACTGAGGTAAAACGAATAACCATCACAAAATGTAAATAAACTCTGGAGGAAAAACTCCTCAATACAAATCCCACAACTGATAAGTAAACTGAAATAAATAAGTAAAACTGAATACTGAGCAATACATGCTAGAGTCTGAAAACTGAAATGTAAAAATGTCTAATAGAATTGGGCAACATGCCCTACAACTGATAGATGCTGAGACTGGAATCCAAATGAGAGAAGCGTCTACATGCAAATCCCTGTAGCTTCCACAAACAACTACAGCTCGTCACCTGAATGA
This sequence comes from Sambucus nigra, assembly GCA_949130495.1. NCBI lineage: Eukaryota > Viridiplantae > Streptophyta > Magnoliopsida > Dipsacales > Adoxaceae > Sambucus > Sambucus nigra. The sequence goes on along the minus strand of OX422220.1, from coordinate 492,656,977 downwards.
GAATCCTATGCTTGGTGTCCTTGTGGCTGGGCACCTAAAATGGTTTTACAAGAAAATATATTTGAAAGCAAATGGGTCAGAGCCCGAAAGTGGAAATCATTTTAAAAACCTGCAAGTGCTTTAAAAACATTTAAAATATTAAATGCAAAGTACATGTTAGGACGTGCACTCACATTAAATTCTCACCTCTCGACTAACTGTGCACTCCTAACGTAAGTACCCATCTATAACGACCCATCTTACTAGTTAACTGACAACATAACTAGCTAAACTGCCAAAGGTTCTACCCATATTACTCGGTTCCAATTAACATAACAACGCTCGTAATTAAATAGAGGTTTAACGTAAACTCAGTTACTAACTATGCCATTGATATAAGTATCAGCTAACTCATTATATATCTCGAAACAATACCGTAATATTTTTACAACATTAACATGAGGATTTCCGTTAATTTAATGTATATTATTCACATCATAAATATACAATACAAGCACCCCGCAATCTAAGCTGTAGTGCACACATACTCTGCTATCCATCCCGGTACATCACGTACATAAGGATCACATATTCCGAATCTCTCAGGAATAGTTCAGATAACATAAATCACAAATAGTGGAGGCGAACACAGTCACCATCACATGGGTCACGCACATACCTACGCTCCCATGGTCATGCAGACTTATTAATATCACAATAAGTCCTTCTATGATCTATGTTCATTAAGGTACCAGTCTAAATCCCCCCCGTAGGCACACAAGGATTAGAGGGTCCTAAGCGAACGCAAACCTCCCGTGATAGCAAGTATGGTAGGTATGTCATACACACAAATACTATATCAATAATAAGTATACACACATCTTAGTAATCACCGTAGTATAATTGTAATACTCTACATCATTTTACCATTTCCAAATTTATATATTTTTCAAGTCTCCCATTAATATAAAGTTAAATTGCCGACACGTCTCACGCCGTAGTACCTTATCCTTAAAACCTATCTTGAATAGACTATTAAGTTCCCATAATTCCCACATATGACATCTATATACCTAAAGTCTTTACTTCTTCCCTAAACCTTATTTCATCGAATTACACAATTTTTACACTATTAACCTAAACGTTATCTCGCTTCACGAATTTCAATAATCTAGAATAATTCCTCGAATTGTATTCTAATTAAAGTCCACTATAATAATCACTCCTACTGGTCTCCTTAAGGTTGGGGGTATTCATAAGTTCTCCAAACATATTTTCCGAGGGTTTCCACCATTAAAATCAAATTAAGGAAAATTTTACTCATTCTGGGAAGGTCGATCGATCGACCTATGAATATCGATCGATCGATCTAGTCGATCGATCGACTGATGAATGTCGATCAATCGATCGAACAGATATGGCTACGGACTGCTTCGTTTTGCAGATTGTAAAAACGTCCCAAAACTTATTTCTAACGTGTTATTCTCAAATATAACGTTATAGTAATGTCATATAACAATCCTACAATATTACTAACGTCCACAAATCAATATTTCAACAACTATAGGCTACATATGGATCAATCTTCATCAAAAACCTAGTTTCCAGATTTTTCTCAAGAACAGTCATGAACCTCATCTTAAATCCGTTTTTGGTATTACAAAAGGCAGTAATTCACTTAATATGATCGTCCAGTAACATTCTACATGCAACCTATATCCCAAAATTCAAACTAATAACTCCAATCTTATGGGTTTTTCATTATCTTCCAGGAACATACAAAGTTTTTGAATAATCTAACATGGAAGAAGCATTCTCTAAAATTTAAATGGAATAAATCACTTGCCTTGGTTTGATTTCGGATTTGGTGTTGATTTGGTGAAGAATCTCTGCAGAATTCCTCTCTCTCTCTCTCCTTTTCCAAGCTTTCTTCTTCCAAAGATGGCTATGGTGGCTAGGGTTTTCTTTGGGAGAGTTGGAAGACTAAATGATAACTTACGTAGCTTATGGGGTTAATAAAGGGTTGGTTGGGTCAATCCCTTATCAGATTACAACTCTCAATTTTCGTCACTTTTAATTACCCAAAAATACCAAATTACTAAAATACCCTTTAAGTTACCGGTATGGCCTAAAAATACCCCGGGACCCAAATTATACCCCCGGCTAGTGTTTTCTGACTATCTCGACCCTTCCGGACGCGTTGGCGCACTCAAAACGACCATACGGATTATAGATTTTAAATTCACTTTTATTAACAAAATATTATACCGTGACGCGGCGGTCCCACGCGTCTCAACAAAATTTCTAAAAATGCCGTATATAAATCTCACGACAAATTTTATAATACCAAATACATATATAATCATATATGCACATAATCAAATACCAATTCGCATCACATTAGTATTATTAACCCGGATTAATTTCCAATTAATACGCAATTTAATTAATTAATCCCAAAATAAATATAGTCAAAAATACGGGGTATTACAATTAATAAGAAGACAAAAAATTACAATGGATTTGAAGAACAAACTCCAATCAAAACTAAAAAATATTATCTAAAAATACATTAAAACTATCGACGGGGTCTGTAAGAGCATCAGTAAAATTTAAGATTACCCGAATTCTATGATCCAATGAAGAAATGACCAGTCGTATCATCCATTTCTTTGATCAAACTTTTCAGATTATTTGTTACCTCCTAGCTATATAAAGTGATGAGAATTTTTTGGGGTTCTGGCGGCGTCTCATCCTCTTCAACAAGTTGCAAGGGATGTGCGGAAGTCCAAAAAATCCTTCTTTGACATATACGTTATAAGCATCGATTTCTTGAATGGTTGAAGAAATCTATTCCTCAATCATTCGTAAGTTTGATTTTTTATTGATTTCATCTTCAACAGAACTTCTCAAAGACTCTACTCGTATAACCAATTTTACGTTTTTGTACTTTAACCGGTAGGGTAAAGATCAGTTGAATGTTACATTTTGTAGACAAAGCTAAAGTGCGTAATCAATATGGTAGGTTGTGGTTGCACCGATAAATGAACTAAAGAACATGTAAACTCCAAGGTTTTAATGTAATTAGTAGATGTTGACCTAGTAAATATTGTAGGATATGGGTGTATACAGTTTCAAATCTTTGGACAAAATATATTGCACATTTAATTGTTTTTACTTTTATGTGTACTTTTATAATGTTATGCCCGTACTTTAAGAAATTGGGTTTATTATAAGAAAATAATGAAAAGTATATACATAGCATTACAAAGCACACGTGATCTTTTGTAATCTTCGTAATGCTATATGTTCACTTTGTAATGTTATGCTTGTACTTTGATTTTCCTTGTTTGTTATGGGTGAATAATGCAAAGTACACACATAACGTTACAAAGTACATGTAATTTTTTTTATATTTTACGTGTTCTTTGTAATGTTATACGTGCACTTTATATACTTTGTTTATTTATATATATATATATATATAATTCCATAAACATCTAAACAATTTGCACGTACAAATGTTAAAATACAATTATTCTTTTGTATAGCTTATATGTTGAATGGTTCGCGCTAGCGACACCATTTTTTGAGTACGTTGTATATGAACTAACTTTACAAGAAAACAAAAAAAATTACGAAAGAACGTTACAAGTTTTTTCCTCCTGTTATTTGTTGCAGTATTTCGTCCTCTTATAATTTAGTTTTGAGCGCAATTCCTTTGTTAATTTATTTCATATAGTATATTTACTACAGGCCACAGTCAATGCTAAAATTAAAATTAAACAAATGCATGAGTTAATGTGAATGAACTTTGTTGAAATGTTTCGCGATAAATTATACGTTTACTTTATCCATATAATGTTGGAGCCTGCCCATTTTTTGTTTCACGCATTGATGATCTATGATTAGTTGATAAATGACATGATGACTAACCAACTAGTCTATCACACATTTTTCCTCTCGGGTTGGGGCATCTACAAGAGGAATCCCTTCGTAGAAACTTATTCATTTACCTTGTTGTTGTATATTTGGTGCTTCCTCCTTCAATTTGAAAAGTATTTCTTGTAAAACATCAAACTGTCAGGAGGAATAACCATGAGTGTATATTAAATAGAAATGTGAATCTCATGTATTAAGTTTAGGGTGTAACCACCTTTTTGGCGTCCTTGTGTAAGATGTGAAATGATTGTTGTTGTCCAGGTGGAGAGAGTCCATCTGGATAACGTTATGCCCCTCTTTGTATGTAACTAACAATGTAAAATTCGTATCATTATTTGATAATGAATGCCTAACTAGAATGGATAGTATATCACAAACGTTCAAAAATGCCAAAATGGAATTTTCTGTTTTCTCCTTCTTCATGTCGTCATTATTTATTCGGACGACTTCCTATTAAAAGTTATAGATTTATTAGTGTGAAACATAATGATAGTATTTAATTTATGCTGATGGACAGATCTTTAGGTTTCATTTTCCTTACCCACGCATATGGACTAAAAGTGTGTGTAGTTAGGAGCAGTTCCTTCCTCATTTTATTCTCAATTAAATGATAATATTCTTGAATTATATATTTAACACATTTAAAAGGGTAAGGGTGTGAAAAAGCAAAATTAATGACTGTTCTGTGGTTCGATTACATACTTGGATGTAAATTTCATCGTCTTTCAGCATTTATTTAGTATCATAATATCATTTTCACAAGCAAAGGACTCCTCTGCTCTATAGAGACATTCCTTGAATTTCGAGACAGGGAATAATGCTAGAACAATAATTAAAATATTTGTGTAATCTATGATATTTAAAAAATATGAGTGTACTTTATGAAAATATATGGGTACTTTATAAAACTATATACGATCAACATTAAAAAATGCATGTCGTTTTATCGCATCTGGTTCATTATAATGACATGATTGAGATGAAAACACTTTGACCAACATGTGATAGATAAGTACAGTAATCAAATAAATTCATGCATGTGTGCATTAAAGGTGACTATAAGTCAAACATGTAGAAAGTAATCAGTAATCATATCTCAAGGAATTCTCACATTAAAAAGAACAAAATGAAATGATGGTGCGTCTCAAAACACTATTAAAAAGTCACATGGATAATCGAATGATATTGTGACTTGGTTATCCTAAATGTCCACCCATATACAATGTAAAAATAAACACAAAAATCTTTTTGTGCTTTTCAGAAATTGTAGAAAATAAAATCTTTTTGGGTTTTCAATTTTTCTCTCAAAAAAATAGAAAATCTTTTTGTATTTTCCAAAATTTTCAATAAAAGAAAAAATCATTTTGGATTTCTTTGAAAAATATGTCAAAATGGGAAAAAATAACTACAATTGTAGCACATACTAGCAATAGGTGTAAATATATGAATATGAAAATCAACATATGCTAGGAAAACAAGTCTAAACCTCAATCGTTAGGTCCGAAAATGCTTAAAATATGTCAACTTTCTCACAAAAATGCTTAAAATATGTCATGTGATATGAGGGAGCATGTGGAGTACCATGTGTGGGAGTGCATGTGGGAACACATGTAGTATCATAACGAGGTAAAAACCTTTGAGACATACTACCCAACTTAAAGAAAAATTCCCTAAGGTGTCCTCTTTTCTTGTAACGAAAACAAAGATGCATGGGCCTAGGAATACCTCTCTCAAAACGTATAGGATGTGCTCTCCTAAGGGGGAACGAATGCAAATTTAAGGGTAAGTAAAAGATCAACCCGATCCAAGTTACGCATTAATTTTATGTGTAATGAAACACCGTAAATAATGTTTTTAATCCAATTTTATCATTATTTAAAATTACAATTGTTAGCATGTAATTTCAATTTACAATTAGTACGTGATATGACCCAAGGGAAGTACCCCTAAGTACAAGTAAACATAACTACTAATCATAACTACAAGAAAATAATTACATGTTCAACTCGCTCAAATATGAAACCACATACAACATGCCATAACAAATGGAGGGAGTGAACTGAACGCTCAGTGAGAACTATGCAAATGCAGTATGGAACAAACGGCACGAAAGACATACACACAACAACTACATGCAAGTGAAAATATGTATTTCTACATATATACCTTTCAAAATACATGTAATAATCTAGTGAATTATTTTATTCCAAAACATTATTTACTCCAATATACTTCATTATTTTAACAAAATAATCACTTCGTATCATTATGCATCGAACGGGAATATTCATTCCCGTTAACTCACACCACGAAACAAACGACATTTGTTTGGGTAAAAACTGTGACAACCCGCGATCCGAGATAAAGGGTGGCCAGCCCGATACTCAAACGTAACAGGAACCATGGGTGGATATCATCCTCAACATCAACAAGAATAAACTGAGTATACGGGAAAACCACCCAATAAATCAGAAAACGGGTTGCCAAAAATTTAAAAATTTAAAACCTGTTAACAAAATTAAATTTAAACAACCCAATCTGATAAGCAAGTGGAATCCCACAAGAATATATATAATACAACTAAGACGAATGTATACAAAAGGACCGAATAGGCTGTCGGTCCACAGCTACATAGAACACAATACAACAGTTTAATATCTTACTTAATACATTCATTAAACAAGTACAAAAGTTTGGGCCGCACGCCCGATGAAAAGACCCGATCATATCTAGAATACCAAAATGGGGGCATCTAAACCAACGTCCTATAATATCCACAAAATCTTACAGCCCGCGAAAGTAACAGGAATGGAAACATCAAAATGACCGTCCTTGTGAGGGGAGCACCTGGGTGGATACAATCATATGCACAACAAGGAAAATAAACCGGTCAGGGCCGGGTTCTATATGATCACTAGAAGAAATAAAAATCATGATAGAAATGAATAGTTATGCATGAATGATAAGGATGATAATATGGCATGTTATCTAGCATGTTAAACTACGATTATGAATGGAACACAATTGCAAAAGAGAATTTAAAAGTAATTAACTTTAATTCAAAACCTTTGCTCAATAATCTAATTACAATATCCCTTTACATTCCTTATTAAGAATAAAACCATTTATCTGGTTTAATCAAGAAGATATGATTTCCCTTCATTTATTAACTACCATTGTTAATTAATTTTCCATTTTATCTTTCCATTCCTTTATAGGAATACCATTAGTATCAAGTGATCTTTATGGCACATATCTCATTCCCAGTGCTCTTTATGGCACATATTCATGATCTTTATGGCATATATCCATCAAGTCCCACTTGATGCAGAAAAGTTATATTCATATACATATAACAATTCTAAGAATGCCGCTCCGAGTTTCCCCACTAGGCGCGCCGCTAAATGACCATCATCTTCCAGGGGCCTATCAAACAAGGCAGCCTGGGATCATAACCCAAGGTCGGGAAGCGACCATATGCCTACGGGAGAGTCAGGACCACACCCGGAATCCCCTCACTAGTGCAGAAAACATATAAAAACGCCACATATGGCCTAGGACTATATCCACACTGCATTCACTAGCCAGGGGGCATCACCAAGTACGCGAACTTCCCTTATGATGTCATTTAGAGAGGTGTGTTTAAATAAATTAACATTTACCATTTTAAATCTCATTTTCATTTTCAATTACCATACGGAAATTTCATTTCCATTATCCATGTGATTGGTTCTTTTTATTCGAACCTAACATCATTAAACATCTGGGTTCATTTTATTTGAACCAATCATCTTTAACACATTTTGGGTTCATTTTAGTTAAACCTATTCCCATCAAATATTTTCATTGATATTACTCAAATTACAAGTCCCGACTAAATCTCCAAATGATCATTATGATCCTACAATTCCCCAAAGTTCATATAATATTGATAAGACCTTGAGTCTCCAAGCATGGACATTTAACTTAATAACTTTAAAAAGTTTAAATAAGAGAAGAAATGCCTTAACATTTCTTTAAATACCTCGGTAAATAAACCCTAGATGACCCAATTCTAATATAGGGTGGTGAGAAAACTCAACTAATACTCTAGGACTCTAAGTTTACCTCTTTCAAGAAGGTTCCTAGGTCCTAAGTCTAAAGAAAAAGATCAAAGATTAAAAAGGAAAATGACTCAAAACTGCAGGAACCCAATCGATTCGCCCTAGAAGCCGAATCGATTCGCCCCAGTGAATTGATTCTCTCTGAAAGAGAATCGGTTCAAAAAAACAAACCCAGGGTTCTGCAAATGCTGAATCGATTCGGCCTTAAACCGAATCGATTCGCCCTAGGGGCCGAATCGATTCGCCCCTGCGAAAATGCCAAGTTTGGCTATGGAGTTCTAAACTCCAAATTTTCTCCCAAACTCAAAACCAACCCAACCAAGATCATATGCTGCAATTAATATACCAAAAATACCTCTAACTATCATCATTTGCAACATTTATCATCCAAATCAATTTTCAAGGGTTAATACATAAAATTCCAATAAAACCCTAAAATGTAAAACCATAACAATTCAATAACTATCAAAACTAATTATTCTACTTAAATCACATAATGGCAAGTAGATTACTTGCCTTGAGGTAGGAAAATCAGATTTGAGGAAGATGCAAGCAAGATCCAAGCTCTAATCTCTTTTTTCTCCAATGTTCTCTTCCTCGCTCTACTCTCTCTAGGGATCAATTGTGTGAAATGGAAGAATAGAAATGGGGTTTGGGAAATAAAACGTGGCTTAAGTCTAAAAAAGTCCACTTAAATGTCTAATATGCGATAAAATAATACGCACAACACATTTAAGCTATAACTAGTCAAAAGTGCCCAAAATACCAAAATGCAATATGGAACTTATTTTGACTGTCTCGCACCTACCGGGACTAACTCCACCCTCCAAATTATCATTTGGAATTTTATAACTCATTTAAAGTTCTGGTTTCTCATTAAACCAAAATGTCATTTTAATTCTTATGACACAACAAGTCACCAAATGGATATTTTTACCTATTCATCAGGTAATCATACAACGTTTCAGTAAATATTAACCTTTTTCATATTAAATTAATATTTACTCAACATCCATCATTTTATAATTAATTACTACACCTAGTAAATAAATATAAAAGAGTCTCTCAAAAGTGAGGGTTGTTACATACTCCCCCCCCCCCCCCCCTTATGAGGGAATTTTACCCCCAAAATTCAGGCATACCCCGCAAAAAGAAATGCGGATACTTTTCCCGCATGTCGTCCTCGCGATCCCATGTCAATTCCTCGACACTGTGATGTTTATAATACACCCTAACCAGGTACTACCCGCAGTTTCAATCTCCACTCTCCACGCTCTAAAATAGCAACCGACTACATCTCATAAGATCCGTCAAGTTGCATCTACTTCAAAAGAAATGTGCCTAAGGGAACCATCACATCTCTTGTACTACTTTACATGAGAGATATGGAACATGTCATGAACTTGATGCAAATATTTCAGAAGAGCAAGTTAATAGGCTACCGGAGCCACCTTAACATTTATAGGAAAGGTCCAACATAATGCGGTGCAAGTTTTCCTTCTACTCAAAATGCTTAATGCCCTTCATAGGGGACACTTGCACCAACATTTGGTCCACCGACCTCAATCTCCACATGCCTTCGCCCCGCATCGACTTAGCTCTTTCGTCGATCTTGGTTATACGAATGCGATTCCGAATGAGCTCAATTTTCGAAGAAGTATCTTGGATCGTTCCAGGTCTGAGAGACTTATCATCTCGCACCTCTAACCAACAAGTGGGAGATCCACAAGGCCTACCATAAAAGGTTTTTTAAAGTGCCATCCCGATAGTGGATCAATACAAATCATTATAAGAGAATTCAACTCGTGGGAGACACTATTCTCGACTACTTTTGAAGTCAAGCATGCACATAAGGAGTATATGCCCCAACATATGGTTTACCCTTTTTGGTATGGCCATCTGTGGAAGATGATAAGAAGTGCTTAACTACAATTTGATTCCCATGGCTTCTTCGAAACCTGCCACAAGTGGGAAATGAGAATCTTATCTCAGTAAAAAACTATAATCGAAGGCACCCCAAGCAATCCAACTAGCCGTTCATGGCCGACCACCAATACTGGGGGCGCACAACTTGACACATAAGTCATTACCCTGATGCACCGCAACTTTAGAACCGCGAGATTCCACCATTTCTGCCTTTCCCAAGTCCTTCTCATTCAGGACAAAATTTTCTTACGTAAACGTACCCCACCCTCATAGTCAATAGAGCAGGGTTATGTTCCCCCAATCAACAGCTTGTGTACGTGGCTTAAACCACCCTTGTCTCTCCTACGACATCTTGCAACGAAATGTTACTCGCACGAAAGAGTAAATTCTTCCCAAGAAATAGTACCTTATTTCCTATACGACGATCACCCCCATGATGAACTTTAATTCAACCATGGGATAATTCTTCCGACAAGTTTAAACTTATGAGGCACATAAACAATAGGTCAATGCTTCAGTATTATTACTTCCCATTCTGGCAGAGACTTGTTAACAGAATTCACCCTCGAGCTTACAACATGAGCTCAGGAGTGAGAATCAATTCCCGCTATTCATCCCGAAAGCTGAGTTACCTATGTAACCTCTAACTACGAGAGGCCTTATCTCCTTCGGCTTTATCTACCAAACCTTTCGAAATCTCCCACTTCTTATTACTAGGAAACCAATCCCTCTTAGAGTTAACACACAACTTATTCGTGATCAAGTCCCGACAACCCTCCTAAACTAACATCACATAAACTAAAGGCCTTATGTTCAAACAATCCTAAGGTCTACCTACCTATATCCTATCTAAGTCACATACACATAATACTAATTATATCCCTAGTGCCTAAGACATTTCTCAACTCCTGACATTTGCTCGATTTCGTGCGTGGGACGTCTCACCGAAGCGAAATCCAGACAAGGAACCCTCTCATTACACTACTACCTCTTGTTGTTGGTCATCAAGATATACAGGTCTAAGACAGGTGTTCGGGACCGAAAAGATTCTACTTATATACATAACCACTTAAATAACTGAAGTGTTAATAAATCAAACATTCACTTTTCGTAAAGCCTTATACTTATATACCCCAGAACATATATATACCTTTTTAAATACCCTTCTTATCAAGGCATAACCCGAAGCCTTAATTTGACTTCGTATCCCAGTCTCCCTCGCATCGTTCAGAGGAGAGAACTGTATACAATGCTTCTATTTCTCACTTTATTAGCCATTAATCACTCTTCTACGTGATTCTCGGCTAAACCTTTCCACCCATCTCTTAACCAACAAAAATAAAATAAAATAAAATGGAATTAACTAAAAGAAGAAAGAACAACTTCTCTCCACTTCCAACGTCGTTGAGGTTCACGCGTGGAGCATCCCGCAAAAGAGGAATCCAAATAAGGAACCCCTCATATACGCTACTACTCAACTTTGTCAGTCATGGGGATAAGGCATACCAATCACATACAATGCAAACAAGCCCTCAATCACACCAACCCAATAATACAACAAGTAATAAAAACCTCCTACTTACCTCAACCACCCCTATAAAATCTCAACTTGTATCCAGGAGAGACATTATAGAATAACTAGTTCCATCCTGAAACTAGAAATAAGGTAGCCTCACAATCTATTTGCTTGCTAACACCCCAATCAAACCAAGATATCTTTACTTGTATAGTACCCATCATACAAGTAATACATAATGTACATAGTAGTTAAAGGAAAACATAACATCACTCACTTTATAACGAATGAAGGAAAATATGAAACTTCCCTACCACGTAAGTCATATAATTACTCTATCTATGATATGGTCAATATTACCACAAGCACGAGGTACGCACCCGAATCTATTGTAGATACGATACTACAAAATCTTATCCTAATGAATGCACCACCTACTAATAAGGTGGAACTCTCGCCAACGTATATTCCAATCACTCCAGGTTCATACCAATGATTCTCAGACTCCGTATTCTAGTCTTATACGATCTAACATTACTTCCATCAATTACCCAAGTAGGTGCTTTATCTTTTCCCTTATTCTCCAATAAACATGATGAAGATGCGTGGTTCCTCCACGTCATATCCATTGTTTCGCCCCTAGCTGCCAAACAATTATCCACGTAGTCCCTCTTACTTTCTCAATAAAAGAGAACATGCATCTCGGCCTCCTCTTCCTCAGTTCAATGAAACCTCTCCAGGTGGAAGCCCACCAATTCATGAACACTGTTCCTTTAGAAGTGTTAACGACACTTTTTCTGGAGCCTACAATTCCATCAAAGGACTCTTCCTTCCTTATGCTAACTTTATTTTGGTGCACGACCTCCTTAACCGTATAACTCTTTATTCACATGTCGGTCTCTGACCGAACCTCACGTGGACATTTGAGGATCCACCTTCTCCTCCTTCCAGTTGTCCCAGATAAACTTTCTATAGAATGTATCTAAGGGTTCCTCCTTGGGCAAAAATTTTTGCTCCCCAAAATATGGTGACTACGTTCCCACCATTTTAACACTACTCCTACGGGTGAAGGATTTTCCTCCATCCTACTTCTGGTAACTTTTCCACTTTAGTTTAACATTGCTTGAAACCTCAAGGTTAGCACCACCTTCTTACATCTAGCGGTACTTGGGAAACTAGATTTACCGTAATTATTAGTCGCAGTAGCAAAATATGAATATGCTATAAAAGGGGAGCGACTTTCAAAGCGATCCTGATCCCCGACCACAAATTACAGTTCCTCCGAATTCCATCAATTGATGCCTTCACCACAACCTTCCCTGGCGCCCTTCTTCAATCAACCTACTATTCTCACACGACCGTACAAAGGATTCTATGAGTTCTACCTTGTGGCAAAAGAACGAAATCTCACTCGAGAAATCAGCGATCTTAATCCTAAGGCTCTATGTCAAATCAAAAGCAATGCTGAAAACGTAAAGCGTTCACACAAATTCCTAAGGACTCTAGAACCTGATGCTCTGATACCATCTGTGACAACCCGCGATCCGAGATAAGGGGTGGCCATCCCAATACTCAAACGTAATAGGAACCATGGATGGATATCATCCTCAGCATCAATAAAAATAAACTGAGTATACGGGAAAACCACCCAATAAATCAGAAAACGGGTTGCCAAAAATTTAAAAATTTAAAACCTGTTAAGAAAATTAAATTTAAACAACCCAATATGATAACCAAGTGGAATCCCACAAGAATATATATAATACAACTAAGACGAATGTATACAAAAGGACCGAATAGGATGTCGGTCCACAACTATATAGAACACAATACAACAGTTTAATATCTTACTTAATACATTCATTAAACAAGTACAAAAGTTTGGGTCACACACCCGATGAAAAGACCCGATCATATCTAGAATACCAAAATGGAGGCGTCTAAACCAACGTCCTGTAATATAAACAAAATCTTACAGCCCATCAAAGTAACATGAATGGATACATCAAAACGGCCGTCCTTGTGGGGGAGCACCTGAGGGGATACAATCATATGCACAATAAGGAAAATAAACCGGTAAGGGCCGAGTTCTATATGATCACCAGAAGAAATAAAAATCATGATAGAAATGAATAGTTATGCATGAATGATAAGGATGATAATATGGCATGTTATCTAGCATGTTAAACTATGATTATGAATGGAACACAATTGTAAAAGAGAATTTAAAAGTAAATAACTTTAATTTAAAACCTTTGCTTAATAATCCAATTACCATATCCCTTTACATTTCTTATTAGGAATAAAACCATTTATCCGGTTTAATCAAGAAGATATGATTTCCCTTCATTTATTAACTTCTATTGTTAATTAATTTTCCATTTTATCTTTCCATTCCATTATAGGAATACCATTAGTATCAAGTGCTCTTTATGGCACATATCTCATTCCCCGTGCTCTTTATGGCACGTACTCATGATCTTTATGGCATATATCCATCAAGTCCCACTTGATGCAGAAAAGTTATATTCATATACATATAACGATTATAAGACCGCCCCTCCAACTTTCCCCACTGGGAGCACCGCTAAATGACCATCATCTTCCAGGGGCCTATCAAACAAGGCAGCCTAGGATCATAACCCAACGTCGGGAAGCGACCATATGCCCGTGGGAGAGTCAGGACCACACCCGGAATCCCCTCACCAGTGCAGAAAACATATAAAAACTCCGCATATGTCCTAGGACTATATCCACCCTGCATTCACTAGCCAGGGGGCATCACCAAGAGAGCGAACTTCCCTTATGATGTCATTTAGAGAGGTGTGTTTAAGTAAATTAACATTTACCATTTTAATTCTCATTTTCATTTTCAATTACCAAATGAAAATTTCATTTCCATTATCCATGTGATTGGTTCTTTTTATTCGAACCTAACATCATTAAACAACTGGGTTCATTTTATTTGAACCAGTCATCTTTAACACATTTTGGGTTCATTTTAGTTGAACCTATTCCCATCAAATATTTTCATTGATATTCCTCAAATTAGAAGTCCCCACTAAATCTCCAAATGATCATTATGATCCTACAATTCCCCAAAGGTCATATAATATTGATAAGCCCTTGAGTCTCCAAGCATGGGAATTTAACTTCCTAACTTCAAAAAGTTTAAATAAAAGAAGAAATGCCTTAACATTTCTTTAAATACCTCGGGAAATAAACCCTAGATGACCCAATTCTAATCTGGGGTGGTGACCAAACTCAACTAATACTCTAGGACTATAAGTTTATTCTTTCAAGAAGGTTCGTGGATCCTAAGCCTAAAGAAAAAGATCAAAGATTAAAGGAAAATGACTCAAAATTGCAGGACCTGAATCGATTCGCCCTAGAGGCCGAATCGATTCGCTCCAGCGAATTGATTCGCTCTGAAAGAGAATCGGTTCAAAAAAACAAACCTAGGTTTCTGCAAATGCTGAATCGATTCGGCCTTAAATAGAATCGATTCGGGTACCAAGACCTGGGATTCTGCAACTATGCGAATCGATTCGCCCTAGGGGCCGAATCGATTCGCCCCTGCGAAAATGCCAAGTTTGGCTATGGAGTTCTAAACTCCAAATTTTCTCCCAAACTCAAAACCAACCCAACTAAGATCATATGCTACAATTACTATACCAAAAATACCTCTAACTATCATCATTTGCAACATTTATCATCCATATCAATTTTCAAGGGTTAATACCCAAAAATCCAACAAAACCCTAAACTGTAAAACCATAACAATTCAATAACTATCAAAACTAATTATTCTCCTTAAATCACATAATAACAAGTAGATTACTTGCCTTGAGGTAGAAAAATCAGATTTGAGGAAGATGCAAGTAAGATCCAAGCTCCAGTCTCTTTTTTCTCCAAAGTTCTCTTCCTCTCTCTACTCTCTCTAGGGCTCAATTGTGTGAAATGGAAGAATAGAAATGGGGTTTTGGAAATAAAAGGTGGCTTAAGTCTAAAAAAGTCCACTTAAATGTCTAATATGCGATAAAATAATACGCACTACACATTTAAGCTATAACCAGCCAAAAGTGCCCAAAATACCAAAATGCAATACGGAACTTATTTTGACTGTCTCGCACCTACCGGGACTAACTCCACCCTCCAAATTATCATTTGGAATTTTATAACTCATTTAAAGTTCTGGTTTCTCATTAAACCAAAATGTCATTTTAATTCTTATGACACAACAAGTCACCACATGGATATTTTTACCGACTCATCAGGTAATCATACAATGTTTAAGTAAATATTAACCTTTTTCATATTAAATTAATATTTACTCAACATCCATCATTTTATAATTAATTACTACACCTAGTAAATAAATATAAAATAGGCTCTCAAAAGTGAGGGTTGTTACAAGAACCTAACATTTACTTTCAACTGTTCATTAAACTTAGCGTTTATTAACTCACTCCAAACTTAATTGACCATATTATACTACTTCCATGCAATGCACGCACACACCGTGTTTAGAAAAATTATACTTTTTCCCTTGAAAGCCTCTGATAACACACGCTTGTATTTATTATGATTTAAACCTCATTACGTATGTTCAACATCATTAAGTCATCTTATTTTACCATCCGAGGTTATTACATGAACATTAAACATTTAATGCATTATTCTTCCATTAATAAATCAATGAATCAATACCAATCATTTATCCCACTATCATGAATATCCAATCCGTTACTTAGCATTATATTTAGGGTTTTCGCTAGCACACTCACACGTCACAACACACGCACTCCCACGATTTTGAGAATTTCACCGCCTGGCATCGAGCACCAAGTAAACTACAGTCTCTCTTGGGTCTTTCACCCTAGGGACAACGTAGCCCTGCTTATTTATTTAACCCGACATTATCCAATATCATTATCTCACCAATGTGTTCAACATTTTCATAATGTTCACATTAATTTTCTTTTTTTGAGAAGAAGCCAAAGGCTTGAATTTAATCATCCATTTTACTATTATTCATTTAGCAAAAATCATTATATTCCATTAAAGTCCTTTTTTGACATATGTTGACTTTACACCAAAAATCATTTTCGTTCAAGGACCCATTTCATTCTTTCTACCTACATGTCAAAATATTGTGTAAAATTCTTGTTTCATGAAAATGTTACGCTTTAAGTAAATTGCCAATTTACCTAATTTACATGAAAACACGTAACTTCACTCATTTTTAAGGTGTTATTTACAAAACACCCCTTTTAAACTTCAAACTTAACATTTAGGCATTTTAGTCACTATGACCCTTTTTCAACTTCTCACTTTGTCGAAAATAACAATTTTCACATTACTCCCTTTAGTATATAAAATCATGATTCTCGCATATTAAAGTCTACGCCCTTTATTTATGAGTTTTAACACTAAAAACGAATTTTAGTCAACATTTACACATTTGACATTTTGCATTTTGCATTTCAAACTTAGTGTTACATGCTTTAATTATGACTTTTGACATAAAGACCCATACTTAGTCTTCTACACATTCGTTATTTGCATTTTAAACCAAAGTTTGCAAGAAGAAGACATTTTCACACATTTACACTTTTAACCCAAAAACTTAGTGTAACAAACTAAATAGTACACTTTGTAAATGAAACTCCATTTGCTCATTTCATAATAATGGATCAACATTAAAATATACCAATCTCATAAAAAGTCATATACATACCAAGTATTCATCACATCAAAGAAATTATTTATTCCCCTAAAAACATGAGTTTAAAACATCTTATTTCATAACATGTTTATAAAAAGTGGGCTGGAAATTATTCATTTTTAAAACTCATTCAATCCTTCATTGTAAGTGTCAATTTTCTTAGAAAATAGTTAGAATGATACTAATAATTCGATTATCTTATTTAAAACCTTAATCAACATATTTTAAGCTCTAAATATGTAGAAAAATCATGTTAATCATAGGTTTGCTGCAAGACCCATTTCAAAGATAGAAAATCCCATTTTCTTCTAAACTATATCTTAAAATCATGTAGTATTCAATCTTTAATCTTGGATGGCTATTTCGAAACACCTAATATCAATAAGATGAAAAATACTCATACTAATATCATCACCAACATAGCTTAGTAAGAGATAACTAGTTCCCACCTCAAAATGGTCTTCAAAAATGGCAGGAAAGAGAGGTGACTCCCCCACCTACAACGGTGGCCTTAAAGGGAGTCACAATAGCACATTCTTCAAGCTCCATGAACTACTCCTTTTTCTACCATGAAAAATCTCATTAAAAAACTCCCAACAAGGGTTCCTTTGAGCTCCAAGGACTCCTCCCAAAATCTCCTATGAGTTGTCCCCACTTTGACATGGATTTTCAATGGAACATCAACCCATTTTAGTGGTGTTTGGGGTGGGATAATGCGGTGGAAAGTGAGCTACAAATTTTCTTGGAAATGATTTAAATTTTTTAAGGGCTTGGTGAAGGCAAAGTAAATGAAAGTCTGAAAATGCACCCAAATTCCTTCTCTCACTCTCTATCTTATAATATATTTGGAGGATAGATGAAGACTGGACCCGTATGACAGAAAATGTCTGCACCAAAATGCCCCCCCCCCAAAAAAAAAAATGCTAATTTGCATCACTTTCTCTGTCCTACCCCCCCCCCCCCCCCCAATTTTTTTATCTTCTAACTTGAGATTCATATTTAATTGCATTATTTTGGCTACAAAATCATATTTACAACTCTCCCGGTTTGAGAGTATGACGATAATTAACAAAAATCAAACTTAGACTTAACAAATGGCCGTTAAAGTCTGAAAAGCCAAACCTGCCCCCAAACGACCCCTCAGGGGGCACGAAGACCTCGCACGGGACCAATGCAACTTGTAGGAACTAATCGCGTAGTCCCGTGTCGTCCGGTTTGAGAGTATGACGATAATTTTTAAAAATCACACTTAGACTTAAAAATAAGCCCTTAACGGGTGAAAACCCAAACCTTCCCCCAAACGACCCCATAGGGGGCATGAACATCTCGCACGGGACCAATGTAACTTGTAGGAACAAACCGCGTAGTCCCTGGTCTCCCGATTTGAGAGTATGACGATAATTTGTAAAAAATAAGCCGTTAACAGGTGAAAACCCAAACCAGCCCCCAAACGACCCCGTGGGAGGCCCGAACATCTTGCATGGAACCAATGCAACTTGTAGGAACTGACCGCGTAGTCCCGGGTCTCCCGGTTTGAGAGTATGCTGGTAATTTGCAAAAATCACACTTAGACTTAAAAACAACTCGTTAAAAGGTGAAAACCCAAACCAGGCCCCAAAGACCCCGTAGGAGGCACGAACACCTCGCACGAGACCAATGCTACTTGTTGGAACTGGCGACGTAGTCTCGAGTATCCCAATTAGCGAGTATGAAGTTAATTTGCAAAAATCATACTTAAACTTAAAAACAAGCCGTTAAAGCTTGAAAACCAAGACAGCCCCAAAACGACCCCGTAAGAGGCACGAACACCTTGCATGGGACCAATGCAACTTGTAGGAACTAATCGCGTTGTCCTGGGTATCCCGGTTTGAAAATATGACAAAAATTTACAAAAATCATACTTAGTGTTAAAAATAAGTCGTTAAAGGGTGAAAACCCAAACCAGGCCCCAAACGACCTCGTAGGAGGCACGAAAACCTCGCACGGGACCAATGCAACTTGTAGGAACTGACCGCGTAGTCCCGGGTCTCCCAATTTGAGAGTATGACGATAATTTGCAAAAATCACAATTAAACTTAAAAACAAGTCGTTAAAGGGTGAAAACCCAAACCAGGCCCCAAATGACCACGTGGGGGCACGATTACCACGCACGGCACCAATGCAACTTGTAGGATCTGATAGCGTAGTCTGGTGTCTCCCGGTTTGAGAATATGATGATAATTTGCAAAAGCACACTTAGACTTAAAAACAAGCCATTAATGGGTGAAAACCCAAACCAGGCCTCAAACGACCCCGCAGGGGGCACTAGCACCTCGCACGGGACCAATGTAATGTATAGGAACTGACTGAATAGTCCCAGATCTCTCGATTTGAGAGTATGATGATAATTTTTTAAAATCACACTTAGACTTAAAAACAAGCTGTTAACGATTGAAAACCCAGACCAGCCCCCAAACGATCCCGTAGGAGGCACGAACACCTCGCATGGGACCAATGCAACATGTAGGAACTGAGAGCGTGGACCCAGGTCTCCCGATTTGAGAATAAGGAAATAATTTGCAAAAGTACAATTAAACTTAAAAACAAGACGTTAAAGGTTGAAAACCCAAATCAGTCCCCAAACGACCTCGTAAGAGGCACAAACACCTTGCACGAGACCAATGCAACTAGTAGGAACTGACGGCGTAGTCTCGAGTCTCCCGGTTTGAGAGTATCACGATAATTTCCAAAAATCACACTTAGACTTAAAAACAAGCCGTTAACGGGTGAAAATCAAAACCAGGCCCCAAACGACCCCGTAAGAGGCACGAACACCTCGAACGGGACCAATACAACTTTTAGGAACTGACCGCGTAGTCCCGGGTCTCCCGATTTGAGAATATGATGAAAATTTATAAAAATCACACTTTGACTTAAAAACAAGTCGTTAAAGGGTGAAATCCCAAACCAGGCACCAAACGACCCCGTAGGATGCACGAACACCTCGCACGGGACCAATGCAACTTTGTCGGAACTGACCGCGTAGTCCCGGGTCTCCCAATTTGAGAGTAAGAGATTATTTGAAAAAATCACACTTAAGCTTAAAAACAAGACGTTAAAGGGTGAAAACCCAAACATGGCCCCAAATGACCATGTAGGGGGCACTAACACCTCACACGGGGCCAATCTAACTTGTAGGAAATAATCACGTAGTCCCGGGTGTCCCAGTTTGAGAGCACGATGTTAATTTGCAAAAAACACACTTAGACTTAAAAACAACTCATTAAAGGGTGAAAACCGAAACCAGGCCCCAATTGACCCCGTAGGGTGCACGAACACCTCGCACGGGACCAATGTAATGTGTAGGAACTGACCGCATAGTCCCAAATCTCCCGGTTTGAGAGTATGATGATAATTTTTTAAAATCACACTTAGACTTAAAAACAAGCTGTTAACGATTAAAAACCCAGACCAGCCCCCAAACGACCCCGTAGGAGGCACGAACACCTCGCATGGGACCAATGCAACATGTAGGAACTGAGAGCGTGGACCCAAGTCTCCCGGTTTGAGAATAAGGAAATAATTTGCAAAAATACAATTAAACTTAAAAACAAGAAGTTAAAGGTTGAAAACCCAAACCAGTCCCCAAACAACCCCGTAAGAGGCACGAACACCTTGCACAAGACCAATGCAACTAGTAGCAACTGACCGCGTAGTCCCGAGTCTCCCAGTTTGAGAGTATGACGATAATTTGCAAAAATCACAATTTGACTTAAAAACAAGCCGTTAAAGGGTGAAAACCCAAACCAGGCCCCAAACGACCCCGTAGGAGGCACGAACACCTCGCACGAGACAATTACAACTTTTAGGAACTGAGCGAGTAGTCCCGGGTCTCTTGATTTGATAATACGATGAAAATTTATAAAAATCACACTTTGACTTAAAAACAAGTCGTTAAAGGGTGAAATCCCAAACCAGGCACCAAACGACCCCGTAGGATGCACGAACACCTCGCACGGGACCAATGCAACTTTGTCGGAACTGACCGCGTAGTCCAGGGTCTCCCAATTTGAGAGTAAGAGATTATTTGCAAAAATCACACTTAAACCTAAAAACAAGACGTTAAAGGGTGAAAACCCAAACCAGGCCCGAAATGACCATGTAGGGGGCACTAACACCTCACACGGGACCAATCTAACTTGTAGGAAATAATCGCATAGTCCCGGGTCTCCCAGTTTGAGAGTACGATGATAATTTTTAAAAATCACACTTAGACTTGAAAACAAGCTGTTAACGGGTGAAAACCCAAACCTGCTCCCAAACGACCCCATAGGGGGCACGGATACCTCCCACGGGACCAATGTAACGTGTAGGAAATAATCGCATTGTCCCGAGTATCCTGATTTGAGAGTATTACGATTATTTTTAAAAATCACACTTAGACTTAAAAATAAGCCGTTAACGGGTGAAAACCCAAACCATCCCCCAAAAGACCCCGTAGGAGGCACGAACACCTCGCACGGGACCAATGCAACTTGTCAGAACTGACCGCGTAGTTTCGGGCTTCCCGATTTGACAGTATAATGATAATTAATAAAAATCAAACTTAAACTTAAAAATAAGCTATTAACGGGTGAAAACCCAAACCTGCCCCCAAACGACCCCGTAGGGGGCACGAACATCTCGCACGGGACCAGTGTTACTTGTAGGAACTGACCGCATAATCCCGGGTCTCCCGATTTGAGAGTATGACGATAATTAAAAATCACACTTAGACTTAAAAACAAGTCGTTAAAGGGTGAAAACCCAAACCAGGCCCCAAACGACACCGTAGGAGGCACGAACACCTCGCACGAGACCAATGCTACTTGTTGGAACTGACCGCGTAGTCCCGAGTATCCCGATTAGAGAGTATGAAGTTAATTTGCAAAAATCACACTTAAACTTAAAAACAAGCCGTTAAAGCTTGACAACCCAAACCAGCCGCCAAATGACCGTGTAGGAGGCACGAACACCTCGCACGGGAAAAATGCAACTGGTAGGAACTAATCGCGTAGTCTCGGGTCTCCCGGTTTGAGAGTATGAAGATAATTTGCCAAAATCACACTTAGACTTAAAAACAAGCCGTTAAAGGGTCAAAACCCAAAGCAGCCGCCAAACGACCCTGTACGAGGCACGAACACCTCGTACGGCACCAATGCAACTTGTAGGATCTGGCCGCGTTGTCCGGTGTCTCCAGATTTGAGAATATGACGATAATTTTCAAAAATCACACTTAGACTTAAAAAAAATCCGTTAAAGGGTGAAACCCTAAACCAGCCCCCAAACGACCCCGTAGGAGGCACAGACACCTCGCACGAGACCAATGCAACTAGTAAGAACTGACCGCGTAGTCCCGAGTCTACCGGTTTGAGAGTATGACTATAATTTACAAAAATCACACTTAGACTTAAAAACAAGCCGTTAAAGGTTAAAACCCAAACGAGGCCCCAAACGACCCCGTAGGAGGCACAAACACCTCGCACGGGACCAATGCAACTTATAGGAACTGACCGCATAGTCCCGGATCTCCCGGTTTGAGAGTATGATGATAATTTTTTAAAATCACACTTAGACTTAAAAACAAGCTGTTAACGGTTGAAAACCCAAACCAGCCCCCTAACGACCCTGTACGAGGCACGAACACCTCGCATGGGACCAATGCAACATGTAGGAACTGAGAGCGTGGACCCAGGTCTCCCGGTTTGAGAATAAGGAAATAATTTGCCAAAATATAGTTAAACTTAAAAACAAGCCGTTAAAGGTTGAAAACCCAAACCAATCCCCAAACGACCCCGTAAGAGGCACGAACACCTTGCACGAGACCAATGCAACTAGTTGGAACTGACCGCGTAGTCCCGAGTCTCGCAGTTTTAGAGTTTGATGATAATTTGCAAAAATCACACTTAGACTTAAAAATAAGTCGTTAAAGGGTGAAAACATAAACCAGGCCACAAACGACCCCGTAGGAGGCACGAACACCTCGCACGGGACCAATACAACTTTTAGGAACTGACCGCGTAGTCCCGGGTCTCTCGATTTGAGAATATGATGAAAATTTACAAAAATCACACTTTGACTTGAAAACAAGTCGTTATAAGGTGAAAGCCCAAACCAGGCACCAAACGACCCCGTAGGATGCACGAACACCTCGCACGGGACAAATGCAACTTTGTCGGAACTGACCGCGTAGTCCCGGGTCTCCCAATTTGAGAGTAAGAGATTATTTGCAAAAATCACACTTAAACCTAAAAACAAGACGTTAAAGGGTGAAAACCCAAACCAGGCCCCAAATGACCATGTAGAGGGCCCTAACACCTCACACGGGGACCAATCTAACTTGTAGGAAATAATCGCGTAGTCCCGGGTCTCCCAATTTGAGAGTACAATGATAATTTTTAAAAATCACACTTAGACTTGAAAACAAGTTGTTAACGGGTGAAAACCCAAACCTGCCCCAAACGACCCCGTAGGGGGCACGGACACCTCGCACGGGACCAGTGTTACTTGTAGGAACTGACCGTATAGTCCTGGGTCTCCCGATTTGAGAGTATGACGATAATTAAAAATCACACTTAGACTTAAAAATAAGTCGTTAAAGGGTGAAAACCCAAACCAGGCCCCAAACGACCCCGTAGGAGGGACGAACACCTCGCACGAGACCAATGCTACTTGTTGGAACTGACCGCGTAGTCCCGAGTATCCCGATTAGAGAGTATGAAGTTAATTTGCAAAAATCACACTTAAACTTAAAAACAAGTCGTTAAAGCTTGACATCTCAAACCAGCAGCCAAATGACCTTGTAGGAGGCACGAACACCTCACACGGGAAAAATGCAACTAGTAGGAACTAATCGCGTAGTCTCGGGTCTCCCGGTTCGAGAGTATGAAGATAAATTGCCAAAATCACACTTAGACTTAAAAACAAGACGTTAAAGGGTGAAAACCCAAAGCAGCCCCCAAACGACCCTTTACGAGGCACGAACACCTCGCACGGCACCAATGCAGCTTCAAAGGATCTGGCTGCGTAGTCCGGTGTCTCCCGATTTGAGAATATGACCATAATTTTCAAAAATCACACTTAGACTTTAAAAAAACCCGTTAAAGGGTGAAACCCTAAACCAACCCCCAAACGACCCCGTAGGAGCCACGAACACCTCGTACGAGACCAATGCAACTAGTAGGAACTGACCGCGTAGTCCCGAGTCTCCCGGTTTGAGAGTATGACTATAATTTGCAAAAATCACACTTAGACTTAAAAACAAGCCGTTAAAGGTGAAAACCCAAACGAGGCCCCAAACGACCTCGTAGGAGGCACGAACACCTCGCACGGGACCAATGCAACTTATAGGAACCGATCGCATAGTCCCGGATCTCCAGGTTTGAGAGTATGATGATAATTTTTGAAAATCACACTTAGACTTAAAAACAAGCTGTTAACGGTTGAAAACCCAAACCAGCCCCCAAACGACCCCGTAGGAGGCACGAACAGCTCGCATGGGACCAATGCAACATGTAGGAACTGAGAGCGTGGACCCAGGTCTCCTGATTTAAGAATAAGGAAATAATTTACAAAAATATAGTTAAACTTAAAAACAAGTCGTTAAAGGTTGGAAACCCAAACCTGTCCCCAAACGACCCCGTAAGAGGCACGAACACCTTGCACGAGACCAATGCCACTAGTAGGAACTGACCGCGTAGTCCCGAGTCTCCCAGTTTGAGAGTTTGACGATAATTTGCAAAAATCACACTTAGACTTAAAAACAAGCCGCTAAAGGGTGAAAACACAAATCAGGCCACAAACGACCCCGTAGGAGGCACGAACACCTCGCACGGGATCAATACAACATTTAGGAACTAACCGCGTTGTCCCGGGTCTCTCAATTTGAGAATATGATGAAAATTTACAAAAATCACACTTTGACTTAAAAACAAGTCGTTACAGGGTGAAAGCCCAAACCAGGCACCAAACGACCCCGTAGGATGCACGAACACCTCGCATGGGACAAATGCAACTTTGTCGGAACTGACCGCGTAGTCCCGGGTCTCCCAATTTGAGAGTAAGAGATTATTTGAAAAAATCATACTTGAACTTAAAAACAAGACGTTAAAGGGTGAAAACCCAAACCAGGCCCCAAATGACCATGTAGGGGGCACTAACACCTCACACGGGACCAATCTAACTTGTAGGAAATAATCGCGTAGTCCCGGGTCTCCCAGTTTGAGAGTACGATGATAATTTTTAAAAATCACCGCGTAGTCCCGGGTCTCCCGGTTTGAGAGTATGATGATAATTTGTAAAAATCACACTTAGACTTAAAAGTAAATCGTTAATGGGTGAAAACCCAAAACAACCGCAAACGACCTCGTAGGAGGCACGAACACCTCGCATGGGACCAATGCAACTTGTAGACACTAATCGCGTAGTCCCGGGTCTCCCGGTTTGAGAATATGACGATAATTTGAAAAAATCACACTTAGACTTAAAAACAAGCCATTAAAGGGTGAAAACCCAAAGCAGCCCCCAAACGACCCTTTACGAGGCACAAACACCTCGCACGGAACCAATGCAACTTGTAGGATCTGATCGCGTAGTCCGGTGTCTCCTGGTTTGAGAATATGATGATAATTTGCAAAAAGCACACTTAGACTTAAAAACAAGCCGTTAAAGGGTGAAACCCTAAACCAGCCCTCAAACGACCCCGTAGGAGGAATGAACACCTCGCACAAGACCAATGCAACTAGTAGGAACTGACCGCGTAGTCCCGAGTCTCCCGGTTTTAGAGTATGACTATAATTTGTAAAAATCACACTTGGACTTAAAAATAAGCCATTAAAGGGTGAAAACCCAAACCAGGACCCAAACGACCCCGTAGGAGGCACGAACACCACGCACGGGACCAATGCAACTTGTAGGAACTGATCGCATAGTCCCGGATCTCCCAGTTAGAGAGTATGATGAAAATTTTTTAAAATCAAATTTAGACTTAAAAATAGGCTGTTAACGGTTGAAACCCCAAACCGGCCGCCAAACGACCCCGTAGGAGGCACGAACACCTCGCATGGGACCAATGCAACATGTAGGAACTGAGAGCGTGGACCCAGGTCTCCTGGTTTGAGAATAAGGAAATAATTTGCAAAAATATAATTACACTTAAAAACAAGCCGTTAAAGGTTCAAACCCAAACCATTCCTCAAACGACCCCGTAAGAGGCACAAACACCTTGCACGAGACCAATGCAACTAGTAGGAACAGACCCCGTAGTCTCGAGTCTCCCAGTTTGAGTGTATGACGATAATTTGCAAAAATCAAAATTAAACTTAAAAACATGCCGTTAATGGGTGAAAACCCAAACCAGGCCCCAAACGACCCCTTAGGAGGCACGAACACCTCGAACGGGACCAATACAACTTTTAGGAACTGACCGCGTAGTCTCGGGTCTCCCGATTTGAGAATAAGATGAAAATTTACAAAAATCACACTTTGAGTTAAAAACAAGTCGTTAAAGGGTGAAAGCCCAAACCAGGCACCAAACGACCCCGTAGGATGCACGAACACCTCGCACGGGACCAATGCAACTTTGTCGGAACTGACCGCGTAGTCCAGGGTCTCCCAATTTGAGAGTAAGAGATTATTTGCAAAAATCACACTTAAACTTAAAAATAAGATGTTAAAAGGTGAAAACCCAAACCTGGCCCCAAATGACCATGTAGGGGGCACTAACACCCCACACGGGACGAATCTAACTTGTAGGAAATAATAGCGTAGTCTTGGGTCTCCTAGTTTGAGAGTACGATGATAATTTGCAAAAAATCACACTTAAACTTAAAAACAACTCGTTAAAGGGTGAAAACCCAAACCAGGCCTCAAACGACCCCACAGGGGGCACTAGCACCTCGCACGGGACTAATGTAATGTATAGGAACTGACCGCATAGTCCCAGATCTCTCGATTTGAGAGTATGATGATAATTTTTTAAAATCACACTTAGACTTAAAAACAAGCTGCTAACGATTGAAAACCCAGACCAGCCCCCAAACGATTCCGTAGGAGGCACGAACACCTCGCATGGGACCAATGCAACATGTAGGAACTGAGAGCGTGGACCCAGGTCTCCCGGTTTGAGAATAAGGAAATAATTTGCAAAAATATAATTAAACTTAAAAACAAGCCGTTAAAGGTTGAAAACCCAAACTAGTCCCCAAACGACCCCGTAAGAGGCACGAACACCTTGCACGAGACCAATGCAACTAGTAGGAACTGACCGCGTAGTCCCGAGTCTCCCAGTTTGAGAGTATGACGATAATTTGCAAAAATCACACTTAGACTTAAAAACAAGCCGTTAAAGGGTGAAAACCCAAACCAGGCCCCAAACGACCCCGTAGGAGGCACGAACACCTCGCACGGGACCAATACAACTTTTAGGAACTGACCGCGTAGTCCCGGGTCCCTCGATTTGAGAATACGATGAAAATTTACAAAAATCACACTTTGACTTAAAAACAAGTTGTTAAAGGGTGAAAGCCCAAACCAGGCACCAAATGACCCCGTAGGATGCATGAACACCTCGCACGGGACCAATGCAACTTTGTCGGAACTGACCGCGTAGTCCCGGGTCTCCCAATTTGAGAGTAAGATTATTTGCAAAAATCACACTTAAATCTAAAAACAAGAAGTTAAAGGTGAAAACCCAAACCAGGCCCCAAATGACCATGTAGGGGGCACTAAACACCTCACACGCGACCAATCTAACTTGTAGGAAATAATCGCGTAGTCCCGGGTATCCCAGTTTGAGAGTACGATGATAATTTTTAAAAATCACACTTAGACTTGAAAACAAGCTGTTAACGGGTGAAAACCCAAACCTGCTCCCAAACGACCCCATAGGGGGCACGGATACCTCCCACGGGACCAATGTAACGTGTAGGAAATAATCGCATTGTCCCGAGTCTCCTGATTTGAGAGTATTACGATTATTTTTAAAAATCACACTTAGACTTAAAAATAAGCCGTTAACGGGTGAAAACCCAAACCATCCCCCAAAAGACCCCGTAGGAGGCACGAACACCTCGCACGGGACCAATGCAACTTGTCAGAACTGACCGCGTAGTTTCGGGCTTCCCGATTTGACAGTATAATGATAATTAATAAAAATCAAACTTAAACTTAAAAATAAGCTATTAACGGGTGAAAACCCAAACCTGCCCCCAAACGACCCCGTAGGGGGCACGAACATCTCGCACGGGACCAGTGTTACTTGTAGGAACTGACCGCATAATCCCGGGTCTCCCGATTTGAGAGTATGACGATAATTAAAAATCACACTTAGACTTAAAAACGAGTCGTTAAAGGGTGAAAACCCAAACCGGGCCCCAAACGACCCCGTAGGAGGCACGAACACCTCGCACGAGACCAATGCTACTTGTTGGAACTGACCGCGTAGTCCCGAGTATCTCGATTAGAGAGTATGAAGTTAATTTGCAAAAATCACACTTAAACTTAAAAACAAGCCGTTAAAGCTTGACAACCCAAACCAGCCGCCAAATGACCTTGTAGGAGGCACGAACACCTCGCACGGGAAAAATGCAACTAGTAGGAACTAACCGCGCAGTCTCGGGTCTCCCGGTTTGAGAGTATGAAGATAATTTGCCAAAATCACACTTAGACTTAAAAACAAGCCGTTAAAGGGTGAAAACCCAAAGCATCCCCGAAATGACCCTGTACGAGGCACGAACACCTCGCACGGCCCCAATGCAACTTGTAGGATCTGACCGCGTTGTCCGGTGTCTCCCGATTTGAGAACATGACGATAATTTGCAAAAATCACACTTAGACTTAAAAAAAGCTGTTAAAGGGTGAAACACTAAACCAGCCCCAAAACGACCCCGTATGAGGCACGACACCTCGCACGAGACCAATGAAACTAGTAGCAACTGATCGCGTAGTCCCGAGTTTCCCGGTTTGAGAGTATGACTATTATTTGCAAAAATCACACTTAGACATAAAAACAAGCCGTTAAAGGGTGAAAACCCAAACCAGGCCCCAAAACAGGCCCCAAACGACCCCGTAGGAGGCACGAACACCTCGCACGGGACCAATACAACTTTTAGGAACTGACCGCGTAGTCCCGGGTCTCTCGATTTGAGAATACGATGAAAATTTACAAAAATCACACTTTGACTTAAAAACAAGTCGTTAAAGGGTGAAAGCCCAAACCAGGCACCAAACGACCCCGTAGGATGCATGAACACCTCGCACGGGACCAATGCAACTTTGTCGGAACTGACCGCGTAGTTCCGGGTCTCCCAATTTGAGAGTAAGAGATTATTTGCAAAAATCACACTTAAACCTAAAAACAAGAAGTTAAAGGTGAAAACCCAAACCAGGCCCCAAATGACCATGTAGGGGGCACTAAACACCTCACACGGGACCAATCTAACTTGTAGGAAATAATCGCGTAGTCCCGGGTCTCCCAGTTTGAGAGTACGATGATAATTTTTAAAAATCACACTTAGACTTGAAAACAAGCTGTTAACGGGTGAAAACCCAAACTTGCCCCCAAACGACCCCGTAGGGGGCACGGACACCTCACACGGGACCAATGTAACGTGTAGGAAGTAATCGCATTGTCCCGGGTCTCCCGATTTGAGAGTATGACGATTATTTTTATAAACCACACTTAGACTTAAAAATAAGCCGTTAACGGGTGAAAACCCAAATCATCCCCCAAAAGACCCCGTTGGAGGCACGAACACCTCGCACGGGACCAATGCAACTTGTCGGAACTGGCCGCGTAGTTTCGGGCCTCCCAATTTGAGAGTATAATGATAACTAATAAGAATCAAACTTGGACTTAAAAACAAGTTGTTAACGGGTGAAAACCCAAACCTGCCCCCAAACGACCCCGTAGGGGGCACGAACACCTCGTACAGGACTAGTGTTTCTTGTAGGAACTGACCGCATAGTCCCGGGTCTCCCGATTTGAGAGTATGACGATAATTAAAAATCACTCTTAGACTTAAAAACGAGTCGTTAAAGGGTGAAAACCCAAACCAGGCCCCAAACGACTCCGTAGGAGGCACGAAAACCTCGCACGAGACCAATGCTACTTGTTGGAACTGACCGCGTAGTCCCGAGTATCCCGATTAGAGAGTATGAAGTTAATTTGCGAAAATCACACTTAAACTTAAAAACAAGCCGTTAAAGCTTGACAACCCAAACCAGCCGCCAAATGACCTTGTAGGAGGCATGAACACCTCGCACGGGAAAAATGCAACTAGTAGGAACTAACCGCGCAGTCTCGGGTTTCCCGGTTTGAGAGTGTGAAGGTAATTTGCCAAAATCACACTTAGACTTAAAAACAAGTCGTTAAAGGGTGAAAACCCAAAGAATCCCCCAAACGACCCTGTACGAGGCACAAACACCTCGCACGGCACCAATGCAACTTGTAGGATCTGACCGCTTAGTCCGGTGTCTCCCGATTTGAGAATATGACGATAATTTGCAAAAATCACACTTTAACGACTTGTTCTTAAAGGGTGAAACCCTAAACCAGCCCCCAAACGACCTCGTAGGAGGCACGACATCTCGCACGAGACCAATGCAACTAGTAGGAACTGACCGCGTAGTCCCGAGTCTCCCGATTTGAGAGTATGACTATAATTTGCAAAAATCACACTTACACTTAAAAACAAGTCGTTAAAGGGTGAAAACCCAAATCAGGCCCCAAACAACCCCGTAGGAGGCACGAACACCTCGCACGGGACCAATGCAACTTATAGGAACTGACCGCATAGTCCCGGATCTCCCGGTTTGAGAGTATGATGAAATTTTTTTAAAATCACACTTAGACTTAAAAACAAGCTGTTAACGGTTGAAAACCCAAACCAGCCCCCAAACGACCCCGTAGGAGGCACGAACACCTCGCATGGGACCAATGCAACATGTAGGAACTGAGAACGTGGACCCAGGTCTCCTGGTTTGAGAATAAGGAAATAATTTTCAAAAATACAATTAAACATAAAAACAAGCCGTTAAAGGTTGAAAACCCAAACCAGTCCCCAAACGACCCAGTAAGAGCCACGAACACCTTGCATGAGACCAATGCAACTAGTAGGAACTGACCGCGTAGTCCCGAGTCTCCCAGTTTGAGAGTATGACAATAATTTGCAAAAATCTCACTTAGACTTAAAAACTGAAATAGCGTTGCTAAAGCCGTTTATTGAAAATAAACTATTTAAGCAACTCCGAAAAGTTTGTTGAAGAAACTCTTTACTTAAATCAAACTGATTATGAACACAAGATGTGTTAACAAAATTATGTACGAGATTAGGACAAGATTTGATAACAAGTTTTAGTAAGCAGTTTAAAATGTTTTAAAATCAGCACACATCAGAATGGGGTGAGAAGATGTAGAAATATCAATACTCAGGATTTTTAACGTGGTAAAACCTCACCCTTGAGGAAACATCCACGACTCCCTCTACGGAGTAACACAAAAAATTCACTAAAAAATATGTGAGTTACAATCTATTTAACTAACATGAACACAATAACAAATCTATACAAGTTCAGGATTGTACCCTCTGGCGTCCTTAAACTTTTCTGCAGATCTTGATTGTTGATGTAGTCTTCTCAGTTTGTCAACTCTTCCTTTGTTTCAGCACGTTACGTCGACTTATGTTCACCAAATCTTATAGCCAACACTTTCAGTGTATGTAGTGTGTTAAGTGTTTGTGTAGTGAATCCTATTCACATGCATGAACTCACACACACTTAGATTTACAAACAATCCTATACAAATTACATATAAAGTCTATATGCAGTGAGTTTGTTATTTTTCTTTCTTAGAAAACCAAAAACCTTTTGACCTTTCAATATAACCCAGATTCCACGGAGATCTTGCTTAAGAAATCAGTCAAGACCTTTCTCAATCTCTTTTGAAAATATTTAGGAGATTGAAAACCCTCCAAGTGCGAATCCAACTAGGTCAGTTTAAGTTTTGTAAAAAGAGAAACTATAAAACATTTATTGTTGATTCTGAAGTAATAAAATGTTTTAACAGAAAACAATCAACAATGTACTTCTCAAGATGAGAAATAAAATGCAACCAAGTGTATTATGACATGAAAAACTTCAGATCTATGATTTCTATTGAATGAGAAACAAGATCTGAGTAGGTGTCTAAGTTGGAAATAAGATTTTATGAACACAAGGTTACAACAACCCAAGATCACTCAACTCGAACTCTCATAAACCCAAGAAACACTAAAGATGGTGTTTATTTGGTTATGGTGTTTTTTGGAGAGGTAAGTGGTTTAGGTTAGAGAAGTTTTAGACGAAGTTAGGGTTTCTAACTTGACTCTCTGGTTTCTCTCTCTCTCTTCTCTTTCTTCTCTCTCTCTCTCTATTCTTTCTCTGAGAATTTTCAAAATGACAAAAGCTTTCGAAGGCTGAGATGAGAGTCCTTTAAATAGCAAGAGGAGAAGGTTCCAGACGTTCAATCAAAATAGACGACTGTGATTGAGTCAAGCTTCTTTGACTTCAATCCAAGGGCTCATAATAGGCGGTGGATTAAACAGGCTGTGATTGGCTTAGGGGATTACACGGGGATTCACCAAATAAACATGCAGGCCATCGATAACATTTGATCCAGGGGCTGATAACATTCTCAACTAATGTCTCTGTAAAGAAACGCAAGCCAGGCCAATCAGGGAGCAGCAAGTGTTGGCCATAGAACGAATACAAACGCGCATCCAAAACTAATTACAAAGCCAACCTGGAGTCTCTGGCACTTTTGGTTTCTACCCAGAGTAACTTAAGGCCAAAAACCACAACAAAACATATTTGGATATTAACCCCAAAACTTTTTAAATCAAGTTTTAGTTTAATAAAACCTTAATTAAAAGATGTTTAAAATTCCCAAAAAAATTAATAAAAATCAAATTGAGGGATTTAGACACACGCACCACATTAATACACATAAAGGTGCAATATGATATGGAAAAAATAAGTTCTAAGTGTGTGAGTGATGGCTATAGTCTCAGGATCATTACAAGATGAATGGGAGAAGAAGCAAAACAATCTCAGAGGCTCCTTGGTTTCTAGGATGGACACAATTTTGTCACAATTTCAAAACTAGATGAGCTCTTATAAAGTCTAGACTCAAATGAGTCAAAAGTATAAGGGCTTCAAAAACAAGCCGTTAAAGGGTGAAAACACAAACCAGGCCCCAAACGACCCCGTTGGAGGCACGAACACCTCGCAGGGGCCAATACAACTTTTAGGAACTGACCGCGTAGTCCCGAGTCTCTCGATTTGAGAATATGATGAAAATTTACAAAAATCACACTTTGACTTAAAAACAAGTCGTTAAAGGGTGAAAGCACAAACCAGACACCAAACGACCCCGTAGGATGCCCGAACACCTCGCACGTGACCAATGCAACTTTGTCGGAACTGACCGCGTAGTCCCGGGTCTCCCAATTTGAGACTAAGAGATTATTTGCAAAAATCACACTTAAACTTAAAAACAAGTCGTTAAAGGGTGAAAACCCAAACCATGCCCCAAATGACCATTTAGGGGGCATGAACCCCTCACATGGGACCAATCTAACTTGTATGAAATAATCGCGTAGTCCCGAGTCTCCGAGTTTGAGAGTACGATGATAATTTTTAAAAATCACACTTAGACTTGAAAACAAGATGTTAACGGCTGAAAACCCAAACCAACCCCCAAATGACCCCGTAGGGGGAACGGACACCTTACACGGGACCAATGTAACGTGTAGGAAATAATTGCATTGTCCCGGGTCACCCGGTTTGAGAGTATGACGATAATTTTTAAAAATCACACTTAGACTTAAAAATAAGCCGTTAACGGGTGAAAACCCAAACCATCCCCCAAACGACCCCGTAGGAGGCACGAACACCTCGCACGGGACCAATGCAACTTGTAGGAACTGACCGCGTAGTTTTGGGCCTCCCGATTTGAGAGTATGATGATAATTAATTAAAATGGAACTTAGACTTAAAAACAAGCCGTTAAAGGGTGAAAGCCCAAACCTGCCCCCAAACGACCCCGTAGGAGCCCGAACACCTCATACGGGATCAATGCAACTTGTAGGAACTAATCGCGTAGTCCCGGGTCGCCCGGTTTGAGAGTATGATGATAATTTTTAAAAATCACACTTAGACATAAAAACAAGCCGTGAATGGGTGAAAACACAAACCTTCCCCCAAACGACCCCATAGGAGGCACGAACACCTTGCACGGGACCAATGTAACTTGTAAAAACTGACCGCATAGTCCCGGGTCTCCCGATTTGAGAGTATGACGATAATATGTAAAAATCACAATTAGACTTTAAAATATGCCTCTAACGGGTGAAAGCCAAAACCAACCCCCAAATGACCCCGTGGGAGGCCTGAACATCTCGCGCGAGACCAACGAAACTAGTAGGAACTGACCGCATAGTCCCGGGTCTTCTGATTTGAGAGTATGAAGATAATTTACAAAAATCACACTTAGACTTAAAAACAATCCGTTAAAGGGTGAAAACCCAAACCAGCCTCCAAACGACCCCGTAGGAGGCACGAACACCTCGCACGGGACCAATGCAACTTGTAGGAACTGACCGCGTAGTCCTGGGTCTCCCGGTTTGAGAATATGATGAAAATTTGCAAAAAAGGCACTTAGACTTAAAAAGAAGTTGTGAACGGGTGAAAACCCAAACGAGATCGCAAATAACCCCGTAGGAGGCACGAACACCTCACATGGGGCCAATGCAACTTGTAGGAACTGATCGCGTAGTCCCGGGTCTCCCGATTTGAGAGTATGGAAATAATTTGCAAAAATCACACTTAGACTTAAAAACAAGCCGTTAACGGGTGAAAACCCAAACCAGCCCCTAAACGACCCCGTAGGAGGCACGAACACCTCGAACGGGACTAATACAACTTGTAGGAACTGACCGCATAGTCCCGTGTCTCCCGGTTTCAGAATATGATGAAAATTTGTAAAAATCACACTTAGAATTAAAAACAAGTCATTAAAGGGTGAAAGCCCAAACTGGGCACAAAACGGCCCCGTAGGATGCACGAACACCTCGCACGGGACCAATGCTACTTTGTCGAAACTGACCGCGTAGTCCCGGGTCTCCCAATTTGAGAGTATGGTGATAATTTGTAAACATCACACTTAAACTTAAAAATAAGCCGTGAAAAGGTGAAAACCCAAACCAGGCCCCAAATGACCACGTAGGGGGCACGAACACCTCACATGAGACCAATGTAACTTGTAGGAAATAATCACGTAGTCCCAGGTCTCCCGGTTTGAGAGTACGATGACAATTTTAAAAATCACACCTAGACTTGAAAACTAGGCATTAACGGGTGGAAATCCAAACGTTCCACCAAAGGACCTCGTAGGGGGAACGAACACCTCACACGAGACGAATGTAACTTGTAGGAAATAATCGCCTAGTCCCGGGTCTCCCGATCTGAGAGTATGACGATAATTTTTAAAAATGACACTTAGCCTTAAAAACAAGCCATTAATGGATGAAAACCCAAACCATCCCCCAAACGACCCCATTGGAGGCACGAACACCTCGCACGAGACCAATACAACTTGTAGGAACTGACCGCGTAGTCCCGGGTCACCCGATTTGAGAGTATGACAATAATTTGCAAAAATCACACTTAGACTTAAAAATAAGCCGTTAATAGGTGAAAACCCAAACCAGCCCCCACACGACCCCGGTCTATCGATTTGAGAGTATGATGATAATTAATAAAAATCAAACTTAGACTTGAAAAGAAGCCATTAAAGGGTAAAAACCCAAACCTGCCCCCAAACGTCCCCGTAGGGGGTCCGAACACCTCGTACGGGACCAATGCAACTTGTAGGAACTAATCGTGTAGTCACAGGTCGACCGATTTGAGACTATGACGATAATTTTTAAAATCACACTTAGACTAAAAAACAAGCCGGGAACGGGTGAAAACCCAAACCTTCCCACAAACGATCCCGTAGGGGGCACGAACATCTCGCGCGGAACCAATGTAACATGTAGAAACTAACCACATAGTCCCGGGTCTCCCAATTTGAGAGTATGATTGTAATTTGTAAAAATCACACTTAGACTTTAAATTATGCCGTTAATGGTGAAAACCCAAACCATCCCCAAAACGACCCCGTGGGAGGCCCGAACATATCGCACGGGACCAATACGACTTGTAGGAACTGACCGCGTAGTCCCGGGTCTTCCGGTTTGATAGTATGATGATAATTTGTAAAAAGCACACTTAGACTTAAAAACAAGCCGTTAAAGGGTGAAAACCCAAACCAGCCTCCAAACGACCCCGTAGGAGGCACGAACACCTCGCACGGGACCAATGCAACTTGTAGGAACTGACCGGGTTGTCCTGGGTCTCCCGATTTGAGAATATGATGAAAATTTGCAAAAAAGGCACTTAGACTTAAAAACAAGTTGTTAATGGGTGAAATCCCAAACTAGGCCCCAAACAACCGCGTAGGAGGCACGAACACCTCGTATGGGGCCAATGAAACTTGTAGGAACTGATTGCGCAGTCCCAGGTCTCCCGGTTTGAGAGTATGGCAATAATTTGCAAAAATCACACTTAGACCTAAAAACATGCCGTTAACTTGTGAAAACCCAAACCAGCCCCCAAACGACCCCGTAGGAGGCACGAATACCTCGCACGGGACTAATGTAACTTGTAGGAACTGACTGCGTAGTACCGGGTCTTCCTGTTTGAGAGTATGATGATAATTAGCAAAAATCACACTTAGACTTAAAAACAAGTCCTTAAAGGGTGAAAGCCCAAACCAGGCCCCAAATGACCCCATTGGATGCACGAACACCTTGCACGGGACCAATATAACTTTGTCCAGACTGACCGCGTAGCCCCAAGTCTCCCAATTTGAGAGTATGACGATAATTTTCAAAAATGACACTTAAAGTTAAAAATAAGCCATTAAAGGGTGAAAACCCAAACAATGCCCCAAATGACCACGTAGGGGGCACGAACTCCACATACGAGACCAATGCTACTTGTAAGAACTGTTCACGTAGTCCCGGGTCTCCCATTTTGAGAGTATGAAGATAATTTGCAAAAATCACACTTAGACTTAACAACAATCCGTTAACGGGTGAAATCCCTAACTAGGCCCCAAACGACCCCGTAAGAGGCACGGACACCTCACGAGGGGCCAATTCAATTTCCAGGAAGTGATCGCGTAGTTTCGGGTCTCCCGGTTTGAGAGTGTGACAATAATTTGCAAAAATCACACTTAGACTTAAATACAAGCCGTTAAATGGAGAAAACCCAACCCAGCCCCCAAACGACCCCGTAGGAGGCACGAACACCTCGCATGGGACCAATACAACTTGTAGGAACTGACCGCGTAGTCTCGGGTCTCCCGATTTGAGAATATGATGAAAATTTTGCAAAAATAAAACTTAGACTTAAAAACAAGTCGTTAAAGGGTGAAAGCCAAAACCAGGCACCAAACGACCCCATAGGATGCACGAACACCTCGCACGGGACCAATGCTACTTTGTCGGAACTGATCGTATCGTCCCGAGTCTCCCAGTTTGAGAGTATGATGATAATTTGTAAACATCACACTTAGACTTAAAAACAAGCCGTTAAAGGCTGAAAACCCAAACCAGCCCCCAAATGACCACGTAAGGGGCACGAATACATCGCACGAGACCAATGCTACTTGTAAGAACTGACCCCGTAGTCCTGGGTCTCTCGGTTTGAGAGTATGAAGAAAATTTGCAAAAATAACACTTAGAATTAAAAATAATCCGGTTACGGGTGAAAACCCAAACTAGGCTCCAAACGACCCCATAGGAGGCACGAACACCTCGCACGAGGCCAATATAACTTGTAGGAACTGACCGCGTACTTTCGGGTCTCCCGATTTAAGAGTATGATGATAATTAAAAATCAAACTTAGACTTAAAAAGAAGTCGTTAAAGGTTGAAAACCCAAACCAGGCCCCAAACTACCCCGTAGGAGGCACGAACACCTCGCACGGGACCAATGCAACTTGTAGGAACTGATCGCATAGTCCCGAGTCTCCCAATTTGAGAGTTCGATGAAAATTTGAAAAAATCACACTTAAACTTAAAAACAAGCCGTTAAAGGGTGAAAACCCAAACCAGGCCCCAAATGACCACGTAGGGGGCACGAATACCTCGCACGGGACCAATGCTACTTGTAAGAACTGACCACGTAGTCCTGGGTCTCCCGGTTTGAGACTATGAAGATAATTGGCAAAAATAACACTTAGACTTAAAAACAATCCGTTAACGGGTGAAAACCCAAACTAGGCCCCAAACGACCCCCTGGGAGGCACGAACACCTCGTATGGGGCCAATGCAGCTTGTAGAAATTGATCGGGTAGTCGCGGGTCTCCCGGTTTGACAATATGACAATAATTTGCAAAAATCACACTTTGACTTAAAAATAAGCCGTTAACGGGTGAAAACCCAAACCATCCCCCAAACGACCCCGTAGGAGGCACGAACACCTCGCACGAGACTAATGTAACTTGTAGGAACTGGCCACGTAGCCCCGTGTCTCCCGGTTTGAGTGTATGAAGATAATTTGCAAAAATCACACTTACACCTAAAAACTTGTCGTTAAAGGGTGAAAACCCAAACTAGGCCCCAAACGACCCCGTAGGAGGCACGAACCCCTCACACGGGACCAATGCAACTTGTAGGAACTGACCGCAAAGCCCTGAGTCTCCCAATTTGAGAGTATGACGAGAATTTTCAAAAATCACACTTAATTTTAAAAACAATCCGTTAAAGGGTGAAATCCCAAACGAGGCCCCAAATGACCATGTAGGGGGCACA
This sequence comes from Sambucus nigra, assembly GCA_949130495.1. Lineage (NCBI taxonomy): Eukaryota > Viridiplantae > Streptophyta > Magnoliopsida > Dipsacales > Adoxaceae > Sambucus > Sambucus nigra. The sequence goes on along the minus strand of OX422220.1, from coordinate 492,617,866 downwards.
AACACCTAACACGGGACCAATATAACTTGTATGAAATAATCACATAGTCCCGGGTCTCCCAGTTTGAGAGTACGATGATAATTTTTAAAAATCACACTTAGACTTTAAAATAAGATGTTAACGGGTGAAAACCCAAACCTGCCCCCAAACGACCCTGTATGGGGCACGGACACCTCACACGGGACCAATGTAACGTGCAGGAAATAATCGCATTGTCCCGGGTCTCCCGGTTTGAGAGTATGACGATAATTTTTAAATATCACACTTAGACTTAAAAATAAGCCGTCAACGGGTGAAAACCCAAACCATCCCCCAAACGACCCCGTAGGAGGCACGAACACCTCGCACGGGACCAATACAACTTGTAGGAACTGACCGCGTAGTCTCGGGTCGCCCGATTTGAGAGTATGATTATAATTTTTAAAAATCACACTTAGACTTAAAAACAAGCCGTGAAAGGGTGAAAACCCAAACCTTCACCCCCAAACGACCCTGTTGGGGGCACGAACATCTCGTACGGGACTAATGTAACTTGTAGGAACTGGCCGCATAGTCTCGGGTCTCCCGGTTTGAGAGTATGATGATAATTTGGAAAAATCGCACTTAGACTTAAAAACAAGCCGTTAACGGGTGAAAGCCCAAACCAGCCCCGAAACGACCCCGTAGAAGGCACGAACATCTTGCACGGGACTAATGTAACTTTTAGGAACTGACCGCATAGTCCCAGGTCTCCCGGTTTGAGATTATGATGATAATTTGCAAAAATCACACTTAGACTTAAAAAGAAGTCGTTGAAGGGTGAAAACCCGAACCAGGCCCCAAACGACCCCGTAGGAGGCACGAACACCTCGCACGGAACCAATGCAACTTGCAGAAACTGACCGCATAGCCCCGAGTCTCCCAATTTGAGAGTATGATGATGATTTACAAAATCACACTTAAACTTAAAAATAACCCGCTAAAGGGTGAAAACCCAAACCAGACCCCAAATGGCCACGCAGGGGGAACGAATACCTCGCACGGGACTAATGCTACTTGTAAGAACTTACCACGTAGTCTTGGGTATCCCGGTTTGAGAGAATGAAGATAATTTGAAAAAATCACACTCAGACTAAAAAACAATCCGTGAACGGGTGAAATCCCAAACATGGCCCCAAACGACCCCGTAGGAGGCACAAACACCTCGCTAGGGGCCAATGCAACTTGTAGGAACTGATCGCGTAGTCCCGGGTCTCTCGGTTTGACAGTATGATAATAATTTGTAAAAATCACCCTTAGACTTAAAATTAAGCCGTTAACGGGTGAAAACCCAAACCAGCCCCCAAACAACCCCGTAGGAGGCACGAACACCTCGCATGGGACCAATGTAACTTATTGGAACTGACCGCGTAGTCTCGGGTCTCCCAGTTTGAGAATATGATGATAATTTGCAAAAATCACACTTAGAGTTGAAAATAAGCCGTTAACGGGTGATATCCCAAACCAGCACCCAAACGACCTCGTAGGAGGCCCGAACACATCGCACTGGACCAATGCAACTGTAGGAACTGAGCGCGTCGTCATGGGTCTCCCAGTTTCAGAATATGACGATAATTTGCAAAAATCACACTTCAACTTAAAAATAAGCCGTTAAAGGGTGAGAACCCAAAGCTTCCGACAAACGACCTCGTATGAGGCACGAACACCTCGCACGGGACCAATGCCACTTGTAGGAACTGACCGTGTAGTCTGAGGTCTCCCGGTTTGAGAATATGATGATAATTTGCAAGAATCACACTTAGACATAAAAATAAGCCGTTATAGGGTGAAAACCCAAACCAGTCCTCAAACGACCAGGTAGGAGGCACGAACACCTCGCACGGGACCAATGCTACTTGGAGGAACTGACCGCGTAGTCCCGAGTATCCCAGTTTGAGAGTACGAAGATAATTTGCAAAAATCACACTTACACCTAAAAACAAACCATTAAAGTGTGAAAACCCAAACTAGGCCCCAAACGACCCCGTAGGAGGCACGAGCACCTCGCACTGGTCCAATGCAACTTGTAGGAACTGTCCGCGTAGTCCCGGGTCTCCCAGTTCGAGAGTATGAAGATAATTTGCAAAAATCACACTCAGACTTAAAAACTAGTTGTTAAAGGGTGAAAACCCAAAACCGCCTCCAAACGACACCATAGGGGGAACGAACACATGGCATGGGACCAATGTAGCTTGCAGGAACTAATCGCGTATTCCCAGGACTCCCGGTTTTAGAGTATGATGGTAATTTTTAAAAATCAAAATTGACTTAAAAACAATTCGTTAATGGGTGAAAACCCAAACCAACCCCCAAACGACCCCGTAGGAGGCACGAACATCTCGCACGGGACCAATGCAACTTGTAGGAACTGACTGCATAGTCTCGGATCTCCCAGTTTGAGAGTATGATGATAATTTGCAAAAATCACCCTTAGACTTAAAAACAAGCCGTTAAAGGGTGAAAACACAAACCAGCCCTTAAACGACACCGTAGGAGGCACGAACACATCGCACGGGACCAATGTAACTTGTAGGAACAGAGCACGTGGTTCTAGGTCTCCCGGTTTGAGAATATGATGATAATATGCAAAAATCACCCTTAAACTTAAAAAAAGCTGTTAAAGATTAAAAACCCAAAGGAGCCACCAAACGACCCCGTAGGAGGCACGAACACCTCGTACGAGACCAATGCAACTAGTAGGAACTGATCGCGTAGTCCCGGGTCTGCCGGTTTGAGAGTATGATGATAATTAGCAAAAATCACACTTAGATTTAAAAAGAAGCCATTATAGGGTGAAAACCCAAAGTAGCCCCCAAACGACCCCGTACGAGACACGAACACCTCGCATCGGACCAATGCAACTTGTAGGAACTGACCGCGTAGTCCGGGGTCTCTCGTTTTGAGAATATGATGATAATTTACAAAAATCACACTTAGACTTAAAAATAAGCCGTTAAAGGATGAAAACCCAAACCAGTCCTTAAACGACTACGAAGGAGGGATGAACACCTCGCACGGGACCAATACTATTTGCAGGAACTGACTACGTATTCCCAAGTCTCCCGGTTTGAGAGTATGAAGATGATTTGTAAAAATCTCACTTAGACTTAAAAACAAGCCATTAAAGGGTGAAAACCCAAACTAGACCCCAAACGGCCCCGTAGGAGGCATGGACACCTCGCACGGGACCAATGCAACTTGTAGGAACTGATCGCGTAGTCTCGGGTCCCCCGATTTGAGAGTATGACAATAATTTACTAAAATCACACTTAGACGTAAAAACAAGTCTATAACGGGTGAAAACCTAAATTAACACCCAAATGACCCCATAGGAGGCATGAACACCTCGAATGGGACCAATGCAACTTGTAAGAACTGACCGCCTAGTCCCGGGTCTCCCGGTTTGAGAGTATGATGATAGTTTGTAAAAATCACACTAAGACTTAAAAATAAGGCGTTAAAGGGTAAAAACCAAAACCTACCCCAAATGACCCCGTAGGGGGCACGAACACCTCGCACGGGACCAATGTAACTTATAGAAGCTAATCGCGTATTCTCGGGACTCCTGGTTTGAGAGTATGAGGATAATTTCTAAAAATCACTCTTAGACATAAAAATAAGTCGTTATAGGGTGAAAACCCAAACCAGTCCTCAAACGACCAGGTAGGAGGCACGAACACCTCGCACGGGACCAATGCTACTTGTAGGAACTGACCGCGTAGTCCCGAGTCTCCCGATTTGAGAGTATGAAGATGATTTGTAAAAATCACACTTACACTTAAAAACAAGCCATTAAAGGGTGAAAACCCAAACTAGGCCCCAAACGACCCCGTAGGGGGCACGAATATCTCGCACGGGACTCATGTAACTTGTCGAAACTGGCCGCGTAGTCCCGGATCTCCCAGTTTGAGAGTATGACGATAATTTGCAAAAATCACACTTAGACTTAAAAACAAGTCGTTAACGGGTGAAAACCCAAACCACCCCCCAAACGACCCCGAGCAAGGCATGAACAAATCGCACAGGACTGATGCAACTGGTAAGACCTGACCGCGTAGTCCCGGGTCTCCTGATTTGATAATATGATGAAAATTTGAAAAAAATCACACTTAGACTTAAAAACAAGCCGTGAAAGGGTGAGAACCCAAACCAAGCCCCAAACGACCATATTGGAGGCACGAACACCTCGCACAAGCCCAATGCAACTTGTAGGATCTGGTCGCGTAGTCCCGGTTCTCCCAGTTCGAGAGTATGATGATATTTTCTAAAAATCACACTTAGGCTTAAAAATAAGCCGTTAAAGGTAGAAATCACAAAGTAGCCCCCAAATGACCCCGTACGAGGCACAAACACCTCGCACGGGACCAATGCAACTTGTAGGAACTGACTGCGTAGTCCGGGGTCTCTTGGTTTTAGAATATGATGATAATTTGCAAGAATCACACTTAGACATAAAAATAAGCCGTTATAGGGTGAAAACCCAAACCAGTCCTCAAACTACCAGGTAGGAGGCACGAACACCTCGCACGGGACCAATGCTACTTGTAGGAACTGACCGCGTAGTCCCGAGTCTCCCGGTTTGAGAGTATGAAGATGATTTGTAAAAATCACACTTACACTTAAAAACAAGCCATTAAAGGGTGAAAACCCAAACCAGGCCCCAAACGACCCCGTAGGGGGCACGAATATCTCGCACGGGACCAATGTAACTTGTCAAAATTGACCGCCTAGTCCCAGATCTCCTAGTTTGAGAGTATGAAGATAATTTTCAAAAATCACACTTACACTTAAAAACAAGCCGTTAATGTGTGAAAACCAAAACCAACCCCCAAACGACCCCGACCAAGGAACGAACACCTCGTACGGGAATAATGCAACTTGTAAGAACTGACCGCGAAGTCCCTGCTCTTCCTGTTTGATAATATGATGAAAATTCTAAACAAAATCACACTTAGACTTAAAAACATGTCGTGAAAGGGTGAGAACCCAAACCAAGCCCCAAACGACCATGTAGGAGGCGCGAACACCTCGAACAAGACCAATGCAACTTGTAGGATCTGGCCGTGTAGTCCCTATTCTCCCAGCTCGAGAATATGATGATATTTTGTAAAAATCACATTTAGACTTAAAAACAAGCCGTTAACAGGTGAAAACCCAAACCAACCCTCAAACGACCCCGTAGGTGGCACGAACACCTCGCACGGGACCAATGCAACTTGTCGGAACTGACCGCGTAATCCCGGGTCTCCCGATTTCAGAATATGATGAAAATTTCAAAACATCATACTTAGACTTAAAAACAAGTCGTTAAAGGGTAGAAACCCAAACGAGGCCCTAAATGATCGCATAGGAGGCACGGACACCTCGTATGGGACCAATGCAGCTTGTAGGAACTGACCGCGTAGTCTCGGGTCTCCCAGTTTGAGAGTATGACAATAATTTGCAAAAATCACACCTAAACTTAAAAAGAAACAATTAAAGGGTGAAAACCCTATCAGGCCCCAAATGACCACGTAGGAGGCACGAACACCTCGCACGGGACTAATGCTACTTCTAGGAACTGACCGCGTAGTCCCGAGTCTCCTAGTTTGAGAGTATGGAGATAATTTGTAAAAATCACAATTACACTTAAAATATGCCACTAACGGGTGAAAATCCAAACTAGGCCCCAAACGACCCCGTGGCAGGCCTGAACATCTCGCTCGAGACCAATGAAACTAGTAGGAACTGACCGCATAGTCCCAGGTCTTCTGATTTGAGAGTATGACGATAATTTACAAAAATCACACTTAGACTTAAAAATAAGCTGTTAATGGGTGAAAACCCAAACCAGCCTCCAAACGACCCCGTAGGAGGCACGAACACCTTGCACGGGACAAATGAAACTTGTAGGAACTGACCGCGTAGTCTTGGGTCTCCCGGTTTGAGAATATGATGAAAATTTGCAAAAAAGACACTTAGACTTAAAAAGAAGTTGTTAACGGGTGAAAACCCAAACTAGGCCCCAAATAACCCCGTAGGAGGCACGAACACCTCGCATGGGGCCAATGCAACTTGTAGGAACTGATCGCGTAGTCCCGGGTCTCTCGATTTGAGAGTATGGCAATAATTTGCAAAAATCACACTTAGACTTAAAAAAACCCGTTAACGGGCGAAAACCCAAACCAGCCCCCAAACGACCCCATAGGAGGCACGAACACCTCGCACGGGACCAATACAACTTGCAGGAACTGACCGCGTAGTCCCGTGTCTCCCGGTTTGAGAATATGATGAAAATTTGAAAAAATCACACTTAGACTTAAAAACAAGTCATTAAAGGGTGAAAGACCAAACCAGGCACAAAACGACCCCGTAGGATGCACGAACACCTCGCACGGGACCAATGCTACTTTGTCGAAACTGACCGCGTAGTCCCGGGTCTCCCAATTTGAGAGTATGATGATAATTTGTAAACATCACACTTAAACTTAAAAATAAGCCGTGAAAGGGTGAAAACCCAAACCAGGCCACAAATGACCTCGTAGGGGGCACGAACACCTCACATGAGACCAATGTAACTTGTAGAAAATAATCACGTTATCCCGGGTCTCCCAGTTTTAGAGTACGATGATAATTTTAAAAAATCACACTTGGACTTGAAAACTAGGCATTAACGGGTGGAAATCCAAACTTGCCCCCAAACGACCTCGTAGGGGGAACGAACACCTCACACGAGATGAATGTAACTTGTAGGAAATAATCGCATAGTCCCGGGTCTCCCGATCTAAGAGTATGACAATAATTTTTAAAAATGACACTTAGACTTAAAAACAAGCCATTAATGGATGAAAACCAAACCATCCCCCAAATGACCCCATTGGAGGCATGAAAACCTCGCACGAGACCAATACAACTTGTAGGAACTGATCGCATAGTCCCGGGTCTCCCGATTTGAGAGTATGACAATAATTTGCAAAAATCACACTTAGACTTAAAAATAAGCCGTTAACAGGTGAAAACCCAAACCAGCCCCCACACGACCCCGGTCTATCGATTTGATAGTATGATGATAATTAATAAAAATCAAACTTAGACTTGAAAAGAAGCCGTTAAAGAGTGAAAACCCAAACCTGCCCCCAAACGTCCCCGTAGGGGGCCCGAACACCTCGTACGGGACCAATGTGTAATACCCCGTACTTTTGGCTATATTTATTTTTGGGATTAATTAATTAAATTGCGTATTAATTGGAATTGGAAATTAATCCGGGTTAAAAATACTAATGTGATGTGAGTTGGTATTTGATTATGTGCATATATGATTATATATGAACTTGGTATTATAAAATTTGTCGTGGGATTTATATACGGCCTTTTAGAAATTTTGTTGAGACGCGTGGGACCGCCGCGTGATGGTATAATATTTTGATAATAAAAGTGAATTTAAAATCGATAATCCGTATGGTCGTTTTGAGTGCGCCAACGCGTCCGGAAGGGTCGAGATAGTCAGAAAACACTAGCCGGGGGTATAGTTTGGGTCCCGGGGTATTTTTAGGCCATACCGGCAACTTAAAGGGTATTTTAGTAATTTGGTATTTTTGGGTAATTAAAAGTGACGAAAATTGAGAGTTGTAATCTGATAAGGAATTGACCCAACCAACCCTTTATTAACCCCATAAGCTACGTAGGTTATCATTTAGTCTTCCAACTCTCCCAAAGCAAACCCTAGCCACCATAGCCTTTTGGAGAAGAAAGCTTGGAGAAGGAGAGAGAGAGAGGAATTCTGCAGAGATTCTTCACCAAATCAACACCAAATCCGAAATCAAACCAAGGCAAGTGATTTATTCCATTTAAATTTCAGAGAATGCTTCTTCCATGTTAGATTATTCATAAATTTTGTATGTTCTTGGAAGATAATGAAAAACCCATAAGATTGGAGTTATTAGTTTAAATTTTGGGATATAGGTTGCATGTAGAATGTTACTGGAAGACTATATTAAGAGAATTATCGACTTTTGTTATACCAAAAACGGATTTAAGGAAGTTTATGAATGTTCTTGACATAAAATCTGGAAACTAGGTTTTTGATGAAGTTTGACCCATATGTAGCCTTTAGATGTTGAATTAGTGGTTTGTGGACGTTAGTAATATTGTAGGATTGTTATATGACATTACTATAACGTTTGATCTGAGAATCATACGTTAGAAATAAGTTTTGTGATGTTTTCAAATCTGCAGAACGAAGCAGTCCGTAGCCATACCTGTTCGATCTATCGATCGACATTCATCAGTCGATCGATCGACTAGATCGATCGATCGATATTCATAGGTCGATCGATCGACCTTCCCAGAATGAGTAAAATTTTCCTTGATTTGATTTTAATGGTGGAAACCCTCGGAGAATATGTTTGGAGAACTTATGAATACCCTCAACCTTAAGGAGACTAGTAGGTGTGATTATTATAGTGGACTTTAATTAGAATACAATTCGAGGAATTATTCTAGATTATTGAAATTCGTTAGTGAGGTAACGTTTGGGTTAAGAGTGTAAAATTGTGTAATTGACAAAATAAGGTTTAGAGCAGAAGTAAAGACCTTAGGAATAAAGATGTTATATTTGGGAATAATCGGAACCTAATAATCTATTATAGATAGGTTTTAGGGCTAAGGGACTACGACGTGAGACGTGTTGGTAATTTAACTTTATATTAACGGGAGACTTGAAATACATAAGTTTGGAATAATGGTATAATGATGTAGAAAATACCTTATTAATATGATGATATCTAAGATGTGTGAATGCTTAGTATATAGTTTATGTGTATGACATACCTACCATACTTGCTATCACGGGAGGTTACGTTCGCTTAGGACCCTCTAATCCTTGTGTGCCTACGGGGGGGATATAGACTGGTACCTTGATGAACATAGGTCATTGAAAGACTTATTGTGATATTAATAAGTCCGCGGATCGTGGGAGCGTAGGTATGTGCGTGACCCATGTGAAAGTGACTATGTTCGCCTCCATTATTTGCGATGTTGTTATTTGAGAACTATTCCTGAGAGATTCGGAATATGTGATCCTTATGTACGTGATGTACCGGGATGGATAGCAGAGTATGTGTGCACCGGAGCTTAGTTCTCGGGGTGCTTATATTGTATATTTATGATGTGAATAATATACATTTAATTTAATGAGAACTTTCATGCTAATGTAGTGAACATATATATATCACGGTATTATTTTGAGAAACAAAATGGGTTAGCTAGTAGTATAATATATTGCATATTGAGCATCTGAGTTTATATTAAACCCCTATTTAATTACGAGCGTTATAATAGAACCAAGTAATAATGGCAGGTCCTATGATAAGTCTAGCTAGATTCGATGTCACTTAGCTAGTGGTTTGTGTCGTTATAGATGGGTACTTACGTTAGGAGTGCACAGTTAGTCGAGAGGTGAGAATTTAATGTGAGTGCACGTCCTAACATGTACTTTGCATTTAATGTTTTAAATGTTTTTAAAGCACTTGCAGGTTTTTAAAATGATTTCCACTTTCGGGCTCTGACCCATTTGCTTTCAAATATATTTTCTTGTAAAACCATTTTAGGTGCCCAGCCACAAGGACACCAAGCATAGGATTCTCATTCAGAAGACGAGCTGTAGCTATTTGTGGAAGCTACAGGGACTTGCTTTTAGACGCCTCTCTCATTTGGATTCCAGTCTCAGCATCTATCAGTTGTAGGGCATGTTGCCCAATTCTATTAGACATTTTTACATTGCAGTTTTCAGACTCTAGCATGTATTGCTCAGTATTCAGTTTTAGTTATTTATTTCAGTTTACTTATCAGTTGTGGGATTTGTATTGAGGAGTTTTTCCTCCAGAGTTTATTTACATTTTGTGATGGTTATTCGTTTTACCTCAGTATGGTGAATGGTGTTATTTAGTTATTCATTACTCTTGTTGCATGTTAATGAGATTTAATAAAATTTGGCACTTACTTTTTAAATACTAGGTGGTTAGTAATAATAAAACGTTTTCGACAGTGATGCTATTAACTGAGCCAACTTGGCATTTTGAATTAATTTTATAAAGGAGTAGCTACCCGGTGTTTAATTAGTCGGGGTGTCACAGGTGGTATCAGAGCATCAGGTTCTAGTGTCCTTTAGGATCTGTACGGATATTATGTTTTCGCTACGTTTCTTTGATATAGAGCCCTATATTTTAGGATTGTTTTATTCTTTTTGTGTTTGTTTCGTTCTTCAGCTATTTTAAGTTTATAAACCGTGAACTTATAAACTTTGTTCTTATTTTCGATGCCTCCACGACGTGCACGACGAGTTTCCAGGAATGCAATGCCCGAACCCCAGCCCGCTCCAGTTCAGGGCATGTTAAGCGCCGCTGAGGTTGCAGCTATAGTAGCTCAAGCGGTGAATGTCGCGATTGCCGTTGTTCAGCAGGCACCGCCTCAGGCGCCGGTTGCCGCGCCTGCACAGGTTAATGCATTCCCGTCTGCTTGGGAGCGTGTACGCGACGCTTTTCAGAAAGCGCATCCGCCAGAGTTTGCAGGTAGCTCAGATGTGGTTGTCTCGAGCCAATGGAGGAAAGACATACAGAGGCATTTGAGGATGCATGAGTGCTCTGATGTTCAGAAGCAGGTGCTAGCTACCCGGTGTTTAATTAGTCGGGGTGTCACACAATGCAACTTGTAGGAACTAATCGTGTAGTCCCGGGTCAACCGGTTTGAGAGTATGACGATAATTTTTAAAAATCACACTTAGACTTAAAAACAAGCCGGGAACGGGTGAAAACCTAAACCTTCCCACAAATGATCCCGTAGGGGGCACGAACATCTCGCACGGGACCAATGTAACTTGTAGAAACTAACCACATAGTCCCGGGTCTCCCAATTTGAGAGTATGATGGTAATTTGTAAAAATCACACTTAGACTTTAAAATATGCCGTTAATGGTGAAAACCCAAACGAGCCCCCAAATGACCCCGTGGGAGGCCCGAACATCTCGCACGGGACCAATGCGACTTGTAGGAACTGACCGCGTAGTCTCGGGTCTTCCGGTTTGAGAGTATGATGATAATTTGTAAAAAGCACACTTAGACTTAAAAACAAGCCGTTAAAGGGTGAAAACACAAACCAGCCTCCAAACGACCCCGTAGGAGGCACAAACACCTCGTACGGGACCAATGCAACTTGTAGGAACTAATCGCGTAGTCCCGGGTCTCCGGATTTGAGAATATGATGAAAATTTGCAAAAAAGGCACTTAGACTTGAAAACAAGTTGTTAATGGGTGAAATCCCAAACTAGGCCACAAACAACCCCGTAGGAGGCACGAACACCTCGCATGGGGCCAATGCAACTTGTAGGAACTGATTGCGTAGTCCCAGGTCTCCCGATTTGAGATTATGGAAATAATTTGCAAAAATCACACTTAGACCTAAAAACAAGCCGTTAACTGGTGAAAACCCAAACCAGCCCTCAAACGACCCCGTAGGAGGCACGAATACCTCGCACGGGACAAATGTAACTTGTAGGAACAGACCGCGTAGTACCGGGTCTCCCTGTTTTACAGTATGACGATAATTAGCAAAAATCACACTTAGACTTAAAAATAAGTCCTTAAAGGGTGAAAGCCCAAACCAGGCCCCAGATGACCCCGTTGGATGCACGAACACCTTGCACGGGACCAAAATAACTTTGTCCAAACTGACCGCGTAGCCCCAAGTCTCCCATTTTGAGAGTATGACGATAATTTTCAAAAATCACACTTAAAGTAAAAAACAAGCCATTAAAGGGTGAAAACCCAAACAAGGCCCCAAATGACCACGTAGGGGGCACGAACTCCACGTATGAGACCAATGCTACTTGTAAGAACTGTTCACGTAGTCCCGGGTCTCCCATTTTGAGAGTATGAAGATAATTTGTAAAAATCACACTTAGACTTAACAACAATCCGTTAACGGGTGAAATCCCAAACTAGGCCCTAAACGACCCCGTAGGAGGCCCGAACACCTCACAAGGGGCCAATGCAATTTCCAGGAACTGATCGCGTAGTTTCGGGTCTCCTGGTTTGAGAGAGTGACAATAATTTGCAAAAATCACACTTAGACTTAAAAACAAGTCGTTAAAGGGAGAAAACCCAAACCAGCCCCCAAACGACTCCGCAGGAGGCACGAACACCTCGTATGGGACCAATACAACTTGTAGGAACTGATCGCGTAGTCTCGGGTCTCCCGGATTGAGAATATGATGAAAATTTGCAAAAATCACACTTAGACTAAAAAACAAGTCGTTAAAGGGTGAAAGCCCAAACCACGCACCAAACGGCCCCATTGGATGCACGAACACCTCGCACGGGACCAATGCTACTTTGTCGGAACTGATCGCATAGTCCCGAGTCTCCCGGTTTGAGAGTATGATGATAATTTGTAAACATCACACTTAGACTTAAAAATAAGCCGTTAAAGGGTGAAAACCCAAACCAGCCCCCAAATGACCGCGTAGGGGGCACGAATACATCGCACGAGACCAATGCTACTTGTAAGAACTGACCCCGTAGTCATGGGTCTCCCGGTTTGAGAGTATGAAGAAAATTTGCAAAAATAACACTTAGACTTAAAAATAATCCGGTTACGGGTGAAAACCCAAACTAGGCCCCAAACGACCCCTTAGGAGGCACGGACACCTCGCACGACACCAATATAACTTGTAGGAACTGACCGCGTACTTTCAGGTCTCCCGATTTGAGAGTATGATGATAATTAAAAATTACACTTAGACTTAAAAACAAGTCGTTAAAGGGTGAAAACCCAAACCAGACCCCAAACGACCCCGTAGGAGGCACGAACACCTCGCACGGGCCAATGCTACTTGTAGGAACTGATCGCATAGTCCCGAGTCTCCCAATTTGAGAGTTCGATGAAAATTTGCTAAATCACACTTAAACTTAAAAATAACCCGCTAAAGGGTGAAAACCCGAACGAGGCCCAAAATGGCCATGCAGGGGGCACGAATACCTCGCACGGGACTAATGCTACTTGTAAGAACTTACCACGTTGTCCTGGGTATCCCGGTTTGAGAGTATGAAGATAATTTGGAAAAATCACACTCAGACTTAAAAACAATCCGTTAACGGGTGAAATCCCAAACATGGCCCCAAACGACCCCGTAGGAGGCACAAACACCTCGCTAGGGGCCAATGAAACTTGTAGGAACTGATCGCGTAGTCCCGGGTCTCTCGGTTTGACAGTATGACAATAATTTGTAAAAATCACCCTTAGATTTAAAATTAAGCCGTTAACGGGTGAAAACCCAAACCATCCCCCCAAACGACCCCGTAGGAGGCACGAACACCTCGCACGAGACTAATGTAACGTGTAGGAACTGACCGCGTAGCCCCGTGTCTCCCGGTTTGAGAGTATGAAGATAATTTGCAAAAATCACACTTACACCTAAAAACTTGCCGTTAAAGGGTGAAAACCCTAACTAGGCCCCAAACGACCCCGTAGGTGGCACGAACCCCTCGCACGGGACCAATGCAACTTGTAGGAACTGACCGCAAAGCCCTGAGTCTCCCAATTTGAGAGTATGACGAGAATTTGCAAAAATTACACTTAAATTTAAAAACAAGCCGTTAAAGGGTGAAAACCCAAACCATGTAGGGGGCACGAACACCTCACACAGGACCAATCTAACTTGTATGAAATAATTGCATAGTACCGGGTCTCCCAGTTTGAGAGTACGATGATAATTTTTAAAAATCACTCTTAGACTTGAAAACAAGCTTTTAACGGATGAAAACCCAAACCTGCCCCCAAATGACCCCGTAGGGGGCACAAACACCTCACACGGGACCAATGTAACGTGTAGGAAATAATCGCATTGTCCCGGGTCACCCGGTTTGAGAGTTTGATGATAATTTTTAAAAATCACACTTAGACTTAAAAATAAGCCGTTAACGGGTGAAAATCCAAACCATCCCCCAAACGAACCCGTAGGAGGCACGAACACCTCGCATGGGACCAATACAACTTGTAGGAACTGACCGCGTAGTCTCGGGTCGCCCGGTTTGAGAGTATGATTATAATTTTTAAAAATCACACCTAGACTTAAAAACAAGCCGTGAAAGGGTGAAAACCCAAACCTTCTCCCCCGACCGACCCCGTTGGGGGCACGAACATCTCGTACGGGACTAATGTAACTTGTAGGAACTCGCCGCATAGTCCCGGGTCTCCCGGTCTGAGAGTATGATGATAATTTGCAAAAATCACACTTAGACTTAAAAACAAGCCGTTAACGGGTGAAAACCCAAACCAGCCCCGAAACGACCCCGTAGAAGGAACAAACATATTGCACTGGACTAATGTAACTTTTAGGAACTGACCGCATAGTCCCGGGTCTCTCGGTTTGAGAGAATGACGATAATTTGCAAAAATCACACTTAGACTTAATAAAAAGTCGTTAAAGGGTGAAAACCCGAACCAGGACCCAAACGACCCCGTAGGAGGCACGAACACCTCGCACGAAACCAATGCAACTTGTAAAAACTGACCGCATTGCCCCGAGTCTCCCAATTTCAGAGTATGATGATGATTTGCAAAATCACTCTTAAACTTAAAAATAACCCGCTAAAGGGTGAAAACCCGAACCAGGCCCAAAATGGCCACGCAGGGGGCACGAATACCTCGCACGGGACTAATGCTACTTGTAAGAACTTACCACGTTGTCCTGGGTATCCCAGTTTGAGAGTATGAAGATAATTTTGAAAAATCACACTCAGACTTAAAAATAATCCGTTAACGGGTGAAATCCCAAACATGGCCCCAAACGACCCCGTAGGAGGCACAAACACCTCGCTAGGGGCCAATGCAACTTGTAGGAACTGATCGCGTAGTCCCGGGTCTCTCGGTTTGATAGTATGACAATAATTTGTAAAAATCACCCTTAGATTTAAAATTAAGCCGTTAACGGGTGAAAACCCAAACCATCCCCCCAAAGGACCCCGTAGGAGGCACGAACACCTCGCACGAGACTAATGTAACTTGTAGGAACTGACCACGTAGCCCCGTGTCTCCCGGTTTGAGAGTATGAAGATAATTTACAAAAATCACACTTACAACTAAAAACTTGCCGTTAAAGGGTGAAAACCCAAACTAGGCCCCAAACGACCCCGTAGGTGGCACGAACCCCTCGCACGGGACCAATGCAACTTGTAGGAACTGACTGCAAAGCCCTGCGTCTTCTAATTTGAGAGTATGACAAGAATTTGCAAAAATCACACATAAATTTAAAAACAAGTCGTTAAAGGGTGAAAACCCAAACCATGTAGGGGGCACGAACACCTCACACGGGACCAATCTAACTTGTATGAAATAATTGCGTAGTCCCGGGTCTCCCAGTTTGAGAGTACGATGATAATTTTTAAAAATCACTCTTAGACTTGAAAACAAGCTGTTAACGGATGAAAACCCAAACCTGCCCCCAAACGACCCCGTAGGGGGCACAAACACCTCACACGGGACCAATGTAACGTGTAGGAAATAATCGCATTGTCCCGGGTCTCCCGGTTTGAGAGTATGACGATAATTTTTAAAAATCACACTTAGACTTAAAAATAAGCCATTAACGGGTGAAAATCCAAACCATCCCCAAACGACCCCGTAGGAGGCACGAACACCTCGCATGGGACCAATACAACTTGTAGGAACTGACCGCGTAGTCTCGGGTCGCCCGGTTTGAGAGTATGATTATAATTTTTAAAAATCACTCTTAGACTTAAAAACAAGCCATGAAAGGGTGAAAACCCAAACCTTCTCCCCCGAACGACCCCGTTGGGGGCACGAACATCTCGTACGGGACTAATGTAACTTGTAGGAACTCGCCGCATAGTGCCGGGTCTCCCGATCTGAGAGTATGATGATAATTTGCAAAAATCACACTTAGACTTAAAAACAAGCCGTTAACGGGTGAAAACCCAAACCAGCCCCGAAACGACCCCGTAGAAGACACGAACATATTGCACGGGAGTAATGTAACTTTTAGGAACTGACCGCATAGTCCCGGGTCTCCCGGTTTGAGAGAATGACGATAATTTGCAAAAATCACACTTAGACTTAAAAACAAGTCGTTAAAGGGTGAAAACCCGAACCAGGCCCCAAACGACCCCGTAGGAGGCACGAACACCTCGCACGGAACCAATGCAACTTGTAAAAACTGACCGCATAGCACCGAGTCTCCCAAATTGAGAGTATGATGATGATTTGCAAAATCACACTTAAGCTTAAAAATAACCCACTAAAGAGTGAAAACCCGAACCAGGCCCAAAATGGCCACGCAGGGGGCACGAATACCTCGCACGGGACTAATGCTACTTGTAAGAACTTACCACGTTGTCCTGGGTATCCCGATTTGAGAGTATGAAGATAATTTGGAAAAATCACACTCAGACTTAAAAACAATCCGTTAACGGGTGAAATCCCAAACATGGCCCCAAACGACCCCGTAGGAGGCACAAACACCTCGCTAGGGGCCAATGCAACTTATAGGAACTGATCGCATAGTCTCGGGTCTCTCGGTTTGACAGTATGACAATAATTTGTAAAAATCACCCTTAGATTTAAAATTAAGCCGTTAACGGGTGAAAACCCAAACCATCCCCCCAAACGACCCCGTAGGAGGCACGAACACCTCGCACGAGACTAATGTAACTTGTAGGAACTGACCGCGTAGCCCCGTGTCTCCCGGTTTGAGAATATGAAGATAATTTGCAAAAATCACACTTACACCAAAAAACTTGCCGTTAAAGGGTGAAAACCCAAACTAGGCCCCAAACGACTCCGTAGGTGGCACGAACCCCTCGCACGGGACCAATGCAACTTGTAGGAACAGACCGCAAAGCCCTGAGTCTCCCAATTTGAGAGTATGACGAGAATTTGCAAAAATCACACTTAAATTTAAAAACAAGCCGTTAAAGGGTGAAAACCCTAACCATGTAGGGGGCACGAACACCTCACACGGGACCAATCTAACTTGTATGAAATAATTGCGTAGTCCCGGGTCTCCCAGTTTGAGAGTACGATGATAATTTTTAAAAATCACTCTTAGACTTGAAAACAAGCTGTTAACGGATGAAAACCCAAACCTACCCCCAAACGACCCCGTAGGGGGCACAAACACCTCACACGGGACCAATGTAACGTGTAGGAAATAATCGCATTGTCCCGGGTCTCCCGGTTTGAGAGTATGATGATAATTTTTAAAAATCACACTTAGACTTAAAAATAAGCCGTTAACGGGTGAAAATCCAATCCATCCCCCAAACGACCCCGTAGGAGGCACGAACACCTCGCATGGGACCAATACAACTTGTAGGAACTGACCGCGTAGTCTCGGGTCGCCCGGTTTGAGAGTATGATTATAATTTTTAAAAATCACACTTAGACTTAAAAACAAGCCGTGAAAGGGTGAAAACCCAAACCTTCTCCCCCGAACGACCCCGTTGGGGGCACGAACATCTCGTACGGGACTAATGTAACTTGTAGGAACTCGCCGCATAGTCCCGGGTCTCCCGGTCTGAGAGTATGATGATAATTTGCAAAAATCACACTTAGACTTAAAAACAAGCCGTTAACGGGTGAAAACCCAAACCAGCCCCGAAACGACCCCGTAGAAGGCACGAACATATTGCACGGGACTAATGTAACTTTTAGGAACTGACCGCATAGTCCCGGGTCTCCCGATTTGAGAGAATGACGATAATTTGCAAAAATCACACTTAGACTTAAAAACATGTCGTTAAAGGGTGAAAACCCGAACCAGGACCCAAACGACCCCGTAGGAGGCACGAACACCTCGTACGGAACCAATGCAACTTGTAAAAACTGACCGCATAGCCCCGAGTCTCCCAATTTGAGAGTATGATGATGATTTGCAAAATCACACTTAAACTTAAAAATAACCCGCTAAAGGGTGAAAACCCGAACCAGTCCCAAAATGGCCACGCATGGGGCACGAATACCTCGCACGGGACTAATGCTACTTGTAAGAACTTACCACGTTGCCCTAGGTATCCCGGTTTGAGAGTATGAAGATAATTTGGAAAAATCACACTCAGACTTAAAAACAATCCGTTAACGGGTGAAATCCCAAACATGGCCGCAAACGACCCCGTAGGAGGCACAAACACCTCGCTAGGGGCCAATGCAACTTGTAGGAACTGATCGCGTAGTCCCGGTTCTCTCGGTTTGACAGTATGACAATAATTTGTAAAAACCACCCTTAGATTTAAAATTAAGCCGTTAACGGGTGAAAACCCAAACCATCCCACCAAACGACCCCGTAGGAGGCACGAACACTTCGCACGAGACTAATGTAACTTGTAGGAACTGACCGCGTAGCCCCGTGTCTCCCGGTTTGAGAGTATGAAGATAATTTGCAAAAATCACACTTACACCTAAAAACTTGCCGGTAAAGGGTGAAAACCCAAACTAGTCCCCAAACGACCCCGTAGGTGGCACGAACCCCTCGAACGGGACCAATGCAACTTGTAAGAACTGACCGCAAAGCCCCGAGTCTCCCAATTTGAGAGTATGACGAGAATTTGCAAAAATCACACTTAAATTTAAAAACAAGCCATTAAAGGGTGAAAACCCAAACCATGTAGGGGGCACGAACACCTCACACGGGACCAATCTAACTTGTATGAAATAATTGCGTAGTCCCGGGTCTCCCAGTTTGAGAGCACGATGATAATTTTTAAAAATCACTCTTAAACTTGAAAACAAGCTGTTAACGGATGAAAACCCAAACCTGCCCCCAAACGACCCCGTAGGGGGCACAAACACCTCACACGGGACCAATGTAACGTGTAGGAAATAATCGCATTGTCCCGGGTCTCCCGGTTTGAGAGTATGACGATAATTTTTAAAAATCACACTTAGACTTAAAAATAAGCCGTTAACGGGTAAAAATCCAAACCATCCCCCAAACGACCCCGTAGGAGGCACGAACACCTCGCATGGGACCAATACAACTTGTAGGAACTGACCGCGTAGTCTCAGGTCGCCCGGTTTGAGAGTATGATTATAATTTTAAAAAATCACACTTGGACTTAAAAACAAGCCGTGAAAGGGTGAAAACCCAAACCTTCTCCCCCGAACGACCCCGTTGGGGGCACGAACATCTCGTACGGGACTAATGTAACTTGTAGGAACTCGCCACATAGTCCCGGGTCTTCCGGTCTGAGAGTATGATGATAATTTGCAAAAATCACACTTAGACTTAAAAACAAGCCGTTAACGGGTGAAAACCCAAACCAGCCCCAAAACGACCCCGTAGAAGGCACGAACATATTGCACGGGACTAATGTAACTTTAAGGAACTGACTGCATAGTCCCGGGTCTCCCGGTTTGAGAGAATGATGATAATTTGCAAAAATCACACTTAGACTTAAAAACAAGTCGTTAAAGGGTGAAAACCCGAACCAGGCCCCAAACGACCCCGTAGGAGGCACGAACACCTCGCACGGAACCAATGCAACTTGTAAAAACTGACCGCATATCCCCGAGTCTCCAAATTTGAGAGTATGATGATGATTTGCAAAATCACACTTAAACTTAAAAATAACCCGCTAAAGGGTGAAAACCCGAACCAGGCCCAAAATGGCCACGCAGGGGGCACGAATACCTCGCACGGGGCTAATGCTACTTGTAAGAACTTAATACGTTGTCCTGGGTATCCCGGTTTGAGAGTATGAAGATAATTTGGAAAAATCACACTCAGACTTAAAAACAATCCGTTAACGGGTGAAATCCCAAACATGGCCCCAAACGACCCCGTAGGAGGCACAAACACCTCGATAGGGGCCAATGCAACTTGTAGGAACTGATCGCGTAGTCCCGAGTCTCTCGGTTTGATAGTATGACAATAATTTGTAAAAATCACCCTTAGATTTAAAATTAAGCCATTAACGGGTGAAAACCCAAACCAGCCCCCAAACGACCCCGTAGGAGGCAGGAACACCTCGCATGGGACCAATGTAACTTATTGGAACTGACCGCGTAGTCTCGGGTCTCCCAGTTTGAAAATATGACGATAATATGCAAAAATCACACTTAGAGTTGAAAACAAGCCGTTAACGGGTGATATCCCAAACCAGCCACCAAACGACCTCGTTGGAGGCCCAAACACCTCGCACTGGACCAATGCAACTTGTAGGAACTGAGCGCGTCATCCCGGGTCTCCCAGTTTCAGAATATGACGATAATTTGCAAAAATCACACTTCAACTGAAAAATAAGCCGTTAAAGGGTGAAAACCCAAAGCATCCCCCAAACGACCCCGTATGAGGCACGAACACCTCGCACGGTACCAATGCCACTTGTAGGAACTGACCGCGTAGTCTGAGGTCTCCCGGTTTGAGAATATGATGATAATTTGAAAAAATGACACTTAGACTTAAAAACAAGTCGTTAAAGGGTGAAAAGCCAAACTAGGCCCTAACCGACCACGTAAGAGGAATGAACACCTCGCACGGAACCAATGCTACTTGGAGGAACTGGCCGCGTAGTCCCGAGTATCCCGGTTTGAGAGTACGAAGATAATTTGCAAAAATCACACTTACACCTAAAAACAAGCCATTAAAGTGTGAAAACCCAAACTAGGCCCCAAACGACCCCGTAGGAGGCACGAGCACCTCGCACGGGTCCAATGCAACTTGTAGGAACTGTCCGCGTAGTCCCGGGTCTCCCAGTTTGAGAGTATGAAGATAATTTGGCAAAATCACACTCAGACTTAAAAACTAGTTGTTAAAGGGTGAAAACCCAAACCTGCCTCCAAACGACATCGTAGGGGGAACGAACACATCTCACGGGACCAATGTAGCTTGTAGGTACTAATCGCGTATTCCCAGGACTCTCGGTTTTAGAGTATGATGGTAATTTTTAAAAATCACAATTAGACTTAAAAACAATTCGTTAATGGGTGAAAACCCAAACCAACCCTCAAACGACCCCGTAGGAGGCACGAACATCTCGCACGAGACCAATGCAACTTATAGGAACTGACTGCATAGTCTCGGATCTCCCAGTTTGAGAGTATGATGATAATTTGAAAAAATCACCCTTAGACTTAAAAACAAGCCGTTAAAGGGTGAAAACACAAACCGACCCTTAAATGACACCGTAGGAGGCACGAACACATCGCAAGGGACCAATGTAACTTGTAGGAACAGAGCACGTGGTTCTAGGTCTCCCGGTTTGAGAATATGATTATAATATGCAAAAATCACCCTTAAACTTTAAAAAAAGCCGTTAAAGGTTAAAAACCCAAACGAGCCACCGAACGACCCCGTAGGAGGCACAAACTCCTCGTACGAGACCAATGCAACTAGTAGGAATTGACCGCGTAGTCCCGGGTCTGCCGGTTTGAGAGTATGATGATAATTAGCAAAAATCACACTTAGATTTAAAAAGAAGCCATTAAAGGGTGAAAACCCAAAGTATCCCCCAAACGACCCCGTACGAGACACGAACACCTCGCATCGGACCAATGCAACCTGTAGGAACTGACCGCGTAGTCCGGGGTCTCTCGGTTTGAGAATATGATGATAATTTACAAAAATCACACTTAGACTTAAAAATAAGACGTTAAAGGATGAAAACCCAAACCAGTCCTTAAACGACTACGTAGGAGGGATGAACACCTCGCACGGGACCAATACTATTTGCAGGAACTGACCACGTATTCCCAAGTCTCCCGGTTTGAGAGTATGAAGATGATTTGTAAAAATCTCACTTAGACTTAAAAACAAGAAATTAAAGGGTGAAAACCCAAACTAGACCCCAAACGGCCCCGCAGGAGGCATGAACACCTCGCACGGGACCAATGCAACTTGTAGGAACTGATCGCGTAGTCTCGGGTCCCCCGATTTGAGAGTATGACAGTAATTTACTAAAATCACACTTAGACGTAAAAACAAGTTGTTAACGGGTGAAAACCTAAATCAACACCCAAATGACCCCATAGGAGGCACGAACACCTCGAACGGGACCAATGCAACTTGTAAGAACCGACCGCCTAGTCTCGGGTCTCCCGGTTTGAGAGTATGATGATAGTTTGTAAAAAGCACACAGTCTTAAAAATAAGCCGTTAAATGGTAAAAACCCAAACCTACCCCAAACGACCCCGTAGGGGGCACGAACACCTCGCACGGGACCAATGTAACTTGTAGAAGCTAATCGCGTATTCTCCGGACTCCTGGTTTGAGAGTATGAGGATAATTTTTAAAAATCACTCTTAGACTTAAAAATAAGCCGTTATAGGGTGAAAACCCAAACCAGTCCTCAAACGACCAAGTAGGAGGCACGAACACCTCGCACGGGACCAATGCTACTTATAGGAACTGACCGCGTAGTCCCGAGTCTCCCGGTTTGAGAGTATGGAGATGATTTGTAAAAATCACACTTACACTTAAAAACAAGCCATTAAAGGGTGAAAACCCAAACTAGGCCCCAAACGACCCCGTAGAGGGCACGAATATCTCGCACGGGACTCATGTAACTTGTCGAAACTGGCCGCGTAGTCCCGGATCTCCCAGTTTGAGAGTATGACAATAATTTGCAAAAATCACACTTAGACTTAAAAACAAGTCGTTAACGGGTGAAAACCCAAACCACCCCCCAAACGACCCCGAACAAGGCATGAACACCTCGCACAAGACCAATGCAACTTGTAAGACCTGACCACGTAGTCCCGGTTCTCCCGGTTTGATAATATGATGAAAATTTGAAAAAAAATCACACTTAGACTTAAAAAAAATCCGTGAAAGGGTGAGAACCCAAACCAAGCCCCAAACGACCATGTAGGAGGCACGAACACCTCGCACAAGCCCAATGCAACTTCTAGGATCTGGCCGCGTAGTCCCGGTTCTCCCAGTTCAAGAGTATGATGATATTTTGTAAAAATCACAGTTAGGCTTAAAAATAAGCCGTTAAAGGTAGAAATCCCAAAGTAGCCCCCAAATGACCCCGTACGAGGCACAAACACCTCGCACGGGACCAATGCAACTTATAGGAACTGACTGCGTAGTCCGGGGTATCTAGGTTTTAGAATATGATGATAATTTGCAAGAATCACACTTAGACTTAAAAAAAAAGCCGTTATAGGGTGAAAACCCAAACCAGTCCTCAAACGACGAGGTAGGAGGCACGAACACCTCGCACGGGACCAATGCTACTTGTAGAAACTGACCGCGTAGTCCCGAGTCTCCCGGTTTGAGAGTATGAAGATGATTTGTAAAAATCACACTTACACTTAAAAATAAGCCATTAAAGGGTGAAAACCCAAACTAGGCCCCAAACGACCCCGAAGGGGGCACGAATATCTCGCACGGGACCAATGTAACTTGTCAAAATTGACCGCCTAGTCCCAGATCTCCTAGTTTGAGAGTATGACGATAATTTTTAAAAATCACACTTACACTTAAAAACAAGCCGTTAATGGGTGAAAACCAAAACCAACCCCCAAACGACCCCGACCAAGGAACGAACACCTCGTACGGGAATAATGCAACTTGTAAGAACTGACCACGAAGTCCCGGCTCTCCCTGTTTGATAATATGATGAAAATTCTAAACAAAATCACACTTAGACTTAAAAACATGTCGTGAAAGGGTGAGAACCCAAACCAAGCCCAAACGACCATGTAGGAGGCGCGAACACCTCGAACAAGACCAATGCAACTTGTAGGATCTGACCGCGTAGTCCCGATTCTCCCAGCTCGAGAGTATGATGATATTTTGTAAAAATCACATTTAGACTTAAAAACAAGCCGTTAACAGGTGAAAACCCAAACCAGCCCTCAAACGACCCCGTAGGTGGCACGAACACCTCGCACGGGACCAATGCAACTTGTCGGAACTGACCACGTAATCCCGGGTCTCCCGATTTCAGAATATGATGAAAATTTCAAAAAATCAGACTTAGACTTAAAAACAAGTCGTTAAAGGGTAGAAACCCAATCTAGGCCTCAAATGATCGCATAGGAGGCACGAACACCTCGTATGGGACCAATGCTGCTTGTAGGAACTGACCGCGTAGTCCCGGGTCTCCCAGTTTGAGAGTATGACTATAATTTGCAAAATCACACTTAAACTTAAAAATAAGCAATTAAAGGGTGAAAACCCTAACCAGGCCCCAAATGACCACGTAGGAGGCACGAACACCTCGCACGGGACCAATGCTACTTCTAGGAACTGACCGCGTAGTCCCGAGTCTCCTGGTTTGAGAGTATGGAGACAATTTGCAAAAATCATAATGACACTTAAAAATAAGCCATTAAAGGGTGAAAACAAAAACTAGTCCCCAAATGACCTCGTATGAGGCACGAACCCCTCGCACGGGACCAATGTAACTCGTAGGAACTGACCGCATAGTCCCGGGTCTCCTGGTTTAAGAGTATGTCAATAAATTGAAAACATCACACTTACACTTAAAAGCAAGCCATTAACGGGTGAAATTCCAAACCCGCCGCAAACGACCCCGTAGGAGGCACGAACACCTCGCACGCGACCAATGAAACTTGTAGGAACTGACAACGTAGTCCCAAGTCTCCCGGTATGATAGTATGATGATAATTTACAAAAATCATGCTTAGACTTTAAAATAAGTCATTAAAGGGTGAAAGCCCAAACCTGCCCCCAAACGATCCCATAGGGGTCACGAACACCTCACACTGGACGAATGTAACTTGTAGGAACTAATCGCGTCGTCTTGGGTCTCCCGGGTTGAGTGTATGAAGATAATTTTTAAAAATGACTCTTAGACATAAAAATAAGTCGTTAACGGGTGAAAACCCAAACCAACCCCCAAACGACCCCATTGGAGGCACGAACACCTCGCAAGGGATCAATGCAACTTATAGGAACTGATCGCGTAGTCCCGGGTCTCCCGATTTGAGAGTATGACGATAATTTGATAAAATCACAATTAGACTTAAAAACAAGCCATTAAAGGGTGAAAAACCCAAACCTGCCCCCAAACGACCCCGTAGGGGGCCCGAACACCTCATACGGGACCAATACAACTTTAGGAACTAATCACGTAGTCCCGGGTCGCCCGGTTTGAGAGTATGACGATAATTTTTAAAAATCACACTTAGACTTAAAAACAAGCTATGAACGGGTGAAAACCCAAACTTTCCCCCAAACGATCCCATAAGGGGCACGAACATCTCGCACGGGACCAGTGTAACTTGTAGAAACTAACCGCATAGTTCCGGGTCTCCCGATTTGAGAGTATGACGATAATTTGTAAAAATCACACTTAGACTTTAAAATATGTCGTTAACGGGTGAAAACCCAAACCAGCCCCCAAACGACCCCGTGGGAGGCCCGAACATCTCGTGCGGGACCAATGCAACTTATAGGAACTGACCGAATAGTCTCGGGACTCCCGATTTGAGAGTATTACGATAATTTGCAAAAAATACCCTTAGACTGAAAAACAATCTGTTAAAGGGTGAAAACCCAAACCACCTCCCAAACGAGTCTGTAGGAGGCACAAACACCTCGCACTGGACCAATGCAACTTGTAGGAACTGAGCGCGTCATCCCGGGTCTCCCAGTTTGAGAATATGATGATAATTTTCAAAAATCCCACTTTAACTTAAAAAGAAGCCGTTAAAGGGTGAAAACCCGAAGCAGCCCACAAACGACCCCGTACGAAGCACGAACACCATGCACGGGACCAATGCTACTTCTAAGAACTAACCACGTAGTCCTGGGTCTCTCGGTTTGAGAGTATGGAGATAGTTTGCAAAAATAACACTTAGACTTAAAAACAATCCAATAACGGGTGAAAACCCAAACTAGGCCTCAAACGACCCCGTAGGAGGCACGAACACCTGGCACTGGACTAATGTTACTTGTAGGAACTGACCGCGTAGTCCCGGGTCTTCCGATTTGAGAGTATGATGATAATTTGCAAACACCACAATTAGACTTAAAAAGAAGTCGTTAAACGGTGAAAACTCAAACCAGCCTCCAAACGACCCCGTAGGAGGCACGAACACCTCGCACGGGACAAATGCAACTTGTAGGAACTGACCGTGTAGTCCTGGGTCTCCCAATTTGAGAATATGATGAAAATTTTCCAAAATCACACTTAGACTTAAAAATAAGTCGTTATAGGGTGAAAACCCAAACCAGACCCCATACGACCCCGTGGGAGGCTCGAACACCTCGAATGGGACCAATGCTACTTCTAAGAACTTACCACGTAGTCCTCGGTCTCCCGATTTGAGACTATGAAGATAATTTGCAAAAAAAACACTTAGACTTAAAAACAATCCGTTAACGGGTGAAAACCCAAACTACGCCCCAAACAACCTCGTAGGAGGCACGAACACCTGGCACGGGACTAATGTAACTTGAAGGAACTGACCGTGTAGTCCCGGGTCTCCCGGTTTGAGAGTATGATGATAATTTGCAAAAATCACACTTAGACTTAAAAACAAGTCGTTAAAGGGTGAAAACCCAAACCAGGCCCCAAACGACCCCGTAGGAGGCACAGACACCTCGCACGGGACTAATGTAACTTGTAGGAACTGATCGCATTGTTCCGAGTCTGTCAATTTGAGAGTATAATGATGATTTGCAAAAATCACACTTAAACTTAAAAACTAGCCGTTAATGGGTGAAAACCCAAACCAGCCCCCAAACGACCCCATAGGAGGCGTGAACACCTCGTACGGGTCAAATGTTACTTGTAAGAACTGATCGCGTAGTCCCGGGTCTCCCGGTTTGAGAGTATGATAATAATTTGTAAAAATCACACTTAGACTTAAAAACCAGTCGTTAAAGGGTGAAAACCCTAATCAGACCCCAAATGACCCCGTAGGAGGCCCGAATACCTCGCACGGGACCAATGCTACTTGTAGAAACTGACCGCATAACCCTGAGTCTCCAAATTTGAGAGTATGACTATAATTTGAAAAAATTACACTTAAACTTAAAAATTGGCCGTTAAAGGGTGAAAGCCCAAACCAGGCCCCAAATGACCACGTAAGGGGCACGAATACCTCGCACGGGACCATTACTACTTGTAAGAACTGACCACGTAGTCCTAGGTCTCCCGGTTCGAGAGTATGAAGATAATTTGCAAAAATAACACTTAGACTTAAAAATAATCCGTTAACGGATGAAAACCCAAACTAGGCGCCAAATGACCCCGTAGGAGGCACGAACACCTAGCACGGGACTAATGTAACTTGTAGGAACTGACCGCGTAGTTTCGGGTCTCCCAGTTTGAGAGTATGACGATAATTTACAAAAATCACACTTAGACTTAAAAACAAGTCGTTAATGGGTGAAAAACCAAACCAGGCCCCAAACGACCTCGAAGGAGGCACGAACACCTCGCACGGGACCAATGAAACTTGTAGGAACTAATCGCATTGTCTCGAGTCTCCCAATTTGAGAGTATGATGATAATTAGCAAAATCACACTTAAACTTAAAAACAAGTCGTTAATGGGTGAAAACCAAAACCAGCCCCCAAACGACCCCGTAGGAGGTACGAACACCTCGCAAGGGACAAATGTAACTTGTAAGAACTGACCGCGTAGTCCAGGGTCTCCCGGTTTGCGAGTATGATGACAATTTGTAAAAATCACACTTAGACTTAAAAACAAGTCGTTAAAGGGTGAAAACCCAAACCAGGCCCCAAACGACCCCGTAGGAGGCACGAATACCTCGCACGGGACCAAAGCTACTTGTAAGAAGTGACCACGTAGTCCTGGGCTTCCCGGTTTGAGAATATGAAGATAATTTGCAAAAATAACACTTAGACTTAAAAACAATCCGTTAACGGGTGAAAACCCAAACTAGGCCCCAAACGACCCTATATGAGGCACGAACACCTGGC
Organism: Sambucus nigra; assembly: GCA_949130495.1. Classification (NCBI taxonomy): domain Eukaryota; kingdom Viridiplantae; phylum Streptophyta; class Magnoliopsida; order Dipsacales; family Adoxaceae; genus Sambucus; species Sambucus nigra. The sequence continues at coordinate 492,589,935 of OX422220.1, read as the reverse complement.
ACGGGAGTAATGTAACTTGTAGGAACTGATAGCGTAGTCCCAGGTCTCCCGATTTGAGAGTATGACGATAATTTACAAAAATCACACTTAGACTTAAAAACAAGTCGGTAAAGGGTGAAAACCCAAACCAGGCCCAAAACGACCCCGTAGGAGGCACGAACACCTCGCACGGGACCAATGCAACTTGTAGGAACTGATCGCATAGTCCCGACTCTCCCAATTTGAGAGTATGATGATAATTTGTTTAAATCACACTTAGACTTAAAAACAAGCCGTTAACGGGTGAAATCACAAATCAGGCCCCAAACGACCTCGTAGGAGGCACAAACATCTCGCACGGGACCAATGCAACTTGTAGGAACTGACCGCGTAGTCCCGGGTCTCCCGATTTGAGAGTATGATGATAATTTTCAAAAATACCCTTAGATTGAAAAACAAACCGTTAAAGGGTGAAAACCCCAACCAACCCCCAAACGAGTCTGTAGGAAGCACAAATACCTCGCACTGGACCAATGCAACTTATAGGAACTGAGCGCGTCGTCCCGGGTCTTCCAGTTTGAGAATATGATGATAATTTGCAAAAATAACACTTTAACTTAAAAACAAGCCGTTAAAGGGTTAAAACCCAAACAGCCCCCAAACGACCCCGTACGAGGAACGAACACCTCGCACGGGGCCAATGCTACATGTAGGAACTGACTACGTAGTCCCGAGTATCTAGGTTTGAGAGTATGAAGATAATTTCAAAAAATCACACTTAGACTTAAAAAAAAGCCATTAATGGGTGAAAACCCAAACTTGGCCGCAAACGACCACGTAGGAGGCATGAACACCTCGCACGGGACCAATGCTACTTGTAGGAACTGACCGCGTAGTCCGGGGTCTCTCGATTTGAGAATATGACGATAATTTTCAAAAATCATACTTAGACTTAAAAACAAGCCGTTATAAGGTGAAAACCTCGCACGGGACCAATGCTACTTGTAGGAACTAACTGCGTAGTCCCGAGTCTCCCGGTTTGAGAGTACGAAGATGATTTGTAAAAATCACACTTAGACTTAAAAACAAGCCATTTAAGGGTGAAAACCCAAACTAGGCTCCAAACGACCCCGTAGGAGGCACGAACACCTCACATGGGACCAATGCAACTTGTAGGAACTGACCGGATAGTCCCGGGTCTCCTGATTTGAGAGTATGACAATAATTTGGAAAAATCACACTTAGACGTAAAAATAAGTCGTTAACGGGTGAAAACCTAAATTCGCAACCAAATGACCCCATAAGTGGCCCGAACACCTCGAACGGGACCATTGCAACTCGTAGAAACTGAGCGCGTAGTCGCGGGTCTCCCGATTTGAGAGTATGATGAAAGTTTGTAAAAATCACACTTAGACTTAAAAATAAGCCATTAAAGGGTAAAAACCCAAACCTGCCCCCAAACGACCCCGTAGGGGGCACGAATACTTCGCACGGGACCATTGTAACTTGTAGGAGCTAATCGCGTATTCCCGGGACTCCTGGTTTGAGTATATGACGATAATTTGATAAAATCACAATTAGAATTAAAAACAAGTCATTAAAGGGTGAAAAGCCAAACTAGGCCCCAAATGACCACGTAGGAGGAACGAACACCTCGCACGGGACCAATGCTACTTGTCGGAACTGACCACATAGCCCCGAGTCTACCAATTTTAGAGTATGATGATATTTCGTAAAAATCACACTTAGAATTAAAAACAAGCGGTTAACAGCTGAAAACCCAAAGCAGCCCTCAAACGACCCCGTAGGTGGCACGAACACCTCGCACGGGACCAATGCAACTTGTAAGAACTGACCGCGTAATCCCGGGTCTCCCGATTTTAGAATATGATGAAAATTTGGAAAAATCAGACTTAGACTTGAAAACAAGTCGTTAAAGGGTAAAAACCCAAACCAGTTCCCAAACGATCCCATAGGAGGCACGAACACCTCGTATGGGACCAATGAAGCTTGTAAGAACTGACCGCGCAGTCCCGGGTCTCCCAGTTTGAGAGTATGACAATAATTTGCAAAAATCACACTTAAACTTAAAAACAAGCCATTAAAGGGTGAAAACCCAAACCAGACCCCAAATGACCCCGTAGGAGGCGCGAACCCCTCGCACAGGACCAATTCTACATGTAGGAACTGACCACGTAGTCCCGAGTATCCCGATTTGAGAGTATGAAGATTATTTGCAAAAATCACACTTAGACTTAAGAACAAGCCATTAATGGGTGAAAACCCAAACTACGCCCCAAACGACCAGGTAGGAGCACGAACACCTCGCACGGGACCAATGCTATTTGTAGGAACTGACCGCGTCGTCCGGGGTCTCTCGGTTTGAGAATATGATGATAATTTTCAAAAATCACATTTAGACTTAAAAACAAGCCGTTATAGTGTGAAAACACAAACCAGTCCTCAAAAGTCCCCGTAGGAGGCACAAACACCTCGCACGGGACCAATGCAACTTGTAGGAACTGACCGCGTAGTCCCGGGTCTCCCGATTTGAGAGTATGCCAATAATTTGCAAAAATCACACTTAGACGTAAAAATAAGTCATTAACGGGTGAAAACCTAAATAAGCATCCAAATGACCCCATAGGAGGCACAAACACCTCGAACGGGACCATTACAACTTGTTGGATCTGATCGCGTAGTTCAGGGTCTCTCGGTTTGAGAGTATGATGATAGTTTGCAATAATCACACTTAGATTTAAAAATAAGCCGTTAAAGGGAAAAAACCCAAACCTACACCCAAACGACCCCGTAGGGGGCGCGAACACCTCGCATGGGACCAATGTAACTTACAGGAGCTAATCGTGTATTCCGGGGACTCCTGGTTTGAAAGTATAATGATAATTTGATAAAATCACAATTAGAATTAAAAACAAGCTGTTAAAGGGTGAAAACCCAAACCAGGCCCCAAATGACCACGTAGGAGGCACGAACATCTGGCACGTGACCAATGTTACTTGTAGGAACTGACCGCATAGCCCCGAGTCTACCAATTTGAGAGTATGATGATATTTTGTAAAAATCACACTTAGACTTAAAAACAAACCGTTAACAGGTGAAAACCCAAAGCAGCCCTCAAACGCCCGCGTAGATAGCCCGAACACCTCGCACGGGACCAATGCAACTTATAGGAACTGACCGCGTAATCTCGGGTCTCCCGATTTCAGAATATGATGAAAATTTAGAAAAATCAAACTTAGACTTAAAAATAAGTCGTTAAAGGGTAAAAACCCAAACCAGTCCCCAAACGATCCCATAGGAGGCACGAACACCTCATATCGGACGAATGCATCTTGTAGGAACTGACCGCGTACTCCCGGGTCTCCCAGTTTGAGAGTATGACAATAATTTGCAAAAATCACACTTAAACGTAAAAACAAGCCATTAAAGGGTGAAAACCCAAACCAGACCCCAAATGACTACGTAGGAGGCACGGACACCTCGCACGGGACCAATGCTACCTGTAGGAACTGACCGCATAGTCCCGAGTCTCCTGGTTTGAGAGTATGGAGATAATTTGCAAAAATCACACCTAGACTTGAAAATAAGCCATTAAAGGGTGAAAACCCAAACTAGGCCCGAAACGACCCCGTATGGGGCACGAACCCTTCGCACGGGACCAATGATACGCGTAGGAACTGACCGCGTAGTACCGGGTCTCCCGATTTAAGAGTATGATGATAATTTGCAAAAATCATGCTTAGACATTAAAACAAGCCGTTAAAGGATGAAATTCCAAACCTTGCCCCCAAGCGACCCCATAGGGGGCACGAATACCTCGCACTGGACGAATGTAACTTCTACGAACTAATCGCGTAGTCCTGGGTCTCCCGGTTTGAGAGTATGATGATAATTTTTAAAAATCACACTTAGACGAAAAAATAAGTCGTTAATGGGTGAAAACCCAAACCAGCCCCCAAACGACCCTGTACGAGTCACAAACACCTCGCACGAGACCAATGCTACTTGTAGGAAATGACCGCATAGCCCCGAGTCTCCCAATTTGAGAGTATGATGATAATTTGAAAAAATCACACTTAGACTTAAAAATAACCCGTTAACAGGTGAAAACCCAAACCAACCCCCAAATGACCCCGTAGGAGGCACGAACACCTCGCACGGAACCAATGTAACTTGTAGGAACTAACCGCGTAGTCCTGGGTCTCCCAGTTTGAGAGTATGACGATAATTAGCAAAAATCACACTTAGACTTAAAAACGAGCCTTAACGGGTGAAATCCCAAACCAACCCCCAAACGACCTCGTAGGAAGCACGAACATCTCGCATGAAACCAATGCAACTTGTAGGAACTGACCGCGTATTCTCAGGTCTCTCGGTTTGAGAGTATGACGATAATTTGCAAAAAATACCCTTAGACTTAAAAATAATCCGTTAAATGGTGAAAACCCAAACCAGCCCCCAAACGAGTCTGTATGAGGCACGGACACCTCGCACTGGACCAATGCAAATTGTAGGAACTGAGCGCATCGTCCCGGGTCTCCCAGTTTGAGAATATGATGATTATTTGCCAAAATCACACTTAAACTTAAAAACAATCCGTTAACGAGTGAAAACCCAAAGCAGCCCCCAAACGACCCCGTACGAGGGACGAACACCTCGCACCGGACCAATGCAACTTGTAATAACTGACCATGTAGTCTGAGGTCTCCCTGTTTAAGAATATGATGATAATTTGTAAAAATCACACTTAGACTTAAAAACAAGCCGTTAAAGGGTGAAAACCCAAACCATGCCCCAAACGACCCCGTATGAGGCACGAACCCCTCGCACAGGACCAGTGTAACGAATAGGAACTGACCACGTAGTCTCGGGTCTCCCGATTTAAGAGTATGATAATAAATTGAAAACATCACACTTAGACTTAAAAACAATCCGTTAATGGGTGAAAATCCAAACTAGGCTCCAAACGACCCCGTAGGAGGCACGAACAGCTCACACGGGACCAATGCAACTTGTAGGAACTGACAGCGTAGTCCCGAGTATTCTGGTTTGAGAGTATGATGATAATTTGTAAAAATCACACTTACACCTAAAAACAAGTCGTTAAAGGGTGAAAGCTGAAACCTGCCCCCAAACGACCCCGTAAGGGGCACGAACACCTCGTACTGGACGAATGTAACTTGTAGGAACTAAAAGAGTTGTCCCAGGTCTCCCCGTTTGAGAGTATGATGATAATTTGGAAAAATCACACTTAGACTTTAAAACTAGTCGTTAAAGGGTGAAAACCCAAACCTGCCTCCAAACGGCCCCGTAGGGGGACTGATCACCTCGCGCGGGACCAATGTAACTTGTAGGAACTAATCGTGTATTCCCGGGACTCTTGGTTTGAGAGTATGATGTTAATTTTTGAAAATCACACCAAGAATTAAACATAAGCCGTCAGTGGGTGAATACCCAAACCAACCCCCAAACGACCCCGTAGGAGTCACGAACATCTCGCACGGGACTTATGCAACATGTAGGAACTGATCGCATAGTCTCGGGTATCCCAGTTTGGAAGTATGACAATAATTTGCCAAAATCACCCTTAGACTTAAAAACAAGCCGTTAATGGGTGAAAAACCAAACCAACCCCCAAACGACCCCGTAGGAGGCACGAACACATCGCACGGGACCAATGCAACTATTATCAACTGAGCGCGTGGTTACGAGTCTCCCGATTTGAGAATATGACGATACTATGGAAAAATCACACTTTAACTTAAAAACAAGCCGTTAAAGGTTGAAAACCCAAACCCGCCATCAAACGACCCCGTAGGAGGCATGAATACCTCGCACGAAACTAATGTGACTAGTAGGAACTGACCGCGTAGTCCCGGGTCTGCTGGTTTGAGAGTATGATGATAATTAGCAAAAATCACACTTAGATTTAAAAACAAGCCATTAAAGGTAGAAATCCCAAAGTAGCCCCCAAATGACCCCGTACGAGGCACAAACACCTCGCACGGGACCAATGCAACTTGTAGGAACTGACTGCGTCGTCCGGGGTCTCTCGATTTTAGAATATGATGATAATTTGAAAGAATCACACTTAGACTTAAAAATAAGCCGTTATAGGGTGAAAACCCAAACCAATCCTCAAACGACCAGGTAGGAGGCACGAACACCTCGCATGGGACTAATGCTACTTGTAGGAACTGACCGCGTAGTCCCGAGTCTCCTGGTTTGAGAGTATGAAGATGATTTGTAAAAATCACACTTAGACTTAAAAATAAGCCATTAAAGGGTGAAAACCCAAACTAGGCCCAAAACGACCTAGTAGGGGGCACAGATATCTCGCACGGGACCAATGTAACTTATCGAAACTGGCCGCGTAGTCCCGGATCTCCCAGTTTGAGAGTATGACATTAATTTGCAAAAATCACAATTAGACTTAAAAACACGCCGTTAACGGGTGAAAACAAAAACCACCCCCCAAACGACCCCGAGCAAGGCATGAACACCTCGCACAGGACCAATGCAACTTGTAAGACCTGACCGCGTAGTCCTGGGTCTCCCGATTTGATAATATGATGAAAATTTGAAAAAAATCACACTTAGACTTAAAAACAAGTCATGAAAGGGTGAGAACCCAAACCAAGCCCCAAACGACCATGTAGGAGGCACGGACACCTCGCACAAGACCAATGCAACTTGTAGGATCTAGCCGCGTAGTCCCGGTTCTCCCAGTTCGAGAGTATGATGATATTTTGTAAAAATCACATTTAGGATTAAAAATAAGCCGTTAACAGGTGAAAACCCAAAACCAGCCCTCAAACGACACCATAGGTGGCACGAACACCTCGTACAGGACCAATGCAACTTGTAGGAACTGATCGCGTAATCCCGGGTCTCGAGATTTCAAATTATGATGAAAATTTAGAAAAATCATACTTAGACTTAAAAATAAGTCGTTAAAGGGTAAAAACCCAAACCAGGTCCCCAACTATCGCATAGGAGGCAAGAACACCTCGTATGGGACCAATGCAGCTTGTAAGAACTGACAGCGTAGTCCCGGGTCTCCCAGTTTGAGAGTATGAGAATAATTTACAAAAATCACACTAAAACATAAAAATAAGCCATTAAAGGGTGAAAACCCTAACCAGGCCCCAAATGACCACGTAGGAGGCCCGAACACCTCGCACGGGACCAATGCTACCTGTAGGAACTGACCGCGTAGTCCCGAGTCTCCTGGTTTGAGAGTATGGAGATACTTTGTAAAAATCACACTTAGACTTAGAAATAATCCATTGAAGGGTGAAAACCCAAACTAGGCCCCAAACGACCCCGTATGATGCACGAACCCCTCGCACGGAACCAATGTAACTCGTAGGAACTGATCGCGTAGTCCCAGGTATCCTGGTTTAAGAGCATGGCAATAAATTGAAAAAATCACACTTAGACTTAAAAATAAGCCGTTAACAGGTGAAAATCCAAACCCGCCCCAAACGATCTTGTAGGAGGCATGAACACCTCGCACGGGACCAATGCAACTTGTAGGAACTGACAACGTAGTCTCGGGTCTCCCGGTTTGAGAGTGTGACGATAATTTACAAAAATAACGTTTAGAATTTAAAACAACCCGTTAAAGGGTGAAAGCCCAAACCTGCCCCCAAACGACCCCGTAGGGGGCACAAACACCTCGCACTGGACGAATGTAACTTGTAGGAACTAATCGCGTCGTCCTGGGTCTCCCAGTTTGAGAGTATGATGATAATTTTTAAAAATGACACTTAGACATAAAAATAAGTCGTTAATGGATGAAAACCCAAACCAGCCCCCAAACGACCTCGTAGGTGGCACGAACACCTCGCACGGGACCAATGCAACTTGTAGGAACTGACCGCATAGTCCCAGGTCTCCCAATTTGAAATTATGATGATAATTTGAAAAAATCACAATTAGACTTAAAAACAAGCCATTAGAGGGTGAAAAACCCAAACCAGGCCCCAAATGACAACGTATGAGGCACGAACACCTCGTAGGGGACCAATGCTACTTGTAGGAACTGACCGCATAGCCCCGAGTCTCCCAATTTGAGAGTATGATGATAATTTGCAAAAATCACACTTAAACTTAAAATCAAACCGTTAAAGGGTGAAAGCACAAACCAGGCCCCAAATGACCACGTAGGGGGCACGAATACCTCGCGCGGGACCAATGATACTTCTAAGAACTGACCACGTAGTCTCGGGTCTCCCGGTTTGAGAGTATGAAGATAATTTGTAAAAACACACTTAGACTTAAAAACAATCCGTTAACGGGTGAAATCCCAAACTATGCCCCAAACGTCCCCGTAGGAGGCACGAACACCTCGCAAGGGTCCAATGCAACTTGTAGGAACTTATCGCGTAGTCCCGGGTGTCCCGGTTTGAGATTATGACAATAATTTATAAAAATCACACTTAGACTTAAAAATAAGCCGTTAACAGGTGAAAACCCAAACCAGCCCCCACACGACCCCGTAGGAGGCACGAACACCTCGTACGGGACCAATGTAACTTTTAGGAACTGACCGCGTAGTCCTGGGTCTCCCAGTTTGAGAGTATGACGATAATTTGAAAAAATCACAATTAGACTCAAAAACAACCCGTTAACGGGAGAAATCCGAATCCAGCCCCCAAACGACCTCATAGGAGGAACAATCATTTCGCACGGGACCAATGCAACTTGTAGGAACTGACCGCGTAGTTCCGGGTCTCTCGGTTTGAGAGTATGACAATAATTTCCAAAAAATACCCTGAGACTTAAAAATAATCCGTTAAAGGGTGAAAACCCAAACAAGCCACCAAAGGAGTCTGTAGGAGGCACGAACACCTCGCACTGGACCAATGCAACTTGTAGGAACTCAGCACATCGTACCGGGTCTCCCAGTTTGAGAATATGATGATAATTTGCAAAAATCACACTGACTTAAAAACAAGCCGTTAAAGGGTGAAAACCAAAAGTAGCCCCTAGACAACCCTGTACGAGGCATGAACACCTCGCACGGGACCAATGCAACTTATAGGAACTCACCTCGTAGTCCGAGGTCTCTCGGTTTGAGAATATGATGATAATTTGCAAAAATCACACTTAGATGTAAAAACAAGCAGTTAAAGGGTGAAAACCCAAACCAGGCCCCAAACGACCACGTTGGAGGAGCGAACACCTTGCACGACAGCAATGCTACTTGTAGGAACTGACCGCGTAGTCCCAAGTATCCCGGTTTGAGAGTATGAAGAAAATTTGCAAAAATCACACTTAAACTTAAAAAAAACCATTAATGGGTGAAAACCCAAACTAGGCCCCAAACGACCACGTTGGAGGCACGGGCACCTCGCCCGGGACCAATGCTACTTGTAGGAACTGACCGCGTACCAGTTTGAGAGTATGAAGATAATTTGCAAAAATCACACTTACACCTAAAAACAAGCCATTAAAGGATGAAAACCCAAACTAGGCCCCAAACGATCCCGTAGGAGGCACGAGCACCTCGCACGGGTCCAATGCAACTTCTAGGAACTGACCGCGTAGTCTCGGGTCTCCCAGTTTGAGAGTTTGACGATAATTTGCAAAAATAACACTTAGAGTTAAAAACTAGTCGTTAAAGGGTGAAAACCCAAACATGCCTCCAAACGACCCCGTAGGGGAACGAACACCTCGCAGGGGACCAATGTAACTTATAGGAACTAATCGCGTATTCTCGGGACTCCCGGTTTGAGATTATGACTGTAATTTTTAAAAATCATACTTAGACTTAAAAACAAGTCGTTAATGGGTGAAAACCGAAACCCACCCCCAAACAATCCCGTAGGAGGCACGAACATCTCGTACGGGACCAATGCAACTTGTAGGAACTGACCGCATAGTCTCGGGTCTCCCAATTTGAAAGTTTGACGATAATTTATGAAAATCACCCTTAGACTTAAAAATAAGCCGTTAAAGGGCGAAAACCCAAACCAGCACCCATACGACCCCGTAGGCGGCACGAATACATCGCACGTGACCCACTAGTAGGAACTCAGCGCGTGGTTCTGGGTCTCCCGGTTTGAAAATATGACGATAATATGAAAAAATCACACTTAAACATAAAACAAAAACCTTTAAAGGTTGAAAACCCAAACCAACCACCAAACGACCCCATTATAGGCACGAACACCTCGCACGGGACCAATGCAACTAGTAGGAACTGATCGCGTAGTCTTGGGTCTGTCAGTTTGAGAGTATGATGATAATTAGCAAAAATCACACTTAGATTTAAAAACAAGCCATTAAAGGGAGAAAACGCAAAGTAGCCCCCAAACGACCCCATACGAGGCACGAACACCTCGCACGAGACCAACGCAACTTGTAGGAACTGACCGCGTAGTCCGGGGTCTCTCGGTTTGAGAATATGACGATAATTTGCAAAAATCACACTTAATCTTTAAAACAAGCTGTTAAAGTGTGAAAGCCCAAACCTGCCCCCGTCGGGGGCACGAACACCTCGCACGGGACCAATGTAACTTGTAGGAGCTAATCGCGTATTCACGGGACTCCTGGTTTGAGAGTATGAGGATAATTTTTCAAAATCACTCTTAGACTTAAAAATAAGCCGTTAACGGGTGAATATCCAATCTTGCCCCCAAACGACCCATAGGAGGCTCGAACACCTCGCACGGCACCAATGTAACTTGTAGGAACTGACCGCGTAGTTCCCGGCCTATCGATTTGAGAGTATTATGATATTTAATAAAAATCAAACTTAGGCTTAAAAACAAGCCGTTAAAGGGTGAAAACCCAAACCTGCCCCCAAACGACCCCGTAGGGAGCCCGAACACCTCGTACGGGACCAATGCAACTTTAGGAACAAATCGCGTAGTCCTGGGTCGCCCGGTTTGAGAGTATGATGATAATTTTTAAAAATCACACTTAGAGTTAAAAACAAGCCATGAACGGGTGAAAACCCAAACCTTCCCCCAAACGATCCTGTAGGGGGCACGAACATCTCGCACGGGACCAATGTAACTTGTAAAAACTAATCGCGTATTCTCGAGACGCCTGGTTTGAGAGTATGAGGATAATTTTTAAAAATCACACTTACTTAAAAATAAGCCGTTAATGGGTGAAAACCCAAACCAGCCCCCAAACGACCCCATAGGAGGCACGAACATCTCGCAGGGGATTAATGAAACTTTTAGGAACTGGGCGTGTGGTCCCGGGTCTCCCGATTTGAGAATATTACGATAATTTGCAAAAATCACACTTAAACATAAAAACAAGCCATTAATGGTTAAAAACCCAAACCAGCCCACAAACGACCCCGAACAAGGAAGGAACACCTCGCACGGGACCAATGCAACTTGTAAGAACTGACTGCGTAGTTCCGGGTCTCCCGGTTTGACAATCTGATGATAATTTGGAAAAATCACACTTACACTTAAAAACAAGCCGTGAGAGGGTGAGAACCCAAACCAAGCCCCAAATGACCATGTAGGAGGCACGGACACCTCGTACAAGAACAATGCAACTTATAGGATCTGACCGTGTAGTCCCGGTTCTCCCACTTCGAGAGTATGATGATATTTTGTAAAAATCACACTTAGACTTAAAATAAGCCAATAACAGGCGAAAACCCAAACCAGTCCTCAAACGACCACGTAGGTGGCACGAACACCTCGCACGGGACCAATGTAACTTGTAGGAACTGACCGCATAATCCCGGGTCTCCCATTTTTTGAATATGATGAAAATTTGGAAAAATCAGACTTAGACTTAAAAATTAGTCGTTAAAGGGGAAATACCCAAACCAGGCCTCAAACGACCCCATAGGAGGCACAAACACCTCGTAGGGGACCAATGCTACTTATAGGAACTGACGGCGTAGTCCCGAGTTTCCCGGTTTGAGCGTATGAAGATAATTTGCAAAAATCACACTTAGACTTAAAAACAAGCCATTAAAGGGTGAAAACCCAAACCAGGCCCCAAATGACCACGTAGGAGGCACAAACACCTCGCACGGGACCAATGCTACTGTTAGGAACTGACTGCATAGTCCCGAGTCTCCTGGTTTGAGAGTATGGAGATAATTTGCAAAAATCACACTTAGACTTAAAAATAAGCCATTAAAGGGTGAAAACCCAAACTAGGCCCCAAACGACCCCGTATGAGGCACGAACCCCTCGCACGGGACCAATGTAACTCGTAGGAACTGACCGCGTAGTCCCGAGTTTCACAGATTAAGAGTATGACAATAAATTGAAAACATCACACTTAGACTTAAAAATAAGCCGTTAACGGGTGAAAATCCAAACCCGCCCCAAACGACCCCGTAGGAGGCACGAACACCTCGCACGGGACCAATGCAACTTATAGGAACTGACAGCGTAGTCTCGGGTCTCCCAGCTTGAGAGTATAATGATAATTTGCAAAAATCACGCTGAGACTTTAAAACATGCCGTTAAAGGGTGAAAGCACAAACCTGCCCCCAAACGATCCCATAGGTGGCACGAACACCTCGCACTGGACGAATGTAACTTGTAGGAACTAATTGCGTAGTCCTGGGTCTCTCGGTTTGAGAGTATGACGATAATTTTAAAAATTCACACTTAGACATAAAAATAAGTCCTTAACGGGTGAAATTCCAAACTAGCGCCCAAACGACCCCGTAGGAGGCATGAACACCTCGTATGGGACCAATTCAACTTGTAGGAACTGATCGCGTAGTCCTGGGTCTCCGGAATTGAGAGTATGATGATAATTTGATAAAATCACAATTAGACTTAAAAACAAGCCATTAAAGGATGAAAACCCAAACCAGGTCCCTAATGACCACGTAGGAGGCACGAACACCTCGCACGGGACCAATGCTACTTGTAGGAACTGACCGCATAGCCCCGAGTCTCCCAATTTGAGAGTATGATGATAATTTGCAAAAATCACACTTAAACTTAAAAACAAGCCGTTAAAGGGTGAAAGCCCAAACCAGGCCCCAAATGACCACGTAGGTGGCACGAATACCTCGCACGGGACCAATACTACTTGTAAGAACTGACCACGTAGTCCCGGGTCTCCCGGTTTGAGAGTATGAATATAATTTGCAAAAATCACACTTAGACGTAAAAATAATCCGTTAACGGGTGAAATCCAAAACTAGCCACAAACGACCCCGTAGGAGGCACGAACACCTCGCAAGGGGCCAATGCAACTTGTAGGAACTGATCGCGTAGTCCCAGGTGTCCCGGTTTTAGAGTATGACAATAATTTGTAAAAATCACACTTAGACTTAAAAATAAGCCATTAAGAGGTGAAAACCCAAATCAGCCCCCAAACGACCCCGTAGGAGGCACGAACACCTCGCACGGGACCAATGCAACTTGTAGAAACTGACCGCGTAGTCCCGGGTCTCCCAGTTCGAGAGTATGACGAAAATTTGAAAAAACCACACTTAGACTTAAAAACAAGCCGTTAACGGGCGAAATCCCAATCCAGCCCCCAAACGACCTCGTAGGAGGACCGATCATTTCGCACGGAACTAATGCAACTTGTAGGAACTGACCGCGTAGTTTCGGGTCTCTCGGTTTGAGAGTATGACGATAATTTGCAAAAATACCCTTATACTTAAAAACAATCAGTTAAAGGGTGAAAACCCAAACCACCCCCCAAACGAGTCTGTAGGAGGCACGAACACCTCGCACTGGACCAATGCAACTTGTAGGAACTGAGCGTGTCGTACCGGGTCTCCCAGTTTGAGAATATGATGATAATTTGCAAAAATCACACTTAGACTTAAAAACAAGTCGTTAAAGTGTGAAAACCCAAAGCAGCCCCCAAACAACCCTTTACGAGGCACGAACACCTCGCACGGGACTAATGCAACTTATAGGGACTCTTCGCGTAGTCCGAGGTCTCTCGGTTTGTGAATATGATGATAATTTGCAAAAATCACACTTAGATGTAAAAACAAGCCATTAAAGGGTGAAAACCCAAACCGGGTCCCAAACGACCACGTAGGAGGAACGGACACCTCGCACGAGACCAATGCTATTTGTAGGAACTGACCGCATACCGGTTTGAGAGTATGAAGATAATTTGCAAAAATCACACTCACACCTAAAAACTTTCCATTAAAGGGTGAAAACCCAAACTAAGCCCCAAATGACCCCGTAGGAGGCACGAGCACCTCACATGGGTCCAATGCAACTTGTAGGAACTGACCGCGTAGTCCCGGGTCTCCCTCTTTGAGAGTATGACGATAATTTCCAAAAATCACACTTAGACTTAAAAACTAATCGTTAATGGGTGAAAACCCAAACATGCCTCCAAACGACCTCGTAGGGGGAACGAACACCTCGCACGGGACCAATATAACTTGTAAGAACTAATCGCGTATTCTCGGGACTCTTGATTTGAGAGTGTGACGGTAATTTTTAAAAATCAGACTTAGGCTTAAAAACAAGCCGTTAATGGGTGAAAACCCAAATCAACCCCCAAACAACCCCGTAGGAGGCACGAACATCTCCCACTGGACCAATGCAACTTATAGGAACTGACCGCATAGTCTCGAGTCTCCCAGTTTGAAAGTATGACGACAATTAGCAAAAATCACCCTTAGACTTAATAATAAGCCGTTAAAGAGCAAAAACCCAATCCAGGACCCAAACGACCCCGTAGGAGGCATGAACAAATCGCACGAGACCCACTAGTAGGAACTGAGCGCGTGGTTCCGGGTCTCCCGGTTTGAGAATATGACGATAATATGTAAAAATCACACTTAAACATAAAAACAAGCCGTTAAAGTTTGAAAACCCTAACCAACCACCAAACGATCCCGTAGGAGGCATGAACACCTCGTACGGGACCAATGCAACTAGTAGGAACTGACTGCGTAGTCCTGGGCCTTTCGGTTTGAGAGTATGATGATAATTAGAAAAAATCACACTTAGATTTAAAAACAAGCATTAAAGGGAGAAAACCCAAAGTAGCCCCCAAACGACACCGAACGAGGCACGAACACCTCTCACGGACCAATGCAACTTGTAGGAACTGACCGCGTAGTCCGGGGTCCCTCGGTTTGAGAATATTACGATAATTTGAAAAAATCACGCTTAAAATTTAAGACAAGCCGTTAAAGGGTGAAAACCCAAACCTGCCCCCAAATAACCCCGTAGGGGGCACGAACACCTCGCACGGGACCAATGTAACTTGTAGGAGCTAATCGCATATTCACGGGACTCCTGGTTTGAGAGTATGAGGATAATTTTTCAAAATCACTCTTAGACTGAAAAATAATCCGTTAACGGGTGAATATCCAAGCTTGCCCACAAACGACCCCGTAGGAGGCACAAATACCTCGCACGGGACCAATGCAACTTGTAGGAACTGACCGCGTTGTTTTGGGTCTCTCGATTTGAGAGTATGGTGATATTTAATTAAAATCAAACTTAGACTCAAAAGCAAGCCGTTAAAGGGTAAAAACCCAAACGACCCCCAAACGACCCCGTAGGGGGCCCGAACACCTCATACGTGACCAATGCAATTTTAGAAACTAATCGCGTTGTCCCAGGTCACCTGATTTGAGAGTATGATGATAATTTTTAAACATCACACTTATAGTTAAAAACAAGCCACGAACGGGTGAAAACTCAAACCTTCCCCCAAACGACCCCGTACGGGGCACGGACATCTTGCACGGGACCAATGTAACTTGTAGGAACTAATCGCGTATTCTTGGTACTCCTGGTTTGAAAGTACGGGGATAATTTTTAAAAATCACACTTAGACTTAAAAATAAGTCGTTAACGGGTGAATATCCAAGCATGCCCCCAAACGACCCCGTAGGGGGCACGAACATCTCGTACGGGACCTATGTGACTTGTCAGAACTGACCGCGTAGTCCCGAATCTCCCAGTTTGAGAGAATGGCGATAATTTGCCAAAATCACACTTAGATTTAAAAACAAGCCATTAACGGGTGAAAACTCAAACCAGCCCCCAAACGACCCCGTAGGAGGCAAGAACATCTCGCAGGGGACTAATGCAACTTTTAGGAACTGAGCGTGTGGTCCCGGGTCTCTCGGTTTGAGAATATGACGATAATTTGCAAAAATCAGACTTAAACATAAAACAAGCCGTTAATGGTTAAAAACACAAACCAGCCCCCAAACGACCCCGAGCAAGGCACGAAGACCTTGCATGGGACCAATGCAACTTGCAAGAACTGACCGCGTAGTCCCAGGTCTCCCAGTTTGACAATATGATGGTAATCTGGAAAAATCACACTTCGACTTAAAAACAAGCCGTGAAAGGGTGAGAACCCAAACCGAGCCCCAAACAACCATGTAGGAGGCACGAACACCTCGCACAAGACCAATGCAACTTGTAGGATCTGACCGCGCAGTCCCGGTTCTCCCAGTTCGAGAGTATGATGATATTTTGTAAAAATCTCACTTAGACTTGAAAACAAGCCGTTAATGGGTGAAAACCCAAACCAGCCCCCAAACGACCCCGTAGGAGGCACGGACACCTCGCACGAAACCAATGCAACTTGTAGGAACTGACCGCGTAATCCCAGTTCTCCAAGTTTGAAAGTATGATGATAATTTGTAAAAGTCACACTTAGACTTAAAAACAAGGCGTTAACTGGTGAAAACCCAAACCAGCCCCCAAACGACCCCATAGGAGGCACGAACACCTGGCATGGGACCAATGCAACTTGTAAGAACTGACCGCGTAGTCCCGGCTCTCCCGGTTTGATAATATGACGAAAATTCTAAAAAAATCACACTTAGATTTAAAAACAAGCCGTGAAATGGTGAGAACCCAAACCAAGCCCCAAATGACCATGTAGGAGGCACGAACCCCTCGCACAAGACCAATGCAACTTGTAGGATCTGGCCGCGTAGTCCCGGTTCTCACAGTTCGAGAGTATGATGATATTTTGTAAAAATCACACTTAGACTTAAAAACAAGCCGTTAACAGGTGAAAACCCAAACCAGCCCGCAAACGAACCCATAGGAGGCACGAACACCTCGCACGGGACCAATGCAACTTGTAGGAACTGACCGAGTAGTCCCGGTTCTCGCGGTTTGAGAGTATGATGATAATTTGTAGAAATCACACTTAGACTTAAAAATAAGCCGTTAACTGGTGAAAACCCAAACCAGCCTCCAAACGACCCCGTATGTGGCACGGACACCTCGCATGAGAGCAATGCAACTTGTAGGAACCGACTGCATAGTCCCGGGTCTCCAAGTTTGAGAATATGACAATAATTTGCAAAAATGACACTTAGACATAAAAAGAAGCCATTAACGGGTGAAAACCCTAACCAGCCCCCAAACGACATCGTAGGAGGCACGAACAAATCGCACGGGACTAATGCCTCTTGTAGGAATTGACCACGTAGTCCCGGGTCTCCCGGTTTGAGAGTATGACGATAATTTGCAAAATTCACACTTAGACTTAAAAACCAGCCGCTAACGGGTAAAAACCCAAACCAGCCCCCAAACGATCCCCTACGTGGCCCGAACACCTCCCACAGGACCAATGCAACTTATAGGAACTGACCGTGTAGTCCGGGATCTCCCGATTTGAGAATATGACGATATATGCCAAAATCACAGTTAGAGTTAAAAATAAGTCGTTAAAGGGTGAAAACCAAAACATGCCCCCGTAGGGGGCACGAATAGCTCGTACGGGACCAATGTAACTTGTAGGAACTGACCGCGTAGTCCCGAGTCTCCCGATTTGAGACTATGACAATAATTTGCAAAAATCACACATAGACTTAAAAACAAGCCGTTAAAATGTGAAAACCCAATGGAGCACCCAAACGACCCTGTACGAGGCGCGAACACCTCGTACGGGACCAATACAACTTGTAGGAACTGACCGTGTAGTCCGGGATCTCTCGATTTGAGAATATGATAATAATTTGCAAAAATCACACTTAGACTTAAAAATAAGCCGTTAAAGGGAGAAAACTCAAACCAGGACCCAAATGACCCCGTAGGAGGCATGAACACCTCGCACAGGACCAATGCTACTTGTAGGAGCTGACCGCGTAGTCCTGAGTCTCTCGGTTTGAGAATATGATGATAATTTGCAAAAATCACACTTAGACTTAAAAACAAGCCATTAAATGGTGAAAACCCAAACTCGGCTCCAAACGACACCGTAGGTGGCACGGACACCTCGCACGGGACCAAAACAACTAGTAGGAACTGACCGTGTAGTCCCGAGTCTCCCGATTTCAGATTATGATGATAATTTGAAAAAATCACACTTAGACATAAAAACAAGCCGTTAAGGGGTGAAAACCAAAACCAACACCCAAACAACCCCGTAGAAGGCACGAACACCTCGCACGGGACTAATGCAACTTGTAGGAACTGACAGGTAGTTTATTAGGCACATATTCTTCACATTTATTCCCTTAATTTTTTGTATTTTTATGACCACATGCAGTGTAAATAGATTGGATTTGTGCCGTATTTATGCTACTAACCTATTTTGGAAAGTATTTTGCGTTTTGTGTTTTGTGTTTTTCTCATGTGCTTTATAGGTATTTCATGCAAGTTAGTGCGGAGGAGAAATCAAAACAGTAAAAGAAACAAAGAAATGGAGAGTTGAAGGGCATTTTCGTAATTTTTGAGCCTTAGTCCAGAGGTAGGGCCAACTAGAAAGTTGAAGAGCTCTAAATTACAAGAACATTGGAAAAAACGACACCTCAATCCGAGCTACGGTGAAGAAGTTACGATATTTTGAAGTTGCGTGATAATGAAGAGAAATGGACCAGAAACAAAACCGATCCGGATGGAACATGACCGATCCGGTCAGGAAAAAAAGAACCGATCCGGTACCAAATTGATCCGGGTCCGGACCGGTCCAGCGGTGCGAATTGTTGGAATTAATTATGCAGATTTTTTAGGTGATTAACTGGTGAAAACTTGCGCAACATACGATTCTAGCTGTCAAATTCGTGCTACTTGGTGCTATAAAAGACCAAGCCCTACCTCATTTCAAGGGGAGTCGAATTCTAGAGAGTAGAATAGAATTTTAGACAGAGAATTAGATTTTAGAGAGTCTTTTGGTAAGTTTGAAGATGAAGAATTTTTCTGGATTCAAGTTCATTTATTTTCCCTATTGCCGAATACAAGTATCAATTTTTCATTCTCTTATTTATTCTCTATTTTATTTTCAATTCAATTCTCAATTGTTTTGCAATTTGTTACCAATGTTTGCTAGATCCATAATTCCATGTATTGGTATCATTTTGTTTCCTAGAAAAATCGTGTCCGGCTAAATTCTCAAGGGTTGGGGTACATGAATTCATTCCGAGGTGAATTACCCATGTAGAAAATAGAGGGTAAATTAAATATTGACCGAATCATGTATGGAAATTATACAAACTTAGCCGATCTTTTAATCCCTCTTGCCCTAGGTACTTGGGATGTTTAAGAATGATATGCAAGTGTCATTTTCCATTCACCGCTTTGTACTTGCCTTTGATTTCATATGATGCGGGCTAGTTCCCTCATATATGTAATGCTTAGGATCTATAAAGATTGGATTTAGTAAAAAAATTCAAGTTACAACTCTAGGATTCTCTACGGTAATTTGCTAATGTTTGAGGGATTGTACTCCACCCTATTTTCTCATTCATCTTAATTAATTTAATTTCATTATTTGCCTATTTTTTCCTTTTTCAACCATCATCATCTTTTTCACTTTTTCTTTAGAAGTAATAAATGAGTTAAATTCTATCAAACATTCCATGTGGATTCGATACCCAGACTCGCCATTATACTCCTTAAGAGTGTAGTTACAAGTTTAGTTTTTTTTGTGTATTGAGATTGGAAGCCGATAACAATGACTAGCCTATTACACGGACGCTCGGTTTTTCCACTCGATCAAAATGGCGCCGTTGCCGGGGAGTATTTGTTATAGATTATAATTGACTTACTACTTCGTAAAAAAAAAAGTTGAAAAATATGGGTGTCTCGTTCTTAAATTGCCCAATTTGAAATGTCTTACTTTAACTCATTTGGTGGCTTTAATTGTTATGCTAATAGTGAGGAGGAGAATGAGCTTATGATTTATGAACATTGGATCAATATTACTAAAGATGAGTCTCATAAATACAAGCCCAGTGCTAAGGCCATCCAAATTTATCAAAATGAAAGGCTTGAAGAAGAAAGGCGTGAAAAAGAATATAGGGAAAAAATCATTTTTGGGAGCAAGAGTTGGATGCATTATTCGAATCCAATGTCGATTTTTCTTCCGATATTTTTAAGACTAAAGAATGTTTTCAACCACATGAGGAATCCAATGAAGAATCAATTGAGCTTGAATTTTTGTCCTCACGATTTTCATTCACTATTATCGAACCATTAAATCAATCACAAGAACTGGAGAAATTTCTTGAGGATGTTGATCCGATTCTTGTATGGGAATGTTATTTTGAGATGCTTCATCTTACGGTCCATACACTTAGACGTGTCACTCCACCAGATCCAACTGAAAATTTTGGGGGAGAAGATTTTGAGGACAAGGACTCAATGCTTGAATTGTTTTCCAAGATGGACTCTTTTAGTTTGTGTTCTCCGCTTTCCATAATTCTTAAAAAATCTTTGGGATGTGATTATATTTTTCTTGTATCCAAATGGTACTTGTCCCCCTATGCACTTAAATCCCTCATTATCCCCCTAAAAAGTTTAATTGGTGATGGTTTATTTCTTTCGCTTTGCACATGCCTTCCTGTTGTTCAAACGGAATTCTTATGTACCGGGAGGCATGCTTTCTAGTGAGGGTACACCATTAATCCCTCAAAGTCAAATTGTATTTTGGGTGGACCCTCAAATTTTTTGACTTCTAGTGTATGATTTATTAGTCGTTCAAAATTTAGGATGTAAATAGTTAGTTTTTTATTACTACTTTTTCTATTTTTATAGTGTAGTTTCGATTGTTAGAGTTTTAGTTTTTTTTTCTATGCTTGGTTCTAACGTGTTTTGTAGATTCAACGGATTCACACTCATCGGGGATCGCTCCATTTGGGTAATATCTTTTTTTTCCTCTCTTTATGTTGTGTTCTTAATTCGCATTGAGGACAATCCAACATTTAGGTTAGGGGGTGTGGGATATTCTTCCCATTTTATTATTTAGATTCATTGATTCAATCACATGTTCTTTCCAAGTGTGTTTTTTTAAAAAATTTTAGAAAATTGAAAAAAAAAATTGAAAAAACCCAAAAATATTTTTGTTTGAAATAAATAAAAATTAGAATTTAAAATTTTCAAAAATATCACCTTTATTCTATTTAAAGTCTCAAATTGTTAAATCATAATGCACTAAGCCAAAATTAACCGAAGATGGAAATTGAAAGAAAATTGACGACTTAGCGAATAAAATGTGGAGATTAATCAAACCCGGTGAGATTTTGAGCCTTTCAATTTTTTATGAGTTTTTAAATCAATCCGAGTTTATGATTAACTCAAAGTTCTTTTCAGCGTTTTAATAAGTCATTGATGATCTCAATCCTTTGTTTTGAGCGGTTATGGGAAATGTGTGAAATGTTGACTCGAAATTCGTGCTAAATATATCTCTAAACTTAATTAATCTCTAGATGCATATGGTAATGTGATTAGCAATTTGGACAATGAAGTATGCCCTCGTTTGTTATCCAAAAATATTAGCCATAAAAAATTTGTGAAAAACAAAATTATCCCTTTGCAACCCAAGTTGAGCCTAATAAACATATCCCTTTCGTTTGATAACCCGAAAAAACCAAATAGCCCGGAATTGCGAAAATAGAATATTCATTAAGTTCGAAAAGTGCAAAAAAAAGGGGCAAAAAAAAATAGATATGCTCAACAAAAATAGCAAGAAAAGAAAAAAGAAAAGAAAAAATGAAAATAGAAAAAGAAAGAGAAAAAAATGAGCAAATGCCTGAAAAAGGACTAATGGACGTCATAAGAACATTTTCCAATTCCGAACATTCCGTCCATTCCCATTTTTACCCTTTACACTTTTTAACCCTAAAAGTCCTTACCGAGTCCAAATGGCGAAATTAATTACTGTGTGGAGAGCTAAGACATTAAAAGATAACATGAGAGATTAAAATGGTGTGAAATAGAGGTGATGTTCCGGTTTTCTAATAACCGTACTCCGTTGATGAGATCTTTTCACCATATATTTCCTTCTTTCAATTTTGTATGCATGAATTTGTGTCCATTATATTTACTCTTTATATCATGCATACCGAGAGAAAATAGCCACAATCCGAGTGATTCTCTTGTGAGTGCATCCGTAAGAATTTGAATCAAAACGAATTTTCGGAAAGTAACGTAATGCTCAATCGGTAGAAATTTGAGGTTGAATTTTTGGCTTTGCACACACACACACTACGGTTTGAGAAATTTGAATATGAAGTTATGGTGACTATTTTTCGAAAAGTTTAAATTGTACCATTTTTAAGTATTTTGATATTTATTTGAGTCAATAAATAATTTTGTCGATATATTCACTGCAAACCTCACGAAACAAAACTCGTCCTACTAGGGTAACGTAGGGGTTTAAAGGCTTGTTGCATACGCTAAATGCAATCGCTTACCCGCGAAAAAGGTATTATATCGCAATAAAAGAATTTTAAAGAGTTTAACTTTAAACTAATTTCATTTACATTGCTCGGGACGCGCAAAGTTATAAGTTAGGGGGTGTGATTAGGCACATATTCTTCACATTTATTCCCTTAATTTCGGTATTTTTATGACCTCATGCAGTGTAAATAGATTGGATTTGTCTCCTATTTATGCTACTAACCTATTTTAGAAATTATTTTGTGTTTTATGTATTGTGTTTTCTCATGTGCTTTATAGGTATTTCATGCAAGTTAGTGCGGAGGAGAAATCAAAATAGTGAAAGAAACAAAGAAATGGAGAGTTGAAGGGCATTTTCGTAATTTTTGAGCCTTAGTCCGGAGGTGGGGCCAACTAGAAAGTTGAAGAGCTCTAAATTACAAGAACACAGGAAAAAACGACACCTCAATCCGAGATAAGGTGAAGAAGTTACGATGTTTTGAAGTTGCGCGATAATGAAGAGAAATGGACCAGAAACAAAACCGATCCGGATGGAACATGACCGATCCGATCAGGAAAAAAAGAACCGATCCGGTACCAAATCGATCCGGGTCTGGACCGGTCCAGCGGTGCGAATTGTTGGCATTAATTATGCAGATTGTTTAGGTGATTAGCTGGTGAAAACTTGCGCAACAAGTGATTCTAGCTGTCAAATTCGTGTTACTTGGTGCTATAAAAGACCAAGCCCTACCTCATTTCAAGGGGAGTCGAATTATAGAGAGTAGTATAGAATTTTAGAGAGAGAATTAGATTTTAGAGATTCTTTTTGTAAGTTTGAAGAAGAAGAATTTTTCTGGATTCAAGTTCATCTCTTTTCCCTATTGTTGAATACAAGTATCAATTTTTCATTCTCTTATTTATTCTCTATTTTATTTTCAATTCAATTCTCAATTATTTTGCAATTTGTTACCAATGTTTGCTAAATCCGTAATTCCATGTATTGGTATGAATTTGTTTCCTAGAAAAATCATGTCCAATGAAATTCTCAACGGTTGGGGTACATGAATTCATTCCGAGATTAATTACCCATGTAGAAAATAGAGGGTAAATTAAATGTTGACCGAATGGTGTATGGAAATTATACAAACTTAGCCGATCTTTTAATCCCTCTAGCCCTAGGTACTTGGGATGTTTAAGAATGCTATGCAAGTGTAATTTTCCATTCACCGCTTTGTATTTGCCTTTGATTTCATATGATGCAGGCTAGTTCCCTTATATATGTAATGCTTAGGATCTATAAAGATTGGATTTAGTCAAAAATTTCAATTTACAACTCTAGGATTCTCTACGGTAATTTGCTAATGTTTGAGGGATTGTACTCCACCCAATTTTCTCATTCATCTTAAATAATTTAATTTCATTATTTACCTATTTTTTCCCTTTTCAACCATCATCATCTTTTTCACTTTTTCCTTAGAAGTAATAAATCAGTTAAATTCTATCAAACATTCCCTGTGGATTCGATACCCACACTCGCCACTATACTCCTTAAGAGTGTAGTTACAAGTTTAGTTTTTTTTTTGTATTGAGATTGGAAGCCGATAACAACGGCTAGCGTATTAAATGAACGCTCGGTTTTTCCACTCGACCAGTAGTCCCGGGTCTCCTGGTTTGAGAGTAGGATGATAATTTGCAAAAAATCACAGTTAGTGTTAAAAACAAGCCGTTAAAGGGTGAAAACCAAAACCAACACCCAAACGACCCCGTAGGAGGCACGATCACCTCGCACGGGACTAATGCATCTTGTAGGAACTGAGCACGTAGTCCGGGTCTCCCGGTCTGAGAGTACGACGATAATTTGCAAAAATCACATTTAGACTTAAAAATAAGCCGTTAAAGGGTGAAAACCCAAAGGAGCCCCCAAACAACCCCGTACGAGGCATGAACACCTCGTACGGGACCAATGCAACTTGTAGGAACTGACCGTGTAGTCCGGGATCTCCCGATTTGAGAATATGACAATAATTTGCAAAAATCACACTTAGACTTAAAAACAAGCCGTTAATGGTTGAAAACCCAAACTTGCCCCCAAACGACCCCGTAGGGGCACGAATAGCTTGTACGAGACCAATGTAACTTGTAGGAACTGACCGCGTAGTCTCGGGTCTCCCAGTTTGAGAGTATTATGATAATTCGCAAAAATCACACTTAGACTTAAAAACAAGCCGTTAACAGGTGAAAACCCAAACCAGCCCCAAACGACCCCGTAGGAGGCACGAACACCTCGCACGGGACCAGTACAACTTATAGGTACTAACTGTGTAGTCTCAGGTCTCTCAATTTGAGAGTATGACGATAATTTGTAAAAATCACACCTACACTTAAAAACAAGCCGTTAAAGGGTGAAAACCCAAACTAGCCCCCAAACGCTTCCGTAGGAGGCCCGAACACCTCGCACTGGACCAATGCAACTTGTTGGAACTAAGCGCGTGGTCCCGGGTCTGCCAGTTTGAGAATATGATGATAATTTAAAAAAATCACACTTAATCTTAAAAATAAGCCGTTAAAGGTGGAAAATCTAAACCAGCCCCCAAACGACCCCGTAGGAGGCACAAACACCTTGCACGGGACCGATGCTACTTGTAGGAACTGACCGCATAGTCCTGAGTCTCTGGGTTTGCGAATATGATGATAATTTGCAGAAATCACACTAAGACTTAAAACAAGCCATTAAAGGGTGAAAACCAAACCTAGGGTCCAAACGACCCTGTAGGAGGCACGAACACCTCGCACGGGACCAATACAACTAGTAGGAACTGACCGCGTTGTCCCGGGTCTCGTAGTTTCGGAGTGTGACGATAATATGTAAAAATCACACTTAGACTTAAAAACAAGCCTTTAACGGGTGAAAATAAAAACCAACCCCCAAACGACCCCGTAGGAGACCCGAACACCTCGCACGAGACTAATGCAACTTATAGGAACTGACAGCGTAGTCCCGGGTCTCCCGGTTTGAGAGTAGCATGATAATTTGCAAAAATCACAATTAGACTTTAAAATAAGCCGTTAAAGGGTGACAACCAAAACCAGCCCCCAAATGACCCCGTAGGAGCCACAAACACCTCGCATGGGACTAATGCAACTTGTAGGAACTGAGCGCGTAGTCTCGGGTCTCCCGGTCTAATGCAACTTGTAGGAACTGAGCGCGTAGTCTCGGGTCTCCCGGTTTGAGAGTATGACGATAATTTGCAAAATCACACTTAGAATTAAAAATAAGCCGTTAAAGGGTGAAAACCCACAGGAGCCCCCAAACGACCCCGTACAAGGCACGGACACCTCGTACGGGACCAATGCAACTTGTAGGAACTGAAGATAATTTGAAAAAATCACATTTAGACTTAAAAACAAACAGTTAAAGGGTGAAAATCCTAACGAGGCCCCAAACGACCTCGTAGGAGGCACGAACACCTCGCACGGGACCAATGCAACTTGTAGGAACTGACCGCGTAGTCCCGGGTCTCCCGATTTGATAGTTTGATGATAATTTGCAAAAATCACACTTTGACTTAAAAACAAGTCGTTAAAGGGTGAAAACCCAAACCTTCCTCCAAACGGCCCCGTAGGAGGCAAGAACACCTCGCATGGGACTAATGCAACTTGTAGGAACAGAGTGCGTAGTCTCGGGTCTCCCGGTTTGAGAGTATGATGATAATTTGTATATTCATACTTAGAATTAAAAATAAGCCGTTAAATGGTGAAAACCCAAAGGAGCCCCCAGACGACCCTGTATGAGGCACGGACACCTCGTACGGGACCAATGCAACTTGTAGGATCTGACCGTGTAGTACGGGATCTCCCGATTTGAGAATATGACGATAATTTGAAAAAATCACACTTAGACTTAAAAACAAGCCGTTAAAGGGTGAAAACCCTAACGAGACCCCAAACGACCTCGTAGGAGGCATGAACACCTTGCACGTGACCAATACAACTTGTAGGAACCGACCAAGTAGTCCCGGGTCTCCCGGTTTAAGAGTATGATGATAATTTGCAAAAATCACACTTAGACTTAAAAGCAAGCCGTTAAAGGGTGAAAACCCAAACCTGCCTCCAAACGGCCCGTAGGGGGCATAAACACTCGTATGGGACCAATGCAACTTATAGGAATTGTCCGCGTAGGGGTCTCCCAGTTTGAGAATATGACGATAATTTGCAAAAATCAAACTTAAACTTAAAAACAAGCCGTTAAAGGGTGAAAACCCAAACCAAGCCCCAAATGACCACGTAGGAGGCACGAACACCTCGCACGGGACCAATGTTTCTTGTAGGAACTGACCGCGTAGTCCCGAGTCTCCTGGTTTGCGAGTATGAAGATAATATGTAAAAATCACACTTAAAATTAAAAATTAGTCCTTAAAGGGAGAAAACCCAAACTAGGCCCCAAACGGCCCCGTAGGAGGCAGGAACACCTCGCACGGGACCAATGTAACTTGTAGGAACTGATCGCGTAGTCCCGGGTCTCCCGGTTCTAGAATGTGACAATAATTTGAAAACATCACACTTAGACTTAAAAACAAGCCATTAACGGGTGAAAATCCAAAACCCGCCCCAAAACGACCTCGTAGGAGGCACGAACACCTTGCACGGTTCCAATGCAACTTGTAGGAACTGATAACATAGTCTTGGGTCTCCCAGTTTGAGAGTATGATGATAATTGGTAAAAATCACACTTAGACTTTAAAACAAGCTGTTAATGGGTGAAAACCCAAACCTGCCCCCAAACGACCCCGTAGGGGGCACGAACACCTTGCACTGGACGAATGTAGCTTGTAGTAACTAATCGCGTAGTCCTGGGTCTCCTGGTTTGAGAGTATGATGATAATTTTTAAAAATGACAATTAGACTTAAAAATAAGCCGTTAACGGGCGAAAACCCAAACCAGCCCCCAAATGACCCCGTAGGAGGCACGAACTCCTCGCACGAACCAATGCAACTTGTAGGAACTGACCGCGTAGTCCCAGGTCTCTCGATTTGAGAGTATGACGATAATTTGCAAAAAGCACACTTAGACTTAAAAACAAGCCGTTAAAGGGTGAAAACCCAAACCTGTGCCCAAACTACCCCGCAGGGGACACGAACAACTCGCACGGGACCCATGTAGGTTATAGGAACTAATCGCATAGTCACGGGTCTCCCGATTTGAGAGTATGACGATAATTTTTAAAAATCATGCTTAGACATAAAAACAAGTCGTTAATGGGTGAAACCCCAAACCTACTCCCAAACGACCCCGTAGGGGGTACGAATAGCTCGTACGGGACCAATGTAACTTGTAGGAACTGACCGCGTAGTCCCGGGTCTTCCGATTTGAGAGTATGATGATAATTTGCAAAAATCACACATAGACTTAAAAAAAAGCCATTAACGGGTGAAAACCCAAACTAACCCGAAACGACCCCGTAGGAGGCACGAACACCTCGCACGTGACCAATGCAACTTATAGGTACTAGCCGCGTAGTCTCGGGTCTCTTGATTTGAGAGTATGATGATAATTTGCAAAAATCACACATATACTTAAAAACAAGCCGTTAAAGGTGGAAAACCAAAACCAACCCCCAAACGACCCTGTAAGAGGCCCGAACACCTCGTACTGGACCAATGCAAGTTGTAGGAACTGAGCGCGTGGTACAGGATCTCCCGATTTGAGAATATGACGATAATTTGAAAAAATCACACTTAGACTTAAAAACAAGCCATTAAAGGGTGAAAACCCAAACCTACGCCCAAACGACCCCGTAGAGGGCACGAATACCTCGCACGGGACCAATGTAACTAGTAGGAACTGACCGCGTAGTCCCATGTCTCCCGATTTGAGAGTATGATGATAATTTGCAAAAATAACACTTTTACTTAACAATAAGTCGTTGAAGGGTGAAAACCCAAACCAGCCCCTAAACGACCCCGTAGGAGGCCCGAACACCTCGCACTGGAACAATGAAACTTTTAGGAACTGAGCGCGTGGTCCCCGATCTCCCGATTTGAGAATATGACAATAATTTGCAAAAATCACACTTAGACTTAAAAATAACCCGTTAATGGGTGAAAACCCAAACTTTCCCCCAAACAACCCCATAGGGGGCACGAAAACCTCGCATGGGACCAATGCAATTTATAGGAATTGACCGCATAGTCCCGGTTCTCCTAATTTGAGAGTGTGATGACAATTTGTAAAAATCACACTTAGACTTAAAAACAAGCCGTTAACGGGGGGAAAACCCAAACCCGCCACCAAACGACCCCGTATGAGGCACGAATACCTCGCACGGGACCAATGCCACTTATAGGTACTAACCGCGTATTCTCGTGTCTCTCAGTTTGAGAGTATGACGATAATTAGCAAAAACCACTCCTATACTTAAAAACAAGTCGATAAAGGGTGAAAATCCAAACCAACCACCATACGACCCCGTAGGAGGCCCGAACACCTCGCACTGAACCAATGCAACTTGGTGGAACTGAGTGCGTGGTCCTGGGTCTCCCGGTTTGGGAATATGACGATAATTTGAAAAAATCACACTTAGACATAAAAATAAGTCGTTAAAGGGTGAATACCCAAACTTGCGCCCAAACGACCCCGTAGGGGGCACGAACACCTCGCACTGGACGAATGTAACTTGTAGGAACTAATCGCGTAGTCCTGGGTCTCCTGGTTTGAGTGTATGGCGATAATTTTAAAAAATCACACTTAGACTTAAAAATAAGCCGTTAACGGGTGAAAACCCAAACCAGCCCCCAAACGACCCCGTAGGCGGCACGAACACCTCGCACGGGACCAATGCAACTTATAAGAACTGACCGTGTAGTCCTGGGTTTCTCGATTTGAGAGTATGATGATAATTTGTAAAAATCACACTTAGAGTTAAAAATAAACCGTTAATGGGTCAAAACCCAAACCAGTCCCCAAAAGACCCTATAGGTGGCACGAACACCTCGCACGGGACCAATGGAAGTTGTAGGAACTGACCGCGTAGTCCCGGTTCTTCCAATTTGAGAGTATGAGGATAATTTGTAAAAATCACACTTAGACATGAAAACAAGCCGTTAACGGGTCAAAGCCCAAACTAGCCGGAAACGATCTCGTATGAGGCGTGAACAGCACGCACGGGACCAATGCAACTTGTAGGAACTAACAGCGTTGTCCCGGGTCTCTCGGTTTGAGAGTATGACGATAATTTGTAAAAATCACACTTAGACTTTAAAATAAGCCCTTAAAGGGTGAAAACCCAAACCTGTCCCCAAACGACCCCGTAGGGGGCACAAACACCTCGCTCTGGACGAATGTAACTTGTAGAAACTAATCGCGTAGTCCGGGGTCTCCCAGTTTGAGAGTATGACAATAATTGATAAAAATCACACTTAGACTTAAAAACAAACCGTTAATGGGTGAAAACCCAAACAAGCCCCCAAACGACCCCGTAAGACGCACGAACACCTCGCACGGGACCAATGCAACTTATAGGTACTAACCGCGTAGCCTCGGGTCTCTCGGTTTGAGAGTATGATGATAATTTGCAAAAATCACACCAATACTTAAAAACAAGCCATTAAGGGGTGAGAATCAAAACAAGCCCCCAAACGACCTCGTACTGGACAAAAACAAATTGTAGGAATTGAGCGCATGGTCCTGGGTCTCCCGGTTTGAGAATATGATGAAAATTTAAAAAAATCACACTTAATCTTAAAAACAAGCCGTTAAAGGTTGATAATCCAAACCAGCTCCCAAACGACCCCGTAGGAGGCACAAACACCTTGCACGGGACCAATGCTACTTGTAGGAACTGACTGTATAGTCCTGAGTCTCTCGATTTGAGAATATGATGATAATTTGCAAAAATCACACTTAGACTTAAAATAAGCCATTAAAGGGCGAAAACCCAACCTAGGATCCAAACGACCCCGTAGGAGGCACGAACACCTCGCACGGGACCATACAACTAGTAGGAACTGACGAAGTTGTCTCGGATCTCGCAGTTTCGGAGTGTGACGATAATTTGCAAAAATCACACTTAGACTTAAAAATAAACCGTTAACGGGTGAAAACCAAAACCAACCCCCAAACGACCCCTTAGGAGCCCGAACACCTCGCACGAGACCAATGCAACTTGTAGGAACTGACCGCGTAGTCCCGGGTCTCCCGATTTGAGAGTAGGATGATAATTTTCAAAATTCACAATTAGACTTAAAAATAAGCCGTTAAAGGGTGAAAACCAAAACCAGCCCCCAAACGACCCCGTAGGAGCCACAGACACCTCGCATGGGACTAATGCAACTTGTAGGAACTGATCGCTCAGTCTCGGGTGTCCCGGTTTGAGAGTATGACGATAATTTGCAAAATCACACTTAGAATTAAAAACAAGCCGTAAAAGGGTGAAAACCCAAAGGAGGACCCAAACGACCCCGTACGAGGCACGGATACCTCGTACGGGACCAATGAAACTTGTAGGAACAGACGATAATTTGAAAAAATCACACTTAGACATAAAAACAAGGCGTTAAAGGGTGAAAACCCTAACCATCCCCCAAACGACCTCGTAGGAGGCACGAACACCTCGCATGGGACCAATGCAACTTGTAGGAACTGACCGCGTAGTCCTTGGTCTCCCGGTTTGAGAGTATGACAATAATTTGCAAAAATCAAACTTAGACTTAAAAACAAGCCGTTAAAGGGTGAAAACCGAAACCTGCCTCCAAACGGTCCCGTAGGAGGCAAGAACACCTCGCATGGGACTAATGCAACTTGTAGGAACTGAGTGCGTAGTCTCGGTTCTCTCGGTTTGAGAGTATGATGATAATTTGGAAAATCACACTTATAATTAAAAACAAGCCGTTAAAGGGTGAAAACCCAAAGGAGCCCCCAAACGACCCTATATGAGGCACGAACAACTCGTACGGGACCAATGCAACTTGTAGGATCTGACCGTGTAGTACGGGATCTCCCGATTTAAGAATATGATGATAATTTGAAATTTCACACTTAGACTTAAAAACAAGCCGTTAAAGGGTGAAAACCCTAACCAGGCCCCAAACGACCTCCTAGGAGGCACGAACACCTCTCACCGGACCAATGCAACTTGTAGGAACTGACCAAGTTGTCCCGGGTCTCCCAGTTTGAGAGTATGATGATAATTTGCAAAAATCACACTTAGACTTAAAAACAAGCCGTTAAAGGGTGAAAACCCAAACCTGCCTCCAAACGGCCCGTAGGGGCATGAACACTCGTATGGGACCAATGCAACTTATAGGAATTGACCGCATAGTCCCGGGTCCCCCAGTTTGAGAGTATGATGATAATTTGCAAAAATTAAACTTAAACTTAAAAACAAGCCGTTAAAGGGTGAAAACCCAAACCAAGCCCCAAATGACCACGTAGGAGGCACGAACACCTCGCACGGGACCAATGTTGCTTGTAGGAACTTACCGCGTAGTCCCGAGTCTCCTGGTTTGCGAATATGAAGATAATATGTAAAAATCACACTTAAACTTAAAAATATGACGTTAAAGCGAGAAAACCCAAACTAGGCCCAAACGGCCCCGTAGGAGGCAAGAACACCTCGCACGGGACCAATGTAACTTGTAGGAACTGACCGCGTAGTCCTGGGTCTCCCGGTTTGGGAGTATAACAATAATTTGAAAAAATCACAGTTAGACATAAAAACAAGCCATTAACGGGTGAAAATCCAAAAATCGCCCCCAAACGACCTCGTAGGTGGCACAAACACCTTGCACGGGACCAATGCAACTTGTAGGAGCTGATAACGTAGTCTCGGGTCTCCCAGCTTGAGAGTATGACGATAAGTTGTAAAAATCACACTTAGACTTGAAAACAAGCTGTTAATGGGTGAAAACCCAAACTTGCCCCCACACCACCCCGTAGGGGGCACGAACACCTTGCACTGGACGAATGAGGCTTGTAGGAACTAATCGCGTAGTCCTGGGTCTCCCGGTTTAAGAGTATGATGATAATTTTTAAAAATGACAATTAGACTTAAAAATAAGCCCTTAACGGGTGAAAACCCAAACCAGCCCCCAAATGACCCTGTAGGAGGCACTAACACTTCGCATGGGACCAATGCAACTTGTAGGAACTGACCGCGTAGTCCCGGGTCTCTCGATTTGAGAGTATGACGATAATTAGCAGAAATCACACTTAGACTTAAAAACAAGCCGTTAAAGGGTGAAAACCCAAACCTGTGCGCAAAAGACCCCGTAGGGTGCACGAACAACTCGCACGGGACCAATGTAACTTATAGGAACTAATCACATAGTCACGGGTCTCCCGATTTGAGAGTATGACGATAATTTTTAAAAATCACGCTTAGACTTAAAAATAATCCGTTAATGGGTGAAAACCCAAACCTACTCCCAAACAACCCCGTAGGGGGCACGAATAGCTCGTACGGGACCAATGTAACTTGTAGGAACTGACCACGTAGTCCCGGGTCTCCCGATTTGATAGTATGATGATAATTTGCAAAAATCACACTTAAACTTAAAAATAAGTCATTAACGGGTGAAAACCCAAACCAGCCCCCAAACGACCCCGTAGGAGGCATGAACACCTCGCACGTGACCAATGCAACTTATAGGTACTAGCCGCGTAGTCTCGGGTCTCACGATTTGAGAGTATGATGATAATTTGCAAAAATCACACCTATACTTAAAAATAAGCCGTTAGAGGGGGAAAACCCAAACCAGCCCCCAAACGACCCCGTTAGAGGCCCGAACACCTCCCACTGGACCAATGCAGCTTGTAGGAACTGAGGACGTGGTACCGAATCTTCTAGTTTGAGAATATGACGATAATTTGAAACAATCACACTTATACTTAAAAACAAGCCGTTAAAGGGTGAAAACCCAAACCTGCGCTCAAACGACCCCGTGGAGGGCACGAATACCTCGCACGTGACCAATGTAACTTGTAGGAACTGACCGCGTAGTCCCAGGTCTCCCGATGTGAGAGTATGACGATAATTTGCAAAAATAACACTTTTACTTAACAATAAGCCGTTGAAGGGTGAAAACCCAAACCAGCCCCCAAACGACCCCGTAGGAGGCCCGAACACCTCTTACTGGAATAATGAAACTTTTAGGAACTGAGCGCGTGGTCCTCGGTCTCCCGGTTTGAGAATATGAAAATAATTTGCAAAAATCACACTTAGACTTAAGAACTAGCCGTTAATGGGTGAAAACCCAAACTTGCCCCCAAATGACCCCGTAGGGGGGCACGAAAACCTCGCATGGGACCAATGCAATTTGTTGGAATTGACCGCGTAGTCCCGGTTCTCCTAATTTGAGAGTATGACGATAATTTGTAAAAATCACACTTAGACTTAAAAACAAGCCGTTAACGGGTGAAAACCCAATCCAGCCCCCAAACGACCCCGTACGAGGCACGAATACCTCGCACGGGACCAATACCACTTATAGGTACTAACCACATAGTCTCGGGTCTCTCACTTTGAGAGTATGACGATAATTAGCAAAAATCACTCCTATACTTAAAAATAAGCCGATAAAGGGTGAAAATCCAAACCAGCCACCAAACGACCCCGTAGGAGGCCCGAACACCTCGCACTGGACCAATGCAACTTCTAGGAACTGAGTGCGTGGTCTCGGGTCTCCCGGTTTAAGAATATGATGATAATTTGAAAAAAAAATCACACTTACACTTAAAAATAAGCCGTTATAGGGTGAATACCCAAACCTGCAACCAAACGACCCCGTAGGAGGCACGAACACCTCGCACCGGACCAATGCAACTTGTAAAAACTGACCCTCTAGTCCCGGTTCTCCCGATTTGAGAGAATGATGATAATTTGCAAAAATCACACTTAGACTTAAAAACAAGCCGTTAAAGGGTGAAAACCCAAACCTGCGCCCAAATGACCCCGTAGGGGGCACGAACACCTCGCACGGGACCAATGCAACTTGTAGGAACTGATCGCGTAGTCCTGGGTCTCCCGGTTTAAGAGTATGATGTTAATTTGTAAAAATCACACTTAGACTTAAAAATAAGCCGTTAACGGGGGAAAACCCAAACCAGCCACCAAACGACCCCGTACGAGGCACGAATACCTCGCATGGGACCAATGGCACTTATAGGTTCTAACCGCATAGTCTCGGGTCTCTCAGTTTGAGAGTATGATGATAATTTGTAAAAATCACACTTAGACTTTAAAACAAGCCGTTAAAGGATGAAAACCCAAACCTGCCCCCAAACGACCCCGTAGGGGGCACAAACACCTCGCACGGGACGAATGTAACTTGTAGAAACTAATAGCGTAGTCCGGGGTCTCCCGGTTTGTGAGTATGACAATAATTTATAAAAGTCACACTTAGACTTAAAAACAAGCCGCTAATGGGTAAAAACCCAAACCAGCCTCCAAACGACCCCGTAAGAGGCACGAACACCTCGCACAGGACCAATGAAACTTATAGGTACTAACCGCGTAGTATCGGGTCTCTCTGTTTGAGGGTATGATGATAATTTGCAAAAATCACACCAATACTTAAAAACAATCCATTAAAGGGTGAGAATAAAAACCAGCCCCCAAACGACCCCGTAGGAGGCCCAACACCTCACACTGGACAAAAGCAACTTGTAGGAACTGAGCGCATGGTACCCGGTCTCCCGGTTTGAGAATATGATGATAATTTTAAAAAATCACACTTAATCTTAAAAACAAGCCGTTAAAGGTGGAAAATCAAAACCATCCCCCAAACGACCCCCTAGGAGGCACGAACACCTTGCACGGACCAATGCTACTTGTAGGAACTGAACGCATAGTCCTGAGTCTCTCGGTTTGAGAATATGATGATAATTTGCAAAAATCACACTTAGACATAAAACAAGACATTAAAGGGTGAAAACCCAACCTAGGCTCCAAACGATCCCGTAGGAGGCACGAACACCTCGCACGGGACCAATACAACTTGTAGGAACTGACCGCGTTGTCTCGGATCTCGCGGTTTCGGAGTGTGACGATAATTAGAGAAAATCACACTTAGACTTAAAAACAAGTTGTTAACGGTGAAAACCCAAACCAACCCCCAAAAGACCCCGTAGGAGGCCCGAACACCTCGCACGTGACCAATGCAACTTGTAGGAACTGACCGCGTAGTCCCGGGTCTCCCGATTTGAGAGTAGGATGATAATTTGCAAAAATTACAATTAGACTTAAAAATAAGCCATTAAAGGGTGAAAACCAAAACCATCCCCCAAACGGCCCGTAGCAGCCACGAACACCTCGTATGGGACTAATGCAACTTGTAGGAACTGAGTGCGTAGTCTCAGGTATCCCAATTTGAGAGTATGACGATAATTTGCAAAATCACACTTAGAATTAAAAACAAGCCGTTAAAGGGTGAAAACCCAAAGGATCCCCCAAACGACCCCGTACGAGGCACGGACACCTCGTACGGGACCAATGCAACTTGTAGGATCTGACCGTGTAGTACGGGATCTCCCGATTTGAGAATATGATGATAATTTGAAAAAATCACACTTAGACATAAAAACAAGTAGTTAAAGGGTGAAAACCCAAACCAGGCACCAAACGACCTCGTAAGAGGCACGAACACACCTCGCACGGGACCAAAGCAACTTGTAAGAACTGACCGCGTAGTCCCGGGTCTCTCGGTTTAAGAGTATGACGATAATTTGCAAAAATCACACTTAGGCTTAAAAACAAGCCGTTAAAGGGTGAAAACCCAAACCTGCCTCCAAACGGCCTGTAGGGGGCATGAACACTCGTATGGGACCAATGCACCTTGTAGGAATTGACCGCGTAGTCCCGGGTCCCCCAGCTTGAGAGTATGATGATAATTTGCAAAAATCAAACTTAAACTTAAAAACAAGCCGTTAAAGGGTGAAAACCCAAACCAAGCCCCCAAATGACCACGTACGAGGCACGAACACCTCGCACGGGACCAATGTTACATTTAGGACCTGACCGCGTAGTCCCGAGCCTCCTGGTTTGCGAGTATGAAGATAATTTTTAAAAATCACACTTAAACTTAAAAATAAGCTGTTAAAGTGAGAAAACACAAACTAGGCCCCAAACGGCCCCGTAGAAGGCAATAACACCTCGCACGGGACCAATATAACTTGTAGGAACTCACCGCGTAGTCTCGGGTCTCCCGCTTTGAGAGTGTGACAATAATTTGAAAAAATCACACTTAGACTTAAAAACAAGCCATTAGCGGGTGAAAATCCAAAATCGCCCCCAAACGACCTTGTAGGAGGCACGAACACCTTCCACGGGACTAATGCAACTTGTAGGAACTAACAACGTAGTTTCGGGTCTCCCATTTTGAGAGTATGACGATAATTTGTAAAAATCACACTTAGACTTTAAAACAAGCCGGTAAAGGGTGAAAACCCAAACCTGCCCCCAAACGACCCCGTAGGGGGCACGAACACCTCGCACTGGACGAATGTAGCTTGTAGGAACTAATCGCGTAGTCCTGGGTCTCCCGGTTTGAGAGTATGATGATAATTTTTAAAAAAGACAATTAGACTTAAAAACAAGCCGTTAACGGGTGAAAACCCAAACCAGCCCCCAAATGACCCCATAGGAGGCACGAACTCCTCGCACGGGACCAATGCAACTTGTTGGAAATGACCGCGTAGTCCCGGGTCTGTCGGTTTGATAGTGTGATGATAATTTGCAAAAATCACACTTAGACTTAAAAACGAGCTGTTAAAGGGTGAAAACCTAAACCTGCGCCCAAACGATCTGGTAGGGGGGCACGAACACCTCGCACGGGATCAATGTAACTTATAGGTACTAATCGCATCGTCACGGGTCTCCCGATTTGAGAGTATGATGATAATTTTTAAAAATCATGCTTAGACTTAAAAACAAGCCGTTATTGTGTGAAAACCAAAACCTGCTCCCAAATGACCCCGTAGGGAGCACGAATAGCTCGTACGGGACCAATGTAGCTTGTAGGAACTGACCGCGTAGTCCCGAGTCTTTCGATTTGAGAGTATGAAGATAATTTTGCAAAAATCAAACTTAGACTTAAAAATAAGCCACTAACGGGTGAAAACCCAAACCAGCCCCCAAACGACCCCGTAGGAGGCACGGACACCTCGCACATAACCAATGCAACTTATAGGTACTAATCGCATAGTCTCGGGTCTCTCGATTTGAGAGTATGATGATAATTTGCATACATCACAGCTATACTTAAAAACAAGACGTTAAAGGGGGAAAACCCAAACCAGCCCCCAAATGACCCCGTAAGAGGCCCGAACACCTCGCACTAGACCAATGCAACTTGTAGGATCTGAGCGCGTGGTACCGGATCTCCCGGTTTGAGAATATGATGATAATTTTAAAAAATCACGCATAGACTTAAAAACAAGCCGTTAAAAGGTGAAAAACCAAACCTGCGACCAAACAACCCTGTAGGGGGCACGAACACCTCGCACGGGACCAATGTAACTAGTAAGAACTGACCGCGTAGACCCGGGTCTCCCGATTTGAGAGTATGATGATAATTTGAAAAAATTACACTTTTACTTAAAAACAAGCCGTTGAAGGGTGAAAACCCAAACCAGCCCCCAAACGACCCCGTAGGAGACCCGAACACCTCGCACTGGAATAATGAAACTTTTAGGAACTGAGCGCGTGGTCCCCGATCTCCTGATTTGAGAATATGACGATAATTTGCAAAATTCACACTTTGGCTTAAAAACAAGCCGTTAATGAGTGAAAACCCAAACTTGCCCCCAAACGACCCCGTAGGGGGTACGAACACCTCACATGGGACCAATCCAACTTGTAGGAATTGACCGCGTAGTCCCGATTCTCCTAGTTTGAGAGTATGACGATAATTTGTAAAAATCACATTTAGACTAAAATAAAAGTCGTTAACGGGGAAAAACGCAAACTAGCCACCAAACGACCCCTTACGAGGCACGAATACCTCGCACGGGACCAATGCCACTTATAGGTACTAACCGCGTAGTCTCGGGTCTCTCAATTTGAGAGTATGATGATAATTAGCAAAAATCACTCATATACTTTAAAACAAGCCGATAAAGGGTGAAAATCCAAACCAACCCCCAAACGACCCCGTAGGTGGCCCGAACACCTCGCACTGGACCAATGCAACTTGTAGGAACTGAGTGCGTGGTCCCGGGTCTCCCGATTTGTTTATATGATGATAATTTGAAAAAATCACACTTAGACTTAAAAACAAGTCGTTAAAGGGTGAATACCCAAACCTGTGCCCAAACGACCTCATAGGAGGCACGAAGACCTCGCACTGGACGAATGTAACTTGTAGGAACTAATGGCACAGTCCTGGGTCTCCTGGTTTGAGAGTATGATGATAATTTTAAAAAATCACACATAGACTTAAAAATAAGCCGTTAACGGATGAAAACGCAAACCAGCCCCCAAACGACCCCGTAGGAGGCACGAACACCTCGCACGAGACCAATGCAACTTGTAAGAACTGACCCTGCAGTCCCGGGTTTCCCGGTTTGAGAGTATGATGATAATTTGCAAAAATCACACTTAGACTTAAAAATAAGCCATTAAAGGGTGAAAAGCCAAACCTGCCCCAAACGAACACGTAGGGGGTACGAACACCTCGCACGGGAGCAATTCAACTTGTAGGAACAAACCACATAAGCCCGACTCTCCTAATTTGAGAGTATGAAGATAATTTGTAAAAATTACACTTAGACTTAGAAGGAAGCCGATAACGGGTGAAAACCCAAACCAGCCCCCAAACGACCCCGTAGGTGGCACGAACACCTCGCACGGGATCAATGCTACTTGTAAGAACTGACCGTGTAGTCCCGGGTCTCCCAATTTGAGAGTATGACGATAATTTGTAAAAATCACACTTAGACTTTAAAACAAGCCGTTAAAGGTTGAAAACCCAAACCTGCCCCCAAACGACCCCGTAGGGGGCACAAACACCTCGCACTGGATGAATGTAACTTGTATAAACTAATCGCGTAGTCCGGGGTCTCCCGGTTTGAGAGTATGATAATAATTTATAAAAATCACACTTAGACTTAAAAATAAGCCGTTAATGGGTGAAAACCCAAACCAGCCCCCAAACGACCCCGTAAGAGGCACGAACACCTCGCACGGGACCACTGCAACTTATTGGTACTAGCCGCGTAGTCTCGGGTCTCTAGGTTTGAGAGTATGATCTTAATTTTCAAAAATCACACCAATACTTAAAAACAAGCCATTAAAGGGTGATAATCAAAACCAGCCCCCAAACGACCCCGTAGGAGGCCCGGACACCTCACACTGGACAAATGCAACTTGTAGGAACTGAGCGCATGGCCCCGGGTCTCCCGGTTTGAGAATATGATGATAATTTAAAAAAATCACACTTAATCTTAAAAATAGGCCATTAATGGTTGAAAATCCAAACCAGCCCCCAAACGACCCTGTATAGGCACGAACACCTTGCACGGGACCAATGTTACTTGTAGGAACTGACCACATAGTCCTGAGTCTCTCGGTTTGAGAATATGACGATAATTGGCAAAAATCAAACTTAGAGTTAAAACAAGCCATTAAAGGGTGAAAACCCAACCTAGGCTCCAAATGACCCCGTAGTTGGCACGAAAACCTCGCAAGGGGCCAATACAACTTGTAGGAACTGACCACGTTGTCCCGGGACTCGCTGTTTCGGAGTGTGATGATAATTAGAAAAAATCACACTTAGACTTAAAAACAAGCCGTTAATGGGTGAAAACCCAAACCAGCCCCCAAACGACCCCGTAAGAGGCACGAACACCTTGCACAGGACCAATGCATCTTATAGGTACTAACCGCGTAGTCTCGGGTCTCTCGATTCGAGAGTATGATGATAATTTACAAAAATCACACCAATACTTAAAAATAAGCCATTAAAGGGTGAGAATCAAAACCAGCCGCCAAACGACCTCGTAGAGTCACAAACATCATTCACGGGACCCATGTTACTTGTAGGAACTGACCGCATAGTCCTGCGTCTCTCGGTTTGAGAATATGATGATAATTTGTAAAAATCACACTTAAACTTAAAAGAAGCCATTAAAGGGTGAAAACCCAACCTAGGCTCCAAACGACCCCGTAGGAGGCACGAACACCTCGCACAGGACCAATACAACTAGTAGGAACAGACCGCGTTGTCCCGGGTCTCCTGGTTTCGGAGTGTGGCGATAATTTGCAAAAATCACACTTAGACTTAAAAACAAGATGTTAACGGTGAAAACCCAAACCAACCCCCAAAAGACCCCGTAGGAGGCCCGAACACCTCGCACGGGACCAATGCAACTTGTAGGAACTGACCGCGTAGTCCCGAGTCTCCCGGTTGGAGAGTATGATGATAATTTGCAAAAATCACAATTAGACTTAAAAATAAGCCATTAAAGGGTGAAAACCAAAACCAGCACCCAAACGGCCCGTAGGAGCCACGAACACCGGGCATGGGACTAATGCAACTTGTAGGAACTGAGCGCGTAGTCTCGGGTCTCCCAGTTTGAGAGTATGACGATAATTTGCGAAATCACACTTAGAATTAAAAACAAGTCGTTAAAGGGTGAAAACTCAAAGGAGCCCCCAAACGACCCCGTACGAGGCACAAACACCTCGTACGGGACCAATGCAACTTGTAGGATCTGACCGTGTAGTACGGGATCTCCCGATTTGAGAATATGACGATAATTTGAAAAAATCACACTTACTTAAAAACAAGCCGTTAAAGGGTGAAAACCCTAACCAGGCCCCAAACGACCTCGTAGGAGGAACGAACACCTCGCACGGGACCAATGCAACTTGTAGGAACTGACCAAGTAGTCCCGGGTCTCCCGGTTTAAGAGTATGCTGATAATTTGCAAAAATCACACTTAGGCTTAAAAATTAGCCGTTAAAGGGTGAAAACCCAAACCTGCCTCCAAACGGCCCGTAGGGGGCATGAACACTTGTATGGGACCAATGCAACTTCTAGGAATTGACCGCGTAGTCCCGGGTCTCCCAGTTTGAGAGTATGACGATAATTTGAAAAAATCAAACATAAACTTAAAAACAAGTCGTTAAAGGGTGAAAACCCAAACCGAGCCCCAAATGACCACGTAGGAGGCACGAACACCTCGCACAGGACCAATGCAAATTGTAGGAGCTCACCGCGTAGTCCCGAGTCTCTCGGTTGGAGAGTATGACAATAATTTTTAAAAATCACGCTTAGACTTAAAAATAAGCCGTTAATGGGTGAAAACCCAAACCTACTTCCAAACGACCCCGTCGGGGGCACGAATAGCTCGTACGGGATCAATGTAACTTGTAGGAACTGAACGCGTAGTCCCGGGTCTCCCGATTTGAGAGTATGATAATAATTTGTAAAAATCATACTTAGACTTAAAAACAAGCCATTAACGGGTGAAAACCGAAACCAGCCCTCAAACGACCCCGTAGGAGGCACGAACACCTCGCACGTGACCAATGCAACTTGTAGGTACTAACCGCGTAGTCTCGGATATCCCGGTTTGAGAATATGAAGATAATTTGAAAAAATCACAATTAGACTTAAAAACAAGCCGTTAAAGGTTGACAACCCAAAGCTGCGCCCAAACGACCCCGTAGGGGGCACGAACACCTCGCACGGGACCAATGAAACTAGTAGGAACTGACCGCGTAGTCCCGGGTCTTCCGATTTGAGAGTATGATGATAATTTGCAAAAATAACACTTTTACTTAAAAATAAGCCGTTGAAGGGTGAAAACCCAAGCCAGCCCCCAAACGACCCGGTAGGAGGCACGAGCACCTCGCACGGGACCAATGTAACTTGTAAGAACTGATCGCGTAGTCCCGGGTCTCCCGGTTTAAGAGTATGGTGATAATTTGGAAAAATCACACTTAGACTTAAAAAATAGTTGTTAATGGGTGAAAACCCAAACCTGCCCCAAATGACCCCGAAGGGGGTACGAACACCTGACACGGGACCAATGCTACTTGTAGGAACTGACCGCATAAGCCCGATTCTCCCAGTTTCAGGGTATGAAGATAATTTGTAAAAATCAGACTTAGACTTAAAAGGATTCCATTACCGGGTGAAAACCCAAACCAGCCCGCAAACGATCCCGTAGGTGGTACGAACACCTCGCATGGGAGCAATGCAACTTATAGGAACTGACCGCGTAGCCTCGGGTATACCGGTTTGAGAATATTATGATGATTTGCAAAAAGCACACTTGGACTTAAAAACAAGCCATTGAAGGGTGAAAACCCAAACCAACCCCCAAACGACCCCGTAGGAGGCACGAGCACCTCGCACGGGACGAATGTAACTTGTAAGAATTGACCGTGTAGTCCCGGGGGTCTCCCGGTTTGAGAGTATGATGAAAATTTGAAAAATCACACTTAGACTTAAAAAGAAGCCGTTAAGGGGTGAAAACCCAAACCTGCGCCCAAACGTCCCCGTAGGGGGCACGAACACCTCGCAGGGGACCAATGTAACTTGTGGGAACTGATCGCGTAGACCCGGGTCTCCCGGTTTGAGAGTATGAAGATAATTTGTAAAAATCACACTTAGACTTTAAAGGAAGCAATTACCGGGTGAAAACCGAAACTAGCCCCCGAACGACCCCGTAGGTGGTA
Organism: Sambucus nigra; assembly: GCA_949130495.1. Classification (NCBI taxonomy): domain Eukaryota; kingdom Viridiplantae; phylum Streptophyta; class Magnoliopsida; order Dipsacales; family Adoxaceae; genus Sambucus; species Sambucus nigra. The sequence goes on along the minus strand of OX422220.1, from coordinate 492,546,677 downwards.
CGAACACCTCGCACGGGAGCAATGCAACCTGTAGGAACTGATCGCGTAGTCTTGGGTCTACCGGTTCGAGAATATGATGATAATTTGCAAAAAGCACACTTACACTTAAAAACAAGCCGTTAAAGGGTGAAAACCCAAACCAGGCCCCACACGACCCCGTAGGAGGCACGAACACCACGCACGGGACCAATGCAAGTTGTAGTAACTGAGCACGTAGTCCCGGGTCTCCCACTTTAAGAGTATGATGATAATTTACAAAGATCACACTTAGACTTAAAAATAAGCCGTTAATGGGTGAAAACCCAAATGACCCCATAGGTGGCATGAACACCTCGCACGGGACCAATGCAACTTGTAGGAACTAACAGCATTGTCTCGGGTCTCTCGGTTTGAGAGTATGACGATAATTTGTAAAAATCACACTTAGACTTTAAAACAAGCCGTTAAAGGGTGAAAACCCAAACCTGCCGCCAAACGACCCCGTAGGGGTCACAAACACCTCACACTGGACGAATGTAACTTGTAGAAACTAATCGCGTAGTCCGGGGTCTCCCGATTTGAGAGTATGACGATAATTTATAAAAATCACACTTAGACTTAAAAACAAGCCGTTAGTGGGTGAAAACCCAAACCATCCCCTAGACGATCCCGTAGGAGGCACGAACACCTCGTATGGGACCAATACAACTTATAGGAATTGACAGCGTACTTATGGGTCTCCCGGTTTGAGAGTATGACGATAATTTTCAAAAATCATACTTAGACATAAAAACAAGCCGTTAAAGGGTGAAAACCCAAAGGAGCCCCCAAACGACCCCGTACGAGGAACGAACACCTCGCACGAGACCAATGCAAGTTATAGGAACTGACCGTGTAGTCTGGGATCTCCCAATTTGAGAATATGAGGATAATTTGCAAAAATTACAACTAGACTTAAAAACAAGCCGTTAACGGGTAAAAACCCAAACCAGGCCCCACACGACCCCGTAGGATGCACAAACACCTCGCACGGGACCAATGAAACTTATAGGAAACGACCACGTAGTCCCGGGTCTCCCAGTTTGAGAGTACAAAGATAATTTACAAAAATTACACTTAGACTTAAAAACGAGCCGTTAAAGGGTGAAAACTTAAACCAGCCCCCAAACGACCCCGTAGGAGGCACGATCACCTCGCACGGGACTAATGCATCTTGTAGGAACTGAGAGCGTAGTCCCGGCTCTTCCGGTTTGAGAGTATGATGATAATTTGCAAAATCACACTTAGAATTAAAAACAAGCCGTTAAAGGGTGAAAACCCAAAGGAGCCCCCAAACGACCCCGTACGAGGCACTAACACCTCATACGGGACCAATGCAACTTGTAGGAACTGACCGCATAGTCCCGGGTCTCCCAGTTTTGGAGTATGACGATAATTTGTAAAAGACACATTTAGACTTAAAAACAAGTCGTTAACGGGTGAAAACCCGAACCAGCCCCCAAACGACCCCGTAGGAGGCACGAACACCTTGCACGGGACCAATGCAACTTGTAGGAACTGACCGCGTAGTCTCGGGTCTCCAAGTTTCAGAGTAGGAAGATAATTTGCCAAAATCATAGATAGAATTAAAAATAAGCCGTTAAAGGGTGAAAAACCAAACTAGGCTCCAAATGACCCCGTTGGAGGAACGAACACCTCGCCCGGGACCAATACAACTAGTAGTAATTGATCGCGTAGTCCTGGGTCTCCCAGTTTGAGAGTATGACTATAATTTGCAAAAATCACTCTTTGACTTAAAAATAAGCCATTAACGGGTGAAAACCCAAACTAGCCCCCAAACGATCCCGTAGGAGGCATGAACACTTCGTACGGGACCAATGGAACTTATAGGAACTGACTGCGTAGTCTCGGGACTCCCGGTTTGAGAGTATGATGATAATTTGTAAAAATTACACTTAAACTTTGAAAAAGTTGTTAAAGGGTGAAAACCCGAACCTGCCCCAAACGACCCCATAGGGAGCACGGACACCTCGCACTGGACGAATGTAACTTGTTGGAACTAGTCGCTCAGTCCTGGGTCTCCCGATTTGGGAGTATGAGGATAATTTTTAAAAATCAAAGTTAGACTTAAAAACAAGTCGTTAACAGGTGAAAACGCAAACCAGCCCCCAAACGACCTTGTAGGAGGCACGGACCGCGTAGTCCTGGGGCTCCCGGTTTGAGAGTATGACGATAATTTGCAAAAATCACACTTAGACTTAAAAACAAGTCATTAAATGGTGAAAACCCAAACCTGCGGCCAAACGACCCCGTAGGGGGTACGAACACCTCACACGGGAGCAATGTAACTTGTAGGAACTAATCGCAGAGTCCCGGGTCTCCCGGTTTGAGAGTATGACGATAATTTTAAAAATCACACTTACACTTAAAAACAAGCTGTTGATGGGTGAAACCCCAAACTTGCCCCCAAACGACGCCGTAGGGGGCACGAACAGCTTGTACGGGACAATTATAACTTGTAGGAACTAACCGCGTAGTCCCGAGTCTCCCAGTTTGAGAGTATGATGATAATTTGCAGAAATCACACTTAGACTTAAAAACAAGCCCTTAACGGGTGAAAACCCAAACCAGCCCCCAAACGACCCCATAGGAGGCACGAACACGTCGCACGGGACCAATGCAACTTATAGGTACTAACCGCATAGTCTCCAGTCTCTCGATTTGAGAGTATGATGATAATTTGCAACAATCACACCTATACTTAAAAACAAGCCCTTAAAAGGTGAAAACCCAAACCAGCCCCCAAACGACCCCGTAGGAGGCCCGAACAGCTCGCACTGGACCAATGCAACTTGTAAGAACTGAGTGCGTGGTCCCGGGTCTCCCGGTTTGAGAATATGATGATAATTTGAAAAAATCACACTTAAACTTAAAGACAAGCCCTTAAAGGTTGAAAATCCAAACCAGCCCCTAAACGACCCTGTAGGAGGCACGAACACCTTGCACGGGACCAATGCAACTAGTAGGAATTAACCGCGTAGTCCCGGGTCTCTCGATTTGAGAGTATGATGATAATTTGCAAAAATCACACTTATACTTAAAAACAAGCCGCTAAAGGGTTAAAACCCAAACCAGGGCCCAAACGACCCCATAGGAGGCCCGAACACCTCGCACTGGACCAATGCAACTTGTAGGAACTGAGCATGTGGTCCCCTGTCTCCAGGTTTGAGAAGGTGATGATAATTTTCAAAAATCACACATAAACTTAAAATGAAGCCGTTAACGGGTGAACCTCCAAACCATGCCCCAAACGACCATGTAGGAGGCACGAACACCTCACACGTGGCCAATGCAACTTGTAGGAATTGATCGCGTTGTCCCAAGTCTCCCGATTTGAGAGTATGATGATAATTTGAAAAAATCACACTTAGACCTAAAAACAAGCCATTAAAGGGTGAAAACCCAAACTAGGCCCCAAACGACCCCGTAGGAGACACGAACATCTCGCACGGGACCAATGTAACTCATAGGATCTGACAGAATAGTCTCGGGTCTCTCTGTTTGAGATCATGACAATAATTTGCAAAAATCACACTTAGACTTAAAACAAGTAGTTAACGGGTGAAAACCCAAAACAGCCCCCAAACGACCCCGTAGGAGGCAGGAACAACTCGTCCAGGACTAATGTAACTTGTAGGAACTGACCGCGTAGCCTCGGGTCTCCCAGATTGAGAGTATGATGATAATTTGCAAAAATCACACATGAACTTAAAAACAAGTCGTTAAAGGTTTTAAATCCAAACTAGCCCCCAAACGATCTCGTACGAGGTATGAACACCTCGCATGGGACCAATGAAAATTGTAAGAACTCACCGCATAGTCCCGGGTCTCCCGGTTCGAGAATATGACGATAATTTGCAAAAATCACACTTAGACTTAAAATTTAGTCATTAATGGGTGAGAACCAAAACTAGGCCCCAAACAACCCCGTATGCGGCACAAACTCCATGCACGGGACCAATACAACTTGTAGGAACTGACCGCGTAGTCCCGGGTATACCGGTTTGAGAATATGATGATAATTATCAAAAAGCACACTTAGACTTAAAAATAAGCCGTTGAAGTGTGAAAACCCAAACCAGCCCCCAAACGACCCCGTAGGAGGCACGAACACCTTGCACGGGACCAATGCAACTAGTAGGAATTAACCGCGTAGTCCCGGGTTTCTCGATTTGAGAGTATGATGATAATTTGCAAAAACCACACTTATACTTAAAAACAAGCCGCTAAAGGGTGAAAACCCAAACCAGCGCCCAAACGACCCCATAGGAGGCCCGAACACCTCGCACTGGACCAATCCAACTTGTAGGAACTGAGCGTGTGGTCCCCTGTCTCCCGGTTTGAGAATGTGATGATAATTTTCAAAAATCACACATAAACTTTAAATGAAGCCGTCAAAGGGTGAACCCCCAAACCATGCCCCAAAAGACCACGTAGGAGGCACGAACACCTCACACGTGGCCAATGCAACTTGTAGGAATTGACCGCGTTGTGCCAAGTCTCCCGATTTGAGAGTATGATGATAATTTGAAAAAATCACACTTAGACCTAAAAACAAGCCATTAAAGGGTGAAAACCCAAACTAGGCCCCAAACGACCCCGTAGGAGACACGAACATCTCGCACGGGACCAATGTAACTCATAGGATCTGATCGCGTAGTCTCGGGTCTCTCTGTTTGAGATTATGACAATAATTTGCAAAAATCACAATTAGGCTTAAAAACCAGTCATTAACGTGTGAAAACCCGAAACAGCCCCCAAACGACCCCGTAGGAGGCACGAACAACTCGTACGGGACTAATGTAACTTGTAGCAACTGACCGCATAGTCTCGGGTCTCCCGGATTGAGAGTATGATGATAATTTGCAAAAATCACACATGAACTTAAAAACATGTCGTTAAATGTTTTAAATCCAAACTAGCCCCCAAACGATCTCGTACGAGGTACGAACACCTCGCTTGGGACCAATGGAAATTGTAAGAACTGACCGCGTAGTCTCGGGTCTCCCGGTTTCAGAATATGACGATAATTTGCAAAAATCACACTTAGACTTAAAATTGAGTCGTTAATGGGTGAGAACCCAAACTAGGCCCCAAACAACCCCGTATGTGGCACGAACACCACGCACGCGACCAATGCAACTTGTAGGAACTGACCGCGTAGTCCCGGGTATACTGGTTTGAGAATATGATGATAATTTGCAAAATGCACACTTAGACTTAAAAACAAGCCGTTGAAGGGTGAAAACCCAAACCAGCCCCCAAACGACCCCGTAGGAGGCACGAGCACCTCGTACGGGATGAATGCAACTTGTAAGAATTGACCGTGTAGTCCCGGGGGTCTCCCGGTTTGAGAGTATGATGCAAATTTGAAAAATCACACTTAGACTTAAAAAGAAGCCGTTAAGGGGTGAAAACCCAAACCTGCGCCCAAACGTCCCCGCAGGGGGCACGAACACCTCGCACGGGACCAATGTAACTTGTAGGAACTGATCGCGTAGTCCGGGTCTCCCGATTTGAAAAGTATGAATATAATTTGTAAAAATCACACTTAGACTTTAAAGGAAGCCGTTACCGGGTGAAAACCCAAACTAGCCCAGAACGACCCCGTAGGTGGTACGAACACCTCGCACGGGAGCAATGCAACTTGTAGGAACTGACCGCGTAGTCCTGGGTCTACCGGTTTGAGAATATGATGATAATTTGCAAAAAGCACACTTAAACTTAAAAACAAGCCGTTAAAGGGTGAAAACCCAAACCATGCCCCACACGACCCCGTAGGAGGCACGAACACCTCGCACGGGACCAATGCAAGTTGTAGTAACTGACCACGTAGTCCCGGGTCTCCCACTTTAAGAGTATGATGATAATTTACAAAAATCACACTTAGACTTAAAAACAAGCCGTTAATGGGTGAAAACCCAAACGACCCCATAGGTGGCACGAACACCTCGCACGGGACCAATACAACTTGTAGGAACTAACAGCATTGTCTCGGGTCTCTCGGTTTGAGAGTATGACGATAATTTGTAAAAATCACACTTAGACTTTAAAACAAGCCGTTAAAGGGTGAAAACCCAAACCTGCCGCCAAACGACCCCGTAGGGGGCACAAACACCTCACACTGGACGAATGTAACTTGTAGAAACTAATCGCGTAGTCTCGGGTCTCCCGATTTGAGAGTATGATGATAATTTATAAAAATCACACTTAGACTTAAAAACAAGCCGTTAGTGGGTGAAAACCCAAACTATCCCCTAGACGATCTTGTAGGAGGCACGAACACCTCGCATGGGACCAATACAAGTTATAGGAATTGATAGCGTACTTATGGGTCTCCCGGTTTGAGAGTATGACGATAATTTTCAAAAATCATACTTAGACATAAAAACAAGCCGTTAAAGGGTGAAAACCCAAAGGAGCCCCCAAACGACCCCGTACGAGGAACGAACACCTCGCACGAGACCAATGCAAGTTATAGGAACTGACCGTGTAGTCCGGGATCTCCCAATTTGAGAATATGAGAATAATTTGCAAAAATTACAACTAGACTTATAAACAAGCCGTTAACGGGTGAAAACCCAAACTAGGCCCCACACGACCACGTAGGATGCACAAACACCTCGTACGGGACTAATGAAACTTATAGGAAATGACCGCATAGTCCCGGGACTCCCAATTTGAGAGTACGAAGATAATTTGCAAAAATCACACTTAGACTTAAAAACGAGCCGTTAAAGGGTGAAAACTTAAACCAGCCCCCAAACGACCCCTAGGAGGCACAATCACCTCGCACGGGACTAATGTATCTTGTAGGAACTGAGCGCGCAGTCCCGGCTCTCCCGGTTTGAGAGTATGATGATAATTTACAAAATCACACTTAGAATTAAAAACAAGCCGTTAAATGGTGAAATACCAAAGGAGCCCCCAAACGACCCCGTACGAGGCACGGACACCACATACGGGACCAATGCAACTTGTAGGAAGTGACCGCCTAGTCCCAGGTGTCCCAGTTTTGGAGTATGACGATAATTTGTAAAAGACACATTTAGACTTAAAAACAAGTCGTTAACGGGTGAAAACCCAAACCAACCCCCAAACGACCCCGTAGGAGGCACGAACACCTTGCACGGGACCAATGCAACTTGTAGGAACTGACCGCGTAGTCCCGGGTCTTCAAGTTTCAGAGTAGGAAGATAATTTGCCAAAATCACAGATAGAATTAAAAATAAGCCGTTAAAGGGTGAAAACCCAAACTAGGCTCCAAATGACCCCGTTGGAGGCACGAACACCTCGCCCGGGACCAATACAACTAGTAGTAATTGATCGCGTAGTCCTGGGTCTCCCGGTTTGAGAGTATGACTATAATTTGAAAAAATCACTCTTTGACTTAAAAATAATCCATTAACGGGTGAAAACCCAAACTAGCTCCCAAACGATCCCGTAGGAGGCATGAACACTTCGTACGGGACCAATTCAACTTATAGGAACTGACTGCGTAGTCCCGGGACTCCCGGTTTGAGAGTATGACGATAATTTGTAAAAATTACACTTAAACTTTAAAAATGTCGTTAAAGGGTGAAAACCTGAACCTGCCCTCAAACGACCCCGTAGGGGGCACGGACACCTCGCACTGGACGAATGTAACTTGTTGGAACAAATAGCTCAGTCCTGGGTCTCCCGATTTGGGAGTATGAGGATAATTTTTAAAAATCAAACTTAGACTTAAAAATAAGCCGTTAACGGGTGAAAACGCAAACCAGCCCCCAAACGACGTCATAGGAGGCACGGACCGCGTAGTCCTGGAGCTCCCGGTTTGAGAGTATGACGATAATTTGCAAAAATCACACTTAGACTTAAAAACAAGTCGTTAAAGGGTGAAAACCCAAACCTGCGCCCAAACGACCCCGTAGGGGGCACGAACACCTCGCACGGGAGCAATGTAACTAGCAGGAACTAATCGCAGAGTCCCGGGTCTCCCGGTTTGAGAGTATGACGATAATTTAAAAAATCACACTTACACTTAAAAACAAGCCGTTAATGGGTGAAACCCCAAACTTGCACCCAAACGACCCCGTAGGGGGCACGAACAGATTGTACGTTACAATTATAACTTGTAGGAACTGACCACGTAGTCCCGAGTCTCCCAGTTTGAGAGTATGATGATAATTTGCAAAAATCACACTTAGACTTAAAAACAAGCCGTTAACGGGTGAAAACCCAAACCAGCCACCAAACGGCCCCATAGGAGGCACGAACACGTCGCACGGGACCAATGCAACTTATAGGTACTAACCGCATAGTCTCTGGTGTCTCGGTTTGAGATTATGATGATAATTTGCATCAATCGCACCTATACTTAAAAACAAGCCCTTAAAAGGTGAAAACCCAAACCAGCCCCCAAACGACCCCGTAGGAGGCCCGAACACCTCGCACTGGACCAATGCAACTTGTAAGAACTGAGTGCGTGGTCCCGGGTCTCCCGGTTTGAGAATATGATGATAATTTGAAAAAATCACACTTAAACTTAAAGACAAGCCCTTAAAGGTTGAAAATCCAAACCAGCCCCTAAACGACCCTGTAGGAGGCACGAACACCTTGCATGGAACCAATGCAACTAGTAGGAATTAACCGCGTAGTCCCGGGTCTCTCGATTTGAGAGTATGATGATAATTTGCAAAAATCACACTTATACTTAAAAACAAGCCGCTAAAGGGTGAAAACCCAAACCAGCGCCCAAACGACCCCATAGGAGGCCCGAACACCTCGCACTGGACCAATGCAACTTGTAGGAACTGAGCGTGTGGTCCCCTGTCTCCCGGTTTGAGAATGTGATGATAATTTTCAAAAATCACACATAAACTTAAAATGAAGCCGTTAAAGGGTGAAACCCCAAACCATGCCCCAGACGACCACGTAGGAGGCTCGAACACCTCACACGTGGCCAATGCTACTTGTAGGAACTGACTGCGTTGTGCCAAGTCTCCCGATTTGAGAGTATGATGATAATTTGAAAAAATCACACTTAGACCTAAAAACAAGCCATTAAAGGGAGAAAACACAAACTTGGCCCCAAACGACCCCGTAGGAGACACGAACATCTCGCACGGGACCAATGTAACTCATAGGATCTGACCGCATAGTCTCGGGTCTCTCTGTTTGAGATTATGACAATAATTTGCAAAAATCACACTTAAGCTTAAAAACCAGTCATTAATGGTTGAAAACCCAAAACTGCCCCCAAACGACCCCGTAGGAGGCACGAACAGCTCGTACGGGACTAATGTCACTTGTAGGAACTGACCGCGTAGTCTCGGGTCTCCCGGATTGAGAGTATGATGATAATTTGCAAAAATCACACATAAACTTAAAAACAAGTCGTTAAAGGTTTTAAATCAAAACTAGACCCCAAACGATCTCGTACGAGGTACGAACATCTCGCATGGGACCAATGCAACTTGTAAGAACTGACCGCGTAGTCCCGGGTCTCCCGGTTTGAGAATATGATGATAATTTGCAAAAATCACACTTAGACTTAAAATTGAGACGTTAATGGGTGAGAACCCAAACTAGGCCCCAAACAACCCCGTATGCGGCACGAACACCACGCACGGGACCAATGCAACTTGTAGCAACTGACCACGTAGTCCCAGGTCTCCCGATTTAAGAGTATGATGGTAATTTGCAAAAATCACACTTAGACTTAAAAATAAGACGTTAATGGGTGAAAACCCAAACCAGCCCCCAAACGACCCTGTAGGTGGCACGAACACCTCGTACGGGACCAATGCAACTTGTAGGAACTGATCGCATAGTCCTGGTTCTCCCAGTTTGAGAGTACGACGATAATTTGCAAAAATCACACTTAGACTTAAAAACAAATAGTTAACGGGTGAGAACCCAAACCAACCCCCAAATGACCCCGTAGGCTATATGAACACCTCGCACGGGAGCAATGCAACTTGTAGGAACTGACTGCGTTGTCCCGAGTCTCTCGGTTTGAAAATATGACGATAATTTTTAAAAATCACACCTAGATTTAAGAACAAGTCGTTAATGGGTGAAAACCCAAACTAGCCCCCAAACGACCCCATAAGTGGCAAGAACACCTCGCACAAGACCAATGCAACTTGTAGGAACTAATCGCGTAGTCCCGGTTCTCCTAGTTTGAGAGTATGACGATAATTTGTAAAAATCACACTTAGACTTAAAAGTAAGACGTTAACGGATGAAAACCCAAACGAGCCCATAGGTGGTACGAACACCTTGTACGTGAGAAATGCAACTTGTATGAACTGACCGCGTAGTCCCGGGTCTCCCGGTTTGAGAATATGATGATAATTTGCAAAAATCACACTTAGACTTAAAAACAAGCCGTTAAAGGGTCAAACCTAGACCAGGCCCTACACGACACCGTAAGAGGCACGAACACCTCGCACGGGACCAATGCAGCTTGTAGGAACTGACCACGTAGTCCCACGTCTCCCAGTTTGAGAGTATGATGATAATTTGCAAAAATCACACTTACACTTAAAAACAAGTCGTTAAAGGGTGAAAACCCAAACTAGGCCCCAAACGACCCCGTAGAAGGCACAAACACCTCGCACGGGACCAGTGAAACTTGTAGGGACAAACCGCACAGTCTCGGGTCTCCCGGATTGGGAGTATGATGATAATTTGAAAAAATCACACTTAGACTTAAAAACAAGTCGTTAATTGGTTAAAACCCAAACCAACCCACAAACGACCCCGTAGGAGGCTCGAACACCTCGCACAAGACCAATGCAACTTGCAGGAACATACCACGTAGTCCCGGGTCTCCTGGTTTGAGAGTCGGTTGATAATTTGGAAAAATCACAGTTAGACGTAAAAATAAGCTTTTAATGGGTGAAAACCAAAAGAAGCCCCCAAACGACCCCGTAGGAGGCACGAACACCTCGTACGGGACCAATGCAACTTGTAGGAACTGGTCGCGTAGTCTCAGGTCTCCTCATTTGAGAATATGATTATAATTTTCAAAAATCACACATAAACTTAAAAAGAAGCCATTAAAGGGTAAAAACCTAAACCAGCCCCCAAATGGCCCCGTGGTAGGGACGAACACCTCGCACGGGACTAATACAACTTGTGAGAACTGACCGCGTAGTCCGGGGTCTCCCGGTTTGAGAGTATGATAATAATTTACAAAAATCACACTTAGACTAAAAGACAAGCCTTTGAAGGGTGAAAACCCAACGGAGCCTCCAAAAGACCCCGTGCGAGGCACGAACACCTCGCACGGGACCAATGCAACTTGTAGGAATTGATCGTGTAGTCCACGATCTCCCGATTTGAAAATATGACGATAATTTGCAAAAATCACACTTAGACTTAAAAACAAGCCGTTAAAGGGTGAAAACCCAAACCAGGCCCCAAACGACCCCGTAGGAGGGACGAACACCTCGCACGGGACCAATGCTACTTGTAGGAGTTGAACGCGTAGTCCTGAGTCTTCGGTATGAGAATATCATGATAATTAGCAAAAATCACACTTACACTTAAAAACAAGCCATTAAAGGGTGAAAATCCAAACTAGGCTCCAAACGATCCCGTAGGAGGCACGAACACCTCACACCGGACCAATACCACTAGCAGGAACTGACGGTGTAGTCCTGGGTCTCCCCGTTTGAGAGTATGACAATAATTTGAAAAAATCACACACAGACTTAAAAATAAGCCCTTAACAGGTGAAAACCCAAACTAGCCCCTAAACTATCCCGTAGGAGGCATGAATACCTCGCACAAGACCAATGCAACTTATAGGAACTGACAGCGTAGTCCCGGGTCTCTCGGTTTGAGAGTACGTCGATAATTTGTAAAAATCACACTTAGACTTTTAAACAAGTCGTTAAAGGGTGAAAACCTAGACCAGGCCCTACACGACACCGTAAGAGGCACGAACACCTCGCACGGGACCAATGCAGCTTGTAGGAACTGACCACGTAGTCCCAGGTCTCCCAGTTTGAGAGTATGATGATAATTTGCAAAAATCACACTTACACTTAAAAACAAGTCGTTAAAGGGTGAAAACCCAAACTAGGCCCCAAACGACCCCGTAGAAGGCACAAACACCTCGCACGGGACCAGTGAAACTTGTAGGGACAGACCGCGTAGTCCCGGGTCTCCCGGTTTGGGAGTATGATGATAATTTGAAAAAATTACATTTAGACTTAAAAACAAGCCGTTAATAGGTTAAAACCCAAACCAACCCACAAACGACCCCGTAGGAGGCTCGAACACCTCGCACAAGACCAATGCAACTTGCAGGAACATACCACGTAGTCCCGGGTCTCCTGGTTTGAGAGTCGGTTGATAATTTGGAAAAATCACAGTTAGACGTAAAAATAAGCTTTTAATGGGTGAAAACCAAAAGAAGCCCCCAAACGACCCCGTAGGAGGCACGAACACCTCGTACGGGACCAATGCAACTTGTAGGAACTGGTCGCGTAGTCTCAGGTCTCCTCATTTGAGAATATGATTATAATTTTCAAAAATCACACATAAACTTAAAAAGAAGCCATTAAAGGGTAAAAACCTAAACCAGCCCCCAAATGGCCCCGTGGTAGGCACGAACACCTCGCATGGGACCCATGCAACTTGTAAGAACTGACCGCGTAGTCTCGGGTCTCCCGGTTTGAGAATATGACCATAATTTGCAAAAATCACACTTAGACTTAAAAATGAGACGTTAATGGGTGAGAACCCAAACTAGGCCCCAAACGACCCCGTATGCGGCACGAACACCACGCACTGGACCAATGCAACTTGTAGGAACTAACCACGTAGCCCCGGGTCTCCCGATTTAAGAGTATGATGATAATTTACAAAAATCACACTTAGTCCTAAAAACAATCCGTTAATGGGTGAAAACCCAAACCAGCCCCCAAACGACCCCATAGGTGGCACGAACACCTCGTACGAGACCAATGCAACCTGTAGGAACTGATCGCATAGTCCCGGTTCTCCCAATTTGAGAGTATGGTGATAATTTATAAAAATCACACTTAGACTTAAAAATAAACCGTTAACGGGTGACCAGACCCCAAACGACCCCGTAGGCGGAACGAACACCTCGCACGGGAGGAATGAAACTTGTAGGAACTGGCCGCGTAGTCCCGGGTCTCCCGGTTTGAAAATATGACGACAATTTGCAAAAATCACACCTAGATTTAAGAACAAGTCATTAATGGGTGAAAACCCAAACTAGCCCCCAAACGACCCCATAAGTGGCAAGAACACCTCGCACGGGACCAATGTAACTTGTAGGAACTAACCGCGTAGTCCCGGTTCTCCTAGTTTGAGAGTATGACGATAATTTGTAAAAACCACACTTAGACTTAAAAGTAAGCCATTAACGGGTGAAAACCCAAACCAGCCCCCCCCCCCCCCCAATGAGCCCATAGGTGGTACGAACCCCTCGCACGGGAGCAATGCAACTTGTACGAACTGACCGCGTAGTCCCGGGTCTCCCGGTTTGAGAATATGACGATAATTTGCAAAAATCACACTTAGACTTAAAAATAAGTCGTTAAAGGGTGAAACCCAGACCAAGCCCTACACGACACCGTTAGAGGCACGAACTCCTTGCACGGGACCAATGCAGCTTATAGGGACGGACCGCGTAGTCCCGGGTCTCCCAGTTTGAGAGTGTGACGATAATTTGCAAAAATCCCACTTACACTTAAAAATAAGTCGTTAAAGGGTGAAAACCCAAACTAGGCCCCAAACGACCCCGTAGAAGGCACAAACACCTCGCACGGGACCAATGAAACTTTTAGGAACTGACCGCGTAGTCCCGGGTCTCCCGGTTTGGGAGTATGATGATAATTTGCAAAAATCACCCTTAGACTTAAAAACAAGCCGTTAAAAGGGTAAAACCCAAACTAGCCCCCAAACGACCCCGTAGGAGGCCCGAATACCTCGCACAAGACCAATGCAACTTGTAGGAACATACCGCGTAGTCCCAGGTCTCCTGGTTTAAGAGTAGGTTGATAATTTGCAAAAATCACATTTAGGCTTAAAAATAAGCTTTTAATGGGTGAAAACCAAAAGCAACCCCAAACGACCCCGTAGGAGGCACGAACACCTCGTACGGGACCAATGCAACTTGTAGGAACTGACCACGTAATCCCGGGTCTCCTCGTTTGAGAATATGATTATGATTTTCAAAAATCACACATAAACTTAAAAAGAAGCCATTAAAGGGTAAAAACCAAAACCAGCCTCCGAACGGCCCCGTAGGAGGCACAAACACCTCGCACGGGACTAATACAACTTTTAAGAACTGATCGCGTAGTCCCGGGTCTCCCGGTTTGAGAGTATGATGATAATTTACGAAATTCACACTTAGACTTAAAAACAAGCCTTTGAAGGGTGAAAACCCAACGGAGCCCCCAAAAGACCCCGTGCGAGGCACGAACACCTCATACGGGACCAACGCAACTTGTAGGAACTGATAGTGTAGTCCAGGATCTCCCGATTTGAGAATATGATGATAATTTGCAAAAATCACCTTTAGACTTAAAAACAAGCCGTTAAAGGGTGAAAACCCAAACCAGGCCCTAAATGACCCCGTAGGAGGGACGAACACCTCGCACGGGACCAATGCTACTTGTAGGAGTTGAACGCGTAGTCCTGAGTCTTCGGTATGAGAATATGATGATAATTAGCAAAAGTCACACTTACACTTAAAAACAAGCCATTAAAGGGTGAAAATCCAAACTAGGCTCCAAACGACCCCGTAGGAGGCACGAACACCTCGCACCAGACCAATTCCACTAGCAGGAACTGACGGTGTAGTCCTGGGTCTCCCCATTTGAGAGTATGACAATAATTTGAAAAAATCACACATAGACTTAAAAATAAGCCGTTAACGGGTGAAAACCCAAACTAGCCCTTAAACGATCCCGTAGGAGGCATGAACACCTCGCACAGGACCAATGCAACTTATAGGAACTAATAGCGTAGTCCCGGGTCTCTCGATTTGAGAGTACGTCGATAATTTGTAAAAATCATACTTAGACTTTAAAACAAGCCGTTAAAGGGTGAAAACCCAAACCTGCGCCCAAACGACCCCGTAGGGGGCAGGAACACCTCGCACTGGACGAATGTAACATGCAGGAACTAATCGCGTAGTCCGGGGTCACTCGGTTTTAGAGTATGATGATAATTTATAAAAATCAAACTTAGCCTTAAAAACAAGTCGTTAATGGGCGAAAACCCAAATCAGCCCCCAAACGACCCCGTAGGAGGCACGAACACCTTGCACGGGACCAATGAAACTTGTAGGAACTGACCGCGTAGTCGCAGGTCTCCCGATTTGAGAGTATGACGATAATTTTCAAAAATCACACTTAGACTTAAAAACAAGCCGTTAAAGGTTGAAATCCCAAAGGATCCCCCAAACGACCCCGTACGAGGAATGAACACCGCGCACGGGACGAATGCAACTTGTAGGAACTGACCGTGTAGTCTTGGATCTCCCAATTTGAGAATATGATGATAATTTGCAAAAATCACACTTAGACTTAAAAACAAGCCGTTAAAGGGTGAAAACCCAAACCAGGCCCCAAACGACCCCGTAGGAGGCATGAACACCTCGCACGGGCCCAATGCTACTTGTAGGAACTGACCGTGTAGTCCTGAGTCTCCAGGTTTGAGAATGTGATGATAATTTGCAAAAATCAAACTTAGACTTAAAAATAAGCCGTTAACGGGTGAAAATTCAAACTATCCCCTAAACGATCTCGTAGGAGGGATGAACACCTCGCACGGGACCAAGGTAACTTATAGGACTGACACCGTAGTCCCGGGTCTCCCGGTTTGACAGTATGATCATAATTTATAAAAATCACACTTTGACTTTAAAACAAATCCTTAAAGATTAAAAACCCAAACCTGCCCCCAAACAACCCCATACGGGGCATGAACACCTCACACTGGACAAATGTAACTTGTAGGAACTAATCGCGTAGTCCTGGGTCTCCAGGTTTGAGAGTATGATGATAATTTTTAAAAATCACACTTAGACTTAAAAATAAGCCGTTAACGGGTGAAAACCTAAACCAGCCCCCAAACGACCCCGTAGGAGGCACGAACACCTCACACAAGACCAATGCAACTTGTAGGAACTAACCGCGTACTACCGGGTCTCCCGATTTGAGTGTATGACGATAATTTGCAAAAATCACACCTAGACTTAGAAATAAGCCATTAAAGAGTGAAAACCCAAACCTGCGCCCAAACGACCCGTAGGGGGCACGAACTCCTCGCATGGGACCAATGTAACTTGTTGGAACTAATCACGTTAGTCCGAGGTCTCTCGGTTTCAGAGCATGATGATAAATTTTAAAAATCACACTTAGACTTAAAAATAAGCCGTTAATGGGCGAAAACACAAACTTGCCCCCAAACGACCCCGTAGGGGGCACAAATAGCTCGTACGGGACCAATGTAACTTGTAGGAACTGACCGCACAGTCCCGGGTCTCCCAGTTTGAGAGTATGATGATAATTTGTAAAAAATCACACTTAGACTTAAAAATAAGCCGTTAACGGGTGAAAACCCAAACCAGCCACCAAATGACCCCGTAGAAGGCACGAACACCTCGCACGGGACCAATACAACTTATATCTACTAACCGCATAGTCTCGGGTCTATCGGTTTGAGAGTATGATGATAATTTGCAAAAATCACACATATACTTAAAAATAAGCCGTTAAAGAGTGAAAACCCAAAATAGCCCCAAAACGACCTCGTAGGAGTCCCGAACACCTCGCACTGGACCAATGCAACTTGTAGGAACTGAGCGCGTGGTCCTCAGTCTCCCAGTTTGAGAATATAATGATAATTTGTAAAAATCACACTTAAACTTAAATTGAAGCCGTTAATGGGTGTAAACCCAAACGACCACGAAGGAGGCACGAACACCTCACACGGGACCAATGTTCCTTATAGGAACTGATCGCGTAATGTCGAGTCTACCAGTTTGAGAGTGTGAGGAAAATTTGAAAAAATCACACTTAGACTTAAAAACAAGCCGTTAAAGGGTGAAAACCCAAACTAGCCCCCAAACGACCACGTAGGAGGCACGAACACCTCGCAAGGGACCAATGCAACTCGTAGGATCTGACCGCGTAGTCTCGAGTCTCTCGGTTTGACAGTTTAACAATAATTTGCAAAAATCACAGTTAGACATAAAAATAAGCCGTTAACGGGTGAAAACCCAAACCAGCCCCCAAACGACCCCGTATGAGGCATGAATACCTCGTACGGGACTAATGTAACTTGTAGGAACTGACCGCATAGTCTCGGGTCTCGCGGTTTGAGAGTATGACGATAATTTCAAAAATCACACTTGAACTAAAAAACAAGTCGTTAAAGGTTGAAAACCCAAATGAGCCCCCAAACAATCCCGTACGACGAATGAACACCTCGTACGGGACCAATGCAACTTGTTAGAACTGACCGCGTAGTCCCGGGTCTCTCGGTTTGAGAATACGATGATAACTTGCAAAAATCACAGTTAGACTTAAAAATAAGTCATTAAAAGGTGAGAACCCAAACCAGGCCCCAAACGACCCCGTAGGAGGCACGAACACCTCGCACGAGACCAATGCAACTTGAAGGAACGGACCGCGTATTCCCAGGTCTCTCAGTTTAAGAGTATGATGATAATTTACAAAAATTACACTTAGACTTAAAAACAAGCCGTTAATGGGTGAAAACTCAAACCAGCCCCCAAACGACCCCATAGGTGGCACGAACACCTCGCACGGGACCAATGCAACTTTTAGGAACTGACCGCGTAGTCACGGTTCTCCCAATTTGAGAGTATGCCGATAATTTGTAAAAATCACACTTAGACTTAAAAACAAGCCGTTAACGGGTAAAAACCCAAACTAGCCCCAAACAATCCCGTAGGAGGCATAAACACCTCGCACGGGACCAATGCAACTTGGAGGAACTGACAGCGTTGTCCCGGGTCTCTCGGTTTGAGAGTATGACGATAATTTGTAAAAATAACACTTAGACTTTAAAACAAGCTGTTAAAGGGTGAAAACCCAAACCTGCCGCCAAACGACCCCGTATGGGGCACGAACACCTCGCACTGGACGAATGTACCTTGTAGGAAATAATTGTGTAGTCCGGGGTCTCCCGGTTTGAGAGTATGACGATAATTTATAAAAATCACACTTAGACTTTAAAACAAGTCGTTAATGGCTGAAAACCCAAACCAGTCCCCAAATGACCCCGTAGGAGCCATGAACACCTCGCACGAGACCAATACAACTTGTAGGAACTGACCGCGTACTCCCGGGTCTCCCGGTTTGAGAGTATGATGATAATTCTCAAAAATCACGCTTAGAGATAAAAACAAGCCGTTAAAGGGTGAAAAACCAAACCTACACCCAAATGACCCCGTAGGGGGCACAAACACCTCGCACGAGACCAATGAAACTTGTAGGAACTAATCGCGTAGTCCCGGGTCTCCCGGTTTGAGAGTATGAAGATAAATTTTAAAAATCACACTTAGACTTAAAAATAAGCCGTCAATGGTTGAAAACCCAAACTTGCCCCAAACGACCCAGTAGGGGGCACAAATAGCTCGTTCGGGACCAATGTAACTTGTAGGAACTGACCGCGTAGTCTCGGGTCTCCCAGTTTGAGAGTATGATGATACTTTGCAAAAATCACACTTAGACTTAAAAATATGCCGTTAACGGGTGAAAACCCAAGCAAGCCCCCAAATGACCCCGTAGGAGGCACGAACACCTCGCACGGGACCATTGCAACTTGTAGGTACTAATCGCGTAGTCTCAGGTCTATCGATTTGAGAGTATGGTGATAATTTGAAAAAATTACATATATACTTAAAAACAAGCCGTTAAAGGGTGAAAGCCCAAACCAGCCCCCAAACGACCCCGTAGGAGGTTCGAACACCTTGCACTTAACCAATGAAACTTGTAGGAACTGAGCTCGTGGCCCCGGGTCTCCTGGTTTGAGAATATGACAATAATTTGAAAAAATCACACTTAAACTTAAAAACAAGCCGTTAAAGGTTGAAAATCAAAACTAGCCCCCCAACGACCCCATAGGAGGCAAGAACACCTCGCACGGGACCAATGCAACTAGTAGGAACTGACCGCGTAGTCCCGAGTCTCCCGATTTGAGAGTATGATGATAATTTGCAAAAATCACACTTATACTTAAAAATATGCCATTGAAGGGAGAAAACCCAAACCATCCCCCAAACGACCCCATAGGAGGCCCGAACACCTCGCACTGGACCAATGCAACTTGTAGGAACTGGGCGCGTGGTCCCCGGTCTCCCGGTTTGAGAATATGATGATAAATTGCAAAAATCACACTTAAACTTAAAATGAAGCCTTTAAAGGGTGAAAATGCAAATCAGGCCCCAAACGACCACGTAGGAGGCACGAACACCTCACACGGTACCAATGTTACTTGTAGGAACTGATCGCGTAGTGCCAAGTCTCCTAGTTTGAGAGTATGAAGATAATTTGAAAAAATCACACTTAGACTTAAAAATAAGCCATTAAAGGGTGAAAACCCAAACTAGGCCCCAAACGACCCCGTAGGAGGCACGAACACATCGCACGGGACCAATGCAACTCGTAGGATCTGACCGCGTAGTCTCGGGTCTCCCGGTTTGAGAGTATGATAATAATTTGCAAAAATCATAGTTAGACAAAAAAAATAAGTCGTTAACGGTTGAAAACCCAAACCAGCCCCCAAACAACCCCGTAGGAGGCACGAACACCTCGCATGGGACTTATTTAACTTGTAGGAACTGACCGCATAGTCCCGGGTCTCCTGGTTTGAACTTATGATGATTATTTGCAAAAATCACACTTGAACTAAAAAATAAGTCGTTAAAGGTTGAAAACCCAAACTAGCCCCCAAACGATTTCGTACGAGGAACGAACACCTCTTACGGGACCAATGCAAGTTGTAAGAACTGACCACGTAGTCTCGGGTCTCCCGGTTTGAGAATATGACGATAATTTGCAAAAATCACATTTAGACTTAAAAACAGGCCGTTAAAGGTTGAGAACCCAAACCAGGCCCCAAACGATCTCGTAGGAGGCCCGAACGGGACCAATGCAACTTGTAGGAACTGACCGCGTAGTCCCGGGTCTCCCAGTTTAAGAGTATAACGATAATTTGCAAAAATCATTGTTAGACTTAAAAACAAGCCGTTAATGGGTGAAAACCCAAAGCATCCCCCAAACGAACCCATAGGTGGCACGAACACCTCGCACAAGACCAATGCAACTTGTAGGAACTGATTGTGTAGTCCCGGTTCTCCCAGTTTGAGAGTATGATGATAATTTGCAAAAATCACACTTAGACTTAAAAACAAGCCGTTAATGGGTGAAAACCCAAACTAGCCCCAAACGATCCCGTAGGAGGCATGAACACCTCGCACGGGACCAATGTAACTTGTAGGACCAGACAGCGTTGTCCCGCGTCTCTCAGTTTGAGAGTATGACGATAATTTGTATAAACACACTTAGACTTTTAAATAAGCCGTTAGAGGATGAAAACCCAAACCTGCCCCCAAACCACCATGTAGGGGGCAGGAACACCTCACACTGGACGAATGTAACTTGTAGGAACTAATCGCGTAGTCCGGGGTCTCTCGGTTTGAGAGTATGATGATAATTTATAAAAATCACATTCAGATTTAAAAACAAGCCGTTAAGGGGTGAAAACCCAAACTAGCCCCCAAACGATCCCGTAGGAGGCACAAACACCTCGCACGGGACCAATACAACTTGTAGGAACTGACCGCGTACTCCTGGATCTCCCGGTTTGAGAGTATGATGATAATTTTCATAAATCACATTTAGACATAAAAACAGGCCGTTAAAGGGTGAAAACCCAAAGGAGACCCCAAACAACCCCATACGAGGAATGAACACCTCGCACGTGACCGATGCAACTTATAGGAACTGGCCGTGTAGTCCGGGATCTCCCAATTTGAGAATATGACTATAATATGCAAAAATTACACTTAGACTTAAAAATAAGTCGTTAAAGGGTGAAAACCCAAACTAGGACCCAAACGACCCCGTAGGAGGCACGAACTCCTCGCACGGGACCAATGCTACTTGGAGGAACAGACTGCGTAGTCCTGAGTCTCCCGGTTCGAGAATATGATGATAATTTACAAAAATCAAACTTAGACTTAAAAATAAGCCACTAAAGGGTGAAAATCCAAACTAGGCTCCAAACGACCCTGTAAGAGGCACGAACACCTCACACGGAACCATTACAACTAGTAGGAACTGACCGCGCAGTCCCGAGTCTCCCGATTTAAGAGTATGATGATAATTTGCAAAAATCACACTTAGACTTAAAAATAAGTTGTTAATGGGTGAAAACCCAAACTAGCCCCCAAACATTCCCATAGAAGGCATGAACACCTCGCACGGGAGAAATGTAACTTGTAGGAACTGACAGCGTAGTCCCGGGTCTCCCGATTTGAGAGTATGACGATAATTTGGAAAAATCACACTTAGACTATAAAACAAGTCGTTAAAGTGTGAAAACCCAAACCTGCCGCCAAACGACCCCGTATGGGGGATGAACACCTCGCACTGGATGAATGTAACTTGTAGGAACTAATCGCGTTGTCCTGGGTCTCCCGATTTGAATGTATGATGATAAGTTTTAAAAATCACACTTAGACTTAAAAATAAGCCGTTAATGGGTAAAAACCCAAACCTGCCCCCAAACGACCCCGTAGGGGGCACGAATAGATCGTGCGGGACTAATGTAACTTGTAGGAACTGACTGCGTAGTCCCGGGTCTCCCAGTTTGAAAGTATCATGATATTTTGAAAAAATCACACTTAGACTTAAAAATAAGCCGTTAATGGGTGAAAACACAAACCAGCCCCAAAACGACCCCGTAGGAGGCACGAACACCTCGCACGGGACCAATGCAACTTATAGGTACTAACCGCATAGTCTCGGGTCTATTGATTTGAGAGTGTGATGATAATTTGCAAAAATCACACATATACCTAAAAACAATCCGTTAAAGGGTGAAAGCCCAAACCAGCCCCCAAATGACCCCGTAGGTGGCCCGAACACCTTGCACCGGACCAATGTAACTTATTGGAACTCAGCGCGTGGTCTCGGGTCTCCCGGTTTGAGAATATGATGATAATTTAAAAAAATCACACTTAAACTTAAAAACAAGTTGTTAAAGGTTGAAAATCATAACTAGCCCCCAAACGACCCCATAGGAGGCACGAACACCTCGCACGGGACGGATTTAACTAGTAGGAACTGACCGCGTAGTCTCGGGTCTCCCGATTTGAGAGTATGATGACAATTTGCAAAAATCACACCTACACTTTAAAACAAGCCGTTAAAGGGTGAAAACCCAAAACAGCCCCCAAACGACCCCATAGGAGGACCGAACACCTCGCACTGGACCAATGCAACTTGTAGGAACTGAACGCATGGTCCCCGGTCTCCCGGTTTGAGAATATGACTATAATTTGCAAAAATTGCACTTAAACTTAAAATGAAGCCTTTAAAGGGTGAAAACTCAAACTAGGCCCCAAACGACCACGTAGGAGGCATGAACACCTCACATGGGACCAATGTTACTTGTAGGAACTGATCGCGTAGTACCGAGTCTCCCGATTTAAGAGTATGAAGAAAATTTGAAAAAATCACACTTATACTTAAAAATAAGCCATTAAAGGGTAAAAACCCAAACTAGGCCCCAAACGACCCCGTAGGAGGCACGAACA
Source organism: Sambucus nigra (assembly GCA_949130495.1). Classification (NCBI taxonomy): domain Eukaryota; kingdom Viridiplantae; phylum Streptophyta; class Magnoliopsida; order Dipsacales; family Adoxaceae; genus Sambucus; species Sambucus nigra. Next base: position 492,523,804 of record OX422220.1, on the reverse strand, counting down.
CCTCGCATGGGACCAATGCAACTCGAAGGATCTGACCGCGTAGTCTCGGGTCTCCCGATTTGAGAGTATGACATATAATTAGCAAAACTCACAGTTAGACATAAAAATAAGTCGTTAACGGGTGAAAACCCAAACCAGCCCCCAAACGACCCCGTAGGAGGCACGAACACCTCGCACGGGACTAATGTAACTTGTACAAACTGACTGTGTAGTCCTTGGTCTCCCGGATTGAGAGTATTTTGATAATTTGCAAAAATCACACTTGAACTAAAAACGAGTCGTTAAAGGTTGAAAACCCAAACTATCCCCCAAACGATCTCGTACGAGGAACGAACACCTCGTACGGGACCAATACAACTTGAAAGAACTGACCGCATAGTCCCGGGTCTCCTGGTTTGAGAATACGACGATAATTTGCAAAAATTACACTTAGACTTAAAAATAAGCCGTGAAAGGGTGAAAACCCAAACCAGGCCCCAAACGACCCCGTAGGAGGCATGAGCACCATGCACGGGACCAATGCAACTTGTAGGAATTGACCGCGTAGTCCCGGGTCTACCGGTTTAAAAGTATGACGATAATTTGCAAAAATCACACTTAGACTTAAAAACAAGCCGTTAATGGGTGAAAACCCAAACCAGCACCCAAACGACCCCATAGGTGCCACGAACACCTCGCACGGGAACAATGCAACTTGTAGGAACTCACCGCGTAGTCCCGGTTCTCCCAGTTTGAGAGTATGACGATAATTTGTAAAAATCACACTTAGACTTAAAAATAAGCCGTTAACGGGTGAAAACACAAACTAGCCCCAAACGATCCCGTAGGAGGCATGAACACCTCGCACGGGACCACTGCAACTTGTAGGAACATACAGCGTTATATTGGGTCTCTCGATTATAGAGTATGACAATAATTTGTAAAAATCACACTTTTACTTTAAAACAAGCCGTTAAAGGGTGAAAACCCAAACCTGCATCCAAATGACCCCGTAGGTGGCACGAACACCTCGCACTGGACGAATGTAACTTGTAGGAACAAATAGCGTAGTCTCCCGGTTTGAGAGTATGACAATAATTTATAAAAATCCCACTTAGACTTAGAAACAAGTCGTTAAGGGGTGAAAACCCAAACCAGCCCCCAAACGACCCCGTAGGAGGCACAAACACCTCGTACGAGACCAATACAACTTGTAGGAACTGACCGTGTACTCCCGGGTCTCCCGATTTGAGAGTATGACGATAATTTTCAAAAATCACACTTAGATATAAAAATAAGCCGTTAAAGGGTGAAAACCCAAAGGAACCCCCAAACGACCCCGTACGAGGAACGAACACCTCGCACGTGACCAATGCAACTTATAGGAACTGATCGTCTAGTCCGTGATCTCCCAATTTGAGAATATGACGATAATTTGCAAAATTTACACTTAGACTTAAAAATAAGACGTTAAAGGGTGAAAACCCAAACCAGGCCCCAAACGACTTCGTAGGAGGCACGAGCACCTCGCACGGGACCAATGCTGCTTTTAGGAACTAACCGCGTAGTCCTGAGTCTCCGGGTTTGAGAATATGATGATAATTTACAAAAATCAAATTTAGACTTAAAAACAAGCCATTAAAGGGTGAAAATCCAAACTAGGCTCCAAACGACCCCGTAGGAGGCACGAACACCTCATACAGAACCATTACAACTAGTAGGAACTAACCGCATAGTCACGGGTCTCCCAATTTGAGAGTATGATGATAATTTTCAAAAATCACACTTAGACTTAAAAATAAGTTGTTAACGGGTGAAAACCCAAACTAGCCCCCAAACGTTCCCATAGGAGGCATGAACACCTCGCACGGGACCAATGTAACTTGTAGGAACTGACAGCGTAGTCCCGGGTCTCCCAATTTCAGAGTATGATGATAATTTGTAAAAATCCCACTTAGACTTTAAAACAAGCCGTTAAAGGGTGAAAATCCAAACATGCCCCCAAACGACCCCGTAGGGGGCATGAACACCTCGCACTGGATGAATGTAACTTCTAGGAACAAATCGCGTAGTCCTGTGTCTCCCGGTTTGAGAGTATGACGATAATTTTTAAAACTCGCACTTAGACTTAAAAACAAGCCGTTAACGGGTGAAAACCCAAACCAACCCCCAAACGACCCCGTAGAGGGCACGAACACCTCGCACGGGACCAATGTAAGTTTAGGAACTAATTGTGTAGTCCCCGGTCTCCCGATTTGAGAGTATGACGATAATTTTTAAAAATCACTCTTAGACTTAAAACTAAGCCGTTAATGAGTGAAAACCTAAACCTGCCCCCAAACGGCCCCGTAGGGGACACGAATAGCTCGTACGGGACCAATGTTACTTTAAGGAACTGACCGCGTAGTTCGGGGTCTCCCAGTTTGAGAGTATGATGATAATTTGAAAAAATCACACTTAGAATTAAAAATAAGCTGTTAATGTGTGAAAACTCAAACCAGCCCCCAAACGACCCCGTAGGAGGCACGAACACCTCGTACGGGACCAATGCAACTTATAGGTACTAATCGCGTAGTCTCGGTTCTATCAATTTGAGAGTATGACGATAATTTTCAAAAATCAAACATATACTTAAAAACAAGCCGTTAAAGGGTGAACACCCAAACCAGCCCCCAAACGACCCCGTAGGAGGCACGAACAACTTGCACGGGACCAATGCAACTCGTAGGATCTGATCGCGTAGTCTTCGGTCTCCCAGTTTGAGAGTATGACAATAATTTCCAAAAATCACATTTAAACTTAAAAACAAGCCGTTAACGAGTGAAAACCTAAACCCGCCCCCAAACGACCCCATAGGAGGCACGAACACCTCGCACGGGACCAATGCAACTAGTAGGAACTAACTGCGTAGTCTTGGGTCTCCCGATTTGAGAGTATGATGATAATTTTCAAAAATCACACTTATACTTAAAAACAAACCGTTAAAGGGTGAAAACCTAAACCAGCCCGCAAACGACCCCGTAGGAGGCCCGAACACCTCGCACTTACCAATCCAACTTGTACGAACTGAGCGCATGGTCCCCGGTCTCCCGATTTGAGAATACGATGATAATTTGCAAAAATCACACTTAAACTTAAAATGAATCCGTTAAAGGGTGAAAACCCAAACTAGGCCCCAAACGACCCGGTAGGAGGCACGAACACCTCGCACGGGACCAATGCACCTCGTAGGATCTGACCGCGTAGTCTCGGGTCTCTCAGTTTGAGAGTATGACAATAATTTACAAAAATCACACTTAGACATAAAAGCAAGCCGTTAACGGGTGAAAACCCAAACCCGCCCCCAAACGACCCCATAGGAGGCACGAACACCTCGCACGGGACTAATGTAACTTGTAGGAACTGATTGCGTAGTCCCGGGTCTCCCGGTTTTAGAGTATGACGATAATTTACAAAAATTAAACTTCAACTTAGAAATAAGCCGTTAAAGGTTAAAACCCCAAACTAGCCCCCAAACGATCACGTCAAGGCACGAACACCTCGTACGGGACCAATGCAACTTGTAAGAACTGACCGCGTAGTCCCGGGTCTCTCGGTTTGAGAATATCACGATAATTTGAAAAAATCCCAGTTAGACTTAAAAATAAGCCGTTTATGGGTGATAACCCAAGCCAGGCCCCAAACGACCCCGTAGGAGGCACGAACACCACGCACGGGACCAACACAACTTATCGGAACTGATCGCGTAGTACCGGGTCTACCGGTTTAAGAGTATGATGATACTTTGAAAAAATCACACTTAGACTTAAAAACAAGCCGTTATGGGTGAAAACCCAAACCAGCTCCCAAACGACACCATAGGTGGCACGAACACCTCGCACGGGACCAATGCAACTTGTAGGAACTGACCGCGTAGTCCCGGTTCTCCCAGTTTAAGAATATGACGATAATTTGTAAAAATCACACTTAGACTTAAAAACAAGTCGTTAACCGGTGAAAACCCAAACCAGCCCTCAAACGACCCCGTAGGTGGTACGAACACCTCGTACGGGAGCAATGCAACTTGTAGGAACTAACCGCGTAGTCCTGGGACTCTCGGTTTGAGAATATGATGATAATTTGCAAAAGTCACACTTAGACTTAAAAACACACCATTAAAGGGTGAAAACCCAAACCAGGCCCCACACGACCCCGTAGGAGGCACAAACACCTCACACGGGACCAATGCAACTTGTAGGAACTGACCGCGTAGTCCCGGGTCTCCTAGTTTGAGAGTATGACGATAATTTGCAAAAATCACACTTAAACTTAAAAATAAGTCGTTAAACGGTGAAAACCCAAACTAGGCCCCAAACGATCCCGTAGAAGGAACAAACACCTCGCTCGGGTCCAATGAAAATAATAGGAACTAACCGCATAGTGTCGGGTCTCCCGATTTGGGAGTATGCCGATAATTTGCAAAAATCACACTTAGTCTTAAATACAAGCCATTAAAGGGTGAAAACCCAAACTATGCTCCAAACGACCCCGTAGGAGGTCCGAACACCTCGTACGGGACCAATACAACTAGTAGGAACTGACCGCATAGTCCCGAGTCTCCCGGTTTGAGAGTATGATGATAATTTGCAAAAATCACACTTAGACTTAAAAATAAGCCGTTAAAGGGTGAAATCCCAAACGATCCACCAAATGACCCCGCACGAGGTACAAACACCTCACACGGGACCAATGCAACCTGTAGGAACTGACCGTGTAGTCCGAGATCTCCCTATTTGAGAATATGACGATAATTTGCAAAAATCACACTTAGATTTAAAAACAAGCCGTTAAAGGCTGAACACCCAAACCAGGCCCCAAACGACCCCGTAGGAGGCACAAACACCTCGCACGGGACCAATGCTACTTGTAGGAACTGACCGCGTAGTCCTGAGTCTCCCGGTTTGAGAATATGAAGATAATTTGCAAAAATCACACTTAGACTTAAAAATAAGCCATTAAATGGTGAAAACCCAAACTAGGCTCCAAACGACCCCGCAGGAGGCACGAACACCTCGCACGGGACCAATACAACTAGTAGGAACTGACCGCATTGTCCCTGGTCTCCCGATTTGAGAGTATGATGATAATTTGCAAAAGTCACACTTAGACTTAAAAATAAGCCGTTAACAAGTGAAAACCCAAACTAGCCCCCAAACGATCCCGTAGGAGGCATGAACACCTCACACGGGACCAATGCAACTTGTAGGTACTGACCGCGTAGTACGGGTCTCTCGGTTTGAGAGTATGACAGTTATTTGTAAAAATCACACATAGAATTAAAAATAAGCCGTTAAAGGTTGAAAGCCCAAACCTGCCCCCAAACGACCCCGTAGGGGGCACGAACACCTCGCATGGGACCAATGTAACTTGTGGGAATTGATCGCGTAGTCCTGGGTCTCTCGGTTCGAGAGTATGATGATAATTTTTGAAAGTCACAATTAGACTTAAAAACAAGCTGTTAACGGGTGAAAACGGGAATCTCCCCCCAAACGACCCCGTAGGGGGTACGAACATCTCGCACGGGACCAATGTTATTTGTAGGAACTGACCGCGTAGTCACGGGTGTCTCGGTTTGAGAGTATGGCGATAATTTGTAAAAATCACACTTAGACTTAAAAATAAGTCGTTAAATGGTGAAAACCCAAACCTGCCCCTAACGACCCCGTAGGAGGCACAAACACCTTCCACGGGACGAATGTAACTTTTAGGAACAGACCGCGTAGTCCCGGGTCTCCCTGTTTGAGAATATGACTGTAATTTCCCTCATATATGTAATTCTTTAGTTTGAGTAAAAAAAATTTAGTAAATTATTGTGTTACTAAAATCGTATAATTTTTGTATCCTATTTTTTTTGCAGAATAACAGTTTATCGTTGGCATTTATTCACGTGGAACACACAAAGAACTCAATGGTTTACAACAAGGGATTTGTTCATGATTCTATTTTTTTGTGTCATGGCCGTGCAGTCTTTTGTTGTTTTATTATTGACTTTTATGGCCGTGCAGGCTTTTGTAACTTAATTGTTATATTTTGTGGCCATGCGGGCTTTATGTTAAGCAGATTTTGTATTAACAGGTTTTGGAATCTCTAGAAAATAGAGGAAACTCTACCCATTTTTTTTTGGGCCTGTGAACTGTTAAAGACTTGTAATATTTTGAAGTCTGTATGTGCATTAGTTTATTAACAACGTGCAATATTATTAATTTGTAAATTTTTTGATTTCAAATAATTATATATATATATATATATATATATATAATTTGGCACAATTCAAAACCGTGCCAAAAGTGAGCCAGAAATATCAAATTCTGGCACGGTTTAAAAGTGTGCCACAAATGTTCCTGCTTGGCTGAATCTGGCACAGTTAAAAACTGTGCCAAAAGTGTGCCAGAAATATCAAATTCTGGCATGGTTTAAAAGTGTGCCAGAATTGTTCCTGTTTGGCTAAGTTTGGCACACATTTGAGTCGTGCCAGAAAAAAAATGCCATTTTGGAACACCTGATTCTGGCATAGTTCAAAATCGTGCCAGATTTGATCTGGCACAATTTTAAACCGTGCCAGATTCCTGTTTTTGGTGTAGTGTTGGGATTTAAACGGTATAAACATTGGGTTTTTTAAACCACGAATTTGATTTCTAAATTGTTTAGAAATTCATGTATACTCTGAGATTTGTATATGTATCTGGTAAGATGTGTAAACCCGGATGTATTAGAAACGAATTTGAGATAAGGAATTGATGTTTAAATGGGTTAAAGAATAAATTGGATCTTTCCCAAAATTCGTGAAAACAATAAGGAAAGTAAATTAATTGTTGTCATTGGACTTTATGGGGGTTCCTTACAATGTTTTTGGTATTTATTATCGATGGGAAGGCTTGGTTTTTACTGTAGAAGAAGTTAAGGTTTGGAGATATTCGTACATGGCTAAAACAGACTAAACGAAAAAGACGATGAGTCGACCAGTTTGTTTATATAACGGATAAATTAAATAAAAATATTTCCATGCCTTATGTAATAAGAAATAAATATGGAGTTACAAACTAATTAATTGTGAGGGAAATTAATTGGCACTTGGCAGAAATTTGGGTGTGGCACACTATGATTTAATTGTGAGAATAATATTTCAAAAATATTTACAAATGGATTTATTGGGTAAGTTCGGGGTTATTGGTTGAGCAATACCAAAACGTTAAATTTATTTTGGTGAAAGATAAAAAAAATTTAGAGTCGGGAATTTAGACTCGGGTGTTGTTTTTATTTCGGGCCACGAGAGTAATTTCGAGTACATTGGTTGGGGCGACACCAACAGTAATTAATGTGCAAATTAATTAATAATTAGAGTTAGGCCATAAAGTCATAGTAATTTGCATAGGCTTGTATCACAGACTTAGTACACGGTGTTGCCGGGATGTTTATATTTATATATATGCGGTGTGTGATAGTATGTATATAAGGTGTGTAAATTAATATCAGTGGTTAGATATTATTATTATATACTCTAGTGCTATAGGGGGAGGTTATGCGTAGTGAATGAATCCCCTAGCTTGAGGAGTAAGGTGAGTATATTCCCACATCATAGCGTCAATTATATGGGTGAGGGGCATCTCACTTTCAGGGAAGGAATATGATCGCCTCCAATTGTATCTATTAAACAACTTAGTGAGCAATTATGACTTGGGGTAACTAGGTTATGTGAGTATGCTTAGTGGGATAGCACTTTAGAGAATTTATATCCTGTAAGTCTTTACTCGGGTGGATGTTATTATTAAATGTGTTTCAGTATGTTTGTGAATGCTGTAATGTGACTATAAGTATATAATTAGGTAATTAATTATATACGGGCTACTTAATACAAAGCGTGAGTTGTATTATATGTATAACATGTGTGGAAGCTATATGAATCTAAAAAGGGAAATGATTAATTAAGTTGATGTTGCTAATAACTTAAAAATCATAATCATGGCACATTCGGTTAGAGTAGGGTGGGTGCAAGGAGGTTTTATTAATTATCTAGTCATGATATAAATAACTTGGTGAATTAATTAAGGCGTTTGTAGTGCACATTAGAGGAGGGGTGAGGAAGTTCTCAAGAGAGAGTGCGGCACTAACTAAAATATGGAAAGCATGCATATTTATTTATTACTGCAAGTTAATCATTTGCTAAATGTTTTTCAAATGTTTAGTACTAACCCTTGCTATAAAAACATTTAAAAACCTTTTAGGTGTCCAGCCACAGGGACACCATGCTTGACTAAATTTCAGGGATCCATTGCTATAGCATATGTGGATGTTGCGGGAGTTTGATAGACACATCATTCTTTCATTCTTATTATAGAGACTTCTTATCAGTTATTCGAGCATGTTGCGCACAGATTATTTATTATTTTCCAGACCTGTTGGGATTTATTCCTTGTCTTTACTTTCGTTGGATTTTTGAACCGATGGTTTATTCGGTCAGTTAATTAATTGTGAATGGTTGTTTTAGTTAACTGTGATTGTTATATTATTTTATTTCTGAATGAGATTTTCATTTAAATTAATGAAAGATAAAACTTGGCACCAGTCTATTTCTCAACTAGGTGGTTAGTAATTAAAAAGGCGACAGTGATGCTAAGTTTGAACCAACTGAGAAACCTGTTCTAACTTAATTTAAGATTGATTAGGCGGGGTGTCACACGAACGACCTATTTTACTTCAAAGGGTCAACGGGCACTTCTAGGCCCCCGTTTGACCACGACAAGCTCTCTGAACCGAGAGAAGATGTTTGGAACATCGAAGAGCCCTCTATAACTTCTCAAATGGTCCATCTCATCCACAAATCGTCCTTACAATTGGATCAATGACCAATTTTCCTCATGTCCACAAGATTGTCTGGTGCTTCCAAGCCCCATTTGACTATAGGGAATTCCAGAAACTGGGAGTGGCCCAATGTATTCTTAAAGATCCTTGAATATCCTTTCTAATGGTCCCTAACGTATGCGATTCAGACTTATGGATCGCCTTTTATGATCATTTTTCTAAAAAATCTGCATGAGACTTCCGAATGGGAAAACCATTTCCTTGCCTGTTGGTAGTGTATCTGGGGTTTCTAGTCGATTGAGATGTGAAAAACAATTCCGATGGGAATCTCCCTTGACCCTATATAAGGAGAACATGAGTTCACTTCAAAAGGCACCTTAGAATAATCCCTCTCAGTGATTTAAGCAACATTCTCTCAAAGTATGTATGGTTCCCATATTGAAACCTCTGCCCCACATTCCATTTCGATCATTTCCTTGACCAATTTGGAAAATTCATTTCCCTCATCCTTTTACAAGAGCAACCCATCAACAATGAAGATCAACCTTAAAGCTTTCAAAGAAAGTCCAGACCTTTCATTTTCTCTTTAAATTCTCTTATTTTTGCGTTGGTTTTTTAATTCTTACTTTGGCATTTCATCTTTATTAGATCACACATATTATATTTTCAATTAAAAAAACAATAAAAAGAAGGTTTGCTTGGAAACTCCAAACAAGGATTTCTCACTATATTTTCTGACACTAAAGCATCCTTTTACACACACACATAATAAAGTCCCCAGTTGGATTTATGGGATAAACCCCAGACCCATATTTGATGCGAACTTCATTGACTTTGATGCCTTTTTAGTGTACATAGGCATCTCGGATAAAATTCAAGATTCAAGTCATCCTTTCTTATTTTTGTTCATATATTATTAACTTATATTATATTTGTGATTTATGCTTGTGTTTTATCAAAACTACACCAACATTTTTTATAAACGATCGGTGACCCGACAAACACACACATTATATTATTATTACTATTTTCGAAACACTCTTAAGGATAAACTCATTCCTCCTTTGTCAGTGACGCGATTCGAGGGATTCCACTCTCCATTTATATACACGCACACAGTTCACTAAGTTATGAAGGAGAAGAATAACCTATGCCCATGAGAGACCAAAAGGGCGGGATGGGTGCCTAACATCTTCCCATTCCAAAACGTGGCCCTCAAATTCTTGAACTAATTGGTTTCGCAAATATTAGTATGTCTTTGATGACGTTGTCTTGAGGCAACAACATTTCTTTTTCTGTTTTGTTTAAAATAGGCTGGAGACTCTATTTATATACATCACCGTAATTGACGATGGCCAAAGCACCTAAAGGAAGGGCGTGAAACCCCAGCTTGCATGCACGTTAACCAGGATGGGAAGGCCATAGTGGAGACTTTCTTGGGGATATCTATAAGAGGAGTAGCCTCTAGTTTTACATGGATGTCATTATTGTATGCATATGTGCGTATGCACCTACAAGTATATTCCCTTTTTCCTCTATTACTCCTTGGATATATCTACTCATTTTTGTATCACCACTCACTCACATCTCACTTCACAAATTTGTAAATACACTCCATGTACACCTCATTTAAAGACATATTTTACATAAGTCTATTTTACATTTGAGTATGTCGTTTACCATTACACCCGTCGAAGAAAAGTTCAAGATCATACACTCAACAAGACGGATCAGAATATCAACATTCTTCATGAACAAACCTCTGCGAGATTGATTTTAGTAAGGTTGTGTTTAAATTTCTTCAATAATTAATTTAACTATTGGGATATTATTTGTAAAATGTTTTTAACAATATTAGGCTCCTTTTTAAGCCAAAATAACTTTTACAAGACCGGTAGGTGGAGTTTTAAAAATAGTTTTTTTTTCGTTGACGTCGTTCAAGAGACATTTAATGTCGTTCAAACGACAGAAACATGTCTTTCAAAGACAACTTCAAACTACATTGAATGTTGTGCGAAGGTTGCTTAATGCATTTCATTTAACGACATCACACTGTTTTATTTTTTTACCTCGTTAGAAGGTCGCACGATCCAAGGGATCAGAGGACATTTAATGTCGTTCGAATGACATCTGATCTCATTCGAACAAGGCCGCCGACTTAATTATTTTATAAACACCTATTTTGAGTCCCCTTTTCATTTAGAAGACCTATGACTTTTCAATACACGAGACTGTACTTCTGCATAATTTTAGTCTTATATTTTTAGGGATTTAAAACTTTGTTTTCAATATACAAATCATGCCAATTACTATAGTGAATTGTTTTGGAACCCAAGATCGAAGTTTTTCGAAGTTTCTCATGTAGAGAAGATATCTCTACTGCTGAATTTATAGAACCTGTGAGGTCTATTTGCTGAAGTCGACTGCGATCATTGGGGATGCTTGAGGGTGCTCACTACTGAAGGAGTTGTAGTTCTTATGGGTTCTTGAGGGAAAACATTGTTGATCTAGGTTGCGCATCAATGTTGATTTTGTGGAATATTCATTGATGAAACTTTTGCGCATCAATCGTTACAAAAAACATTGCGCATCAATCGTTAACAATTGCGCATCAATCGTTACAAAAAACATTGCAAGTGTTGATGAAACTTTTGCAAGTGTTTTAAACGCTTACAATTTTTTTTTTTGCATGTGTTCAAAACACTTGCAAAATTAAGCAACCGTTTTGAATTTTCAACGGTTACAAACACTTGCAAATAAAAAAATTTGTATGTGTTTTAAACACTTACAAAATGTTGTAAGTCTTTTTCAAGTGTTCAAATCCGTTGCAAAATTCAATATGAATTTTTGTTTTGCAATGGTTTCAAACACTTGCAAAAGAAAAGTTATATATTCTTTGCAACAGTTCAAAAAAATTACAAATATTAATATGTATAGAAAAAAAATTATTTTGTAAGTGTTATGAACCGTTACATAAACTAAAATATAAAAAAATAAAAGTCATCCACCACATTCCACAACCCACATATAGCAAACACTAAAAATTGCTAAAAACATAGCAATTACAACCCAAACTCTACAAGTTAACAATTTAATAAAAATAAGTGGAATTCAGTTACTTAATAATTTCAAATTACATTAGAAACCAAAAATATACTTCATAACATGTTCAACAACAGTGTATGGGGAGGTAATGAAGTTCAACACAAAACTTTTTTGGGAGACAGGTGATGGTGTTTCTGCAAATTGGCCATACAATCACAATGACCAATTACTTCAAATGTAACTTCGTTTATGTCTCTCCATACAACCCATGTTTATACATTGATAGTAATTTATCATCAGAATAACATGAAACTAGTTATGTATCCTACTATTTTATTTACCGATTTTAAATTATAATTACCATAATGTAGCTGAGATTATTGCGGCCAACTCTTTTTGATAAGTGTTGCATATTCATCCGAATGTTTTTTAATATTGGACAACTTGTTGGCAGAAGCAATGAGACTAATAATTTACAAAATTAATGGGCGAAACATAAACGAGTTTGCAAAAATTTAAAATCTATGTAGTAAGACACATATTGTATATATATAATTTGAAACAAGTTTACAAAAACTATATGGAAATAGAACTGTATAAAATTCACAAATAAGTCTAGATGTACAAAGGAAGGAGAAATGATAGCCACCAGTCCAACATAGATACCGCCATGAATTCCTCGGCAATTGTCCTACCAAAGATGCTCGCAAGTAGGAGATAATGCTTGTAAATATCAAAAGAGATTTACTGTTTCCATGGTTTATGCCCGAGATATAGGTCAGGGAAAAACCACATGAAATTTTAAGTACGAGCTAAACAAGTAGAGTTTTCCAAAATCCTCGAAAGCTATACTTCATCCACATTTAAAAACTCACTCTCAAGAAAACAATATAAACTATGCATTGATATAAAAGAGACTAAAAGATCAGATCACAATCCTACCATTACAAAATAAATATTACAAAATATTAGGATATTTGTCTTCAATATCCAAATCACACACAACAAATCTGTTGGGTAATTCGATAATTGTCCTTATTTAAAAGAATGCCAATTTTCAACCGGTAACAATGATTGTATTTATTTAAAAGAATGCAAAATTTTCAACACAATGACAAAACAAGAGTAAACAACAATCAATCCAGACTAAACTGAAGTCAATCAAATCTAATAATTTAATTTTCATCTAGAATAAATAATAATTCAGCCAATCAGCAAGGAATGTAACAAACAATTCAGCAAATGAGGAGGGAATGTAACAAGTGTTGTGGAAATTTAATTGAGTTTCACATGGGTTGGTTGTGCACTAAAATATGAAAATGCAAAGTTGTACGTCTTTGGTGCACTTTGAAGTGATCTGGGTGGTGATTAAAATTGATGGCTTATTTACGATCACTATTACTTAAGCTCGAGAAGGAAGCAAGTTCCAGGTATACCACAGGTTTGAGATAGGAGGACAATTTATTGAATTCTTGATAATGAAAAGTCCAGTGATTGCAATGGGATAGTCTATAACTGTTTCTTTAAGAATTAGATTGCTATAACTAATTAAAATGTCAAAAAAGAAAGAGAGGAATAAATTTATTTATTTCAGACATAAACTCAACATAGCCATTGGGAATGTTAGAAACATAAGAATCTTACACTAGACATCGCCCTAAGTAGGAAAACTCAACAAAACCTCATGCCAACTATCCGGGTTTACCTATGCTAATTTTTTTCTCAACTTAATGTGTTTCAGCATATCATCTTGTATGTGACCCAAACATTTAGTTAATTAATAAATTTTTCAGACATAAACTCAACATAGCCATTGGGAATGTTAGAAACATAAGAATCTTACACTAGACATCGTCCTAAATAGGAAAACTCATCAAAACCTCATGCCAACTATCCGGGTTTGCCTATGCTAATTTTTTTCTCAACCTAATGTGTTTCAGCATATCATGTTGAATGTGACCCAAACATTTAGTTAATTAATAAATTACAGAGAAGAAACTAAGAGTTAAGTAAAGATGCCAAACAAATTGTTTAATAACGAAATATCCTCGATTCTTGTTGACCCTCAATAGGAGACATAAAGATCAAATTAACGTAATTAGATAATACTCACGTGAAAGGGAAATAACTCACATGGACACTTCCCCTGCTGTGCCTGGTAGCAGTGTTGGATGTTGAGAGAGAAAACGAAGAGGCATGACTAGACTTTTTAATGCTGGTCTGTTTGGCAGACATGTACACTAACGCAACTTGTAAGCCATTATCTGAATGGAAAGGCCACATGTGAAAAATTTATCATCCCAAATCAAAAGTGATGTGAAAGAAATTGTTTAATGGTGGTATGTTTGGCATACCTTTTACGTGTTACGTTTACCCAGGTGAAAAATTTACCATCCCGAATCAAAAGAGGTCTAGAAAAGGAAGATAAGGGGAACTACATAAATATGTAAGAAAATACCTGCTTCTCCTCTAGCTGAAGAAGATCTTTTAGTACTCGGGGAACCCTCAAATGGTTGTCAAACGAAGCCTAGAACATTTTCCCATGCATAATTTATACAACAAAACTTATTTGAGTTAATACCAAGAAAATAAAAAATAGAGATCTCGTTGCTGAGAAACATAATTAGTAAGTGGAAATGAGATTACAATAAATTGTCAGAGGTGCAGAGTAAGCAAATTTTTGAATATTTATCTGACTAAGAAAAAAATGGATGTACGTATTGTTGGAAGAGGTTGTTTATATATTTAGGGGAGGGAGAAAAATACATGAAAAATAGTGGAGAACTATTTGGTGAAAGGAACTCTTTTATTAGAACTCACTAAATTTTGCTTGATACAAAATGTGGGGACAACACCCCTATTTATACTATCCTCCAACTCAAATGAATGGTGGAGATTAAATTTACATCAAGGGTCAAGATTGAATCTCTAAAACCTTCTACATCTATCTACACTAATCTACTATTTCTTACACTCTCCAAAATACACAAGAGGGATCTAGAATGTTCTTTGGAAAATATCACTCTTAATGGATCTAACTTTATGGAGGCCCAATACTAACTAATTAGTCAACCCAAACATTATCCCAAAAATTACAAAGTAATAAAGCCCAATTATTTTAATTGTAAAAAACAAGTTTAATTTTCAACACCCCCTCTTCAACTTGGTTTTGCAACTCCAAGTAGTCTTCGTAGCTTGTGGAACACTTCATGCTTGAGTGGATTGGTAAAGATGTCGGCAACTTGTCATGAGACTTTACCTACTTCAATTGTACCTCCTTATTTTCAATACATTCACGAAGGTAGTGATACCTTGTGTTAATGTGCTTGCTTCTGTCATGGAAAACTGGATTCTTTGCTAATGCAATCGCCGATTTGTTGTCGACGCATATCTCAACCGTATCTTTAGGTATGTTAAGATCTTTCACTGAATTATTCAACCAAATTGCATGACATACACAATTTGTTGTGGCTACGTATTCAGCTTCACAAGTGGAAAGAGTGACAATTGGTTGCTTCTTTAAACTACATGTGAATGCAACGTCTCCCACGTAGAAAACGAACCCACTTATGCTTTTTCGGTCATCTAAGTCTCCTTCCCAATCACTATCACAATTTCCAACAAGCTTGAAACTGTTAGAGACTGAATAAAACAATCCATAGTCAATTGTACCTTTGACGTAGCGAAGGATCCTTCTTGCAGCCTTCAAGTGTGTTGTTGTTGGAGTTTCCATATAACGACTGATAAGTCGAACTCCAAAGAGGATATCGGGCCTTATGCATGTTAAGTATCGCAATCTTCCAATGAGACTCTTAAAATATGTTGGATCCACTGTTTTTCCTTCTTCATGCTTTGATAACTTGGTTCCACATTCCACAGGAGTGCTTACGGGATGACATTCATTCATCTTGAATTTCTTGAGAACTTCTTTTTCATAGCTTTCTTGATAAATAAATATTCCTTCTTTCTCTTGCTTTACTTCTATGCCAAGACAGTAGGACATGAGCCCAATATCGGTCATCTCGAATTCTCTTGTCATCACCTTCTTGAACTCCTCGATCATCTTTGCATCATTTCCTGTAAAGATTAAATCATCCACATACAAGCAAACAATTAAAATATCTTTATTTCCATTCACCTTTGTGTATAGGGCATACTCATTAGGGCATTTTTTGAAACCATTTTTATGAAGATATTGATCAATTCTACTATTCCATGCCCTTGGTGCTTGTTTTAGGCCGTATAATGCCTTATTCAATTTTAACACCTTATCTTTGCTACCTTTCACAACATACCCCATGGGTTGCTCTACATATACTTCTTCTTCAAGATTTCCATTTAAGAAAGCAGACTTCACATCCATTTGGTGGATTTTCCATCTATTTTGAGCTGCTAAAGAGATAATTAATCTTATAGTTTCAAGATGAGCAACTGGAGCAAATACCTGTTCATAGTCAATTCCATAGCGTTGCTTAAATCCTTTGGTGACTAGTATTGCTTTGTACCGCTCCACTTCTCCTTTAGCATTCTTCTTGGCTTTATACACCCATTTGACTCCAATAGCTATGTGCCCTTTGGGAAGACTTGTCAACTCCCATGTGTCATTCTTCTCAATCGCTTTTATCTCATCATCCATTGCATCCTTCCAGCTCTTGCTTTGTATGGCCTCTTCAAAACCTATAGGTTCACAATCGGCAAAAAGACAAAAGAGAGTTATATCATTTTGATTTTCAGTTACCTCATATATTTCATCCAAGCTTCTCAACCGTGGGGCTCTGTCATGTGAACTTTGGCTTGATGATGATGATGATGATGGATATCCATGAGTGGATGATGGTGGTGATGGAGGTGGCGTAACAGGATCTTTTACATCTCCATTGCTGCTATCTTCATCTTCTTCTTCAAACAAAGGAAGAAAGTCATAGTTTTCCTCCTGGGCATCCCAGTTCCATGATCCTTCTTCCTCAAACTTGACATCTCTACTCGTGATTACTTTTCGACTGATTGGATTGTACAACTTGTAGCCTTTGGAGAGTGAATTGTAGCCAACAAATACATATTTTTCACTCTTGTCATCAAGCTTTGTCCGCTTTTGATTCGGTACATGAGCATATGCAATGCTCCCAAATACTCTCAAATCAGAAATTATGGGTTTTCTCATCTTCCATGCTTCTTGTGGAGTTTTATTCCACACACTTCTAGTGGGGCTTCTATTTGATAGATAAACGACACAATCCACTGCTTCGGCCCAAAATTATTTTGGCATTCGTTTGGTTTTCAACATGCTTCGAGTCATATTTAAAATGGGTCTATTTTTTCTTTCAGCAAATCCATTTTGTTGAGGTTAGTATGCAATCGTTAAAGGATGGTGTATCCCATTTTGCTTCACAAAACTTTTCAAAATCTTTAGAAGTGAATTCGCCCCCTCTATCGGATCGCATAGATTTTATTTCATAACCACTTTCTTTTTCCACAAGTGCTTTAAATTTCTTAAAAGAACAAAATACATCTGATTTTTCTTTTTAGAAATAAACCCATGTCTTCCTACTAAAATCATCAATGAAAAGTAGAAAGTATTTATTTTTGCCAATAGAACAAGGAGTAATAGGGCCACACACATCGGTATGAATGAGTTTTAGGGGCTTATTTGCTCTTGTAATTGACTCTTTTGGGAAAGTCATTCTAGAATGTTTCCCAAGTAAGCATCCTTCACATAATTGATCCGGATGATTAATGGAAGGCAACCCATTAACCATTCTTTTGTTATGCAACAATTTTAAGCCACCAAAATTTAGATGCCCAAACCTTAAGTGCCAAAGCCAAGACATGTCTTTAAAGCAAGCTTTTAAACACATTGCACCTTCACTTTGAATGTTTAGCAAAAACATTAGATTTCTTGCCATAGGTACTTTAGCAATTAAATTCATTTTTTGGTCTGTTAAAGAAAGACTATGATCTTTCATGTGGATATCATAACCTTTCTCTAAGAGTTGCCCCAGACTCAAGATATTTGTTTTCATATTTGGCACATAGTAGACATTTGAAATAAATTGGTGCTTCCCATTTTTCATACGAATCAATATCTTACCTTTTCCTTTCACCAGCAGTTTTGATTCATCTCCAAAAGTAACATTACCCTTTACCGATTCATCAAGTTCCATAAACATGTCCTTTTTGCCACACATATGGTTGCTTGCTCCCGTGTCAAGATACCACATCTTGCTTTCTCCATTATGTTCTCCTTTGTATGTTAATAATAATGTCGAATCCTCGTGCTTTTCCTTTTCAACATAGTTAGCCTTATCCTCCATAATATTCGAATTACTTCTGCATTCCGAAGCATAATGGCCGTATTTTTTACAATTATAATACTTAATTTGAGATTTTTCGTACCTTGGTCTTGTGTTGCCCCCTCTTCCACGTCCTCTTGCTAGATATGAGTTTTGCCTTTCATTGTTGAAAAACTTCACACCGCCTCCTCCTCAAAATTGACATCTGCCTCTTCCTCTTTGGCTCCGTACATTGTTGTATTCTCTTCCTTCTTGTAGAGTAAGCTTTGTTTGAACAGCTTGCTCTAAAGTCTCCTGAATTTTCCTGTTAAGTCTCTCTTTATGGGCTTTTAAGGAACCCATGAGTTCATCAATTCCCATAGAATCTGTATCTTCAGATTCTTCAATTGCAACAATAACATAGTCAAACTTGGAACTTAAAGAGCGGAGGATTTTTTCTACCACCCGTGTGTCGCTCATATTTTCACCATTAGTTTTCAGTTGATTGACAATAGCCAACTCTAGAAAAATCATCTGAAAGTAACTCAAAATCTTTCATATGAAAAGACTCGAACTCACCTCTAAGTGTTTGGAGACGAACCTTCTTTTCCTTCTCAATCCCCTTATGAGAATTTAGTAGAGTCTCCTATGCTTCTTTGGCAGTTGTGGCAAACGCAATTTTCTCAAACGTACCTTCATCCAATGCTTAGTGAATGAGAGTGAGAGCCTTTTTATCCGTCCTTCTTGCTTCTTTTATTCTATCCTTTTGAGCTTAGGATAGAGTGGCTTCATCTTGAGGCTCATTGTAGCCTTTTTCAACGATCTCCCAATCATCTTTAGAACCGAGTAACACCTTCATCTTGATACTCCAATGGTTGTAGTTGTCTTTGGTGAGTTGAGGGATTTGGAAAGGAACCATACCATTATTCATTTTAGAACCTAGGCTCTGATACCACTTTGTTGGAAGAGGTTGTTTATATATTTCGGGGAGGGAGCAAAATATATGAAAAAGAGTGGAGAAATATTTGGTGAAAGTAACTCTTTTATTAGAACTCACTAAATTTTTCTTGATACAAAATGTGGAGACAACACCCCTATTTATACTATCCTCCATCTCAAATGAATGGTGGAGATTAAATTTATATCAAGGGTCAAGATTGAATCTCTAGAACCTTCTACATCTGTCTCCACTAATCTACTATTTCTTACAGTCTCCAAAATACACAAGAGGGATCTGGAATGTTGTTTGGAAAATATCACTCTTAATGGATCTAACTTTATAGAGGCCCAATACAAACTAATTAGTCAACCCAAACATTAACCCAAAAATTACAAACTAATAAAGCCCAATTATTTTAATTGCAAAAGTCAAGTTTAATTTTCAACACATATACACGAGTGACTTACACTAGTAACTTCACAAGTAGAATTTACGCTAGCACAACATTATTTATTTATTTTTCTGCCCAAGTAAATGTTGCATAGAGTACAATTTGCATGGATAATTTTGTATTATTTTGACAGATACCAATTATTTTGTGAAAATATCTACATTTTTATAGAAATTTGATCTTGTTGGAATCCAGGTCCTTCTTATAGATAAAACACTGAGATAATACCTACCTGCATTTATTCAAGTTGACATAATCATTATAGATCTCTTTTAGCACAATGTTCTAGGTTACATATTTAGTTGCAGCTGAGAAAATGGGATACAAATCACTTATTCAAATAATCCCCCTAATAAGGTCTAATCGTTAAATTCCCTTTCGAATACACGGTACCATTGTTTGGATGTTATGATAGTATTTTGAGTAGTCACTTGTTGCAACTCTGATTATGTGAATGAGTAGTGTCGGTGTTGTCACCATCCAAGGTGGAGTTCTGATCCCCAGAATCTTCAACTTGGTCGGAAGAAGCATAAGTTGAGCGTCTAAAATGAGATTGCTGGTGATGTGTGTGATGCAGTTTTGGGCAGAGTGCCTCTAACAGATTTTTGCTCTTCTGTGCTCCTTGGGTTAATAATGCGTAATCGGCAAAATAAAAAATCACGTTCATGGTCCTTGGATAATAACCCTCCATACTTTTTCTTCATTACTTCATCATCCGGCTCTGGGGACGGAATGCGATTCTCATCATTTTTATTCATTTGTTTTGGGTCATTCCCTTCAACTTTTGGGGTATCATCAACAAGATTAGGCTCCTTCCTATTTTTCCCTAACATGTTTTGCTTATTTAACACAATTGAACTCAAAACCCACCAAAAATAGAGTCGATGTTGATGTACAAGTAGAAGTTTACTAGCACAATTTTCAACTCTCAAACTAAAGTTCCCACACAAACCCTTCAATGCTCAATAAAAGTTTCTTATATAGACACTTTGTATTAGAATAATCAAGGAGTGATATCTATAGATTGAAAAAAAATTGATGAAAATATAAAGTTATACACTAAAATTTGTCAAAGTCCCTTTAGTGTATAGGGGTAAAAATATCAGAAAAAGGACCAATAAAATTGTAGCCATTACATGCTTTGAGACTGCTGCGGCGAAGGAAATCATGGATGGCAAATCACCACTAAGATTGGCAAACCTTAAACACTAAAATTAGAAAACCTATTTTCTGAAGCATTCCCTTCCCTATAGGTATGTTCAACTGTTAGGGACATGGAGTTGCACATCACCTCTTTCTATGTTAGAAACATAAAAGATATTGTTTGTTTAAATAACAAAAAAAATCTAAGTCTAGTAGAATTGGCTTCAAATTTGTATCTATCAAATCTTCATAGAATAGATTAAATCAGTCCATGATAAAGAGAAACATTAAAAATTAGTTCGGAAAGAATTTAAGAGCTCACATGTTTTGCCAACCCAAAGTCAGATAGCTTGGCAACACTCGATGCATCAAAGAGAAAATTAGCCCCTTTGATGTCTCTATTGAACACAATCATCTTAGATATTAAAACATCAAATAAACAAAAAAAATACCAAAATAGTCTTCGAGATATTTATCATCTTTTAATTATCTTATGTCCTCAACCAATGAGAAAATAAAAGGGAACAATAACTAATACCCTACCCACTGGCAGCCTGGCCATCCAAGAAAGTAGTTTTTTTCTTCTTTTTACCCTTCTCGATCATACATCAAGAAAAAATAATTTTAGGAGCAGGATCGTCAGTTTAAAAGGTATGTAAGCTTATGAATTCATATCAAGCGTAACTATCAGTTGTGCATTGTGTTCATACTATGCAGGTATTCCAACCTTGAGAGAATATGGCAGTTGAAATTGCGAACGATAGACTCTGTCATAGCGCCACAGTGTTCCTGGACATATTTATTAATTGATCTGGGATCAACAATTTCCAATTATATGCAAAAGCAGTCGTCAACCTTAATAGGGAATGCAACTCTATTTTAGTCAAGTCTGAGAAATCAATAACAAACCCACTCGGACTGATATAAGGTTATAATGAAAGCAAAGATATAGTTACTATTTCACTCCCAGAATACTCTACAATATTATGGTGCTTTAATTGTTGGAGAACTTGAATTTCAAGAAACAACAGAAAAGTGAGAGAATGCAAACATATTATTATCAAGTTTGAGAATCTGTAAGCAAGTTATCTGAATCTACTAACTGCATAAGACAACTTGTGTTCTGTGAGTTCATCAATAAAAACGATAAAACAAGAACAATTATTTTGGTCACTACTACAGTGTATTTTCTTCACTTAGATATTTCTCATATCACCATTAGAGTCGGATGGAAATCTTTTTTGGGCTTCAAAATAGAACTCTCTTTTGGGTTTCAAAAAAAAAAACTCGTTTTTATTTCTTTTGATACTAATACATAAATTTATGTAAATAACATTCATAAAGAGGTACGATAACATATTATTAGGTGAAAAACATGGATCTTGTTAAACCCCATACTGAAGAAATATTACTAGAACCACAACGCAAATAATCATCCAAAATTGGTGATGGTAACGTTATTTCAATAATGAACCTTAATTTGATATTAATGGTGCGCATGGGAATCCCAATTCCATACTTTGAAATTTGAATTGGAAAGTTAAAATTTTAAAAACTTTAAACTGAAAATTTTTGAATTCAAATTCTAAGAGATGGATTTCGGTTTCCCACATGCATCTTAAATGAATTTCATTTCTGTGAGAAATATACTGTCTCAACAACCATATCTGAACTGAATATCAAAAATAGCACACCATGTGTAATTCATTGAACAAGTTACCCATATATATTACCCATAGTAACCAAATCATAAAATTTATTTAGCTTAACAATCATAATAAAGTAAGCAACAACAATTATATATTTATTCCGATTAAGAGGTACGATGAGTGACATTGCTTGCTAGATTAATTTTGTTGATACACAAATTGAGTTTTCCAAGGCATTAAGATGGGTTCTTATCATCTTTTAACCATTTACTACGATAATTTAGGGTACGAAATGGATCTTTTGTTGAGGGGAAAATTACCATACAATGATATAAGGACTTAAGAGTATATCCTGCTGAAGCACACTGTATATGTGACCATTTGAGTCTAATATATAGGAGGTTATATAGTTTGGAAACATAGGTAAAATTTGTGTCATTCCTATTTTTCCATAAGACTCAATACCTCTTCAAAGATCTTCAAGAGATATCTACTTCAAGTGGAAAATGGTTCCCTAGGTAGAAAGCTAACACACAACACTTTAGGATTGCATATTTTTTCATTGCATTTTTCATATTAGAGGTGTGTGTGTTAGGTATTGATTTAAAATAATTTTCTACAGTTTTTATAGAATTTTAGGAATTTTTTTAACATTAAAAACCTTTCTCTAAAATTGAAATTAGGGTTTAAAAATGTTTTTGGGCTTAAGTTGAAATATCATATCTTCCTAAAAACTCAGTTGGGTCAAATCCAAAACCGCTTGAAAATATTGTGGGTGCAACTGTGATTGATTAAACTCTTTAAACACGCGTTTGAAGTTCAATGTGAGCCGTCCACGTGTTGTTTCATTAGACGATACTTTTGTGCTTGTTCTGTGTCTGGTTAGAGAAATTCAATCTGGAGCGTTCAATTAACTCTTATCTATGAACTACATGTAATCCTGAGTGATCCTTGTGACATTCAAATGAACTAATTAGCTTGAGTTTAATATCCGTCCATTATCTGCCTTTGATCTTGGTCATCGAATAGTCAAAGAGATCTTAGCCCTAGATTTGCATCTTGTTTATATATCCATCCATCGTTCACTGTAAAAGAGACTTATTGTCCTCACAATTACAATCTTTGGAAAATCAATAGTTTGAGAGAAATAAAAAGAGAGAGAAGAGAGAAGAAATATAACTCGAGAGATAATATCAAAACCAAACAAAACTTTGTCCATTTTATCTCAAAAAAATACCTTGAGAGTTTTAGGCTTTCTGGTCCGTCGGTTTGTATATCCTTTGTGGTTTTAATCTCTCGCCTAACACAAACATTAGAATCAGAACTCGTTCTTCAAATGGAAACCTTAAGATTTGACTCATAAGTGATAAAATCACATAGATCTGTTAGATTTGATTTCTTAGTTTAGAAATCATTCTCTTATTGAATTCACTGTATATATGTTTCTACATTCGTTTAAATCCAAAAATCTCATATTTCTGTTTTACAAAACTGATTTCAAGGTTTCTAGGTTCAGAATCAGTAGTTTCAAAAGGAAACCTAATTTCAGTATTGTGAAATATTACATATCATTATTATAAGAATCTTGTAATTTTTAGGATATTATTTGTATAAGAGTGTGTGTGTTCATGCATGTGTATAGGCACTACCCACAGAAACACCTTTACACAACAACACTGAAATTGTGTGTTAGTTTAGAGATTTTAACTTCAGAGTCGACGTAAAGACTGAAAGGAGAAGATGTGACAAGCCGAAGAATGTTAAAGACCTCAATCAGAGCCTTAAATAAGTTGGAGTTTGAAACTGAACTGGTATATCTTTTGAACTTGGAATAGGTCAGAGTTGTGTGTATAATCCCTTAAATGTTATAACCTAAACTCATTTTAGTGGATTTTTTTAGTTTGAGGTGCAGAGACCTCTGTGGATGCTTCCCTTACTTTATGGTTTACCATGTTAAAAAAACAACATATCTCGTGTGCATGTTGTTAATACTTTCTCACTAACTGGTGCTAAACTTGTCTAAGTTTTTCTAAAAACTTAATTTCTGAGTAACTGAAATATCTTATTTATACTTGTAACACATCTTGTGTGCTCATATTTTTTTATAAAAGAGTTTCCTCAAAAACCAAGATCATGCCCTTCTTAATAGCTTTAACTTCTGTTAAACAAACTTGTAAGGCATTTTCAATTGGTATCATAGTTGAGTATTTCTTTTTCAAAACATGTCCAGATCTTGTGTTTTTGAAAATGTTTTGAAAACAATATCCAATAGATGAGTTGAGAGTCTGAGAAATTTATCCAGACCTCCACTCTTTGATGGGACAAATTTTCCTTACTGAAAAGTAAGAATGATTACATTCATCCAAGAGACATTGGTAGATGATGCATGGGATGCCATAGAAATTGGTACATACATCCCACTATACATGTAGCAGAAGGCAGTGAAGTAAGAATTAAAAAACTTCTCACTCAGTTCATCAAAGAATAAAAATATGCCTCCCTTAGCAATAACAAAGGAAAGAATGCCATATTTATGTCTGTGAATTAACATGGGTTTAAACTAATATCCATATATTTGACTTCTAAGGAAGCCTGGCACATGTTGGTCACATCTTATAAAGGTGACACACGTGTTAAGGCTGCTAAGAACCAAATACTGATTTAACAATATAATACTCTAGTTATGGCAGAGACAAAGACCTTTGATGACTTTTATGTTAAATTGACTGATGTCATTACAAAATTACAATCAAATGTATAATCTATGATAAAAGAGAAATTGTGTCTAAAATACTAAGATCCCTTCCATAGAAATTTGACAGTACACGCTTTGCTATTGAGGAGATGGAATATCCCAAACTTACTCCAGAACTCCTCAGTAGCAAGTTAAGAATTGTGGAAATGGAATTGGAGTATAACAAATAACTTCTCAATAATGAAAAGAGACACAATAGTCCAAATGTTGTGTTTCAATCTAAGATGACAACACCATAGTTTGTGGTGCCAAACATTGACTTAGACTCTGATGAAGACTGTGGCTTAGACGATTTGAATAATCAAATAGCCTTAATGTCTAAACACTTTAAGAAAATATTAAAATTTAGAAACAAGGTTGCATCCAAACAAGGAAAGGTCGCTTATTCAAATAAGTCTAATAACAGACCTCGTGAGAGAAAACCAGATAAACACCACACTGATAACAATGGTAGACCAAACAGAGACCATAGGAAGATTGAATGTTTTAGATGTGGTAAATAGGTCACATCGCCATTAACTCTAAGGTTAATGTTGATACCAAATTTAGTCTACTGACATGGCTCAATTGGGTGAAGACACGTGGCAACCTACATGGCAACGACAAACACTTACGAACAACACCTCGACTCCGAGGAACCATTCTGCAACGAGGAACTCTTCTTCCCCGATCAACTCAGACGCTCCGACCTACAAGAACTCTCCGAGGAACTTTTGAGTTCCAAGGAACTTTTGAGCACCGAGGAACTTAGGCGGTCCGAGATGCACCCCGGACAAAGCATTAATAGCCGGATAACCAACAGTTTGACTGCGCATTAAATGCTTATTATTATCATACAGATGTATACGCTTAAGGGGCATTAAATGTATTACCCTTTCACATTACAACCTTAGGGCTATAAATACATTATAATATCTTCATTGTAAGGGGACCGGAATTTCTTGAGAAAACTTGTGATCGAGAATTCCCAAACAGTCAGCAATAATAGAAATAGTGGACGTAGGCCATTCTTATAAGGCTGAACCACTTTAAAAGTTCTTTGGCTCATTTTATTTATCTGTGATTAAATAATTATATATAATCTAATTATTTACATCAACAGATTGGGGCCGTCTATGGAAAATGACTGGTAATATCGTTTTTCATCAAAAATAATTCATCACAAATGGATGATATTCCAGAACCCCGCAATCGAAACGCTGGAAGCCCTCAAAAATCCATCTGCTCCGCCCAATATTCCAGATCTGGCTGGAATGATGACAAATTTGGCCCAGGGCCAGACAGTCATGCAAGAAACTATGCGACAACTCAGACGAACCCTCCATGGCGGTGCACCAACCCATTCAAAATCGCGAAGTATTCAAAGAAATACCCATTTACCTTCTTCGCGTACTAAGTGTACCGATTCATATCGTACTGAGGAGTCTGAAGATTTTTCTTATCAACCTGGACGAACTTCATCGATATGAGCCACAGATACTGAACAATGTATCACTCTCTCTTTAGAAAGGACCAGTGCACTAGAAACATTAAGCAGAGTATCTCCTTTTGATCGATTAGGTCCTAGGAGGAGCAAAAAGTCCTTCTAGAGCCGCATCGAGGAGTTTTCGATGACCATCAGACTTAAGGGAAGGATCTTCCCAGTCGCGACTAGCTGCTCGTCAAGATAGATCCCAGGAGGTCACATCAACGCTATCAGTTGCTCGAACCAACAGGCCCGAGGAAGGAAACGATGCATGGAAAGGATCTATTCAGAGGGTGGAGGATACATTAGGGGAAATGGCTAAGGCCAAGAACCCTCTACAATGAACTTTTGTTCAAGGAACACCTTTTGTCCGGGCCATTGTAGATTTTCCAACACCATCAAAGTTCAAACCACTTGTTGTGACCCCCAAATATGATGGAAAGACCGATCATGTCCTTCATATAAAACAATACCAAGATGCACCCGACATCTACGCTATTCCAGATGAGATGAGATGTTGAGCATTATCGGGAACTCTTACCGCATCTGCTCAAATATGGTATAATAACCTTCCTCGGGGTAAGATCTCAACTTTCTTTCAACTTGCCGAGTTATTCATTGGGAATTTCTATTTTGGGGCAAAGCCAGTTAAACGAGTAGCGCATTTGTTAAGTGTGAGACAAAAAGCTGGTGAAAGTACCAGAGATTATATAACTCGTTTTATTAATGAGAAGCTCGAAGTGATAGATTATGAGGAAAAGACAGCGATTACCGCCTTGATGAGTGGGCTACTGCCCAACAAGTTATACTACACTTTGGCCAAAGATCCACCTAGAACTATGTCAGATTTGATGGGAAAAGCGGCCAAGATTATGAATGCCGAGGAGGCTATGGCTGGGAAGAAGAATATGGATGCCAAAGAAACCAAGGTGGAAGGTGATAAAGCTAAGAAGAAAGAGCATAGGAACAATGGTAGTGACAAACACTCAAGAACAAGGACGTCATGGGAAGTATTGAAGAAATTTGATAATTATACTACTTTGAAGAAAGACATCAACCACGTTCTAGAAGAAATCAAGAACAACGAGGAATTAAATTGGCCAGAGAAAATGAAGGCAGACCCTGACAGGAGAAATAAGGCAAAATATTACGAGTTTCACAAAGATCATGGCCATATGACTAAAAATTACATAGCTCTTCAAAATGAGATTGAAACACTGATCAGACGAGGAAAACTGGCAAAGTATGTTGATCGGAGGAATGATAGAAGAAACAATGACCGAATAAGAGAGAGATCTAGATCTCCTCATCGATCAGAGGAGAACAAGAAGAGAGACCATGAAGTTGATCCAAAAGACGACCCCGATCTTCCCAAGAGACCAAGGCAGCCAGAACGTGAGGTATTTTTAATACACTTTGGGTCATTTGACTGTAATATTATTACAGGTTGAGATGCAGGAGGAGGAGACTACTGTCCAGAGAAAAGCTTACCTCTGTGAGGCTCAAGCTTGCTCATACATTCAACGAATAAATCTAGCTGAGGAGGATCGCCCGAGAAAGGTGAACAAAGAGAAATTGGTCATTGGTTTCTCAAAGAATGGCCTCGCAGGTGTTCTATATCCTCATGATGACCCATTGGTGATCAAAATGAGGATGAAGGAGGTAATGATTTTAAGAGTACTGGTACACAATTGTAGCTCGACAGACATCATGTTCTACTCATGCTTCGACAGTTTAAATCTAAAGTTATCTCAACTTGAGCCTTATCATAGACCCCTCCTCGATTTTGCTGGCGAGAAAGTATTTCCACTTAGGATGATCAAATTGGATATATTCATTGGTACGTGGCCTACTTGTCGAACAGAAAGAATACGCTTCTTCGTGATGGATAAGAATGTTCAATCATCATACAATATCATCATGGGAAGAGTAGGATTGAAGAAGTTTGAAGCTGTACCATCCATGCTACATCAATGCCTAAAATTTCCAACAAATTTTGGAGTAGGAGTTGTGAAAGGTGATCAAAAAGTAGCTCGAGAATGCTATTATTCATCCACCGAGCAAGAGGAAATGGAGGAATCAAGGAAAAAGACCACCACCTATCAAGTGGATGGAGGTGCAGAAATTGAAACATTGGATCCTAGAGATGTGTAGCAACTCGTGAAGGGTCAAGTGGTGGAAGCTACTGAAAACATCATTCTGGACGATGAGCACCCTGAATGAACTACTCAAGTAGGTTCGTCGTTGGAAGCCTCACTAAACAAGAAATTGATAACTTTCCTAAGAAGCAGAAAGCAAACTTTTGCATGGAGTCTTGAGGATATGCCTGGGATAGACCCAAATTTCTTATGTCACGAACTCAATGTGAATAAGGAGATCAAGTCTGTGAAGCAGAGAAGAAGAGTATTCAGTCCCGAGAAGAATCAAGCTATACAGGAGGAAGTCAAGAAGCTCCAGAAAGCTCACTTTATTGAAGATGTTAAAGATACAGACTGGTTAGCAAATGTGGTGATGGTGAAAAAGAAGAACAATAAATGGAGGATGCGTGTAGACTTCACCGACCTCGACAAAGCATGCCTAAAGGATCACTTTTCGATGCCCCGAATTGATCAACTAGTGGATGCTACCTCGGGACACGAGATGCTGACCATCATGGATGCTTATTCTGGTTATAATCAGATTAAAATGAAACCTGAAGACATGGAGATTACTTCTTTCATTAACCATAGGGGAACTTATTGTTATAATGTTATGCCTTTTGGTTTGAAAAATGCAGGTACAACATATCAGCGGCTGATGAACAAAGTGTTTGCCGAACAAATCAGTTGCAATATGGAAGTCTATGTTGACGATATGCTAACAAAGAGCAAGAAAGTTGATGATCATCTAGTTGATTTAAGCCAGACCTTTGATCAACTAGATAAATATCAAATGAAGCTGAACCCGACGAAGTGCATTTTTAGAGTACGAGAAGGCATGTTTCTCGGATACATTGTCAATCAGCGAGGCATTGAAGCTAACCCTGAAAAGATCAAAGCTCTGTTAGGGCTACAATCCCCAACGACTAAGAAAGAGGTGCAAAGTCTTACAGGACGAGTAGCAGCACTCAACAGATTTGTATCGCGAGCAACTGATCGATGTCTTCCATTATTCAAAATGCTTCGAAAAACTTTTGAGTGGAATGATGAATGTGAGAAGGCTTTCCAAGACTTGAAGAAATATTTGGGAGCACCTCTACTGTTATCCAGGCCAGTGATGGGAGAAAAATTATACTTGTATCTGGCAGTGTCCGAGAATGCAGTTTGTTCGGCATTGATAAGAACGGAGAATGGAGTACAAAAACCAATCTACTACACAAGTAAGGCCTTCTAAGGAGCAGAGATCGGATTTCCAAGGCTGGAAAAATTAGCACTAGCATTGATCGATGCAAGTGGAAGAATGAAGCCATACTTCGAGGTTCATACCATAGTAGTATATATTGATATGCCATTGAGGCAAGCCCTTCATAAACCAGAAAAATTAGGAAGATTGATGTGCTGGGCAATAGAACTTGGTGAATATGATATAGTTTATGAACCCAGATCATCCCTAAAAGGGCAAGCGTTAGGAGATTTTATAGTAGAGTTCACCTATCCTAATACCCCCTAGGAGCAAAAGTTGCTCGCTGATCAACCTGTGGATGTTACAGGATCATCAAATTCAAACCCAGACCAGATTAGGTTGGTAAAAGGGCAAGAAAAGATGATCGAAGAACAACAAGAAAGATCAGGAGATGGTGATAGGAAGCAACAAATTTTCCACCGAGGAACTCTGTTAGATTACAAATTTGAAGACGAGTTACCTGTATGGAGTCTGTATGTGGATGGTTCATCCTGCACTACAGGATGTGGCGCAGGGATAGTTTTGAACAGTCCGGACGAGGTCGACATGGAATACGCCCTACGTTTCTAATTCAAAGCTTCCAATAATGAGGCTGAATATGAAGCCATGATTGTAGGTCTTAGTTTGGTAAAAACCATGGGGGCAGAACAAGTTATTATTTTCAGTGACTCGCAATTGGTCATAAATCAAATGATGGGAGTATATATAGCCAAAGGAAAATTAATGATCAGATATCATGCAAAGGCAAAGGAATTGGTGTCGGAATTTACTGCTATTCAGCTGGTCAGAATACCAAGAATGGAGAATGCAAGAGCAAACGCCTTAGCTCGATTAGCATCAGCTACTCGTACCAAGTTGCGAATAACAATCCCAATTGAAGTTTTAGGTGGTCGGAGTATAGATGAAGATCTAACGATAAACTTTAATACCCTCGATTTAGGGTCATCATGGATGGATCCTATCAGGGCATATATTGAGAAAGGGGAATTACCAACTGACAAACTTGCAGCCAAGAAACTGAAGTTTAAGGTTGCTCGTTATGTACTGACTAATGGTATTCTATACAGACGAGGAATTATAACTGGTTTGCAAAGATGTGTGCATCCAACCGAGGTGAAATATTTGATTGAAGAGGTCCATGAAGGGTCCTGTGGAGCCCATGTAGAAGGTCAGACTCTTTTGCAAAGAATGATGACTCAGGGATACTACTGGCCGACGATGAGGGCTGATTGAATAGCCTATGCTAAGAAATGTGATAAGTGTCAACGCTTCTCCTCCATCCGAAGAACTCCCAAGCGTTATTGACGCCCATTACTTCCCCTTAGCAATTTTCCATATGGGGCATAGACTTGGTTGGGCCACTGCCGACGACCAGGGGAAGATTTAAGTATCTCGTGGTCGCTGTGGATTATTTTACTAAATGGGTTGATGCTGAGCCTCTCATTGATATAACATACGACAAGGTGTACCACTTTATTTGGAAGAACATCATTTGTCGATATGGTCTTCCTCATGCCTTCATCACAGACTATGGAACACAATTTGACAACGAGGAGTTCTCTCCCTATTGTCATCAGTCAAATATCTTGAAGATCCACTCGGTACCAGGCCATCCTCAAAGCAATGGACAAACTGAAGTGACAAACAGAATGCTGCTGAATGGTTTGAAGAAAATACTGAACGATAAGAAAGCAAACTGGATCAACGAGCTACAATCAGTGTTATGGGCTTACCAAACTACTCCCCGAGCAGCAACAGGGAAATCTCCATATATGCTGGCATTTGGAAGTGAAGCTGTTATACCCGCCGAATTGGGTCTCCCAACACACAGAATACTGAATTTTAATTCCCCTATCAGCGATTTAATGATAAGGTTAGACTTGTACATGCTCGAGGAGGTTAGAGAAGAAGGAGCCATTAGAAATGCGGCTTACCAGCAACGAACATCTTTGCTCTACAACCAGAGAGTGAAGTAGTGCGACTTGAAAGAAGGAGACTATGTGCTAAAAAAGGTGATTCAAAAGCACAACAAACTGGAAGCCAACTGGCATGGACCCTACCGAGCTAAGGAAGTTGTTCGACCAGGGACATACAAAATAGAAACTTTAGAGGAGGAGGAGGAGTTTAAGAATGCATGGAATACAGAGCACTTGCGCAAATATTATCAGTAATTAAAACTCTCATGTAATGCAGTTTCATCAGTATGAATAAAGTGACAATGTTCTGCCCAGTTTCTTTCCTTTTATTGGAAATTTTTTGCCGAATAATAGTGCTACACACTACTCAGCAGATCTCGAACTACTCAAATCTATTCCTAAAAATGCCAACTTGGTTGGTTATGAAGTAAATATATTCTCGAAAACGCCAACTAAGGTTGGTCGGGAAGTAAAACTATTCCTAAAAATGCCAACTTGGTTGGTTAGGAAGTAAATCTATTCCTAAAAATGCCAACTTGGTTTGTTAGGAAGTAAATATATTCTCGAAAACGCCAACTAAGGTTGGTCGGGAAGTAAAACTAATCCTAAAAATGCCAACTTGGTTGGTTAGTATTCCTAAAAATGCCAACTTGGTTGGTTAGGAAGTAAATATATTCTCGAAAACCCCAACTAAGGTTGGTCGGGAAGTAAATCTATTTCCGAAAATGCCAACTTGGTTGGTTAGGAAGTAAATCTATTCCTAAAAATGCCAACTTGGTTGGTTAGGAAGTAAATCTCTTCCCGAAAACCCCAACTAAGGTTGGTCGAGAAGTAAATCTATTCCCGAAAATGCCAACTAAGGTTGGTCGGGAAGTAAAACTATTCCAAAAAGTGCCAAAGATTGGTTGGTAAGAAAAACCCACTAACTATAGTTGGTCGAGAAGAAAAATTTACCAACCTTGGTTGGTCGGAAACATTTTATGAGTACGAGAAAGTGATCGAGAAAAATTTTTGATACTCGTGACGTTTTAAATTACTACCAAGTTGGTCGAGAAACAAAATATCATCAATTTTGGTTAGTCATCAAATGATTATCACAAATTCAAGATAGTCGACAATAAGTTTTAACAAACTCCAGTTGATCGACAAATAACACAATGTTGTTATCTTTTTAACAGATATACATGCACAAATGTAAAGTGTTTTATAATTACAAGACAGTGGCAGTCAAGATTTGTAAATAAAAATTATTTCATTAAATGTAGAACAAAATACATCAAGAATGAAATACAAATTTATTACATTAAGATTCCTATTCTATTGGTTTCTTCCCCTCTGCTTTTGAAACAGGTTCCTCGCCAGCTGGTGGATCATTTAAACCATGAGGGGAATTTATGAAGTTAAGATCTTCAAGCATCCTAATATTCATCACAGATGGTCGATCTAGTAGGTTCTCGGGATGAGATATCTCGACATTGGAATGGATATTATAATCGCCGAGGTATTTGGAAATCAAACACCGAGGGATGGCTCGACAGGGATCCAACTCATATCAAGCTTGAATGGTGGCACTGGTAGGTCGAGCAGCCCAGGATTATGGTAATCCCACAGGTAATGACCCTGTTCCAGTTGCAGCAAACCTAAGGCATTCAACCATCCTTTTTTATAACCCTCATTGTTTACATTTTGGATACGATCATCCAAATGGTAGAGAGCCTCGTTGTAGCCAGCCATCCAGAATTCTCTGGGTTGCTTGTGGAATTGATATGTCAATCTTTCCAGCTGCTCGTGGAGATTTTTGATAAAGAGTTCTTTATTCTACAAGATAGACTTCTGTGCAGAAAGCTACTCTTCCAGACCCCTGATCTTCTTAGACATCTCAGCCAATGCCTGGTTCTTCGCCATCAGTTGGAAGGCCTGGTTCTCTAGAGAAGATTGAGTCCTCTGCTCCTCGACAGGAACCTGAGCAGCTCTTGCTCGTCCCTGAGGAGCTCTTGCTCATCCATGAGCAGAAGTAGAAGGGCTAGACCTCTGAAAGGTTTCCAACTCATCCCTCAGGTTGGCGTTTTTGACCTCCAAGAAAGAGAATCCCTCATCGGTCACTGGGTTCAAAGCATTTGAGGTGGAAGCTGCAGACTTCAACTGAGGCACCTCTCTTTGCAGGTTATTATTTTCTTGCTCTAATAACTCAGTTATCTGTCTGTGCTCTTCGACCTCAGCCTTTAATGTTCTCTCCCGCACATCGTAAGAAGCAAACCGTTTATCGTATCCCTTATCGGCACATATTTACTGATTCTTCTTCTTGTACCCCTCGTGCAAAAGGGCAGAGGATTCCTTATATTGTTGCTGAAGTTCTTCAAGAGTGCCTTGGATATCCTCAATCATATCATAGTATTCTATGTTGTTATCCACTGCACGGTTGAGTAGGCACTTCAAATACTGATAGGCTTCAATTGCTTGCTCTGAAGCACCATGACTGAGGATGTCACTAATTTGAGCTGCACTCATGTCTGTATGACCGGCTTTGAAATACTCATTGTATTGCCTTAACGTCTTTGTATCATGAGCTGACAATAATTCCATCCTGGCCAGAAACTAGTAAAGGAAGAAAAGGCAATAATCAATAAGAGTACAAACAGAGCATGAAGAAGAGAATCAACAGTATGCATAAGCAAAAGTTCAAATTTTATTACATCACAAAGTTCATAAGTAAAAGGTTCAGAGTTACATCTTCAGAAGTTACATTTGACAAAGAAAAATAAAATACAGAGAGAAATCCGAACAACTCTACACCTTTTTCTTGTCTCCCAAAACTTTCTCGGGAGGCTGGGACGAGGAGGTAGGTTGCTCGGATGGAGCAGAGGGTTGCTCGGGAAGTGATGGAGGTTGCTCGGAGGAAGTAGCAGGTAGTTGAAGTTCCTCGTTAGGGGGCTGGATGGCTGGGGGATGAGAAACTTGATCTCCCATCACCATGGAAGACTCCTCAGAGGCAGCTTCATCCTCTTCTTCGTCTTCAGGAGTTGGAGGGGGGCCAGGGATGTGTCGTTGAAATAATTCAGAAGTTTCATCAACTTTCATTTCTTGTAGAGCAGCGACCCATCCATCTCTAAAGTATTTGAGGCTGCCATATTCGACTTGCGACATCATGGCAGCCAAACCTTTGTTCCACCCTTTGTCCCAGCCGGCACTGAAAGATTTTTTCACAGCCAACTTCCTCTTTGTCTTCTCCGAGGAAAGCTTCTCGGAAAGAAGATTATCAGCAGCCTTCATTTTATTCTCAACTTCCTCTTTCTGACGACTTACTTCCCGAAGTTGACCCAACTCCTCCTCAGCAGCCTTGAGCTTATTTTCAAGCTCCCCAGCATTTTTGAGCTTCCCTTCGAGCTCTTTATTTTTTTCTCCAAATCATTCATTTTTTTCTCCAACCCCTTTTAGACCTCAATAACCTGAGCCTTCTCCTGCTCAGTCGAAGTAAGCTTTTTCTCCCAAACTGCCTTATCATCATCATATTTCTGACGAGAATCTTTTAGAGACTGTGCCAGGCCTACCAAAGCTTCCTCTACACCAGATGAGGAGCTTGAAGCTTTAATAGCTTCATCTTTCCTCAAAATTATATTTAAACAGCTCACCAACTGTGAAAAGAAAACGAAAACAAGTCAGTGCACAGATACAAAAAGGAAAGAATGAAAATTTAAGACTATAGGACTTACAGAAGCAATGTGACGAGCTGCTAATGTGGTAACAGTGTCCCAAGAAAGGTTTTCTTCAATACCTTGGATCTCGAGAATGATCCAAGTCTTCACCGAGCTCATAGCAGAGCTCGGGGGAACAAAAGTGGGAACACCACTAGTCGGGGGCTGAGAGATGGATTCAGCCAAATTGACAGAGGAGCTTTTCTTTAGCCTCCTCAGAGGAGCATCAACTTTCTCGACTAACGTTGTAGTCTTAGTCGGAGAAATGACAATCACCTCGCCTGGAGTAGCAGCCTTGCTCGGGCCCACTGGGGGCTTCTCGACCACCTTCACAGGAGAAACTGGGGGAGGTGCATCAGTTTTCTTTGTCCCTTCTCCTGGGACATCAAGCTTACTTCTTTTTTCCTCACCGTCACCAGAGGTAGGTTTCTTAAAAAGGGTAGGAGGTCTTCTTTTCTTCATCCTTTCATTCAAAGGAATATGTGACTCAGGTGAAGAACTGGTAGAGGCTGGTATTGGTTCTGCGTCGCTTATCACCGGACGAGCAGTAAAAGAGGAGGTGCAACTCTTGTACTGTAGCAAATATGAAGCTAACCTAATATGCTCATCAGTAACAGTCTGATGCAAATTCTAGATAAGTTTTAAGTGCCTTATATTAACGTCTGCCTCTTTTGGAGATTTTCTTTTGCTTTCAACTGCAAATAAATCAAAATTAATATATCAGTGGCACATTTTATCAAACACAAAGGAAGCATAATTTTGAAAATAAAATAAAAACAACCTATCCCATTGCCATAGGGAGGACATCTGGGACCCTGGTAAACATCATCTCCACATAATGGAGGGTTTTGCCAATTTTTCATAACAACCCCCTGCTCAAAGTAGTCCCTATTGGCATCTGGGAGATTGACCAGTAAAGCTCTATTTAAAAACCTAGTTTTTAAATAAAAAGTATTATCGCCCACAACCCATCTATAGCAAAACATAATTTCAGGAATTCCTATACGAGTTCCATGAATTTGATTTAATCTGTAAACACCGTTAACTATTCTCCACGTGTTGGGGATAGTCTTGCAGGAACTACGTCAAAGTATTGACAGAATTCCAGACATAGAGGGTTTGGGGGAAAAGAAAAGCCACACTCGGCAACAAAGAGACTGGGGAACCAATGTCCCTCAGCCAAACGAAAATAGTCTGAAGGCTCAGAAAGCTCTTCCAAAATAACCCAGGAGGTAATAGAGAAATCAGAGCGAAATTTATCAATCGATTCTACAGGATAAAACATGATGAAAGAAGGAAATCAAAAAGGAAGAAGAAAATCCTGCAGGAAAGAGATGAGTCTGTTGACAATAAATGATGGAAGAGATGAACGCACAGGAGAGAGAGACGATGGAAAACTCAAAGAGACAAATTTGTAAAAGTAGAAGACGATGGGATTTTCTGCAACGTTTAAATACTTTGCCTTGGGAAAGGGTAAAAGTAATGATTACAAAAAGAGATGGTTACGTTACCGGAAGCTAAAAAGACAAAAGGGGTGCGGGAATCGAAGCAGTTAGAAAAATTTTAAAAAGAGCGATTCTACGAATTTGGAAGAAGAAATAAATACAAGAGAAAATACTCCTAAATTTCAGGATAACCATTTAAAACAGCCATATATCGAGAAAGAATGTTCCACGCTCCTAAATTTCAGGATAACTATTTAGTCTGCTGACATGGCTCAATTGGGTGAAGACACGTGGCAATCTACATGGCAACGACAAACACTTACGAATAACACCTCGACTCCGAGGAACCATACTGCAACGAGGAACTCTGCTTCCCCGATCAACTCAGACGCTCCGACCTACAAGAACTCTCCGAGGAACTTTTGAGTACCGAGGAACTTTTGAGTACCGAGGAACTTTTGAGCACCGAGGAACTTAGGCGGTCTGATCTGCACCTCGAACAAAGCATTAATAGATGGATAACCAACAGTTTGACTGTGCATTAAATGCTTATTATTATCATACAGATGTATACTCTTAAGGGGCATTAAATGTATTACCGTATCACATTACAGCCTTAGGGCTATAAGTACATTGTATTATCTTCATTGTAAGGGGACCGAAATTTCTTGAAAAAACTTGTAATCGAGAATTCCCAGACAGTCAGCAATAACAGAAACAGTGGACGTAGGCCATTCTTATAAGGCTTAACCACTTTAAAAGTTCTTTGACTCATTTTATTTATCTGTGATTAAATAATTAGATATAATCTAATTTTTTTACATCAATAGTTAACTTGAAACACAATAACAATAAGTCCAATTTATGCAACACATGTGATGATTCAAGAGAATTGGATGATGATGAACCTAAATCGTCCAATATCTTTGACCCCTGTATGTCATTTTTTTGCAAAAATAGTATATAATGATGATAAACCTACCAATCATGATGATGTTGATGAGAGAATGCCTAATAATTTCTTGACTTGTAATACTTTTCCTATTAGTAGGTTATCTGCTTTTGCTTATAGAATGCTAATAATGTTGATATTGTTGTTAGTTTAAATGAATCGTTAGTAGACACATTACACACTACTCTTGACACTTCCCACACAACACTAGATGAGTCCGATAATGATGATCTTCCCGACATTCACACACTTTATACCAAAACTCTTAAGAAAAGCAGTAAACTTGAAAAAACTATCCAAGATCTTACTAAAAAATTAGAAGCCCTAAGTCTTATGGTGAGACAAAGTGCTGAGGATTATACTAATAAGTGTCTGGAGTTTGAAAACAAAAGTCTATGTCTTTTGTTGATAAATTAAAGACTTTTCAGACTCAAATGAAATTCTGGGAAATAAGATTATAACCACATTGTAATAATTGGTAAAATATAAAGAAAATGTTTCAACTGTCATTAAAAAAAATTCCAAATTTGAAGAAAATATCAATTGCTTTGAAGGCTTTGTTGATTCTAGTAAAACCAATTATGATGATAGAACTGACATAAGTTTTTGCCCAAACACTAACACAAAAACTAGAAACTTTCAAAATGTAAAGGTTGTGTCTGTTGGAAATAGGCCTGTTGAAACTTGTCCAGATTTTCAGTCTCTGAAAAATGATTTTAATAAAAAAAAAAAGACCCACACATTCCTACAAGTAGTATTCTAAGTAACAATGTTGATTAAAAGGCTAAATATGTCTACCCTCCTTTAAGAAAAAGTGCATTTTCAATTCAACCTGTAGATGCTAGATATAGGAACAAATTCCAACATTTGGAAAAACCCATTTTTAATGGTCTTCAAACTGTCAAAAAACCAACGAGCCATCTTTATTGTTCATACTATGATGTCTATGGACATTTTTTGAATAATTCTTTCAAAAAAGTTTATATAAGCTTCTATTTCACCCACCTGTTTACCAAAAATTTAATTGCTCCAGAAAGAACAGAAAATAACTACGTTATCCCTAATTAGCCCAATCGAAATTCTAACTATAGGAATAGAAAGAGAAGATACAACTCTAAAAGGAAGTCCAAGAGAAATAACCCTAAATCTAAGTCAAAACCAAAGCCTCATAAACAGTTAAAAACAAAAGCAATTTGGGTTAGAAAATATGAGTTAATACCCCAGATAAAATGTAATATTGTGATCAGTGCTTTGAAGGCTGAACACACTACTTATTGATGGTATTTAAACTCAAGTTGTTCTAAACATATGACCGGGCACGATATCAAACTTTCAGACAAAACTAACTTCTCACGAGGGAAAGTTTTGTTTGGAGATTGTGTATTCGCTCAGGTAATAAGACACTACATGAAAAAGGGTTACCTATTCTTGTAAGGACATATTTTTATAATTGTTTATCACAATTTGTTAGGTCATATATCACTACAATCGTCGAAGTATTGAAGAAGTTTTCATCTACAAAAGACGAATGTGAATTACAAGTTGTCTTCAACATTCAAGCCCAACAATATGATCTTTGGTAAGATAATGTTTTAAAGTTCCATATACATTTCATATTAAGAGTGTTGGGATATTTTTAAAAGGTGCTTTAAAAAGATTTTATATACAAATGTTTTTTATAAAAAGGGTTATTATCTATTTGAGAAAAAATGTGTTTTGAAATTTTCTAAGGCAGTAAGCAGACCTGGGTTTCGACGCCATGGTCATTCAAGCAAGATCCCCATCTCGTTCGAACGACATTGAGATGTCTCACGTAGTCGTTCGAATGACACATGTCTCTCGTTCAAGTGACATGGGATTTTCGTTCCAGCGACGCTACTTTTAGGCTGACACACTGAGCTCATGTTTATCCTTTGACCAACTTAACATTATTATAAAAGGGGTCTAACAGCTTGCTTCTTAACGTGGAGAACAGTTTTCAACCTTAAAGAGTTTTATCCTTTGAAAACTTTTGTTTTGTTTATCTTCCCAAAATCAATTAGAAAAATATCTTTTGGCAGAAAGTTTTTCTCCTACAATTTATGGGTTAATATTTGTTTTATTTACCATTCAAAAAAATCCCCATTACTTTTGTGTGAGTTTTTTTGTGGAACCCAAGAATATATTTTTCTTTGGTTTATTATTTGTGGGGAAAACTCTATGACGGGAAGCTGTGTGCTATTGTGGAGGGAGTCCTTATAAAGTTCACAACTTGTGGAGAAGCCGTTTTTCTTCTTCATTGCTGACCACCTGGAGTTCTTGCAGGAGATTCAAGCCTGCGTTATTTCTAGCCATTGCTTTGGAGGTTTGACGAAGACACCATGCGTTACACTTGTGGGCGATTATCAGTTTGTATGTAAGTCAATGGTCTTGTAAATTCTTCAAACTTCTAGAAATAAAAGGTTTTACCCGAAACGGGTTTTTCCTTATCTTTGTGTCACATGCTTTATCTATTTATGGTTTGACACGCGCACACAAATAGATGCATGTTTAGGGGCTGAATTGTTTTGGTTCAAATTGACTCTAATTATATAAGTGTGCCAACATACAAATTTGTGAATTAATTTAATCAATTATCACACCGACATGTTTTTTCAATTCTCGAAGACATTCTCTTAGTGAAATGTCTAAAAGCCCATTTGCTAAGCATATCGCAATTTTGTGACTCCAACCATACTGTAACATTTTCAAAAACAAATTGTAAAATTTTAAACTAAAATGGTGATTGTATCATTAAAGACCTCCAAACTCTAGATAACTGTTACATAGTTAATCCGGGTACTGAGGTGTGTAACATTGTAAGAATGGTTGATAATGAAATGTGGCACAATAGGGTGGGTCATATAAATTATGATAATATTGGTAGAGTGTGCTCTCAAGAAATAGTTAGAGGTATATCCAAAATAAAACCTATTTAAAAAATTATTTGTGGGCTATGCCACGAAGGGAAAGTAGTTAAGTCTGCTCATAAGAATGTTAAAGACATTTTAATAACTAAACATCTAGAGCTAATTCATATGGACCTAATGGGCCCCTCTCGAACTGTGAACCTATGTGGTAATAGTTGCATATTAGTTATGGTCGATAATTTCTCTCGTTTCACTTGGGTAGACTTCCTAAAATAAAAATCTGACAACTTTCGACTATTTTTGAAAATTCTCGTATGTATAGAAAACAAAAAGGATACTCAAGTAAATCGAATTCGTAGAGAAAAAGGAGTTGAGTTTAAAGATTTAGGCGTAGCCGAGTATTGTACCTATAATAGTTACCAACACGAATTTATTGATCCTAAGACATCATAACAAAATGGTATAGTTGATCGTAAGCATCGTACTATTCAAGAGATGGCTAGGGTCATGATTCATAGCAAGGACTTACCTAAATACTTTTGGGTAAAAGAAGTTAGAACAATGTGCCATATTATCAATAGGGTTTACCTTAGGAAAAATACCAAAAACACTTCCTATGAGCTTTGGTACAGGAAAAAAGCCTAACTTAAAATATTTTCGAACATTTGGGAGTACATGCTATGTCTGCAAAGATAGAGAGAATTTATCTAAATTTGAAACCGTGGCGAAAAAGCTACCTTTTTAAGTTACTCCCCTAATAGTTGGGCTTACCGTGTTAATATACATACCAAAGTGATAATGGAATCTGTAAATGTGATACTTAGTGACACTAATGTTGAGTGTAATCAATGAGAACCAACTATAGTGGATGAGTTTAAAAATACTTTATATTATTACTCTCAAAATATAGGCGATTATTTACCAATTGAAACCCCTGGAGTGCCTAATTGAGTTTCTAAAGATTATCATTTAGATTGCATTGTTGGTAATCCTGATGAGCCTGTACGATTCCAGTTATGTAACGTTATAAATTTTGCATGCTTTGTGTCTCTAATAAAACCAAAGAATGTGAATGAAGAACTTAATGACTCATTTTGGATAGGTGTTATGCAAGAAGAGCTCGTACAATTTAAGAGTCATGATGTATGGTATCTTGTACCTAAGCCAGAAAATAAAAGGTTTATTGGCACTCAATGGATTTTCAAAAATAAATCAGACAAATATGGGATGATTATTATAAATAAAGATAGATTAGTTTCCCAGGGCTACTCTCAAGTCGAAGGGATAGACTTCGAGGAGACATTTTCAAGCGTCACTCCCATCGAGTATGTTCGACTACTCTTAGCTATAGCATGTCACTTAAGATTCACACTTTATCAAATGGATGTCAAATCTTCTTTCCTTAATTGTATTCTAACTGAGGAAAATTATGTTAAACAGCTAAAAGGCTTCGTTGGCCCTCATTTCCCCAACCACATCTATTGACTGAAAAAGACACTATATGACTTAAAGCAAGCCCCTCGAGCCAGGTATGAACGATTGTCTACCTTTCTTATCAACCAAGGTTTCAATGATATGACAATGACCATACTCTATTTGTTAAAATATATAACAGCAGCGTCTTGATAGCTCAAGTTTACGTAGAGAGTATCATTTTTGGTTCTACCTCCCCAACTAAGGTTAAATATTTTTCTAAAATTATGCACGGGGAGTTTTAAATGTATTTAATAAGGGAGATTCTATACTTCTTAGGACTTGCAGTCAAGCAAAAGTCTGATGGTTTATTTATATCACAATCAAAATACAATTTAGACTTGGTAAAAAAGTTTTGTCTATATAATGCCAAAGATGCAAGAACACCCATGAGTACTTCTGTTAAATAATCTAAAGATGAACATTGGAAAGCTATAGATCATACTCTTTATCGCAGTATGACAGGTAGCCTGCTATATCTTACAGGCTCACATCCGAATATAATGTACTACGTATTTGTGTGTGCCCGCTATCAAAGCGCTCCTAAGGAGAGTCACATGTTATGTGTTAAATGAATTATCAAATATGTCAAAGGCACTTTAAACCTATGAATATGGTACACAAATAAATGAATTATCAAATATGTCAAAGGCACTTTAAACCTATGAATATGGCACACAAATGACACATCTAGCACTATTACAGGATACACTGACGCGGGATTGGGGTTGTTGTTCTGATGACATAAAAAGCACCTTAGGCGCTTATTATTACATTGGTAAGAATTTGGTAGGTTGGAATGGTAGAAAGCAAAATTGCACTTCACTGTCCACAGCATAATCTAAAAATATAGTTGTAGGCAGTTGCTCTGCTCAATTAATGTAGTTAAATCAGATGTTAAATAACTATGGCAGTACTAAAAATAAATTACATCTCTACTGCGATAATCAAAGTGAGACAAATATTT
Organism: Sambucus nigra; assembly: GCA_949130495.1. Classification (NCBI taxonomy): domain Eukaryota; kingdom Viridiplantae; phylum Streptophyta; class Magnoliopsida; order Dipsacales; family Adoxaceae; genus Sambucus; species Sambucus nigra. The sequence goes on along the minus strand of OX422220.1, from coordinate 492,480,556 downwards.
CCAAAAATCTGGTTCAACACTCGCATAAGAAAGACATAAAGATAAGACATCATTTTATACGTGAATTGGTCAAATCTAAGTTATTAGAAATCAATTATTTACCTACAGAGCTTTAATTAGCGGACTAATTTACTAAGCCTCTAGATAACTTGAGATTTGAATCCCTTAGGAAATCTATTGGCATGGTTCTTCCAGAATAATATCTGTTTACTCTTAATGTATACTCTGGTTATATTCATGATGATAATCGAATTTTGAGGATACCGGGCATGGTTGTTTAAAAAATGACAAAAGACGCCTCCTATATCTATTTAATGTATGAGATCTGTGATGTGACCCGTTGATTGTTATAGGTCGATAGATTTATGTTCATACATTATATATGCCTATTTTGTTTATTTCACCCTATGTCCATTTGAGATAATATGGGGGAGAAATGTTTAAGACCATATTGGAGAGTTTTATGTAAACTTAACTAAAACCCTTGATCTTAGCTTCTATTTTTCAGGATTCTAGTATCGTTCGCATCAGGATATATTTAGGGTATTGGTCTGTAATTAGTTGAGTATTGTACTTTTCTTTTTCTAGGATATGGGGTAGATAAAAAAAATTACGACTATGTTTTTCCTTTCCTTTCAGTATCCCTATGAGTCCTCGATGACTCAAACGAGATTTTGTCTCATATTTACAAAGGGGGAGATTGAAGCACACTATATATGTGACTTACTTGAGTCTTCCTTATTTCTGTCATCCTTATTTTTCCCTAAGCCTCATTTCCTTTTCAAAGATCTTCAAGAGATATCTACTTCAAGTGAAAAATGGTTCCCTAGATCGAAATCAAACACAGAACACTCTAAGATTGAATATTTTTTCATTACATTTTGCATATTTGAGGTGTGTGTGTGTTGCGTTTGGATTTAAAATAATTATCTACAATTTTTAAGGATTTTTAGGAATTTTTTAAACATTTAAAAACCTTTTTCTAAAATTGAAATTAGGGTTTAAAAATGTTTTGGTCTTAAGTTGAAATATCATATCTTCCTAAAAACTAGGTTGGGTAGAATCCAATACTTCTTGAAAATATTATGGGTGAAACTGGGATTCATTAAACTCTTAAAACACGCGTTTGAAGTTCAATGTGAGCCGTCCACATGTTGTTAATTATACATTACTTCTATGCTTGTTCGGTGTATGTTTGGATCAATTCAATCTGGAGTATTAGATCAACTCTTATCAATGGACTATATGTATTCCTGAGTAATCATTGTGACATCAAAATTAACCAATTAGCTTGAGTTTAATAGCAGTCCTTTATCATCCTTAGATGTTGGTCATCAAACAGTCAAAGATATCTTAGCCCTTGATTTGAGTCTTGTTTCCAGATCCTTCCATCGTTCACTTTACAAGAGACTCGTTGTCCTAACAATTACAATCTTTCAAAAATTAATAGTTTGAGAGAAATAAAAAGGGAGAGAAGAAAGATAAAATATAAATCGAGAGATAATATCAAAACCAAACCAAACTCTATGCATTTTATCTCAGAAAAATACCTTGAGAGTTTTAGGGTTTCTGGTTTGTTGATTTGTAAATCCTTTGTGGTTTTAATCTCTGTTCTAACACAGTCATTAGAATCAGAACTCGTTGCTTCAAATAGAAACTTGAATATCTTATTCATAAGTGATACAATAATGTAGATGTATTAAATTTTATTTCTTAGTTTCGAAATTATTCTCTTGTTGGATTAATTGTGTATATGTTTCTATTTTTGTTTAAATCCAACAATCTTATATTTTGGTTTTACAAAACTGATTTGAAGGTTTCAAGGTTCAGAGATAAGCAAAGATTTGAAGAATCTCACTTTAAAAGGTTCTCAAGAACATAAGATCTGATAATCAGTAGTTTCAAAAGGAAACCTAATTTGAGCATTGTAAAATCTTGCATATCATTCTCAGAAGAATCTTGTAATGTATAGGATATTGTTTGTATGAGCGTGTGTGTGTTCATGCATATGTATAGGAACTACACAATCAAGCACCTTCTCACAAAACACTGAAATTCTGTGTTGGTTGATAGATTTTAACTTCAGAGTTGACGTAAAGAATGAAAGGAGAACAGGAGACAAGTCGAAGAACGTTAAAGACCTCAATCAGAGCCTTAAAGAAGTTGGAGTTGCCTATTGAGCTGGTATATCTTCTGAACTTAGAATAGATCTGATTTGTGTGTATACTACGTTAAATTCTTGTAACCTAAACTCATTTGAGTGGATTTGTTTAGTTTGAGGTGTAGAGACCTCCGTGGATGTTTCCCTTACTTTAGGGTTTTACCACATTAAAAAAACATCCTGTTAAATATGAATGCTTTTAATACTTGCTCAATAACTTCTTCTATACTTGTCTATGTTTTTCCAAAAACATAATATAATACCCCGTAATTTCGAAGATTTTTAAAACATGGGATTAATTAAAATTTAAATGTGGGAAATTTATTTAATAATTAATCTGAATTAAAATAAATATTAATTAGGGAGATAAGGGTTAGTATTTATTAATGAGAACATTAGTGAATATTACTGAGAGAATAAATTAATATATAATTGTGAATTTATGAGATTTGTCACGAGTGATAAATATGACAATTACGGTAATTAAGTCGGGACGCACGTGTGAGTCGTGTCGGGACTAAATTAATGGAGTAAAAAGTAAATTTTTTATAAGTCTCACAAATGGTTATTTAGAGTGTGCCAATGTGTTTGAATGGGTCTAAATAGTCAGCAAAGTTTACCCAGTTGTTTCGCTTGGGTCCAGGGACAGTTTTGGGCCAAATCGGCATCCCGAAAAGGTGTTTTCATGATTTGTATTTTTGGAGTATAATTAGTGAAGAAAATTAAAGAAATAAAAGTTTAGGTACATGGGTGAGGTTAGGTCTATCAGGGTTAGACACAGAAAGACCAAAAGGGGGAATGAGTATGAGAGGTTTCTAGGGAAAGAGCCACCACCAGTGCACCTTTCTCACCATCGATACCACCTCAACGTTGATCAGAGAATGAGGATCGCTACCATACAAAGGACATTAACGGATCAGGACTTATTTTATGAGTTAATTTTTTAATTCTTTTTATCTTTTAGCAATAATCATGCTCATGTTAGTGTAGGTAATAAACACCCTTGAGTTCTATATGAATTTGAGAAAAAGTTGATGATTACATGCTTAAATTAGGACTGAATTAGTGTAAAATTGAATTCATTTATGTAGTTGGAGGAATAACCACGAATTTATGATGAACATTGATGATTAAATCCGAGATTAGAGTGCCTGAATTAAAGATTGATGAACTAGGGTTCCAATTTATATAAATTTGGAGATTTCGAATTTTAGTGTTGTTTGCCAAGGATTTAATGATTCTAGGTTATTCGAAATCATCCCAATATGTTGGAAAAATGATTAGAATTGATTTTTGGGAGTTTGGGAGTAACCCGTAAAGGTTTTTAGGTTCATAATGGTGGAAAATAGCTACATCTAGAGGTTGGGGATGACACAGCATCATCTCGTTCAAATGAGATTGGATCTCGTTCGAGTGAGATGGCATGTCGCGCGAAGTGGTCGTTCAAATGACCTGCTATCTCATTCAAAAGAGATGAAGTTTTGCTTGAACGATGTGACATGATTTCTGAAAATTTCGTTTTGGTTCCAATTTGTCCAGCAGAGTAATTGGAGTGAGATTAAATAATGTGGAATTAATTTCAGTATCAGGCATAATTTATTTAAGTTAATTGGGAATAAAACATTAAGGTGTTTAGAGCAACGAGTAATCCTTGAGAATTACGAGAGAGAGTATTCGTAATTAAATAAATATGTCGTAAGTAGTAATGAGAATAATTCTACGTAGGAACTAAAATATTTGGGTTGTGTATATACCTAATAGGCTTGATGGGTTTCTGTGAATATATATAATACTATTATTTATGTGTATGACATACCTACCATACTTCCTATCACGGGAGGTCTTAAAGAGAGGACAGTATCATCTTTAGGCCTTCGAGGGGATTCAGATTGGTGCCTCAGAACAGAGAACCTAAGTATGGGATATCTGTGAGAATGATAGTGTTGATGGTCGTATGGATCCATAGGTATGTGCGTAGTCCAAAGGTTTGAAATTATGTTCGCCTGCAATATGTGTGACTTTTATTTATATGGTTCGAGAGTGATTCCGAGCTGATTGTCCTTATTCAGTACGAGATGTACTGGGACTTATTAACAGAGTATTCATGCACCATTGTTGAGTCTAGTGGTGTCGTATTATTATTTATTTATAATAGCGTGCTGAAAAATAAATACCTGTGATTTAATATACCGTGTGAATATGTAGATGAGTATGCTAATGGAACTGAATCAATTATGTGAATTCTTAACCTAATTGTGGAATTTTACTTCGGATAGTAAATGCGGGAATATTTAATAATAATAGTTTTTGGGGAATACGAGTTATTTCTACGAGTGAGTATTAGAAGCTTTATGGATACAAAACCTTGTTAGGTGTCATAAAAATAACTAGGATGGGTTAGAGGTACGTTAGGCGTGCACAATAGTTGAGTAGTGAGAATCTCAAATGAGTGCTCAAAAAGCTAACATGCGCATAATATTTTCTTTACTGCAAATTTTAAATACTTGCTAAATTGTTTTAAAATGTTTTACACTCGGGATCTGATCCATATCTTGCAAAATATCTTTTCTTGTGAAATTATTTTAGGTATCCAGCTACATGGATGCCAGACATAGACCGCTGGATCTTTTGATGTGCTACAGCTATTATGGGAGTTACAGGTACTCGTACTTAGATGCCTCCACATCTAGGATTCCAGTTCTTTGTTTAAGCTTACCAGTTAGGTCATGTGTAACACATTCTCATTTTATTTATTTTAGAGATACATTGTACTCTTTTCATTTCACCGTTTCAGTTTCAGTTGGATTTGGTATTATTATGATTGGTGGTTTGGAATTTTATTAGTTTGATTGATTATGTCAGCATTATCACTTTCGGTTAGATGGTGTTTTATTCAAAAACTATTTATTCAAAAATAGCGAATGTGTGAATGGTTAAATGAATTGGTTTTAATTATTGGATAAAATGTCTTGACACTAGCCTAATTTATTATTAGGTGATTAATAAAATGATTGTTTCAGTTAAGCTAAGACTAAACGAACTGCATACTTTGATTTAATTTCATAAAGGACTAATCACCTGGTATTTAATTAGGAGGGGTGTCACATGTGGTACCAGAGCATCAAGTTCTAGAGTCCTTTAGGATTTGTACGACTTGTTATACTTCCAGCTTAGCGTTCTTTGATATAGAGCCCTATTATTAGGATTATTGTATTCTTAATTTTTATATACTTCCTCAGCTATATAAATATTTATTGAACTATGGACTTATAAATTCTCTCGTTTCATATGCCTCTGAGATGAGCACCACAGGGAATAAGTGCCCAGCCCGAGCCACAGCTATCTCCGGCCCAGGGTATGATGAATACGGTCGAGATAGCTGCTATAGTTGCACATAGAGTTAATGCAACGCTAGTCGTGGTTCAGTAGGCCCCACCACAAGCGCGGGCAGTGGCACCTTCCCTGATATATATGTTCCCTTCTTCTTATGAACGAGTCAGAGATGCCTTCTAGAAGGCACAACCTCAAGAGTTCTCGATGAGCTCAGATGTTGTGGCAGCCAGCCAGTGGAAAAAGGACACACAGAGGCACTTGCGGATATATGAGTTCAGAGAGGTGAAAAAGTAGATATTATCTACCATCAAAATGGTTGGAGCGGGTTTACAGTGGTGGGAGTCCACTGTTACTATTGAGGAGCGTGATGTTTTGACGATCCAGGACTTTTGGTTGCGGTTTGACCGTAAATATTTCCCTTCTGCCATTCAGACTGAGATGATGTAGAAATTACTCGACCTCACCCACGAAGGGAATACAGTAGCGGAATATGAGGAGGAGTTTACAATATTGGTAAACTTGGTGCCAGCTGAGGTTCATATTAAAGAGAAGAAGATTCAGATGTTCATGGAGGGCCTGACCTGGAGGATTAGACATCATCTTCTGGGTAACCTTTCCTTACAGTCATATGCATATGTACTTAATGTTACTTTACTACACTGCTAGGATCACTGCTTCTATGTTAAGGTGAGTAAGCGAGTTGGAGAGTGCAGGAAGCAAAGCAAGATCGGGGGAGGTAGTTCTAGTGGGGCACTAGTAGTTAATAGTCAACAAAGACAGGGGGAGCGTGGTTCCTAGCTAGGGGATTATGTTAATAGATTCAAATAATGGAGTTTAAATTAGGGGAGGGGAGGTTTCAGGCATGGCCACCAAGGTCATCATGGCCATTAGGGCCAACAGGGTCAGCAGGGCCACTCGAGCCAACAGCAGTTACAGAAGGGCCATCAGTGCCAAGGGAGGGGTGGTAATGGACAATAAGTCTAAGGACATTAGAATCAGAGGTAGGGAAATTTTTTTGGTAGCTATTTCGTTTGCAAAAACACTGGCCACATATGTCAGGACGGTCCACCGAAGGATAGGGTCCCGCAGTAGAAGCACGACACCCGTCAGGATCCCCAAAAACCAATATTTCCCATCACCCTCCCAGCACCATCACGAGTCCCAGCTTTTCCTGCCATCCCACCAGTTTCAGTTCAGCAGGGACTACTATAGTACGAGCGTGCTTACAACGTCCACCTGGCCGCAGTCCCACAAGCTCCACCCACTGTTGAGGGTATGTTTTCTATTCATGGGACTCTAGGGAGCATTTTATTTGACATGGGAGCTTCACACTCGTTTATTTCCACTATATTTTCACATTCTATGGGGTTATTAGATATTGCGGATAGTGTTGTTACGTGTGTAGACACACCATTGGGTAATGGGACATTGATTTTCTTTATATGTCGGGGTGTGGGTATAGAGATTGGGAGCGTCATTCTTCCTGCCAACATGCTTGCCTTTGATATGTATGAATATGATGCCATTATTGGCATGGATTAGCAAGCCATGTATAGGGCCATAATTGACTGCTTTAGTAGGAGTATTGTTTTTGCAATCCCCGATCAGGAGATGTTTTTAGTGGCTATGACTCACCCCGAGAGAGGATCATCCCTCATTTATATTATATAGAGGACGAGACCTATACGGGAGTTGTGATCCCTATGGATTAGATTCTGATTGTTAGGGAATTCGCCAACATCCTTCAGGATATACCGGGATTATCGTCGGGTAAGGAGATAGAGTTCGTGATAAATTTAGCATCGAGCCCTTGATTGATAGCATGTGCACCCTACCGTATGGCTCCTGCGGAGTTGAGGGAGATGAAGGATCATATTGAATAGTTATTGGGACAAGGCTTCATCCATAGGAGTACCTCACCTTGGGGTGCGTCAGTTCTATTTGTGAAGAAGAGGGATGGATCCTTACGGCTATATGTGGATTATCGGGAATTGAATAAAGTCACAATACGGAATAAATATCCGTTTCCTCGCATCAACGACTTATTCGGCTAGCTGAGAGGAGCAGCCTACTTCTCGAAGATATATTGGAGGTCTAATTATCACCAGTTATAGATCAAGGAGAATGATGTCTCTAAGACTGCATTTTTGACGAGATATGGGTCCTACGAGTTTCGGGTATGCCATTTGGGCTGACCAATGTGGTGACGGTATTTATGGACTTCATGAATAGGGTGTTCAAAGTGTTCCTAGATCAGTTTGTCGTTGTCTTCATAGATGACATCTTGATTTATTCCCGTACCGAGGAGGAGCATGTTGAACATTTGCATCAGGTATTACAGATGTTACGTGTGCATCAGTGATATGCTAACTATGAAAAATATGGATTCTAGCTGCGAGAGGTTTAGTTTTGGGGCCATATCGTTTCTGAGTCGGGGATATTAGTGGACCGGAGCAATGTGTCAGTAGTGATGGAGTGGGGACAACCCACGACACCAACAGAGGTGTGTATGTTCTTCGTCCTAGCTAGGTACTACAGACGGTTTATTGGGGGGGCTTTAAAGATTGCGGATCCAACGACTAATCTGACTCGTAAGGGCATATCGTTTGTTTGGGATGATGCATGTCAGTTGGTGTTTGATGAGCTGAAGGATAAGATGACTTTAGCACCAGTTTTAGCACTCCTCGAGGTAGGTGTGGAGTACCTAATTTTCACCGATGCATCATGATAGGGGTTTAGTTATGTGTTACAGTAGGAGGATCGGGATATATCTTATAATTCCCATAATTTTATCTCACCCGGGAAAATTAATCCACGCACGACTTGGAGTTGGCGGTTGTCATTTTTGCACTTCGGATTTGGCAGCATTAATTGTTGGGGGAGTAGTTTCGCCTGTTCATAGATCACAACGCACTAAATTACTTTTTCACTCAGAAGGAGTTGAATATGCGTTAGTGCAGGTGTCTTCAATTTGTGAAAGACTAGCAGTTTGAGATTAACATGGTAGCAGATGTGTGGAGCCCTAGACCAGCGGGTGAGGTAGCCAATGTATGGAAGGAAAAATGGAGAGAGTTGGAACATCAGGAGGCGATTGGTAGATCGTTCATGTCATCCATGACTATTACATCCCAGATTGTGACGAGGGTGGTATAAGCTTAGGAAGAATACCCATTTTATCAGGAGGGAATTCAAAAACTTTTAGCCGGGGGAGCAGATTCCTACTCAGTGAGTTCTGAGGGAGGCTTACGCTTCAACGATAGACTGATTATTACTAAGGGGGAGGACTTTTGATAGGCTGTGATGATAGAGTCTCATTGATCTCGATTTGTAGTACATCCCGGTGGGGATAAAATGTCCTAGGATATGAGGCAGTAGTATTGGTGGAGCGGGATGAAGAGGGATATTGTAGAGTGCGTCTCAAAATGTGCACTTGTTAGCTGGTAAAGGTGGACCATCAGAAACTGATAGGGTTTCTTTAGCCTCTAGATATTCCTATGTGGAAATAGGAGAGTATTTCCATGGTTTTCATCACAGAGCTTCCTACTTCTCAGAGAGGTCATGATTCCGTATGGGTTATTATGGATCAATTGACTAAGATAACCCACTTTCTGCCAATTCAAACGAATTTTACTACGTCTTAGTATGCTTAGATCTTTATTGCGGAGGTAGTGAGATTACAAGGGGTGCCCCTTAATATTGTGTCCCACAGGGAAAAGATTTTTGTGTCTCAATTTTGGGAGAGTTTCAGGAGGCTATATGTAGCGAGTTTAAATTGAGTTTATCATATCACCCGCAGACGAATGGGCAGACGGAGCATAGGAACTAGATGTTCGAGGACATGTTACAGATGTGTATCCTCGACTCTGGGGGAGATTTAGATCAGTACCTCCCATTGGGGGAGTTTGCCTATAATAACTCCTACCAGTTTACCTACCTATAATAACTCCTACCAGTTTACCTGCCTATAATAACTCCTACCAGTTTACTATTGGCATGGCCCTATTTGAGGCACTGTACGGTAGACCTTGTCATTATCTTAGTTGTTGGCTAGAGGTGATCCAGGATACGACAACCAGGATTGAGACGATTAGGAGTCACATACGGGTTGATCAGGGTAGACAGAAGAGCTACACTGATGCCAAGAGGTTCTTCAGGGAGTTTAGTGTGGGAGACTAGATTTTTCTACGAGTATCTCCTATGATGGGGATAATGCGATTTGGGAAGAAAGGGAATTTGGTCTCGAGGTATGTATGGACATTCCTTATTATTGAGCGGATTGGTCCAGTGGCTTATACACTTGGATTACACGAGCACTTGCATAGGATTCATGACGTGTTCCATATTTCTTCACTTCGACGGTATCTGTGGGATGAGCTGGTTCACACCCACATCGTGCTGGAGCATATTGATTTACATCCTGACAGTTCATACGAGGAGAGACCAGTGGCTATTTTTGACCATAGAGAGAGGAGATTGAGGTTAAAGATAGTTCCACTTGTGCCAGTTCAGTGGGAGCACCACAACATCCGGGATTCTACTTGGGAGCACGAGGATGAGATGCACGAGAAATATCGAGAATTATTTTTACCAGGTACGATTTTATTTTTGAATTTCGGGACGAAATTCCATTATTAGGGGGGACGTATGTAATACTCCGTAATTTCTAAGATTTTTAAAACAAGGGATTTATTAAAATTTAAATATGGGAAATTCAATTAATAATTAATTTAGATTAAAATAAATATTATCTAGCGAGATAAGGGTTTGTATTTATTGATGAGAATATTAGAGAATATTACTGAGAGAATAAAGTAATATATAATTTTGAATTTATGAGAATTATCAAGAGTGAGAAATATGAAAATTACGGTAATTTAGTCGGAACGCGTGTCTTAGTCGTGTTGGGACAAAATTAATGGAGTAAAAAGTAAATTATTTATAAGTCACCCAAATGGTCATTTTGAGTGTGCCAATCTGTCCAAAAGAATCAAAATAATCAGAAAAATATACCCCGAGGATTAGTTTGGCTCCCGAAACAATTTTGGGCCAAACTGGCATCTCAAAAGGGCGTTATGGTAATTTGTATTATTGGAGTATAATTAACGACAAAAATTAAAGAAATAAAAGGTGAGGTAAGTGGGTTAGGTTAGGTCTATCAGGGTTAGACACAAAAAGGACAAAAGGGTGAAGAAGGAGAGAGGTTTCTAGGGCCATAACCACCACCATCGTGTAGATCGGAGAACGAGGATCGTAACAATACCAACAAAATCAATGGATCACAAATTAGTTTGTAAGACAAATGTTTAATTCTAATTGTCTTTTAGCAATAATCATGTTCATGTTAGTGTAGGTAATAAACACCCTTGAGTAATATGTGAATTTGAGGAACAATTGATGATTACATGCTTAAATTTGGACTGAATTAATATGGAATTGAATTCATTAATGTTGTTAGAGGAATAACCACGAGTTTATGAAAAACATTGATGATTAAATCTGGGATTATAATGCTTGAATTAAAAATTTATGAACTAGGGTTTCAATTTTTATGAATTAGGGGATTTAGATTTTTAGGGCTATTTTTCAAGGATTTAATGATTCTAGGTTGTTAGAAATCATCCCTATATGTTGTAACAATGATTAGAATTGATTGTTGGGAGTTTGGGACTAACCAGTAGAGGTTTTGAGGTTGATAATGGTGGAAAAACGCTACAGCTAGAGGTTGGGGATGACACAGTGTCATCTCGTTCAAACAAGATTGGATCTCGTTCGAGAGAGATGGCCTTCGCGTGAAGTGGTTGTTCAAACGACCTGATATCTCGTTCAAATGAGATGCAGTTTTGTTTGAACAACGTGATAGGAGTTCTACAAAATTCATTTCGGTTCAAATTTGTCCAACAGAATTAATTCAAGTGAGATTAAATAATGTGGAATTAATTTAAGTATAGGGCAGAAATTATTAAAGTTATTTGGGAATAAAACTCTAAACTGTTTGGAGCGGTGAGTTATCCTTGAGAATTATGAGGGAGAGTATTTGTAATTAAATAAATATGTCATAAGTATTAATGAGAATAATACTACGTATGAACTAAAATATTTGGGTTGTGTGTATACCTAATAAGCTTAATGGGTTTGTGTGAATACCTATAACACTATTATTTATGTGAATGACATACCTACCATACTTTCTATCACAAGAGGTGTTAAAGAGAGGACAATCTTATCTTGAGGAGCCTTCGGGGGAGTTTAGATTAGTACCTTAGAACATAGAACCTAGGTACAGGCTACATATGAGAATGATAGTGTTGACAGTCATATGGGTGTGCGTAGCCCATAGGCTTGGAACTATGTCCGCCTCCAATATGTGTGACTTGTATTTATATGGTTCTATAATGATTCTTAACTAACTGTCCTTATTCAGTATGAGATGTATCGGGACTGATAGCAGAGTATGGACGCACCGTAGCTGAGTCTAGTGGTGCCATATTAGTATTTATTTATAATAGCATAATGGAGAATAAATACTTATGATTTAATCTACCTTGTGAATATGTAAATGAGTATGTTAATGGAACTAAATCAATTATGTGAGTTCTTAAACTTATTATGTAATTTTACTTTGGATAGTAAATTCGGGAATATCTAAAAATAATAGTATGTGGGAAATACGGGTTATTTCTACGGGTGAGTATTAGAAGATTTATGGCTACGACCTAGTTAGGTGTGATAAAAATAATTAGGATGGTTTAGAGGTGCATTACGCGTGCACGATAGTTGAGAGGTGAGAATCTCAAGTGAGTTCTCAAAAAGCTAACACGCACATAATATTTTCTTTACCGTAGTTTTTAAATATTTGCTAAATTGTTTTAAAATGTTTTACACTCGGGCTCAGACCCGTCTCTTGCAAAATCTCTTTTCTTGCGAAATTATTTTAGGTGTCTAGCCATAGGGATGCCAGACTTACACTACTGGATCTTTTGACATGCTGCAGCTATTGTGGGAGTTGCAAGTTCTCGTATTTAGACGCCTACACATCTATGATTTCAGTTCTTTAATTTAGGCCTCCCAATTAGGGCATGTGTCGCCCATTTTCATTTATTTATATTAGAGAGACATTGTACTCTTTTCATTTCAGCATTTTAGTTTCAGTTGGATTGGGTATATTAGGATTGGTGGTTTTATATTTTATTAATTGGATTGATTATGTCATCTTTATCACCTTCAATTAGATGGTGTTTTACTAACAAATTGTTTATTCAAAAATAGTGAATGAGTGAATGGTTAAATGAATTTATGTTAATTATTGGACAAAATGTTTTGACACTAGATTAATTTATTATTAGGTGATTAATAAAATAAATGTTTTCGATAGTGATGTGAAGACTGAACCAAGTAGATACTCTGATTTAATTTAATAAAGGACTGATCACTCGGTATTTAATTAGGCAAAATATCACACTTAATTTATGAGTAACTTAAATATCATATTCATATTTGTAACACATCTTATATGATCATATTTTTTTATTAAAGAGTTTCCTTAAAAAAAATAAGATCGGACCATTCTTAATGGCTTTAAGTTTTGTTAAACAAACTAGTAAGGGATTTTCACCTACTCCAATATCTTTATACATTCAGCAAATTTAGAGTCATCAGGAATAAGATCAACTTCCTTTATTTCACAAGAAGCTCCATTTACGCTATCAGAGATAACAAAAAATATTCGGTTTAGTTGCATACCTCTGATGTGTCGCGTCTTAGACCTCATAGAATCCGAAGGAGAAAATGATAAGGCGTTCTTCCAAAAAGGAATCACCATTGTTGGGAAAACGAGGCTAAATCTCTTACTCAATCCCTTTTTATTTTGGCTCTACTTCAGCCATTCAAGATGAAATAAGAATCAAAGTGCGTTTTTACCTGAATCTATGATTAGGTTTCGATTGAAAAAAATGAGATTTAATATGCCCTAGGTTTTACCTTAATCAAGAGTTATACATGAATCGAAGTGTGATTTTTCTCTGTAATTTTTTGGTTCACGATTTTGGTCTGCAATTTTGGTTCTCAAATTTTAGGAAGCGAGGGAGGAAAGATGGTCTTTTTAATTTTAGTTTGGAGGTAGAATTGCAACGACGGAGGTAATATTGTATTTACACTTTTTAATATTAATTTACCCTTTTAGCTTTGAAAATAGTAAAATCATAAACCTTACAATGGTTTTGAACAATTACAAAACTTGTAAGTGTTCCAAATCGTTGTAAATTTTGTAAGTGTTATAAACACTTACAAATTAAATAATCTGTTAGTTGCAAAAGAGCCATTATGGTGTAGTGAACCTAAGAAATATGAATCTCTCCTTCCATTGGCCTAGTACCTTCGACGTCAATCGAACGGTTCCCCCTCATCATATCACTTGATTGAACTCACGACGGGAGGTATATGGCAAGGAACTCGTTCACGTACGTCGAGTATATTGAATTCGATCTCACATGTATTGTCACCATGAGATATATATATAGTGAGGCAATTCACGTACATTCAGGTATATTAAAAGGCACATGTCCACACGTATCGATTGCCCTCAAGAGTAAAAAGTATATCGTGGAAGACATGCCAAAAGGGGGAAGCCTTCTACTAACTTAACAACTGCATAAACATCATATTGACATTAAACCTAGTGCCCCCATATTTAATTTTCCAGTTGTTACACGAAACTCAGCAAAAATGGCAGGTAGGCATGATGCCCAAATTTTTGCGCTATTTCATCAAATATCAAAACGAGACCCTGTCCATGAGCCTAGAAAGAAGTCAAACCATGTCTAAAAAAAACTTCAAACCCTATTTTCTGAGCTCAAGTCTTGTCCGACATTTAGTTTTTGCATTTAGGAAAACCTAATTGAAGTGAAAATATAATAATAATAATAATAATAATAATAATAATAATAATAATAATAATAATAATAATAATAATAATAATAATAATAATAATAATAATAATAATAATAATAATAAGAATAATAATAATAATAAGATTCTTCCCTCATTTTTTTCTTTCTTTCTTCTTTCTCTAAAAATCGAAATACCAAAAACATTTATCCTTCTCTTTTACAAAAACATTTTCCTCCTTTTTCAAAAGTACCAAAAAAAAAATCCTTTCTTCCCATTTTCAAAAATAAATTCGAATAATTTTCCTTCACATGTGGATCGCATACCCGATTCTTTGCCTAACTCCCTATTGGCTTCATCAGTTCCTCTAATAATTCTTCTGTGTATGGATTCTACCTTCACCATCTCTACTTGGACAATGCCGGCGAAACATCGAACGTGCAACCTGATCTGATGGCAGTCTTAGTGCATCTCAGTGCCAAGATTGACAACTTTCAAATCGAGGTCCAAGAGATGCAGCGAAACTGGGTTTAGATTCCCGAAGAACCCGAGGTTCTCTTTCCTCATTCCATGGGTCCACCTAATCCCGAGCCTACTTAGGTCTCAAAGGAAATCAACATGCTTCATCTGTCTCTCTTGCCAATGGGCCATCACCAACTCAGCTCCATATGCCAAACCTTGCCCTTCCAGGGGCTAACTTTTCGGTATCTGTTGATCTCAAGGAGAAAGAAATGAACAATATCAAAGAAGACCTTAAACTGATGTCCATCAAATTTTAACCAAGGTAGAATATTCGGGAACTACATGGACTACACCAACATGTCTCCCTACCGCAAAGAAAGAATGCTGAAGAAGTTCAAGATACTAGCCGTCGAGAAGTTCGGGGGTAGAGGGACCCCAGTTGTTCATCTTCACAGTTATCACCAATCCATGACCTTTAGTGGTGCCTCCGAAGAGATAATGGCCCAGATGTTTCAACGAACTTTGAATCACAACGCCCTCTGATGGTTCATATCCCTCGAAGAATCCAGAATTCGTCATTAGGAAGATGTCGCACGCGAATTCATGTCACTATTGATGTACAATGAAGAACTAGAGGTTACACTCCCTGATCTATAGATTATCATGCCAGACCCTGGAGAAAACATCATTAGATTCATATCAAGGTGGAGAGAGAAAGTTGTTACCATAACCAACCATTCCTTCGAAGAAGAACAAGTCATCATCATGAAGATGAATTTTTCCCCATATCCGAACAATTATGGGAGGTCAGTATTATCCACACTTCAGAGCTCTCCGAGAAGTGGGTCTGAAAATTGAAGAAAATGTTATGAAGGTAGAAGTCAAGCTGAAGAAGGTTACTAGAGAGTTCATTCCCAAAAAATACGAGGACACTTCCAATACATGTGCCTCGGCCATCAATAATATTTCCCAACCCGCTACCTTTTGGGAATAATAAAGCCTTGTTAATCTCATAAAAAAGAATACACTGAGATCCATGGCCCTTATCCAAACTCCACTAATCCTTGTTAAGTCGAAACATAATCAAACCCTTGGACCCCCATCCATTACCGAACCCACTTCCCAGGAATTTCAAAACTGATGCCCATTATGATTTCCAACAACCTGCCGGCCACACTATTGACCAATGGTTCCATCTAAGAAACGTGATTCAAGGCTTTATTGATCGGGGTGTCATCTCCCTACCAGAATATCCTAATACCAACACCACTCATATCCCAATTCCAACCCACACAAATTCCATCTTTCTATAGAAAGTCTCAAAATTCGATCCATCCACCCAAATTATGCCCAGTGAAGAACTCATTATACTCGTAATCTCACCATAGGAAAAATGATTTATATATTACCTCCATAATCTAACTGCCTTGCCTCATCAATGGGTCCCTCACCAAAGTTCTCTTGTCTGAACCCGCCTATGAATTGTTGTAGGGATTGTGCATCCAAAGCCTCTTTAAAAAATTTCCCTCTGCCTGTCTCAGGAAAATCCCTCTTCCTATGGCCTATCTCCTCACAGAAGAAACATATTCCAAAAAATCCTTCTTGACCACCCTGAGGAACAAAACACTGTTGTGGCCCTTGATAATCCTGTCTAGAGCCACTACCATCAAATCTAAAAACTCTTGAATGTTGCCTCTTACTCGAAGCCACTAAACACAGATTTTTCTCCTTCTACCTATTCCTTGGTTGTTGTGATGATTGTGCCCCACTGGCACCACCTTCTCCCAACTTACATTCCAGGTCCGGGTCAAAAAATTATGATGTCCTTTTAAACGAAGACGCTGGTCCTGACAATGTAAAAACGACGCATTCATCACATCGATAAAAGTTAGTAATGTCGGTTTCCCCAACAAATGTCGAAGATTTCACGAATTTAAACCTCCCAAGAACTTTGATATACGTTTCTCCTCCATATTTATCTCGTCGGGTACAAAGTTCGCCGACCGAGTAAATTCCTCTTCATACTCCGCCACCATCCTATCCCCATGCTTCACCTCCAGCAATCTTTTCCTCATCTTCGTCTGAATTGCCAAAGGGAAATACTTACAATCAAATTGAACCCAAAACTATAATATAGACATCGTATCTCTCTGCTCTGACATAGGGACCGACTCACACCATTGGAGAGCCGCACCTACTAACTAAAAGGTGGCAAGTATTTATTTCTGAACATCACTACATTCCACCATATGAAGGTGACGTTGAATATCCTTCTTTCACTGACTTCCTATAACAACATCGTCTCCCCCTTGAAATTCTAGAGGATGACCTTTTCCAAAAGCTTCTCTAGCACTCTCCCACGCAGATAGTCCTATGTGATCTTGAGCTACCGGTGCTACAGGATGTTACTGAGCCTGAGGAAATTATTGAGCCAGGGTGTTCACGGATGCATTAACTGCTTGATCCATGATATTAGAAACCTCCGTTGCAGTCATAGTCCCTTGAGTCACTTGGGGCTCCACATTCTCTACCCTCTGCTCTAGTCAGGCGATCTCTCCTCGGCGGCATCTAAAATAAGAGCGAAATGTATCAACACACATTTTAAACAATTTCGCATCGTAGAAGATCATGAACGCAGTATGAACAAAATAATCTTAATACTAGGTCTCTAAGTTAAGAAAGCTTACAGAAGAACATAGAAAACCCTCACAGATCTTAAGACAATAGAACCTGATGCTCTGATACCACCTGTGACACCCCCTTTAAATTAATAACGGTGTCCATCCCTATACCATGATGAAACAGGACTCTCAAATGGATCATTCTTAGCATCATTAATGCACAAACTAAAATCTAATTAACCACCTAGTAATAAAATAAGCAGATGTCAAAAATTTCAAAACATACAAGAAACTACAAACAACATGCCATATGACTAAAAAATAAGATAATATAAACACGAGTACAACAAAAGATATACCCGGATATGATGTCGGGTCACAGACAATACAACAACTAGATAAATGTAATGAAAAAGGACCTACATATGAAATCCATAGATACACATAACCGATATACAAAATGGATCCTTATCTAGATTTACAAGGATAGGAAGCGGCTACAATGAAACCCTGTAACATTTCGCTACTAATACAGCTCCAGGGACTCTTAACAAAATAGGCATCATTGGCGTCGTTGCGGAGGGACACCTGAAATATATATAAATATAGAAAGAGAGAAGACATAAACGGCTCAGAGCCCTAGGTTTGAAAATAGTTTTACCAAGTTAATTAAAATGCATAATAATAATTAATGCACGATATCATAATTATAGTGGTGTCTCACTCTCTTAGGATTGAACCTCACCCCTCTTCTATAGCGCGTATCTAACGTATGCATATGAACCCCATCTAAGCTACCCAACACATTCTAGGGATAGATCCTCTTATATCTATTCCTAATCGTCAATCGTGTAGCCCACCATCTCTAATATAACCATCTATCTACATCTTCTATTGTCTCCCAAGTTTATCCCCAGACTTATACTATAATATCACTCACTCATAACTCCTCCATTTCTAATTATTAACATCAAAATTTATTAGCATAAGATATCACTCGTCATCATTAATGCTAGTAATATACCCACACTATTTCACCTATACCTAAGAACTAAGTACCAAACATCTCCCCACGCCCAATGTTACGCTAAGTTTCATGCGTGGGATGTCTCGCAATGAGAAATCCAAATAAGGAACCCCACTGATACAATACAATACAAACCAAACATTGTCGGTCCTAGGAATCAGTTAGGCCCTCGGTCCGAAGTACACCCCTAAATTTCTTCCCGGGTATAGGCATAAGAGTATACTCATTCACTCCCGTGCTACTAAAAACATCTTTATAACTTTCTCTAGTTATAATATTAAGATATCACACACTATATATAGAGATTGTATAATATTATACACATGTATTATACATGATTTATCATTCTCAAGAAGTACACATACATTCACGTATAATATGTATACTAATAAGCTCTAAATGCTATCAACTTCCAAGGAATCGCTCATATGTCCCTAGTTTACCAATAGTCAGAATAGCGCACACCGAACTTGGTAAAAACCTAAATAGCAACGTATGGGAAACGACCATAGTTCCTCCTCTGGAGTGAGAACGAGACATACCCACCACGTCTCACCCCTAATATAAATCACATAATATAAATAATGGATGCTATGACCCGGGGATTATACTCTCCCTGGTCCTCAGGCCAGAGGGATTAACCCACATTGCGCAACTTCACTTCATAGCACTAAACGAGTATTCTTAACATAATATATATCATACACAAAAGATATACATTCAATCACAACATATAAACAAACCATCACACAATGTATATACATTCACACCATATATATATATATATATATATATATATATATATATATATATATATATATATATATATATATATATATATATACACACACACACACACACACATACCATCTTACGTCCGTATGTAAAAGTAAAGAATACGGCTATATGTATATAGCTCTCATTATATTAACCGATACGCTCTCACATACCTTCCCAATTCACTTTATTATTCAATCCCTTACATGAAATTTACAAATCCATCACACCTAGGATATGACTAGTTACCCAATTTAACAACACTAAGGACACACGATATCTCCCATCTATTCCATATTTGGCGTTAAGTAAATCCTACAACTCGGAGAATTTACGAAAGGAATTGGTATTTTAAAATTCCAATCATACCTCCATAATAATACGAATCCATCCTTTAGAGAATCCTCATTCCTTAGACGATTATCAAAAGAAAACAACACAATTTACTCTTATACATACATCCATTATAGCCACCAAAATGGCCCCTCTAATTATATCCTAATATGAGCCCTCATAATGTCCCCCAGACATGTTTACTACACTCTATTTGAGGGTCCCTAAGCAATAAAACCAATTGAAAAGGTGATAAAACAGGTTCTAGACAAAAGCAGGGACCGGACCGGGGGGGCTTAAAAATAAATCGGTCTGGGTCCTATAATTGGACAGAAGACATTTAACTACCAGACCGGTCTGGGGTCTCCTAAAAATGAACCGGTATATCCTGTAAAATTTTAGTCCTAAGAGATTTATACCCAAAACCTTACTTCTACCCTTCCAAATATTTACCCTATACTTTAAAAACCCAAATCTACCCCACTCTAATAATATCCTAATCATCAAAACCAACACATAAATATTTCCCACCATTTCTATCATCAAAATCAAAACTATAACTTAAATCCAAGATTTAATCCTCAAATTTTATGGTTTAACCATGAAAGCTTAAATCAACTAAATCACCAACAAGAAATTATGAGATAACTCATACACACAATTATTTAACATGTTTAATAACTTGCCTCAAAGCTGTAGAGGTTGAATTTCCCTTGAAATTAAGGATTTGAGCCGAAAATCTCCAAAGCTCCAAGCTTTTCTCCTCTCTCTCTTATACTTCTTCTTCCTTTGATTTCTATCTCTCTCTTTCTAGGGTTTTCTCTTTTCTCACAAATGAGATTGGCTTGTCTCATAATCCTAATAAGCCAATTTTTAATAATACCCAACTTAAATGATAATACACACTTTAAATGACTCGTTTACTCAAATATGAGTCATACGAGGTCCAAAATATTTTGGAACCCAAATAAAACTTCCTGGCAGTCCTTTTGACTATCTTAACCCATCCCGAATCAATCGTGCAGTCTAATTTATCATTCGAGACTCCAAAAACTAAAAATCTAAATTCTCCCAATTAAATTACTCTATTTCTCCCAAAATAATTAAATTTCTAAGTCCTCGGACACATGGGTTGCTACAATTGGCTGCTATGTCTTCATCAAATAACGTCATCGGCTCATGAGATCAAAAACTCAAAGTTTATCCTATGACTCAAACGTTTTCTCTCGAATAATGTCAATTACATACAAATTCACTCCATTGAAAATTTTTCCTTACAGCGTCCAAATTCATTAGATAACATAACAATTCCACGGGTTTCAACATACTTATCAAGAATAATCTATTTTTTAAATTCAATTTCATGATTTATGTAACTATCATAAGAACAATTCAAGATCACATCTTTTCTATGAATCAATCTCCTATTCTATTCAAGATCGTATCATCTATATGTGAATCAATCTCAGATATTATATGGGATTATAATCAAATTAACTTTCCATATTTTCATTCCCAAAATTCCATTTTGACATGTGAATCCCACACTAAAAATACTTATTTTTACTCCAACTCTAACATGAGTTATAAACATAACATAAAATATCAAAGAATGTGAAATACTTGCCTTTCATCATATAGAATTTTGATTCTTCCTATTAAGATCTTCTTTATGTGTTGGTTCTAGCCCGAAAATAGGTCCAATTCTCACCCGACTTGATTTTATTGGCATCCTCTTAATGTCCCCCTTATCCTTTATCTTATCTCTCAATTTTAGGTCTCTTGGGATGGTGGATGACTACCCATTCCATCCACCTTCTCCACTTATATCACAAATCCCAAAATTAGGTTATAGGTTAAGTGTAAAAGGACCCTAACACCCCTATATGGGTCCAAATTCGTCTAAAAAGTCCTCGAAACTCGATTACCACAACCAGGTACCCAATTATAACTATCTTGGCCCATTCCGGATCATCAGCACACTCGAAATCACCATCTGAGTCACTTAACAAAATTTTCTCATCTTATTCCCAACACGACCCCACACACGCATCCTGAATGAGATACCGTCAAAATTGATTTATTTGACATTTTTCATTTACTTATCAAAATATATTTTCACATACATATTAATCATGTTATCACTAAATAATATTTACTCAATTCTCATTATTTCTTATTTTATTTCAATTACGTGCACCCGTGTAACTTAAAATGCTCAAAAATAGATTCTTAAAAATTGGAAGGTGTTACATATTACTCTCTGCTAAGCAGTCGGCCACCGTCGATGGTGGAGGAGTATTCAATATTTATTGTTCTATATAATGACGTAAATAATGTTATTGATATGGGAGTCAAACAATCCTCTCTAATCTAATGAGTCTATGATGTATTCTAACATTTCTAGCTCTTGTTGGTTGGTCTATCTAAATAGGGAACAATAAGAATCTTTTGGCTCTTAAATATAGCAAGGCCAACAACACATATATGTAACGGAGAAGATATAGTAGTTAATAAATATGAAATTGATTAATGATTTTAGGTTGGGAAAAGCGTATTATTCTTTTGAGAAAATGATATCATTTTAGATGAATCAAATTTTAAATATCATTAAAGTAAAATAATATTATCAATTACATAACGATAAATAGTAGTTATCGGATATAAATAAAAATAAATTTAATAGAGCAATGGTAAGAAATTTAGATAATAGATAAAGGATAGAATTAAAATTAAAATGATAATGATAATGTAAAATTAATAGCACGTAAAGTTGTAAACACTATCATCTTATAACAAATAAAAAACAATAACATGATTGTAGCATCACCAAGCGCCATATAATTTATAAATAGGAGATCAAACTGATATGAAATAGAAACTGTGAGTTAAAATCAAATGGACAAAACAATGTCAGCCTTTCTCCCAAAACACACCTATGTTAGGAACTCGAAATCAATTTATCTTATTTTTTAGACATAGTGGTAAAATAGTTTTTTTCCCCACAAAATCGTGATGCTTTTATTCAAACCAATAATATTTTACAAGAGATGTTGAATGCTGCATACATGAGGACTGTACTACGACTCATATCATAACATTAAAGGGGAAAAACATACGAAGGAAAAAACATAAAAAATGAAGGAAAAAATGGACACAAAATTGAAAAAGCAGCAAGAACATCAGCACCCACATTTGCTTCACGATAACAAAAAGATAAGACTACATGGCGGAATCTCTACAGGCCTTCATGGATGGGTTGAAACAAAGCCTCATGGGTATGATGATGGGTTGGTTCCTGGAAATCATATTAAATGCATTTTGACAGTCCATTTTGATTTCAATACATTTTATTCATGTCTGGAAAATTATATTAAGACCAATTTTTAAAGCCCAAAGTTTCGCTATTAATGACGACTCATTTCCCATATTTGGGTGAAACTCAATATAAAGTCGCCTTGTGCGTTTCTGATTAATTTGACGATGGAATCAAAACCAGTGACATGAGATTTCTCCCCATCAATGTTACATTTAAAAAAATCGGAATGGGAATGTCCACGCAATTGGCAAAGGCACCATCTGATGTTACCCCGGCCTATGCATCTAGTTGTGGTGGGTATAGATAAATTTGCTCACTTGGTCTGAGTTCGACCGATTTACTTGAGTTTTAACAATTGGTTTATGACTAAACAGTGCCTCATTTCGTCAAAGAAAGGTTTGATTTCGTATGCCATTAGCGGCCCTAACTGGCGGATATCCCTTAGCCGTCGGAGAATGGCTAGTGGAGATACATCAGTCTGCGTATAAGTCATTCAAACCTAAAATGTCATCAAACAGTCGGTAAATATATTGTTATTAAAACATGGGAGGTCACATAACGGACATTTTGAAGGAGGGAATTTTATGGTAATCGCTCGAACAATGTCATTTTTTGTTCGAATGAGCTGGTTAATTCTGACACGCCACTGCCTTAAATTTTATTATTTAAAGGGTGTCAGACTTCTATTTTTTACGTGGATAAAACACTGGTTTTAACATAATACGTTTTGCGTGTTTTTGTTTATTCTCCAGGATAATTTTTTAGGGTTCAAAACTTAGTTTTTACAATTCACAAATCCCAGACATTTTTGTGTGAGTTATTTTGGGGAACCTAAAGCATAGTTTTGCTGGGAGTTTTGCTGATGAATCTAGGTGCCTTCGAAAGGTACTGGGCTGACCATAGGTTCCACTTGCGGGAGGTACTGGGCTGATAAAGTGCATGTCATAGGGAGTGTTGCGGTGTTCCTGGGATGACGACTACGAACCAACACCCGAGGTCATTTCATAAGTCAATTGTATTTTCATTGTAATCCGATTGTAAATTGTTCCTTTACAAATTATTATGGAAATAAAAGGTTTTTGCCCATGCGAGGATTTTTTTCTGAACTCTGTCCTTTTCAGCTTATTCATCGCATGATTTAATTTGAGATTTTTATTGTCACGTAGTTGCATGTTTAGGGCCTAATTTAATTTGTAATTTGGTTTGAGCAAATTTAGACATCCAATTAAATAAGTTTGAATTGGAATTTGCGAATCTATTTGAATCAATATCACAAACGCACTTTAAAATTGGTATGAGAGCAGGTTACGCTAATTGAATCTATTTGAATCAATATTCCTATTTTCCGCAAACTTGTGAGATATTGATTTATTTGAAAATATAATTTTTAAAAGTTTGTCGCAATGTTTTTAAACGAGCACTTATATAATCAAATGTCAATTTTTTATGTGTGCAATTATACCTATTGGAAATCTCGTATGAAATTCGAGTTGAAAGTCATTGACGAAAGTTTTTGGCTTCTTTGTGAAAGAGGGTGGACTCCTCCCACTGTCACTACTAATAACATCACCTCTTTGAAACCTGTGTCGGATTGGATCGAAGATGATTTTAAAATGTCTATTTTTAATTCTCGTGGTCTCAATGCCATTTCGGGAGCCGTCACCCTTGACGAGTTTTGCCGAATTATGATATGCACCATGTCTAAAGAGGCATGGGATGTCCTCTAATTGAATTTTGAGTGAATTTTGAGATCTCTTCCAAAGTGTTTTATAACACTATTTTGAATTCATTGTGAAAGTTAAATTCACTTAAGTTAGACCTGCAAACTTATGAGAGTGACATGTTTCCCCAAACCATTAAGGCTAAGGATAGAGGCGTTGCTTTAAAGATTCAAGTTAGAAAGAAAAAGAAAGAGAGAGTGTATGAGTCTGATTCTGTGGAAGAGTTTTGCACTGACGATGTGGCCTTATTTGCAAAAAAAATTGAAAGTTTCTCAAAATGAACAAAAATAATGCTTTTAATAAAAAGTCATTTGAGAAAAATCAAAAGAAAGAAAAGTCCACAGAGGGCAATGAAAAATAGAGTGAGAGAGAAAAAGAGGAATGTAGTGGTGAAGATGAGATGATTTGTTTCGAATGTTAAGGAGAAGTTCATAGGGATTTTGAATGTTCTACTAAGCTAAGGAGAAAATGGAAGAAAGTAGCCATGCCCGCCACTCTTAGTGATAGTGAGTGAGATTATTAGAAATAAGAGTCCAAAAAAGGTTTAGCTTATTGGATGTGTGTAGATTTTTTGATTCGTGTGAGCGCACCCACTTTGTCCCACGATGATAGTGTCCACGGGAGTAACGGCAATGAGTCGAGTGTTTCTAGAGGAAATGAGAGCGAGTTTAAGAGTGGAGATGAGAGTGAGCTCTAGAAAGCATTTAGAGCTTTGTACACCGAGACCTTAAAAATGAAGAAGTATAATAGAGATTCAGGTTGTCAGGTTTTGGATTTGGAGAGAGATAAGGAGTTTTTTAAAAGGGAAAAGTGTGACTTGACTGACATGGTGTCTAGTCTGACGACACGTATATCCCAACTCGAGAGTGATCTCGAACATGCCCGGGAGGTCAAAGTGCCTTTAGAGAATGCATCTAAGAAGGTTGAAAAGATTGTTCTCAATCCCTTGTTGGGTGGGGGTAAGAGTTTAGAAAAAGGTCATGACGGTGCACACACTTTTTTTATTGCACCCGAGTCGGTTCCCTCTTTAATGAGAGATTCACATCGTCCTTGACCCAACCCACCTAGGCGTACCGTTAGGAGAGAACGTCCTATAAATCTTGACAAATTAATTCCTAGGCCGGTTTATGTTTTCTCCTATTGCAAAAATAGAGGACACCTTAGGGAATTTTATTTTAAGTTTGGTTTTATGCCTCGTAATGCCACTAGACATGTTCACGCGCACGCACCCACTAACGAAAATTTTCTTGCACACAATGACAGAGAGTTTGCACATATTCGCGAGAAAGTAAAGTTTTTGGTCAAGACTTCACATGATTTAATGGAGTTGTTTCAAAAGATATCACCATCTTTGGAGAACTCCACCACACTTCCCAGTTGATGTCTAGACATGTTTACTAGCATAGGGTGATTTACATGATGATATCTTTGCCTATTGCTAGTATGTACCATTCGTATTATATTTAGTTAGAATTTTTATTTCATTTTCGTATTTTGGTACTATTTTATCACTATTTTGGATCTAATTTCCCTTTCTAGGAACTGTTTTTTTTTTTTATGAAATTTTCCACTGGACTAAACTGTATGCCATTCTGTGTAATCTAGGAAATTTTTGTTTTCTCGTTCTAACGCTATTGCCTGCCATTCGAACGACATGGTATCTCATCTGAATGACCCTGAATTTTGTTTGCAGTCCCCTGTTTCTTCTGGTTATAATTATTTGGTACTGTTCGGTTTTTTCTGAACAGTGTTCGAAAAACACAAAAAGATTTTATTTTTCTGAAAATTTAAAAAATTCAAAAAGAGTTTTATATTTTGTTTACACCTTATGTGAATGCTCTTAGGATGACCAAACCCTAACTCCATTCCATAGCCATGTGACTGTATGATAGTGTTTTGAGACAATATATTGTGTCATTCATGTGCTTTACAAAATTTGGAGTCTTTGAAATGATATAGTGTTGGTTCCTACATGTTTCACTCCTTTTGTCCTTTATTGCACACGAGCACATATTTGTTTGACGTTTGTTCTTGTCAAATCACATGTTGATTACGTATTTTCATCTCAACTCTATCTATTAAAACGAACCAAATGCGATAGAATAAGATAATAAAAGGTGTGCATGTTTTTACCTTTTGTCGTGAGTTTGTGTGAATTTTGAAAACGAAAAGGGTTGCGAAAGGTATTTCATTTTTCCTTTTCGATAAATCCACCATTTAAAAGGACCTAAAAAATTGAGGCATTTTAATTATTCGGGGACCAATGAGGTTCAAAAGAGCCCAAAAAAAATTGAATGGCAATAAAAAGAAATTCATGCCAATAATGAGCCAATAGGTTTATTCACTTATTCTCCAATATTTGAGAATTTAAAGCACCTTAAAAAGATAATATATATGAGGTAGTTTGTTTGGAGAATTAAAACGTCTTTTCACGACCTTAAAAAGTTTTGAAATAGCATTAAAAAGTTTTTAGTGTGAAAATCATGTTGACTTTGATTTGTTGATTTTGATTTAAGACGACGTCATCTAAATTCAACATTTTAAAACCTAAGGACTATTTTGATTTTCATTCGTTAGGAGTACATTAATGCAATGTGCACGTATGATATGATTGAGTCGATTTTGCTATCGAATTTGTTCACACACATTCGTTTCGCATCTATGATATGGTTATCTTAGTGTAAATTCACGGTGTGTGATTTTGTAACATCATTTTTGGTTCTGTATGAAAATTTTGAAAAATTCAAAAATAGTTTGTTTGTTTTGTTTCCCGTGACTCACCGATTTGCTTTATGTAATTTATTATTTTCCTTGTCTATTTCGGACACATAAAAAATGGGAGAACGAATTATGATTTTATGGGGAGTTTTAAGTGTGGGGGAGATTTGATTATGCTTTAATTTGATTATGATTTGTATCATTTCAAAGTCGATACGTCACATGATTTTTGTTTTGTCTCGTGTGTGTGTAGGTACTATTGAAGATCTTTGGATTGCACACCCTGATGAGAAAAGCTTGGAGTTTTGAAAAATTGATTGTTGAAGCTTCGTTTGAAAAAGTTTGAAGACTTATCATTTTATCCTTCTGCTTTTGAGTTTATGGGAGAGTAGATTTGTATAGGTCATATTTTGATATTGATAATTCGAATATTTTTATGTTGTATCGGCATACACATAAAGGGATATTTGTAAGGACGTGATTTTACAAATGTCCGTTATCAATTTAGTATGTCGTATACCAATACACCGTCGAAGACCGTTCACGATCATACAAGCGTCGAGACAGATCCAAATAGCAAGCGTCTTCCAAATTCAAGCCCAATAAGGTTGAATTTGGTAAAATGTGTTTAAGTTCCATTTACATTTTACATTAAAAGCATTGGGATATTTTTGCAAAAGATAAAATATTTTTCTATTTATGAAAAATGATTTTTGAAATGGTTTTAAATGATTTGGATAAAGGTTTAGGATCTCAAAAACAGTCTTAACTTTTGAGGTGTCCAAGATTTATAAAAGACAGGGGCATTTTTTAAAGCGTGTATGATATCATTCGAACGACATCATATTTCGTTCGAACGAGATCAGATCTCACTCGAATGACGTCATTTTTTGTTCAAACGATCTAGTTAATTCTGACACGTCACCGCCTTAAATTTTATTATTTAAAGGGTGTCAGACTTCTGTTTCTCGTGTGAAAAAAACACTGGTTTTAACAGAAAACGTTTTGAGTTTTTTTTATTCTCCAACACAATTTTTGAGGGTTTAAAACTTTGCTTTTACAATTCACAAATCCCAGCCATTTTTTTGTGAGCTGTCGTGTGGAACCTAGAGCTTAGTTTTGCTGTTGAATCTATGTTCCTTGGAAAGGTACTGTGCTGACCATAGGTACCACTTGGAGGAGGTACTGGGCCGATCACCCGCGTGTCATAGGGAGTGCTACGGTGTTCCTGGGTTAACGACTACGAATTGATACCTGCTGGTATTTCGTAAGTTAATTTTATTTTCACTGTAATTCGATTGTAGACCGTTCCTTTACAAATTATAGTGGAAATAAAAGATTTTTTCCCTGTGGGGATTTTTTCCTGAAATATGTCTATGTCATCTTATTCATCGCATGATTTAATTTGAGATTTGTAATGTCACGCAGTTGCATGTTTGGGGGATAATTTGATTGGTGTTTGATTTGAGCAAATTTAGACATACAATTAAATAAGTCTGAATTGGAATTTGCGAATCTATCTGAATCAATATCTCACACGTACTTTCAATTAATTCATCTCTTGTTGGCTCCTGAGTTGGTACGATGCAGGTCTCCCCTTAGTAGGATGACAGACCATGCAAAAACATACTAGTGTGTCCCTATTATTTGTCCATCGGAGAACGATTTTCATGAACATACCATTTTTTCCCATTTTTCCTTTTTACCTTTACTGGTAGCTATTTAGTCCTGATTAGTCATCGGAGACAGCTGCTTCCGGCGCGGTGGTCTACGGGTTACCACTTGCCGATGTTGATCTACCACCTTGGCATTATTCAATTTTTGCATGGCATTGGTTGTGTTATGTTTGCAATGTCTTTTGGAGTGTCCTACTATTCCACATGCAAAACATATGTCCATTTTGAGTTCTTAGATGATACTCTGAAGGATACGTCCAATTTTTATTTTTGGAGGGAGAGGATGTTCAATATTGAATTCAATACAAATTCGGGCATATCGTGCATGTCCCATTGATTCCATGTGTAGATCAATTTTTAATGGTTTTCCCAACGAGGCAGCTATACGATGTAAAAAATCTCGCACATAATATTCTATAGGTAATTCATGAATTTGTACCCACAAACTCATGTGTTTGATTTTTGCAACAGAAGGCCAAAAAAATTTCCGCCATCTTTCAACAGATAGGTAGTGATCTTCCATGAACCACGACCCTCCTGCTAAAACGTTGATATAGTCTTCCAAGGACATCAGATTAACTAAATAGTATCTATTGCCTAAGTCAATTATAAACAGGCCGGTGTTTAAGTTACAGAGCCTTGATAATCATGAGGCAAGTCTTTGGAAGGACACAAATTTACCAAGTAATTTGATTATTAACGATTGTCGTCAGCGTTGTCTAACCTGTTGAAGTTCCTATTTGACAATGTGAACTTGCGGAATATTGATAACAGTGTCTTTATTTTCTTCTTGCTCATCTTCTAACTCATAATCATTGGTGTTTCTACCCATATCACCAGAGGAAAAAAGCATGTGTTTGGTTGTTATCCGTGTGGGTGGAGATGAGGGTCGGTTACTTCCCATAGCTTGTGTCCCCATCACCGACAAGGGCTGCAAGATTTTGTCTTTATACGATATTCGATTTGATGGCTGTGTTAGCTCCCGAGGCTTTGGAGATTGGTCATGGCTAGATTCCATGTTGATTAAAGCAGTTTCAGTTGGTTGAGAATAGTTTGGAGTGGGGGTAGGGTAGAAACTTGGGTTTGGTCTCGCAGTGTTTCAGGAGAGAGAGAAGTCATTTTTGTTCCTGATTTTATAATATTTTTCCTACTCTCTCTGATGTTTGGTAGAATAGTTATTGTCCCATAAAACGTAATTGTAGATATTCATAATAGGCTAGCGGAAGTGCGGAGGAACCGAGGTGAAAATTTAATGCCATAAAATTTATAACTAGGTGATTAAACCGATTTGAAACAGTAAGAATGAGTTATAATCAGCCATGCAAAATAATGTAAGGCTTTCTCCCAAAATATACCTTGATTATGAAGTCGAAATTAATTTATGTTATTTCATGAGTATAATGAATGTATCATGATGTTGGAATGGTAATTGTCCCATAAAACATCATTTCAAATATTCATAATAGGCTATCATGAATGCCAAATAATAAAGGGGAAAATTTATGTGCCAATAAGTGTAAAATGAACCATATAAAAAAAAAAGTTTTTGGTTCTCTTTTAGAAAATGAAATCGTGTGGATGGCAAAATTTTACAGAAAATTAGCTCGTAACAGATATTCTTATGTTGCTTCACTACTTATTTTAATGCAAATCATCTTGTAATTGATATTTAACTTGTTGACAAATTGATGCCAACCATTGTTAAGTATGGTAGGTGCCTCCCTCGCTAGGTTATATAAGTATTAAAGAAATCAATTGGTATCATAAAATTAACGTTGCATCAAAGTTTTAAGTATTCAAATTAATGTATCAATGATAATATATACAAAAAAATAGTACCCATATGAATAATGTTTTCACACATATGTCTTCCAAGTGAATAGGTAGTTGGAAGAGTATTACCTACTACCTGGACAGGTGTAGGCATGTATTTTTTTATTTTTAAAAGTTCTTCATGAACATCGTGATTTGTAACTTCTTTTTACTCGTTGGGGACCATACAACCATCTCCTTGGGACGTATCTTGTTTATTTCATAACCTGTTATACTTTCAGTAAACATGCCCAAGGCATGGAGTGTGTAACACCCCGCCTAATTAAATATCGGGTGATCAGTCCTTTATTAAATTATAATCAAGGTGAACGGTTGGTTCATTCTTAGCATCACTGTTGAAAAATAAACGTTCCAATTTAAACACCCTAATTAATTAAGCTAAGTGTCAAAACCATTTAAAACATTATTTCCGTTTCATTAAATCCAATTATAAAACCTTTAATAATTAACAGTTTAAGAATCACACAATTATAAAGATTGGAAATGTACACCCAATAATTTAACCATTCAGCCAACTAATACCAACTTAAAACCATAAAGGAAAACCATCCTGACAGTAATTAAATCCCAGCGGGTAAAATACTAAAGATAAATGAACATCATTTCAGACAAATCCATCTGAATAAGGAAGCGGGCGACACATGCCCAATTGATTAAAATCGAACTAAGAATGGAATCAACAAGGAGATCGTCTAAGAAAATGGCCTGCAACTCCCACATAAGCTGCAGCACGTCCACTCCAAAGCACCTAAGCATGAAGTCCTTGTGGTTGGGCACCTGTAATATATACATATATCTATATATATATATATATATATATATAAGAAAAAAGAGATAATAGGAAACAAGTCAGAGCTCGATCGTAAAACAATTTAAAATTTAGTTTAGCAAGTATTTAAAATGCTTACCGTCTATTGCAACAATAATATTAGTATGCGGCACTCTCTTGAGAAATTCTCATCTCTGTTCTAATGTGCACGCCTACCGTACTATTAATCTCAAAAGTTTGTCATATCTTAAATTCCTCATAAGGTATTATGCCGACAATTATTAGTGCTAAGATAACATATTTCTTTAAGCAAGGTTCACATAAATATCATTTTATTATAGAGTTTCGCAGTAATGCCTAAACTTTTCAAAAACTTATAAATTTAGAATATTTATTCATTACTCAACTACTTTTAATCATAGTAGAAAGTTTCACAATTTAAATTATATATATATATATATATATATACTATCGGCCCCCCACATACATTTATGGTGCTGACATACTGTGCTATCAAGTCCCCGTATCACTCGTACTAAGGGAAATACTAGTTCGTAATCACTCTCGAACTGTATTAACACAAAACACATACAAATTGAGGCAAAGCATAGTTCCAAGTCACTAAGAGATCGGCACATACCCTCAGGTCTCTTAGGACCGTCTGACTATCGATCAGATAGCCTGTACCAAGGATTCCTATGTTCTAGGGTACAAGTCAATATCCCCCATAAAGGTCCCATCGAGATAAGACTGTCCCGGCGCGGTAACCTCCGTGATAGAAAATAGTGCGGGCATAATTTTACACGCATATAATAAATCCACAAACACAGTCATATATATGTATACCACCATTTCCATTTCTAAATTAGGTACACCAACGACCCATACTTATGATATTCATTCTTAGTACACATTACTAGATTATCCCGTATAACGGTTCGTCTCCTTTATTCTTATTTATGGGATTATTCCAAACTTATTTCGTATCACTCGTAGTATCCTATCTGCCTTAGTATAATTTCAGTAGGTACCTCCTTATTTTATGACGTAACTTGCTTACACATCTCACTCCTTTAGACACACGTTCCCATTATTCCTTAAGTGTAATTCACTCCCCGTTAACCCTAATTTCGTCTTACATTAAATGCTCCATTTTTATAAAGTCCTACTGGTCCTCTTTATGTCCCAAAACATTTCAACAATAATGTCCAACGATTACTATTCATTTAAATCGAAATAAACTATTTAAAAAGGGGAATACGAGTTTTCCAGGAGGAGTCGATCAATCGATGGTAAGGGCTCGATCCATCGATCCATCGATACGCTTTGGTCGATCGATCGATCAAGCACCTATGGTGAAACTGCAGAAATACCAGTTAGGGGAATACTAATCCATACTCATCAAAATTATCATATTTGATTCCCAAACTCCCAACAAATGCTACTAAAAGTGTTATATACCCAAATAATTAATATCCTACGTAAGACATGTGAGTTTTCATCAAGTATAATGAATTAAAAGGGGGTAAAAATTTATATAAATCTCAAGAACCCTAATATTTTCTTTAACTTAGTTATTCCCATTCTTTTTCCATATTTTCTACCCCTTACTCAATGAAAATTCGTGTTTCAACCTCTACTTATGAAATATATTTCCAGAATACTATTTTTACCTCTACAACATATAAATTCTAATCTCCAATATATGTTTTCTTGCACAAAAACTAGTCCTAATCAACCCTAGACTAATATCATTGAATAATTAACTAAAATAAAGCAATATAGATACTTGCCTGGAAATACTTGTTTCAGATTTGTGGAATAAATTGGTGTGGTTGTGATCCTCGTCCCGCGATCTACAATTTGACGATGACAGCGGTGTAAACGGTGGAGTTCTTAGCCTAGAACTCCTTGGAAGGCTTCTTCTTTTCCTCTCCAATGGCCGTACTTGGTTTTTGGTTATTCTAACCCTAGAAGACAAATCCTACCATGTGATATGACCTTAGAAATTTGGTGGGTTTCCATGCCCAAAAATACAAAATGTCTGAAACGCCATCCCGGGACGTTAATTAGGCCTAAAAACGCCCCGAGACCCAAACTAAACCCCCGGGTACATTATTTTGACTATATCGACCCTTCAGGACACATTGATGCACTCAAAATGACCATATGGGTGACTCATAATTTATTCACTTTTAATAATTCGATTTTAATCCCGACACGACACAGGCGCGTCCCGATAAAATTTCCAAAATTATCAAATCAGATTCGCGTGATAATTTTACTAAATTTAATTACACAACTTACTTTACCAATAAAGTTATTTCCAACAAAATTCCAATAATTACTAACTCTCACCACGCTAGTAAATATTTAAATGATTTTCGAATTAATATTAAATTATTAACTCTAATTAAATTTAATAAATCCTCTAATTTAAAAGTCATAAAAATACGTGGTATTACATACTTCCCCCCTAATAATGGAATTTCGTCCTGAAATTTGAAAAATAAGGACTACTTGGTCGAATAATTTTGGATACCATAACATTACGCAAACTATGTACATAGTAGGGAGCTGAACCACTATAGCCCCCGCCTCTCCGCAAGCGTGTATAACACTCCATATTGAGCTCCTATCCGACAGCATTTGCATAAGACACGCACATACACTATTTATTCCCATTATTTCACTATCATTGGGAGGTCGCACCTCGCTACATGACAACTACTCGAATTTATCTAGCCATCAAAACTCCCATTCAGAGAAAAACCATACGAACATCTGACTTCTCTTGTTCGCCTAAAATAGTCGTGGAATTCCACCATAGTCATCGGATTATTGCCGATCGATCCAAAATTCTGATTATTCGCTCACTTCTAAACATACAGAAGGAGAATAGTTAAGGTTCTTCCACACCAAAACCTTAATAAGCACCTCATTCACGACAAACAGGTACTAGTGCTTCCACGAAACTCTACCATACTATACTTCACTTTCTAGTTATATTCATTGTGGAAATGAAATGATCACCAAGATTCTTAAATTACCTTCACGCGGATCCACTAATCATTAATCACCGTACGCCTACTCCTTGGCTATGGGTGATACCTCCAACTCAAAACGAAATGTTACCTCCGTTGTTTTCCTGAAATCCCGTTTTGAAGGTGGGATTCACAAATATCATCCTGATTTTAAAAAATAATACCGTGTAGGACCACGTACTGGCGCGATCCCTTACTTTCAAAGGGAGACTGGGGCACACTAGTCAATATTGTGAATTACCACAAAGGAATATCAATCATCTCTTTCTTTGGCGACTTGATCCACATGTTCGGATGAACCCTTGATCTTACCTTGAAGATGGAAACCCATCCAAGGAACTTTACTGACTTTACCGCCCTCTTCCGTTACAGGAATTGTTGATAACCACAAAATTCTCGAGTTGATCCTCTTATTCCAACCGATCTCTATCTATGAGTGGTGCATGCAGAGACTACTCACTATGTCCTGCTCAACATCGACTTCCACTTGAAATGTCTTGCATTAAGAGACACTTAATACTCCCCTTATTTCCTTCGTATATACCGAAAGTTCTTACCCATGCACTTCTCTCCACGATGTGCACTTCTTGACCTTTTATACCATACTAACATCATCGTTCTCTGTGCGCGCAACTTGCTCTCAACATATGACTAATTACAACTTCTCTCAGAGGGTTCTCCATAATAATTAAATTCTACCCTTCTCAAGGAATCCCCCTTTTTAAATGGCATCCGACAGCCTTCCAACCAAGTCCGGGTGTGCTACTCTGATCGCACTTATATATATATATTGATTTATCGTCTTTCAGATGAGGCTTAATTTATTCCACCACTTCCAATTCGTTATGCTAGTCCTACAAACATAAATTCCACACGTCTATTACCACGTACCTTCCACTCTGACTATTCTAATATCAGCTAACTAGGATGTTAATATTTGCAACACCCCACCGCCCCGGGAGAGCGAACGACGCTCTACTCATCGGTAAAACTACACAAATCCATAATATCACAAGGTATAGAGTATCTAAATCCCACAACAACAAAAGAGAAACCACAAATCTCAATCTCTTCATATAAGTACAATAATTCTCACGATTAAATACAATAACTAAAGTAATTCACCATTGCTCTATACATTAAAATAAATACAAGACTTCTCTCTTGTTATGCAAAATTCCTCCCAGATAATCCACGTTAAAAATCATCCAAGTTCTTTATTTCCCTTGTGCTTAGAGTACAGTTACAACACTCGGGTATTCCCAATCACCCTAGAAATTGAAAATTTTAAATTCTCTTCATCATCGTTCCACCCCTTAACTCGTGGTGATAAAACAAAACTTTCAATGCTTTTTTACCACACAATCGGCTCCACTGGCTTTCATTCGTAATTCAACTTCCCATTTACAGATATAATTACCTGCTCCTACTATGACCGAGGTACCAAACTTATAGGCTAACGACGAAACATCTTCCTACTTCCAACCTTACGCTAAGTTTTATGCATGGGGTGTCTCGCAAAGGAAAATCCAAACAAGGAACCCCCACGATACACTACTACCTAGAATTGTTGGTTATCAAAATCTGTTAGGCCCTCCGTCCATAACTTGTACCCTTTTATTCTGTCTCTTGACAGAAAAGTTTCATTACCTCCCGTAATTACACCTAAACAAAGAACATTTTGCCAATCTACTATCATCCAGTATTGGTGGTAATTACCATTCGCAAACCTCGTACACATACAATCAGGACTCTCAAAATGCTGATCCCCGACATATGAGCCTAACTCTTAACTATCACATCTCTAAAGGGTAGATATATCAGTGCTTTCTACATATCACCAAGTCCTGAGCGCTCCACATAATAATGAGTCAAATCTTTTCGCTCAATCGTAAACTCAATATATACTGAATCTTAACAACAAAGTCCATACACACACCAAAATCGAATATCTCGGTCCCACTATCCCCTCTGAAGTCTCTAAAATATCTACTATAAGTGCGAGTCTAACCCTCTCGCAGGTGAGGCCTCGCCAGAACAAAACATGCTGCACTAAGGCAACCACTCCGATATCCTTGCAATTACTGCCTACTATTATACTAACCATTATTATAAAGTTATAACCAATATAATATCATACTCGTATATCACACTACTAAAACGAGTAACTTCAATAAAGTATATAACACTAATAATACACACATTCATCCTCCTCGGATAGCACGAAAGATAATCCCGCTACACTAGGAAAAATATTCACATAATAATAATGTGTATAGTTATACGCATTAAACTTGTCTCACATGATAATCTAATAATGAACAAAATATATTGACTCACTCGTGTCACATAAAACACGCCTCATCCTCCGAGGATAAAACTCATACTCCTACCTTTCCAAACACCTTGAATGTACAAATGGTCTCCGGACGTAACACGCATGTCCAAACAGGACAACACTACTTTAATCGTTCTCATTTATTAGGCACCATACTCTTGTACCCTATAATTTCTTCAGGAAAAATTTAGCTCGTGTGATTTCACTCTCCACAAAATACCTCAAGAAATAATCCATTTATCACCTGTCATACTAACCATGTTAGGATCGTCATTCTCTCAGACTCTAGTAAACTCAATTTCTGATGGCTACTCCCATTATTCCCTTAGCCTTGTAGGCCCCAAAGAATATGTTACTGACTGCACTAGTCCTTACTAAATCTCCCATCACTTGGTAAGAATTCAGCTATTAGAATTAATTAAATGGGCCCCCTGATGTGTATCCACACCCCCTTATGGTGCAACACTACCACCGTTATATCCCGTCTTACACTTGACTAAATTATTTGATTCTTTTAGCTTCCCACACCGATAAGCATTATCATCTTTATTGACAAAGTACGACATTGTCCACCTCTGAATCAACCGTCTAGCAGAGTTCCCTTTTTAAGTGTTATCAACTAGTATTACGAGTCGATTTCCCACTTAGAGTTCTTTCATCCATTTGAATCTACATCTTCTGATACAAGATTCGCTAATGGTTTAGATTCATATTCACAAATGGACCTCTATCAGGTCCTCCTGTGATGAGTTCAAAACAACATTCACTTCTTATCCTGAACCTCTGATGAAGGAACATGTGGTCAAACTGTACCTAAGATTCTCCTATAGGCATAGCATTCCACTTCTAAAAGTAGTGGCTGACTCCCACCATGATAACCTCGTTTCGACAAGCCAAGAATTTTTTTTGCCAAATTTTCACTTTCAATTAGCCACACTCCGTCCTATGTCCAAGCCTTTGGATACTTTTACCTTCTTGGGCTAACACACACAATTTTTGCATTTCCAGAATTTCCACTGACAGTTCTCTACAATGATTCGTCTGACTTTTTCCCGTCGTACCCTGTTGGGGTGAGTCTACTCTTGTACCTCTTTTCACTATAGCAGCATTTGGAAATCATAGGTTGCGCCCTAGCCGTCTTTACAGTCCTGGCTTCCCATCCCATAATAGGGGTGACCTTAACTACGGTCATCATCCTCTAATATGCTCTACAACCTCAACTAAGCCTTGCCTCCTACTGTCCGCCCAACGTCCCTTGCCTTCCCTATTTAATTGTTCGAACATGCCCGAACGCAATTAAGATTCACTAAGGTACATGCGTTATAGCAGGAGAACGAAATCTCACCATAGAAAACAACAATCCTAAACATAAGGCTCTATATCAAACAAAGTAACGCTAGAAACAAAATAAGCCACACAGATCCTAAGGACACTAGAACCTGACGCTCTAATACCACCTGTAACATCCCGCCTAATTAAATATTGAGTGATCATCCCTTTATTAAATTATAATCAAGGTGAACGGTTGGTTTATTCTTAGCATCACTGTCGAAAAATAAACTTTCCAATTTAAACACCCTAATTAATTAAGTTAAGTGTCAAAACCATTTAAAACATTATTTTCATTTCATTAAATCCAATTATAAAATCTTTAATAATTAATAGTTTAAGAATCACACAATTACAAAGACTGGAAATGTACACCCAATAATTTAACCATTCAGCCAACTAATACCAACTTAAAACCAGAAAGGAAAACCATCCTGGCAGTAATTAAATCCCAACGAGTAAAATACTAAAGATAAATGAACATCATTTCAGACAAATCCATCTGAATAAGGAAACGGGCGACACATGCCCAACTGATTAAAACTGAACGAAGAATGAAATCAACAAGGAGATCGTCTAAGCAAATGACCTGCAACTCCCACATAAGCTGCAACACGTCCACTCCAAAACACCTAAGCATGACGCCCCTGTGGTTGGGAACCTGTAATATATATATATATATATATATATATATATATATATATACAAGAAAGAACAGATAACAGGAAACGGGTCAGAGCCCGATTGTAAAACAGTTTAAAATTTAGTTTAGCAAGTATTTAAAATGCTTCCCAGCTAATGCAACAATCATATAAGTATGCGGCACTCTCTTGAGAAATCCTCACCTCTCTTCTAATGTGCACGCCTACCGTACTATTAATCTCAAAAGTTTGTCTTATCTTAAATTCCTCATAAGGTTTCATGTCGACAATTACTAGTGCTAAGATAATAAATTTCTTTAAGAAAAGTTCATATAAATCTCATTTTATTATAGAGTTTCTCAGTATTGCCTCAACTTTTGAAACACTTATAAATTCGGAATATTTATTCATTACTCAACTACTTTTAATCACAGTAGAAAGCTTCCCAATTTAAATTATATATATATACTATTGGCACCCCACATAAATTTATGGTGCTAGCATACTCTGTATCAAGTCCCCGCATCACTCTTACTAAGGGAAATACTAGTTCGGAATCACTCTCGAACTGTATTAACACAAAACACATACAAATTGAGGCTAAGCCTAGTTCCAACTCACTAAGAGGTCATCACATACCCACACGTCTCTTAAGACCGTCTGACTATCGATCAGATAGCTTGTACCAAGGATTCCTATGTTTTAGGGTATAAGTCAATATCCCCCATAAAGGTCCCATCGAGATAATACTATCCTGATGCGATAACCTCGGTGATAGCAAGTAGCGCGGGCATGATTTTTACACGTATATAATAAATGCACAAACACAATCATATATATGTATACCACCATTTCCATTTCTAAATTAGGTACACCCGGGACATATACTTAAGATATTCATTCTTAGTACACATTACTAGATTATCACGTATAACGGTTCGTCTCCTTTATTCTTACTTATGGGATTATTCCAAACGTATTTGGTATCACTCGTAGTATCCTATCTCCCCAAGTATAATTTCAGTACGTACCTCTTTATTTTACGACGTAACTTCCTTACACGTCTCACTCCTTTAGACACACGTTCCCATTATTCCTTAAGTGTAATTCACTCCCCGTTAACCCTAATTTCGTCTTACATTAAATGCTCCATTTTTATAAAGTCCTGCTGGTCCCCTTTATGTCCCAAAATGTTTTAACAATAATGTACAAAGATTACTATTCATTTAAATCGAAATAAACTATTTAAAAAGGGGAATAGGAGTTTTCCAGGAGGAGTCGATCGATCGATGGTAGGGGCTTGATCGATCGATCGATACTCCCTGGTCGTTCGATCTATCAAGAAGCTATGGTGAAATTACAGAAATACCAGTTACGGGAATCCTAATCCAAACTCATCAAAATTATCATATTTGATTCCCAAACTCCCAACTAATAATACTACAAGTGTTATATACCCAAATAATTAATATCATACGTAAGATATCTGAGTTTTCATCAAGTATAACGAATTAAAAAGGGATAAAATTTATATAAATCTCAAGAACCCTAATATTTTCTTTAACTTAGTTCTTCCCATTCTTTTTCCATATTTTCTTCTCCTAACTAAATGAAAATTTGTCGTTCAACCTCGACATATAAATAGATTTCCAGAATACTATTTTTATCTCCACTACAAAAAAAAGTAGCTTTTGAGACGATGGCCTAACAGTCCGAAAAGATCGTTTATCCGTCTCAAATACTTTTTGTGACGCTATTTGGGACGGCTAGAGGGGGTCTTTTTGATAAGGCGTTATAAATACTTTTTGTGACGCCAAATCGGTCTCAAAAGAGTTTTTTGAGACAGGAACAAATCCGTCTTAAAAGGTCCTTATTTTATATGACCCTTTTGAGACGGCACGAGAGGTGTCACAAAAGTTTGTTTTTGAAATGGGAATTAATCTGTCTCAATAGGCTATTTTAGAAGAAATTTTTGACACGACAACATAGCCGTCTTTAATATAATTTTGAGACGGTTTTAACCATCCCAAAATAGGTGAAGGAATGTTCAAATTTTTGAACCAATATTTTATGGAGAATAAAATCT
Organism: Sambucus nigra; assembly: GCA_949130495.1. Lineage (NCBI taxonomy): Eukaryota > Viridiplantae > Streptophyta > Magnoliopsida > Dipsacales > Adoxaceae > Sambucus > Sambucus nigra. The sequence continues at coordinate 492,439,485 of OX422220.1, read as the reverse complement.
TTCGCTAAAGTTTAATATGGAATTGAATTACATTTGAAACAACACAAACAACGAATAATCATAAAATGTAATACATAAGATGATTTTCAGCCAACATAACGAATCATTTTCATTCAACAATAAATAGAGTTCTTACAACCATCTCTAAATATTCATCAAAATAAGAAATAGAACACTAAGTTCAAATATTTGACTTGACAAAAAAATACATTAATTAATTAATGCTCCAAACACGAAATTCTTTTATCAAAGTAATTCCGCAACACTGAAGCATACGACCTCCAAAACCACTGATTAACATTTGCATGCTCTACAAAAATTACCAACTGCACAAAAAAAATATAGTTTCGATTATGTCAGAATTAATACCCCTCGTCAACAATACAATGTGCAAAATGAATCAATATAGTATATTCTCATCACAAACAATATAAATATCTAACAATTATTATTTTTTTCAAAATTCAGCAGAGTCTCCCTTGTTTATTCATGAAAACCGCAGGTAGGCAACCTGTTTTAAACATTAAAATTGATTCTAAGAATGATATAAACCAACAATAGAAAATTTTAACCACCACCATAATGAATTCTCACCACCATACAAATTTTCACCACCACCATTGAAAATTTAATTTTAAATGAGAGAATTAGACTTACCCCAATCTGTTGCCTTGTCGACATCTTCGCGTTCCTTCTTAAACATTTATTTAGCTTTATTGAACTAAAGTTGCATCTCTTGCAAAGAAAATTATAGTTTTACATTTTCTTGCATTTTCACTACTTCCACATCAACCTACAAACATAGAATGCATGTGAAATCCACATAACAACTTAAATCATTTTATGCAGACTAAGATTTGGATGCAACATCGTAAGTATTTGATAATGAATTATATCTTGTAAAAATAATGAATCAACACAAAGTATATGTTGACAACAAAACTTCATTACACAATTACCAAATCGCAAATATTTATACTAGTGAGAAAGCTCATCCAAATATTTATAGATAGTTATACTATGGGAAAAATCCCAGCGCTATCTTCAAATCATACTGAAGTTGGCAACAAAAACTATTTAAGTGTAAATTATACTTTCAACCTGAAGTTTACACCAAAATTCTAAGTTTGTGGGAATGAAAACAGTTAGAGAGAAGTGATAGCGACTGATAAAGTGGTTTGTTGTGGTCAACGAGTGATAAACGACCATATTATTGCCAATAAGATCATCCAACAAGGATATTATTGAACTACTATGTTCCAAGATGCTGTCTACATCAGAAGATGCCTTAAATGCTAATAATTTGCCAATCTCAAACACTTACCTCCCTAGGATTTGTACAACATGACCTCTGCATGCCCTTCTCGACTCGGGGCATCGAGATTATTGTGAAAAGCACTCCAAACCCATCTGATGGACATGAATTTATATATGTAGTGTTGAATGCAAAGAAGTGGCCAAGTTCATTTGAAAGAACATCATTTGTCATTAGGTAGTCCCTCAAGAACATTGTTGCTAATATTCCCTCTAGTGTTTCGATTGGTTTTTATAACCAAGTCTCATGAAAAGAGATAGTATATGAAAATCATCCTTTGTAATGTGGGTGTTGTAAGAAAAAAGGTCATGATGATGAGAATTTCCTTTTTAAAAACCCACAGCTTAAAAAAGTTAACCCCAAAGTTAGTCTTACAAATGTCCAGTTGTTAAGAAGACATGCAACGGATCACCAGAAGATGATGTATATCAAAAAGTCTATGACCACTAAAGATTAAAAGAATATTAATCAAGTTAACTTAAAGGCTGTTGAATATTTGGATGTTCATACAAAAGATGAGATTTCCCCTCAGATGTTGGAAGTTAATAAGACAGTCCCTCAAAAAATGTAAATATATTGATAAAATTCAACATTGTGAAACCATAAGTGATTAAGTGTGAGTAGTTGATTTTATTAATCTCTCACCGAGATCCACTAAGCTCCCTGATTATGAAAAATATATAGCAGTGCATAAAATCTATGCTTCGAATTATGATGAGAAGTAGGATAATGCTCTTTTTTTTTGAAGAATTGAAGATATTTTCCCTAAAATTTAATAAGAAGTGGAACAAGTATATGGTGGAGAAGGATAAAACTAATAAAACTATATAAGAAAATCCAACCCGGTGGTGCTAACTCTGACGGTGTGAAGTACAAATACTTTAAGGGTATAAAGTTGCAGTTCATAATCCACTTTTTAGAAGAATCAAAAGATCCTAGAACAAGGTTTCTACAATATCGTATCTTCAAAAGTCTTAAAATTCAACTTTATATGTTAGAATGCTAGGGGTTTGCTAACTTATCTACTTCTAGAAGAATTAAGAATTTTATCATTATGTATAATTTTCCTTTTATTCCTTTAATTGGGGCTAAAGCTGATGCTTCCATGATTTCTATTTATCAGTTTAAATGGAGTTTTGTTGTTTCATGTTTCAATAGTTATCATAAAATTTGGTTTTTACAAAAATTTGATATGATTGTGGAAGTTCTTCATGATGATGACCAATTATTATGCTTAAACGTTCATCACCACTCCCTTGTAGAAGTAGGTTTTCTATTGTGTATGCAAGATGCACTAGAGAAGATTAAAATGAGTTATGTTCATCATCATCATTCATATTATTCTCCTTTTCTCCCATCTATTTGGTCTGTTATGGATGAGGTTATTGTGCTATTTAAATTTCAAAGAGTGTGGTGTTATCATAAGTACATTAATGGAATTATTGATAAGTCTCAGTCCTTACATTTAGCCGACTCTCCAATGCAGATCTTTGCCCAAAAGTTGAAGCGATTGAAATCAGTTCTAAGGGACTGGAATACAAATTATTTTAGTGATGTTTTGTAGAGTGTAAAGGATTTTTTTTTACAATAAAACACTTAACCTTATATTAACAAGTAATAAACTCTAAAGTTTAATTACTTTATGCTATTTGACTATTAAGTGAATAACAACACTCGGCTTTAGCGCAAGAACTACTTTCAGAAGCTATTTCAAGAGGAAGACGAAAGAGAAGTCGAATCTAGTTAAAATTTGCAGATATCGACTGCTGAAATAACCGGCACGCGTTGAGGTGATGTGATATATCTCTGAAGCAACAAGATACCACTACTAAGGAAGGCCCCCTTTTGAAATGGATAGAAATTATATATAGGATGCATATCTGCATAAACTCAAGCCTTTGATGAAGATAGCTTTCTGATCATCCTGTCATGGTTGAGCATGGAACCACCACTCTCAACCACAAAAACAATCTGGAAGCAAGTGTAAGCCATTGTAGTCGCAAAGTAGAAGTTTGCATTGCCAGTGCCCCTCCATATCCACAGATTGTGCATCACAGGGCTAAGGAGAGACACCCCCACATATCCACAAAATAAGAAGAAAGAGAATTGTATTTCTGATAGCTCATTGATAAACAATCCCAACAAACCCAACTATAGAGACGAATCTCCAACCGAAGGATAAGATTTAAACATAGATGAGATCGCAATGTACACAAATGCCAGAAAGCAGGGCTGATGATTTAGCTGTATGGCTAATGGCAATACCATGAATAGAATGTTTACATGAAAAACTATCAGAAACAAATTTCTCAAAAAATCAAAAACTTCTATCAAAAAGTACCATAAAACGCCAATGTTTGGGGATAAATCTTTCACTGTGAAAATAAACCCATATGTTTTTTTAAACATCTCCCGAAGGCCACCATACTCTTTTAGAGAAATGCCACATAAAGCTAACACATTGACTGCACAAATAAAAGCCCACACTAAGAAAAATACAACGGGTCTCCATGAAAAGAAAGGTGGTTCTGGTGATTGACTTGTCAACCCCTTGTGCTCATTTGAGGTGTTATCTTCAGTTTTGGGAAAATTTGTTTGCGGAAACAATTTCCTTGGTGGTGCATCTGGACCATAACCTAATAAGAGAATCACTGGAATGATTAGAAATATGGGATACAGTGACAAGTGCGATGATATGACCCATCCAAAAGCTGCCAATGGAACTCTTCGCGTACAGGCTCCATAAAGGGTCAAGATGATGAAAACTTTTCAACTAGGGAAGTGGAAGAACCCACACAGGTGACAATGGTGAAAGGATTCCATAAATAAACAAGAGCAGCAATATCCTCCGAGGATAATATTTTTGGATTTTCTAAATATCTACCAAGATCTAATGATTTAAAATTTCGATTATAAGCAACTTGAAGATTCTGTCCAGTTGCACGAATAAGCATTGCAGTGACCAAATCTACAAGAAAAAAAAACTACATAAAAATTGATTGGGCATCCCTTCAATTCTGTTAACAGTGAGTGGGCCAAGTATTGATAATAAAAGAGGATATCCATGGTACATAGAAACGGCATAGGGGGACATAGAGGATTTCATTCACCAGTAACCCTCCATCAGGCGACAGAGGCTGGTGTGGGGAGTGGAGAGTTCGGGGAGAAAGGAGAAGTTGAGATTGTTGGAGAAGTAAATGAGGATTACTCTGAATATTATTGAGGAAATGGATAAGCTCCAAAACAATGGCTTTTTTTTCTTGGTGTCATCCATTTTCATATCGTCGGAGGAGGTGGAGAATAGTGGAATTTGATGCAAGCCTGTAAAGGGTACCCCCCGTGTAAAGGATTTGAAATATAATATTCTAAATAAAAAAAAGTATTTGAAGATGATCACCTAATAGAATTCAGCTGAATGATGCGAAGTCTAAGATTAATGTGGTTTTGAAGATGGTAGAAATTTTCTAACAGTAGAAGTCTTGGTTGAATTTTCAAACTCCAGTGAAAAAGTTAGTAAATACATATCTTATTCAGAGTCACAAGGACTATAGCACAAAGGTTAACTGGGGTATTCCAAGAGATATTTTGCAGGATCACATTGACAAAATCAATTCATTAGAGATTGATTTTGAAGAAACAAAAATCATAAAATTTTAGATTTATCTCATGATGCAACAGAGCTTCCAATAAAAGGCAATAAGTTCTATTATAACTACCTTTCACATTCTGACAGTGAAAAGTGTACTGTTTAAGAAACTCCCTTCATATAAGAGTTAATAATTTTCTCTAAAAAATTGGATGCAAGATTTGAAAAGTCAAAAAAGATAAAAGAGGATATATTGCCAGCTCAAAAATAGGCCTTATCAAATCAGTCCAACAGTAATTCTAAAGAAGGCCTAAAGAAGAGCAATCAAGTCACAGACCCAATGTTTACGAGGATTATAAGAGCCAATCTCAAGAAGAACTCCAGAGATTCTTTTCCAAAATTCAAATGATCAGTACAATAATATGGAATGCAAGGGGAGTAGGTAACAAATCAACAAAAATAAGACTGAAAGTTCTCTGCATTCTTTTCCTTTCATTGCTATTTTAGAACCTAAAATAAATCATTACAAAATAGAGGATATCAGAAGAATTCTTAATTTTGAAGGTTGTGGGTCCAATATCAACAATAAAATTTGGTGGTTTTGGAGATATGGTGTCCTTTGTAATACTATATCTGACAGTGATCAAAATGGTTTAATTGACCTCATGCATCCCAACCTTTCAACTAAAATTTATATAAACTTAGTCTATGCAAAATGCACTAGATTATAAAGGCTAGATATTTGGAATAATATAGATTCTAACTCTAACCTATGCTCAGGATTCCCGTACATATCCATAGGTGATTTTAATAATGTAGCTGACAGTGCTGAAAAAATTGGAGGAAGAAGCATTGATATTTTAGGGGTGGAAGAATTCAATAATTGTATTCAAAGGCCAGCCCATATAGATATGGGATATATAGGTACTAAATTTACTTGGCACAATAAAAGAGAGAGTGATAAGGTATTTGGGAAAGACTTGATAGAATATTAATAAATCAAAAATGGCTAGATGACTTTCATTTTTTTACAGTGAAAATCCTAAACAAAAACTGATCAGATCATTCTCCTGTATTAGTGTCATTTTGCCAGATGAGAGATCCCATAATTAAACCATTTTGATTCCAAAATATGTGGACTAATCATAATACCTTCAAAGAATGTGTCCAAATGTCCTGGAATAAAGATATTAGGGGTAGTCCTCTAAATAAATTCTATTTAAAACTTAAAACACTTAAAACAGACCTCAAAGAATGGAATAGGAAAAAATTTAAAAATATATTCCAAGAAATAGCAATTAGGGAGGATGAACTCTTAATTAAAGAAGATATATACCAACAAAACCCGTCCGTGGAGAATAGTACTGATATGGAATTTACTAAATCTCAATTAAATTAGGCAATCAAATGTGAAGAACATTATTGGAGTCAAAAGGCTAGAATCAAATGGATAAAAGATGGGGATCTCAATACCAAATATTCCCATGCTATAACTAATAATTCTAAAAGGAATTTAATGATTCAGAAAATAAAAAATTCAGGCAATCAATGGATAAAATAGGTTTGGGTCTAAATGAAACTTTTGTCAATCACTTTCAAGAAGCTTTAGAAGAAGAAGGCACCATTGAAAGGAATAATGTTCTCAACAATATACCTAAAATAGTTTGCCAATATATTAATAATGACCTTACAAAAATTCTTGAGGGATAAGATATTTTTGAAGCTATTAAGTCTCTCAATAATGATAGTGTAGCAGGTCCTGAAGTCTTTAATTATCATTTTTATTCTAATTGCTGGACTATTATGAAAAAAGATCTTATAAAAGTTATTCAAGATTTTTTCTTTGGAAGGGATATCCCTAAAAGCTTGGGATCAACCAACATTTGCCTAATTACCAATATTAAAAACCCAACCAAATGCAAAGATTTTAGGCCAATAAGTTTTAGTAACTTCAGTAATAAAATTCTATCCAAAATTATAAACTCAAGATTAAGTGATGATGCTAAGATTTAGCACCACCGGATAAGTGATAATCAGCTCAAATAGTAATAGCCATGGCAGCCATAGAGATGTATAAGAGTATAAGTATGTAGAAGGGGATGAGTATAAGAGGAAATAAGACAATGATGTATAGTGGTTCAACCAATTTGGCCTACATCCATTGTGAGTGTGTGATCCACTAAGTCTGGGCACTAATGGCCTTGGATACAATGCACATGAGCTCACTTTCTCTCTCTACTGTGTGTACAAGCAGAGTTTTAGCTAGGGTTACCATGAATCGATCCCCTGTAGGGTTGTAGGTGACAAGTATATATATAGGTCTTGGGGGGTATAGTGTACCCCCCAAGTATGGATGGTGCATGTGAATGATGATCTAGCCAATCCCCTGTTGACACCTGTAGATGCCAAATGATGACATAATATTCCCTCACGTGAGGGTGTGATTTGGTTATAACGGTTTCCCATGTGCCATGTGAGCCTCACGCGCACTGTTCCACGCATGTCCCAAACCACGCGCTGTGATGATGTCACCCTCGGCATATGAGACGAGGCCGAGGGCAAAGTTCCTTCCGGTAGTGTCTGGCCTAATTCTGGACTCGTAGGGTCGTCCGGAGCCTGGTAAGGGTTGGCCCCTCGCAGGGTCATCCGGATCCTGGGAAGGGTCGGCCCCTCGTAGGGTCGTCCGGACCCCGGTGAAGGGTCGGCCCCTCGTAGGGTCGTATGGAGCATGCTGAAGGGTCGTCCCCTCGTAGGGTCGTCTAGAGCCTGGTGAAGGGTCGGCCCCTCGTAGGGTCATCCGTTTTGGAGGTAATCTTCGGCCATAGCGAGGATATAAATGGGTATATCAATCACCCCCAGCCCTTAGCCATAGGTGCTATTGAGATGGCTGAGGGATATTGTTGTAATTGAGATGCGTGTATGATCAGTTAGGTGAGTGACACCAGGGCAGATACTCATTGTTGTTCAAGTTTCCAAGGCATGGCGGTTGCACACTGCCTGGGGCTTTGTGCCCTAATAATAACCTTCTTGGTAAACGGGCCCACTCATACCCAAAGTATTTAAGAGATTTTCAAACTCTCCCTCTCCTTCTTCTTCTTCTTCTTCGCGCCCAAGCCTTCTCTCTCTAGCCTTTTACCAGTTTTCATCGCCATTTCCTGCAGCCTTCAATCCTTCAATCCTAGAAACGTTCTTGCTTTCTTTATCAGGTAATCTCTTTCACCCAGCGCTCTCTTTTACCTTCATTTATGTTTTCTTTTTAGGGTCGTGGGGCTGCATTTTCTTTGGGTTATCCCATAGCTTTTTCCGGTGTCTTCTCCGGCAACTGTTTCTTGAATGTTCTTGAGTGTTCTTGAGTGAAAACCTTCAATTACCCTTTTAATTTAAAAGTCTAGTTTGGTCAATTGCAAACTTGTTTGGGGCCAAGTTCTCCATATTTCTCCAAGTGTAGGGTCTTCCATTTAATGCTTAGGAGGCTTTATAGCTTAGTATCTGAATTCCCATCTTTAAGAGAGAAGCTCTTTGCAGAGATCAGACAAATAGAGGAAGAGGAAGAGAGGAGACGAGGGGATGACCCTAATTGGGTAAGACCCATCTTTCTCATTCCTCTTGCCACCATAAAACCATTTGAACCGTCTCAGTCTTGTGGGTCGTCATCTCGTCCAACCGAGACTCCCAAACCAAGTGAGATGGACGAGAGAGCATCATCGCCAACTGGTGCTGGAACTTCTAGTAGGAGGGAGACATCCGACCTAAGCCCAGGCTGAGAGGCCGAGGGTATGGTCCCCTCCGAGGTTATTCCAGTGACAACCTTGTCTCCCCATGCCTTCCAAGTGGCTTTCCCCCAGGGCCCTCAGGCAGATGACGAGGCTGAGGGAGAGGGGACTGAGGATGAGGTCGATGATACAGATGATGAGATTGATACCTCCCACGCCTCGTCCTTTATCTCCTCTGTTAGGGATCACGACCTCCTGATATGGAGGCATGCCTATGGGGTGCCCTCCAGCATAACTATGAGGGTTCCCTCTGAGTCTGAGAGGGTTTTTGATTGTGAAGAGGGAGAGGTTGCAGTCAATGAACAAATGTTCAAGGTTGGAGTCAGATTCCCTCTGAATCCTTCCATCGTAGATATCCTATCTGCCCTTTGTGTTGCCCCCTCTCAACTTCCCCCCAACTCTTGGAGGACGATCCTGGGCTACATCTCCTTGTGGAAGAATGCTTTCACCGACGAGCCCTCGACCGACCTATTCTTGGGTTGCTACAACATCACCTCCTCGTCTAAACAGCCTGGATACTATCATCTGGGGGCAAGGAGGTCTAAGAAGAAACTCCTCCATGTGGCACAAACTTCCAACCACGATTGGAAAAAGAGATTCTTCTTTATCTCTGGGGAGTGAGAGCCAACCGCCGATGGTCCGAGGGTCCACAGAAAATGGTCTAACCCTTCCATGAAGGCCAGGTCAGACCCTGAACTTAGTTTGGAGGAGAAGGACATCGTTGAATATCTGAGGGGACAAGGGAGAGAAGGTGAACTTCCAAAATTTAAAGACCTGATGACCCCCCGATTCCTCAAAGAAGCTGGTCTGAGGGTCGGCACTCTGACTGAACTATGTGAGTTATACTGAACTTTTTCCATTCTTTTCTTTTTTCCAAGTGTTTCCTCTTTAGATCTGCATTTTTCTAACGTGTCGTCCTCTTATCAGGTCGTCCTGCAGGTACATCAAACTATTTTTAGGAAATGACTGCTCCCAGCTTGCTATCTGGATTGGCCAAGAAGAAAGGGAAGGAGACTCAGCAGGCTCCGAGGAAGACAAGGGCCGCTGGGCCGACGGTAGTGGAGCCGACCACCGATAGCAATAAAAGGAAGGAGCTTGAGGCCCCTATTGACCCTCGGCCCGATTCTAGGATGAGGGCCAGGGTCGAAGCCTCTGAGGGGATGACCTCTTCATCCAGTATGGGGGCCTTCTGGTCTCAAAACCTGGCACACCTGAGGGCCGACCCCTCATCACTCATTGCAAACTTGAGGTCAGCCAAGGCCTCGATGTTCTCTGCACCCTCGACAACTGATTATGAGTTCCTGTCCAAAATGCCCCCTGCCAAAGTGTACGACTATGGTCTGCACTCCCTTGCACAGGTATTGGTCTTGACCCACCTCTTAAATTTCATTCTTTCATTCTTTCAATTACCTGTTTCCTCAGCCTCTTGACATGTGTTTCTCTTTACTATGCAGTCGGTGTGAGCTTTTACCTCGGCGACAAAATGGATAGCTGAGAATCAGGCAAAGTTCCATGAGGTCAAAAGGGCCATTCAGCATGAGGCTGACCTGCGGACAGAGCTCGATACTGCAAGGGCTGAACTCGAGAGTGCTAGGACCGAGCATGCCTGGGTCCTAGATGAATTGACGAGGCAGCACGATGAGGACATTAAGGCCAAGTACCTGCTTCTCAAGGAAAAGGACGAGGCCTTGACCAATATGGAGGCCAAGTACAAAGCTGACCTTGAAGCAGCCATCACGAAAGCTGAGGCAGATGCTGTTAAGGCTTACAAGGTTTCTGACGAGTTTCAGGGCTTCAACCTTGAATATTTGGAGAGGGGAATCAGGACGTCCTGCCGATGGGTCGTCCTCAGGTTTGGCGACGTCGTTTCCTCGGTCTGTCCTTCTATTGAAGCAGTTAGACTGGACGACCCAATGATTGTCGAGGTTTTGACTTATGTTGAATCACAAGTGCAGGTTGAGGGGGTCGGCACATCTGAGGATCAACCGATTATGGTCATCGATGAGACCCCTTTGGTGGATGTTGAGGCTCTGCCCTCCGATATCTTCCCTTAGGGTGGTTGTCTGTAGCCCATACCCTCATAATGTATTTTATCATTTTTGTGCTCTCTTTTGTAAAACACTTGGATATTTTGTATAACACTTTCATTAATACTATCGTCTTCTTTCCTGTCTTCCATATTTGCTTCTTGTATGGTTCGCTATCTTTGTTAATGCCACTAACCTCTCCCTCGTCTTTCTTGAGGACAGTGGTGGGGTCGTCCCCTCCACTGGCACTCATTATAGCCGAGGGATCAAATTACCAAATGAATGGTTTTTCATAAAGTCTACCCACGTCTTTTTCGAGAACAGTGGTGGGGTCGTCCCCTCCACTGGTCTTCATTATAGCTGAGGGTTCAACTTACCAAATTAATGGTTTTTAATGAAGTCTACCCTCATCTTTTTTTAGAACAGTGGGGGGGTCGTCTCCTCCATTGGTCCTCATTATAGCCGAGGGTTCAACTTACCAAATTAATGGTTTTTAATAAAGTCTACCCTCGTCTTTTTTTTTTAGAACAGTGGAGGGGTCGTCCCCTCCACTGGTCCTCATTATAGCCGAGGGTTCAACTTACCAAATTAATGGTTTTTAATAAAGTCTACCCTCGTCTTTTTTTATAATAGTGGGGGGGTTGTCCCCTCCACTGGTCCTCATTATAGCCGAGGGTTCAACTTACCAAATTAATGATTTTAATAAAGTTTTCCCTCGTATTTCTTGAGGACAGTGGTGGGGTCGTCCCCTCCACTGGCCCTCATTATAGCTGAGGGATCAATTTACCAAATTAATGGTTTTTAATAAAGTTTACCCTCGTCTTTTTCGAGAACAGTGGTGGGGTCGTCCCCTCCGCTGGTCCTCATTATAGGCGAGGGTTCAACTTACCAAATTAATGGTTTTTAATAAAGTCTACCCTCGTCTTTTTTTAGAACAGTGGAGGGGTCGTCCCCTCCACTGGTCCTCATTATAGCCGAGGGTTCAACTTACCAAATTAATGGTTTTTAATAAAGTCTACCCTCGTCTTTTTTTAGAACAGTGGAGGGGTCGTCCCCTCCGCTGGTCCTCATTATAGCCGAGGGTGGTTCTCTGTATATTTTTCCATGCGTACTAGAACTGATAACCACAGGATGAGGGGAAACGCTGATATTTCTCATTAATTTTCCAAGTGTTTTGTCGGAGCAAAGCCCATTACAATTATGGTCCATCAAGACCTTACAACACTATTGATAGTATTTTTTTCAAATGATCTACATTCCAGGGGTTGGAAAAGGGTTCCCCTTCTAGGTTTTCTAGTCTATAGGCCCCAGGGACGACTTCATCAATGACCCTATAGGGGTCGTGCCAATTAGGATGGAGCTTGTTGGGCTTTTGCCAAGTTTTCTTGAGGACCAAGTCTTCCACTGCGATAGGCCTCTGTTTCACCCTCTGATTGTAAAACCTTGCGGTCCTCTGCTGGTAGGAAGCCTGCCTTATGTCAGCGTCTTCCCTCCTTTCCTCAATCAGGTCCAAGTCGAGTCTTCTCTCTTCCGCATTTTTCTGGAGGTCATACATTTGGACTCTATGCGTAGGAAACTCAATTTCGGTGGGGATGACGGTTTTTGAGCCATAAGCCAGCATGAATGGGGTCTCCCCGATAAGGGTCCTCACGGTCGTCCTGTATGCCCACAGCACGGCATATAACTCCTCGACCCATCTTCCTTTTTCCTCCTCAAGCCTCTTCTTGATTCCATCTAGGATTGTCCTCTTCGTAACTTCGGTTTGCCCATTGGCCTGAGGTCGGCCTGGGGTGGAGAAAAATTGTTTGATACTTACCCTCTTACAGTACTTCTGTAGAGAGGCATTCTTGAACTGAGTCCCGTTATCCGAGATGAGGGTGTTGGGTAGACCATATCTGCATATCACATTTTTCCAGATGAACTGGAAGGTCTTTTGCTCTGTAATCGTGACCATCGATTCGGCCTCCACCCACTTTGAGAAGTAGTCAATCGCTACAATGAGGAACCGATAGTTATTGACTGCTCTTGGTAAGGGTCCTACCAGATCAATCCCCCACACTGCAAACGGCCATGGGGATGTGATGGAGGTAAGAGGCTGATGAGGTTGATGAGGGATGGTAGCAAATCTTTGGCATTTATTACACTTTTTTACATATGCTGCGGCATCTTTCCCCAAGGTCGGCCACCAGTAGCCTTGGGTGATCACCCTCTTCGCTAAGGATCTACCCCCAATGTGGCTTGAGCACGACCCTTCATGCACATCTTGCAAAATGGAAGGGACTTCTGAGGGATGCACCCACCTAAGTAAGGGGAGCAGAAACCCCTTTTTGTACAGCGTGTCTCCGACGACAGTGAAATTCGCAGGCCAGTACCTTAGCGTCTTCTTCTCCTGCCTTGCTTCTGGCATCTCTCCCTCTTTAATGTATCTGATCAGAGGGTCCATCTATGAAGCTTCTTGAGAAACATTCAGGAAATTGCTTAGTGTTCCTTCGGTGTCTTCAATAGTTGGTCGAGGCAAGATTTCTACCGGGACCATCCTCCTTATGTCTGTCCTGGTCGCCGAGGCCAACCTTACAAGGGCGTCAGCAAAGCCATTATCGAGCCTAGGTACCCTCTTGAATTCCACTTCTCTGAAGCCTTCCAGCAATGACCTTACCTTCTCGAGGTACTTAGCCATCCACTCGTCCTTGGCCTCGTAGGTTCCTAGTATCTGATTTACTACTAGCTTTGAATCACTTTGGACCAAAATCTGGCCGACACTAAGAGACTTTACCAAGGAGAGGCCTGCTACCAATGCCTCATATTCAACCTCGTTGTTGGAGGCTTTGACATTGAACCTCAGGGCGTACTTAATGTCTGTGCCGTCGGGTGCTGATACTATTAACCCAGCTCCGCTCCCGCTTTCGCAAGAGGACCCATCGACGAAGAGACTCCACACAGTGTGTTCTTCTGAGAAACCTCCCTCGATGAGTGACCCCTATCTAAAGAGGTATCTTCCCTCTTCGTTTTCATCCACCTTCCTCCTAGCGGTGTTTGTCTCAGCCTTATCTGTAGAAGGGTCGGTGAGTCTGCCTTGTTGGGCATCTGTCCTCACGAGGCCTTCATCCTCGACTTCATCATCTTCCCAAGTAAACTCAGCCACGAAGTCCGCCAACGCCTGCCCCTTAATGGCTGTCTTAGGCTGATACACAATATTGAACTCCCCCAGCTCTATAGCCCAGGTCATTAGCCTTCCTGATTTTTCAGGCTTGTGTAGGACCTGCCTAAGAGGAGAGTCAGTAAAGATGACCATAGTATGGGACTGGAAGTATGTCTTCATCTTCCTTGAGGCATGGATCAAGGCGTAGGCCAACTTCTCCATCCTCGGGTATCTTTGCTCTGCCCCCTGGAGTGCCTTGCTGTTAAAATATACAGGCTTCTGTATCCCGTCTTCGTCTCTCATGATTGCTGCACTGATGGCAGACTCTGAGATGGCGAGTTACACATAAAGTCGTTCACCCTGTACTGGGCATGACAGCAGCAAGGGAGACCCCATATATGATTTTAGCTCTTTGAAAGCCTCATCACACTCTTCACTCCATTCGAAGGCCTTCCTGAGGATCTTAAAGAATGGTAGACACCTGTCTGTGGCCCTTGACACAAATTTGTTCAAGGCAGTAACTCTCCCTGTGAGCCTCTGAACGTCTTTAATGGACTTGGGGGTCTTCATCTCAATAAGGGCCTTTATCCTTTCAGGATTGGCCTCGATGCCTCTTTGATTGACAATAAACCCCAAGAACTTCCCTGCTCCGACCCCGAAGACACACTTGGCCGGATTATGCTTCATCTGGTACTTGTCCATCGTGTTAAAGGTCCTCTCCAGGTCTACCAAATGATCATCTGCCTTCAAACTCTTGGTCAGCATGTCATCTACGTAGACCTCCATAGACTTCCCAATTTGGTCTTCGAACATTTTGTTTACGAGGCGCTGGTACGTTGCCCCCACATTTTTTAGACCAAAGGGCATGACCCTATAGCAGTATGTCCCCTTGTCAGTGATGAAGGTTGTCCTCTCCGAGTCTCCAGGGTTCATGAAGATCTGGTTGTACCCTGAATAGGCATCCATAAAACTCATAAGCTCATGGCCTGCGGTACCGTCTACCATCTGGTCGATGTGGGGGAGAGGGAAACTGTCTTTGGGGCAGTGCTTGTTGAGGTCTGTGAAGTCCACACACATTCGCCACTTCCCGTTGGCCTTTGGGACAGTGACTGCATTGGACAACCATTCAGGGTAGATGACCTCTCTGATAAATTCAGTGTCTTCTAATTTTTTGACCTCGTCCCTGATGACCTCATACTTCTCCCTAGAGTAAATTCTCCTCTTCTGCTTTACCGACTTCACGCCCTCTACCACATTGAGCTTGTGGCACATGATTTCAGGGTCGATTCCCGGCATATCTACATGGATCCACGCGAAGACTCTTCGTCTTCTCCTCAGCAGTTTAATGAGGTCTTCCTTGATATGGGGCTTCAAAGACTTTCCGACTTGGATGGTTTTTCCCGGGTCATCCTCATCGAGGATGATGGGTTCTACCTCCTCAGCGGCCTCTCATTTCTTGAGCTTCGTCCCGTCCCTGGGGTCTAGGGTATCAATATTGTAAGTGGTCATAGCCCTCTTGTGTGCCTACCTTTCTTCAGCGGATTTGTAGTAGCACTCTCTCGTTGTCTTCTGGTCTCCCTGAACTTCCCCCACCCCGTAGGGGGTAGGGAATTTAATCATCTGGTGGACCGTAGACGGCGCAGCTTCAAACCCCTTGAGGTCCACCCGCCCCAATATGATATTGTAGGCAGAAAACACATGCTCATCCATCACAAAGAAGCTGACCCTCTTAGTAAGCCACCTAGGCCACTCGTCCCCCATCCTGACATCGGCCTCATACATGCCTAGGGGATGAACCTTTTCCCCACTGAATCCAATCAATGGGTGATGGTAGGGGACAATTCTAGCACGACTGAGACCTAAGGCTTTGAAGCATAGCCAAAACATTACATCTGCAGATGAGCCCCCATCCACCAGGATCCTTGGCACCTCGCATCCATGCACCCTGGTTGTGATAACGAGAGGGTCATCATGCGGGGCTAAGAGGCCTTTGAAGTCCATTCTTGAAAATCCCACTATCAGGGTGTCCATATCAACCTTCTTCCTATTTTCTGACTTGACCTCCAGAGATGTTGAATGTACCGTCTTCGTCACTGCCCTGGCTTCTGCCACATGGGCCTTCCTGTCTGCGACTTCAGACCCTCCTCCTGCGAGACCTCCGGAGATCATTCCCACTCTGAGCGAGATCATATTAAGCCTCTTAACAGGGCCTTGATCATCTCTCGGTGGGAGGTCAGGGTCGTCCTCATCATCGGAAGGGTCGTCCCCTCTTTTTTGAGGACCTTCTCTACAGGCATCGACTCGCTTTTTTCTGGGGTCGTCCCCTCGGCCCTTCTTGAAGGCACCTTTGTCGACGTACTTTCTGAGCTTCCCTTCTTTCAGCATCTTCTCAATCTCATCTTTCAGAGCAAAGCATTTGTCTGTTATATGCCCGTGGTCTTGGTGAAATTCACACCGCTGGTTCTTATTTATCTTTCCCGGGGCTGCCCTCAGCTGCTCAGGCCACTTCAGGGACCGATCACTCTTTATCTCATTGAGAATCTGCTCACAGCTGACCGTTAGAGGGGTGTAACCAGCGAACTTGTCATCCGTGGACCTCTTCTTCCCCTCTTTGTTCTTCTTAGGGTATTTACCCCCACTTGCACCTTCTTTTTTGTCTTCATATTTCGCGGCTATCGCCTCTTCGGCGTTCATCACCTTTCCTACTGTCGATAGCAATTCGGCCATCGTCCTCGGAGGGTCTTCAGCAAGTTTCCATAACAGCTTCCCCTTTTGGAGTCCTCCAATCAGGGCTGTCATAGTTATGCTCTCCTCATATTCTTCCAACTCCAGCTTCTCTTTATTGAATCTGGCTATGTAGTCCCTCAGACTCTCATTCTTCCCCTGCTTAACATAGAGCAGGTGGGTGGTCTTCTTTTGTGACCTCACCCCAAAGAAGAAGTTGTGGATGAATCGGTATCCCAACTACTTAAAGTTTTCAATGTAATTTTTTGAAAGAGACGTGTACCAAACATGTGCAGCCCCCGTCAGGGTTCCGGAGAAGGCACGACACCTCATCTCATCTGAGATAGAGTATATGTCTGCTGCCGATTGATACATCTCAGCATGGTGGACAGGGTTGGTTCTTCCATCATATCTTGGAGTGACCATAGGTGGCTTGAATCTCGATGGCGTAGGGAAGTCGACTATCTTCGCCACAAAGGGTGAGCTTATGGTGTATCCCTTCTGAAGGGGGTCCCGGCTCTTCAGTATGTCACCGATCTTATCCTCTAGCCGCTGGATTGAGTCATTCCAGGGCCTCACTGGGTCGACGTGGCCGATGTTATCCCCTGCCGGCTCTTGAAGGTGGACGGAGGGTTCCGCTACAGCAGGCCTGTGTCGACTGTTTACTTACCTTTGGTTGTCATCCCATCCCTGGGGTCGGACCTCTTCTGCCTCCCTCCTGGACCTCGCAGCACTCTTTGACCTGGACACTTTTTCCCGCAGGTCATTTACTGGGCTAGCCTCTCAAATGCCGACCCCCTGCTCAAGCGATCAAAAACGGAGCCTCTCGGGTGATCATCAGGGTTTGGTCTCACGCACTTTCCTCTACTATCCTGGAGAGGTCGTACAGTATTGTTGGAGACCTCATACGGTTCCCAGCATTCTATTGGGGCCTCCTCTCCCTACAGATCTTCATACCTGTCCTCAGGGAAAGCGTGTCCTTGCCTCCCCAGGCGTAGACGCCTGGGGTCAGCAACATCCCTACGCCACTGAGGGGGCGGTAGGTCCTTGCGTGGTGCCTGGGGTGGTCCCCTGGCCTCATGCTGTCCTGGAGTTGCTGCCGGAGTAATCATCTCAGGTGAAACCCCTGGTGGTCTCAGTATGTTCTGGCTTAGAGCTGTGAACTGCTCCTGCATCATCCGCTGGCTTGCTGCCAGAGACTTTAGGGCTGCTGCCACATCAGCCATCTCAGATTGAGGCGACGGCTGACTGGAACTGGGTCTTCCCCCCTCATCCGGCAGGGGAAGTGGTGGTGGTGGCATCTCAGGTGCCATGTGCTTGAGCTGTGAAAAGTTGAACTGAAGAAAAGACTGGTGAACTTGGGAACCTTAGTGGGTCTTTTTCAATGGTGAAACACCTCCTCTCAGGGGGAGTGTTGGTTCACCACCAGAGTGCCCAGTGAGGTCAAGCTGTACAAAGGAAGAGATGTCTTCTCGTTCCCACAGACGGCGCCAAACTGATGATGCTAAGATTTAGCACCACCGGATAAGTGATAATGAGCTCAAACAGTAGTATCCATGGCATCCATAGAGATGTATATGTGTATAAGTATGCTGAAGGGGATGAGTATAAGAGGAAATAAGACAATGATGTATAGTGGTTCAGACAATTTGGCCTACATCCACTGTGAGTGTGTGATCCACTAAGTCTGGGCACTAATGGCCTTGGATACAATGCACATGAGCTCACTCTCTCTCTCTCTATTGTGTGTACAAGAAGAGTTTTAGCTAGGGTTACCATGAATCGATCCCCTGTAGGGTTGTAGGTGACAAGTATATATAGGTCTTGGGGGGTGTAGTGTGCCCCCCAAGTATGCATGGTGCATGTGAATGATGATCTAGCCAATCCCCTGTTGACACCTGTAGATGCATAATGATGACATAATATTCCCTCACGTGAGGGTGTGATTTGGTTATAACGGTCTCCCATGTGCCATGTGAGCCTCACGCGCACTGCTCCACGCGTCTCCCAAACCATGCGCTGTGATGATGTCACCCTCGGCCTATGAGACGAGGCCGAGGGCAAAGTTCCTTCCGGTAGTGTCTGGCCTAATTATGGCCTCGTACTGTTGTACCCTCGTAGGGTCGTCCGGATCCTGGGAAGGGTCGGCCCCTCACAGGGTCGTCCGGAGCCTGGGAAGGGTCGGCCCCTCGCAGGGTCGTCCGGAGCCCGGTGAAGGGTCGGCCCCTCGTAGGGTCGTCTGGAGCATGCTGAAGGGTCGGTCCCTCGCAGGGTCGTCTGGAGCCTGGTGAAGGGTCGGCCCCTCGTAGGGTCATCCGTTTTGGAGGTAATCTTCAGCCAGACCGAGGATATAAATGGGTATATCAATCACCCCCCAGCCCTTAGCCATAGGTGCTATTGAGATGGCTGAGGGATATTCTCCGTTTAAACCGGGGATATAAACGGGTATATCATTAAGCATCCACCCTCCTAAACCCATCTACCCTTTCCAATGAGGTTTTATAAAAGTTAGAAACATATTAGACAACATTCTTCTTGGTCAAGAAATGATGCAACTCACTGATAAGAAAAATATAGGAGAAAGGTAATTTATTCTCACTGCTAAAGTTCTTAGTAGGGGTCTTACTAATCTAATGGAGAAAGGTAAAATAGGCCAAGTTTCTCATCCTAGGAATAGTCCTCGTATAAGTCATCTAGACTTTGATGATGATATTATAATATTCACTCAGGATCTAAAAGTAGTGTTAAAAATCTAAAGAATTTTCTCACAGATTATGAACAAGCCTCGAGTCAAATTATTAATAAACTGAAAACTAAATTATTAATGAGCAGACATAGTGAAAAAAGGGATGCCATCTATGCTACTTAGCATGTACGAACCATAATGAGAAATTAGTAGACTAAGAAAAAAAAGTAAGGCCCATTGCGAAAGTCCACTACTCAAATAAATCAGACAGTGGCAGTGTGCAGCCCTCGTAAAAATAATTTATTATATTGCAGGTCAGTTTTCAATTCTATGTGGTCTTAACATTGCTTCAAACATGATGAATGCATCAATGGCCATTGGCTATAGCATGTAAATGATAAAATAATTAGCTATGCATCACTTTAAATAGGTGACAATGACATTTTTACAAACAACTTGAATACATCAACCGATTATGTTTATAGCATACAAAATACATTTATCTTTTATATAGGATGACATAGATAGGTGATCGAAATAGCTCAGGTCAGTGAGGACTCACTCACTCACCTACTCCTTGTCTATCTAATAGTTTCTTCTACCTACTGAATTCAAAAGGCGACCCGTCGCGCCGAGCTATAAGAAAAGATACAACTGTTAAACAAGAACTTGAAATCTGTTTGATAACTGGATCTTGAATATTTCCTATTTTATACATACTGAAGTATAATATTTTAGCGCTGAGTTTTGAATTGGATTGAGGGGTGCAAGGGAAAATGGTGGACAAAATGAAGATAGAATTAGTAATTGACCTGAAGAAATTCTTAGCCACATCCTTTCGTTCCTTCCAATATGGGATACGTGGATCTCTACTGCCATAAGGAGTAATGCTAGGAAGATTAATATATGGTATCCTCATGGGAGGGCACTCGATTTCCACGGTATAAACAACTCTTCTTTCAAAGAATTGACAGAGAATTCACCTTGTACGTTCAGGGTTCCTTCTACCATTTCTCAAAATCCTACATCTTTCTCAAGTTATATTTTGAACAAGTTTTCTCATTCGAGTGAACTACAGTTAAGCTTCCCGTGCCTTGAAGTATTATGTTTCACAGGATGCGAATGGAAGAAAGTGAAGGATGTATATATTGATGCTCCCGTGCTTTGGAGATTGAGGGTCGAAGATGGTTCCTACAAACCTGATAACACAAGCAATTATGTAGTCAAAATTCACAGTTCAAGAATGTACATTCGTGATTCCAGT
Source organism: Sambucus nigra (assembly GCA_949130495.1). Taxonomy (NCBI): domain Eukaryota; kingdom Viridiplantae; phylum Streptophyta; class Magnoliopsida; order Dipsacales; family Adoxaceae; genus Sambucus; species Sambucus nigra. The sequence continues at coordinate 492,418,971 of OX422220.1, read as the reverse complement.
CATTAAAACATCAATGGAGTTTATTGAGACGACATTAGCTCTTGAATATCTTAACTTTGGACAGATTCTAAGAGGCAAACGTAGCAAAATTATGGAATTTGAAATGGTGACTCTGTTCCAGTTGTCTCACCTCAAGGTAGTTAAGTTTGATTCCTTTTTGTGGAATCCACCCAAGCTTTGGTCAGGGAAGTTTCTGCTGTAGAATGCAGTTGTTATATAGAAGATGCAAATTAAAACACGCTACACAATTTCTCAATGGATAAATGAAGGGGACAAGATGCAGATACAAGCATTTCCTAAAGGCTGAAGTCATACTTCAGTAATTTTCGTTTAAAATGATATTTCATGCATATATTTTGTACATGATATTAGGAAAACGTCTAAAAATGACTACAGGATTGAATTTTTGGATACATGTGATTGTGCAAATAATGTTTTGAATAACTATAAGATTCACGACGTTGAGTTTCTATGGAATAGTCGCTTCCAATAGAAAAAAAAGATATACATTCATTGTTCAGATTGTGCTATTCAAACCAACCACAACTTTAAAGAAACAAACTAATCGATCACCTTATATTCATCAAAAAACCTAATAAAAAACATAACCAATCATTCTATAACTTTCAAATATATAAACAAAGAAATAAATTGAGATGATAGTTTAGCATTTGACAAATGTTAGCAATTAAGTATCAGCACAACACGATCAATCATGGTTCTACTATGAAAATAGTTTAGAATTTGACAAATGTGTAATTGAAATTATACACATTCTTATCCTAAGATCTATAAATAGATTGCAATGCACTTAGTGGTTCATCACATTTGAATCTAATGAAAATATTCCAAATTAATAAAAATTATACACAACTTCAAAAAGATGCTGATAATAGTATGTAAAAGGCCTAGCGGTGCTGATAGGAGTCCCTGACTTGATTTTTTTAGGGTTTTTCCTATTTTTTTGTAATATTCATCCAATTTTAACTTAATTATCCCCAAATATCAAGTCCAATTTCGATTTAGTTTCAATAAAATTATGGGGGTTGTATTTGATGTAAAATCTCATTGTACAATCATAATGCCCAGATTGAAACTAAAAAAATTGAAAAAGCTTCTTATGGGTTTTTACAAAACAAACAACGATATTCAACCCATATACGATACTGAAACAAAATAATATTTCACCCAGATTGAAAAGGCATAAAGACCACCATTCCCAGATTGACTCTCATTGTACAAACTATTTGCAATATTTTGACCTAGTATAAATACAAAACCTAGTCAATAGTTAACCCATATACGATACTCAAACAAAATCATAGAGCTGGCAATTTTTGACCCGATAACCCGTTTATGGTAATAATCCGAAATGACCCGAACATGACCCGATTAGCTTGTATAGATTTAAGAGTACCCAAAACTTATACTAGAATAAAAATCAATGCGACCCGAAAATGACACGACTAACCCGAATTGCCACCCCTACAAAATCATATAAAGGAATAACCCTGAGAAGCTACATACGATATGGGTTTGCATTCTTTGTGTATAATTTTTGGCGGCCTCCACGTTCTGTGTGTGACATAGGGAGAGTATTTTCAAATTATCAAAAACTGTATTTTTTGCAATACATTTTTTGGAATATTTTTAGCAATACAACCTCAACAAAATCATATAAATAAAAATCATGTAAATAAAATCAATAGTTAATATTGAGCCCTAAATACGATAGCAATTAAGTACCTTGAAAGAAGCTGCGTGGAGGAGGATGCAGAGGGGTTTGTGGGCAGAGAGGGATGGGCGGAGGGGGTGGAGGAGGGTTGGACGGACGGGCGGGGGGATTTTTGGAGCATAGAGAATTCAGGGGTTGGATGAAATTTCTTTTTTTTTTCTTGCCATCTTTTTTGTTTAATGATAATAGAACGTTAAAGCGGGAAGGAAACTTTTGAGGAGGGAGTCAATTTTTTTAGCCATCTCAAATAGTAAGATACTATTTGAGACGAAAAACAATAAACTGTCCTTTTAAAAGGACTTTATGAGAGGGGAAGTGTAAGGGGTTTCAAATGCTTGATACTATTTGATACGATAAGTAATAATCTGTCTCTTAACATTACTTTATAAGGCGGGTAATATAAAGGGTTTTAAATACTTGTTTTTTTAAGACAGTTGATTATTTTCGTCTCAAAAAGTATGCTTTAGATACTTAAATTTAGCCGTCTCAAAAACTTTTGACCTAAAAACTACTTATTTTTGTAGTGCTCTACAACATATAAATTATAGTCTCCAATATATGTTTTCTTGCAAAAAAACAAGTCCTAATCAACCCTAGACTGATACCATTGAAGCATTAACTAAAATAAAGAAAGATATATACTTTCCTATAAATACTTGTTTCAGATTTGTGGAATAAATTGGTGTGGTTGTGATCCTCGTCACGCGATCTACAATTTGACGGTGACGACGGTGTAAACGGTGGAGTTCTTGGCCTAGAACTCCTTGGAAAGCTTCTCCTCTTCCTCTCCAATGGCCGTCCTTGGTTTTTGGTTATTCTAACCCTAGAAGACAACTCCTACCATCTGACATAACCTTAGAAATTTTGTGGGTTTCCAAGCCCAAAAATACAAAATGTCAAAAAAAACCTCCCGGGATGTTCATTAGGTCTAAAAATTCTCCGAGACCCAAACTAAACCTTCGGGTACATTATTTTGACCATCTCGACCCTTTCGGACACATTGACACACTTAAAATGACCATATGTGTCACTTATAATTTATTCACTTTTAATAATTCAAATTTAATCCCGACATGACACAGGCACGTCCCGATAAAATTTCCAAAATTATCAAATCAGATTCGCGTGATAATTTTACTAAATTTAATTAGACAACTTACTTTACCCATAAAGTAATTTACAACAAAATTCCAATAATTACTAACTCTCATCACGCTAGTAAATACTTAAATGATTTCTAGATTAATATTAAATTATTAACTCAAATTATATTTAATAAATCCCCAAATTTAAAAGTCATAAAAATACGGGGTAATACAGAGTGTTACTATAAATGCGTAAGAATTCTATAAATTGGCCTCTAATACACTCATGGTTAGTCTTTTTTAGACCAAAAACATTGTATCGACTGTAGTTCCATGCCAAAGGCATGAAGTGTCATCCTAAGGATTGGGATTTACAGCAATATAAAACAATTTATAATATCAGTGTCATCGATAACACTTGTATCGATTGCCCTATAATAGACAAATGGATAAACAATTTACTGCAAAACCAATGTATCAATTGTCGTTACCTTAAAAAAAGTATTCCCATCTTAAAAGTCTCTAAGGAATTATAGTTTTGAGGTAGGTGGCTATCCTCTGGACTTATTCAACATTTAATTTCTCTAGATTGGTAAGGATTGGGAAGTATTAAACGTCTATGATTAATGGGTGAGGAGGGGGATAGAAAATAAATTGAATGAATGACTAGATACAATTTCTAATCGAGGAAGAGGGAGTCAACATGAAACATGACATGTTTATCATAGGAAAGAAAAATATTTCGTTTTGGGCTCTAATAGACTTGAGGTTAATTTTTGAGACACAAAATGTTGTATCAACTGTTGTTCCATGCCCAAGGCATGAAGTGTCATCACAAGGCGATAACAGTTGTATCAATGGGCCTATAATATACTAATGGTAAATTTTTCTTAGGGTCTTCTAGGGGGACTCAAAATTGGGACTCAAAATGGGGACTCGCTAACATGGCGAGTCACGATTGATTAATGACGCTGGTGCGGCCCATTTTCATAAGGAATCAACCAATTGTTGTTCCATTAAATTAATGTATAAATTGTTGTTCCATTAAAAAAAGTATTCCCATCTTACTCTATCATTCTCCTTTTTCTTATAGAAAAATTAATGTATCAATTGTTGTTCCATTAAAAAAAGTTTTCCCATCTTAAAATTCCATAAGGGGGATGTCCTCCTTAATTATTCAACATTTATGTTTTTTGGATTAGTAGGGATTTGGAAATATTAAACATTTATGGTGAATGGTTGAGGATGGGGTAGCAACAAAAATTAATTCAATGAATAAATACAATTTTTAATCACGGTAAAGGCACAAATCAAAACATGACATGTGTTTCTTAGATAAATATAAATAGTTCATGTTGTAGGGGCTGCGTATTGAAATGGAACTCGACAAGTGGTGTCAGGCCCAAACATGACCCCAAAACAAAAATTTGTGCCCTCATGCAAAAGTAACAATCATAAATGATAAAAACATCACATGAGAATAAATTTATATTTGCTAATTTATAAAAACATATTAATGAAAGTAGGGAAATTATATACTTTTATTATTTGTAATGATAAAAATATTATGTCACACTTTGATCATTTTAAAAAATATCTAGAATTGTGATATATTAATATCATATTTCTTAAGACACATTTCATTACAACTTCAAATAAAAATGAAAACTTGAGTGGAAAATTTGAATTAATAAAAAAAAAATTATCAATTTCAAAATTTTCATTACCTTTAATAAAAATACATTGACATGGAGGAGAAATAAATGAGAGATACATGTAGAAATTGGAAAAAAGATATTCATGGCCGAGAATGAGTGCATTTGTAACATTCTAGTGTTGTTTATTTCTCTCTAACTTTTTCCCACTAAACTATTGGGAAATTAGATGCTGTTAAATTCCACTGATAATATTTCCAGGACCTTGGGAATCAATGGGTCAAGAAAATAATGCACACACAACACAAGAGATTTACGTGGTTCACCAATTTGGCTATATCCACGGCTCACACCCACTTTCACTATAGAAAGTTTATAGGAACACTTTTACAACCCTCATGTATGCACTCTTACACTAATTATTTTTTTGGAGGCTAACACTACCTTCTACACACTCTGACATGTGCTAACAATACACTGTCTTTCTCCCTAACTACTCTCTCCTCTTTGCTCTCTAATTGCTCTCAAGGTTGAGAGTTTGGGATGATTACAATGAAAGGATTCAAGGCCTATCTATAGTTGTTTGGAAGTCACCATGACCGTTGGATCAAAATAAGATTGGAAGGTTGAGCTTAATGGCTTGCCACCAACCATTACTATTCCTTTGGTAGGCTAGTAAACATGTGTGGTAACTATTCCTTTGATGTGCCACCAACCATTACTATTCCTTTGGTAGGCTACTAAACATGTGTGGTAACTATTAATTTGGTAGGCTACCATGTGTTTTAATTATGGTATTTAAATTGTGGTAATTCACAAAATTCTGCATTTGAACTGCAACTCAACCATCGCATCTATCAGTGCGCTGGGTGTGAGATTTTTCCATCTTCTATCTTTGAAGACTCACTGAAGCTGAGTACAACTTCAGTTTTTTTGTAGTAACTGCCATGGTTAACATGTCTGTTGGATTCTTTCTCCCTTAGATCTTCTCAACTATCAGCACTCCATCTTCTAATAGAGATCTGACGAAGGGATAATGAAGTCCGATGTGCTTGGTCCTCGAATGAAATGTTGAATTCTTTGTAGGACATATTGCACTCTAACTGTCACTGTGCAGAACATTCTTTTCCTGTTTGAAACCCAATTATGCTAACAATCCCTGTAACCAAATCACCTTTTTGCTGGCCTCGATTACTACTATGTACTCTGCCTCTGTGGTGGATAACGCTACAAGTTTTTGTATCTGTGAAATCTAACTTACTGTAGTAGTTCCGACTGTGAATACATAATCGATAGTACTCCTCATGTTGTCTACCTCACCAGCAAAATCTGAGTCTACAAAACCTTATAGTCTCAACTCACCTTTTCTAAAATGCAGGCATATGTCAGTGGTGCCTCTTAGATACCTTTGTATCCTTTTAACTGCTTCCCAATGTTGCTTTCCTATATTGGTTATGAACCTGCTCACAGCTCCCACTACATGAGAAATGTCTGGTCTTGTGCAAACCATAGCATAGATGAGACTTCCAATGGCTGAGGCATATGGAACATTAGTCATAAATCTCCTCTCTTTCTTCGTCTTGGGTGACTATTCCTTGGTTAGCCGAAAGTGACTAGCCAATGTTGTGTTAAGTGCCTTAGCATCACTCATGTTGAACCTTTTCGGAACACGCCCAATGTAATCTGTCTAAGACAACTGTAAAGTAACTTTTTGCTTGTCTCAATTGATTCTCATTCCAAGAATCTGCTTCACTGTGCCTAAATCCTTCATGTTGAACTCGCTCGACAACTGCCTCTTTAATTTATTGATTTCGCCCATATCTGAACTGGCCACTAACATATCATCAACATAAAGTAGCAAAATAATGTAGCTAGACTCAAATCTCTTGAAGTGTCAATAATGATCAGCGTTGCACCTGTAATAGCCATTTGTCTTCATAAATCCATCAAACTTCGTGTACCATTGCCTTGGAGCTTATTTCAAACCATACAGGCTCTTCTTCAATTTACACCCGAGTTTATCTTTTCCATGCTCCGAGAAACCCTCCAGATGTTGCATATATATCTCCTCCTCAAGGTCACCATGGAGGAAAGCCGTTTTCATATCTAACTGCTTAAGATGTAAGTCTTCTGCTATAATGATGGTCAAAACTGACCGAATGGTAGTCAATTTCACAACCGGTGAAATTTTATAGGTGTAGTCAATTCTTTCCTTTTATTGGAAACCTTTGAATACGAGCCTCGCATTGTATCTCTTAGAACCATCAACTTCTTCCTTGACTCGATACACCCATTTATTGTGTAGAGTCTTCTTTCCCACGGGTAATTCAGCGAGCTCCCATGTCTTATTAGAGATACGGGACTTCATCTCATCATTGATTACAAGCACCCACTTGTTCGAATTCTCCACCTGATATGCTTCATCATAGAATTCAGGTTCTACACCATCAGTGAGAAACATATAGTTAATGTACTTTCTATTTGGTTCATGAGGTCAAGAAGATCTTCTTAGTACAGGAGAGGGAGACTGTGGTTCATCAGTCTGTTGTTGGTTGTTCTGCAATATGGATTCCTCTAGCTGAGGTCTCTCATTTGTCTACTTTGTGACAATACTATCTGGAATATTATCTCGATCAACGTACATAAGGTCTCCCTGTGTTGCACCACTAGACTGTAATGCATCTTTGTCCTTGTACTTCACCTTCTCATTAAATATCATGTCCTTGCTTCTGATTATCTGCCTAGTTTTGTCATTATAGAACAAGTACCCAAACTCATCTCCGCCATATCCGATAAAGGTGCATTTTAGTGATTTAGGGTCAAGTTTATCCCTAGCATGATCACTAATATGAACATAATCAATACAACCAAGGACTTTCAAATGGGAGAGTTTTACCGCTTTTCCGCTCCACACCTCCTCTGGTATTCTGTGCTCTAGCGGTACTGATGGTACTCTATTTATTAAGTAGGTTGTGGAGTTGATTGCCTCTGCCCAGAACTTCTTGGGCAATCCTGTATGTATACGAATGCTTCTGGCTCTCTCTGTCAATGTTCGGTTCATTCGTTCTGTTATGCCATTCTGTTGTGGTGTCCCTTGCACAGTCCTCTCTAGTCTGATGCCATTTTCGTAACATAATTTCCTAAACCCAGTGTCATCATACTCACCACCATTGTCGGATCTCAACTTCATTATCTTCATTCCTTTCTCATTCTCCACCATGGCCTTATATTTCTTGAACACCTCGTACACCTCAGAGTTGTGTCTCAAGAAGTAAACCCACACCTCTTTGAAGTGGTCATCAATGAAACTCACAAAGTAAGACTTTTCGCCGATGGATGAGACAGCAGCTGGGCCCTATATATCTATGTGAATCAACTCCAGCTTTTCTTGCTTTGATGGTGACAAGGCTAAGCGTTGGAAGGGTGACAATTACCCATTTTCGTGTAGTGACATTTTTGTTTGGGCCAATTTTTAAAGGTGCATACTAAGGGACTTAGAGGCTAATTATATAGAAAAAGATTCTGAAATAAGAGAGAGGATGAAAAAATTGCCAATTTTGTTTGGCAACTGGAAATGCAGAAGGCTGAACCTATGACTACAACAAAATACATTTGCACAACATACAAATTACGTTGCTAAAGTTAGAAATGTTTTGATAAAAATTATCGGCGACATATTTCTCCATGTTCTCCCAGCTTGTTGCCCATTGTCTGTCTAGGAAACCCTCTGGCAACACATCAGGGTTGTGTTGCAGAAGGTATACTTTTGGCAATGCGTAATTATGTCACCAGAGGTATTTTATAATTCGTCAAATTTATAATAGAAAATATTATTTATGTTGCCAAAGGTCACTCAACAGCAATAAAAATATTTGTGCTTTCAAAAACCAGCATTTCAGCAACACAAATTATGTTGCAGAATCTAAGATAAATTCTATTAAAAATAACTTCGACAACACATCTTTTGTGTTTCCAAAAGTTATACCTTTGGCAACACAATAGTTGTGTTTCCAAAAGCTATACCTTTGGCATCACGACTCTTGTGTTGCCAAAGGCTATATTTTTATTTATTACCTATTACTTTTTCGTAATTTGAAGCACTTTTAAACTAGTGCATTTTTCATCAAAACTCACACAAAATAAAATGTGAAACCTTTTAATCCAAAATCACATTGCGCTTTTTTCATACAATCATATGTAATGCAAAGTTCCACAATTTTCATTCAAATCTCATAATATGAATTACAAAATAATAGTTCATAACAATCCAAGTATAAAGGTACAAAACAAATTCGTCTAAAATAAAAACATAATCAATATTAACACATCAAAAGATGTATCCTAATACATTAACACATCAAAAGATGTAAAAAAATCCAAGTAAACTAAATAGATGACGACAATATGGCTCCCCACACAAAAAGAAACCGCAACTCCAAGCCACCAAGAATATTATAAATCCAAGAAAAATCCATCATCAACATGCATAAGATAAAAAAATAAATCACTACATAAGTTTATATAACTTCAAATGCATGTATGTTTGACTTGATCAATTTAAAACACTATTTAATTTTAGAAAAATTTCGAAAGAATTTTCCTTATTTATTCATGAAATCCAACATGTTTTAACATTAAAATAAACCCAACAAAAGACGCAACTAAACCAAAAATAAATCATTTCCACCAATTTAACATCTAAAAATAGTATATACATGCCCGCATGGCCACAAATATCATACAAGTGTAAAAAAATATAGTAGAACGTTTAAAAGATCATCAAAAAACCCTATCATGGGTGTCAAAATAAAAAATGAATATTATAACATAAACTCAAATAAGTATCCGAGTAGCTACATACATGGATCCTCCGTATCAATTGACTTTACAATGTGTTGCAAATCCATAATCAATCTACACAAAATAGAAAATAAATTATTATCAATCAGAGTTCAAAAGATAATAACAATTTATAATTTATAAGAAGTGCATATAAAGCAATGATCGTTGTGTTTTATTGAAGCGTTAACACGCCATATACCATGTTGCCCGAAGCTTATAATTATAAATAGTAAACTATTACAGCTATATATAAGAGTTATATGTTATATATATATATATATATATATATATATAACTTTACAGTTTTATATAAACAGTTATATATATGAACATTTATATATATATGAAAACCACTCTCTCTCGTTCTCATGCACATCTCAGGTTTTATACCGCTGGCGTGGACCATTTTTTATAACAACTTAAAAACTGATAAACTTTGACCGATTTTTTTTAAAATAGCAAAAAAAATCATTTTGAGTTGATTTTTTTTCAAAGTCCTACTGAGATGTTTAAAAATCATAAAAAAAAAATTAGTCCAAAATTATTATTTTTACTATTTTAAAAAAATGGTTCGCACAGAGGGTATGCAAACTGGGCATGCATGAGATCCTTTCTGTATATATATATATATATATATATATATATATATATATATATAATTGTTATATAGAAACGTTATATATAATTATTTATATATAAAAGTTTATTTATAACTGTCATATAAAAAAAAATATATATCACTATTATATATAAACTTTTATATATAAATAGTTGCATATAACTAACAGTTATATATAACTTTTTATATATAACTGTTTATATATAACAGTTACATATAAATTGTTATGTATAACTGTTTAAATATAACAATTATATATAATTATATATATACATATAGTTGTTTATATATAAAAATCATATATCACTATATATATATATATATATATAACCGTTATATATAAACAGTTATATAATACGCGTCATCACAACACCTAACCTCTTTGTCTCCTCTACTTGAGCCTCTAACAACCACTCCATACATATATCTACGGTATAACAACAATGTGGACTAATACTTCGGACGTATAAAAATAATATGAATAAGTTTTAAGTATGTAACCTGTAAGTTATAGCAAAGACGATGACTCGATGATGATAGTCGAAACCGTGCGAGCTGTTCGTGCTTCTTACGTGACCGTTTTGTGGCTGTTTTACGTTTTCACCCATTTGCCGCATATTTTATGCCTAAGTCTATTTTTTTGTAAATTTTGGTCGTACACTCAAACCGAAAGTTCCGTGAATACGCGATCGATTCCTACTAGTTACATTGGTCCCGTACGAGGTGTTTGTGCCTCTTATAGTACCATTTTGTGGCTATTTTATGTTTCACTCATTGACGATAAGTTTTTATACCTAAGTCAAACATTTTACAAATTTATATCGTATACTAAAATCGTAAGTCCTGTGACTACGACGTCATTCCCTACAAGTTACATTGATCCCGTGATTGGTGTTCATACCTCTTGTGGGACCATATTATGGTTGTTTTACATTTTCATCCTTTAATGGCGTGTTTTGATGCCCAAGTCTTACTTTTAGTAAATTTATGTCGCATACTCAAACTGGGATTGTCTTGGCTATGCGATTGGTTCCAACGAGTTACATTACAAGGTGCTTCTATCTCTTACGGGACAATTTTGTGGTTATTTTACATTTACACCCTTTGATCGCATGTTTTTATGACTAAGTTAAACTATTTGTAATTTGTCTTCATACAATCAAACTTTGACTCACGTGACTACATGATCGGTTCCTACGAGTTAAATTAGTCTTGTACGAGATGTCCGTACCTCTTACGGGATCATTTTGTGGTTGTTTTACGTTTTCACCATTTGATGACATATTTTTATGCTTTAGTCTAACTTTTTGCAAATTTGCATCATACACTCAAGCTGGGAGTCATGTGACTATGTGGTTGGTTCCTACGAGTGGCATTTGTCCCCTGCTAGGTGTTTGTACCTTTGACGGGATCGTATTATGGTTGTTTTATGTATTCAAACTTTAACAGTGTGGTTTTATACATAAGTCGAACATTTTTTGCAAATTTACATCATACACTCAAACCGGGAGTCATGTGACTATGTGGTCGGTTCCTAGGAGTTACATTGGGCCTATGTTAGGTGTTCGTACCTCTGATGGCACCATATTATGGATGCTTTATGTTTGCATCGTTTAATGACGTGGTTTTATACCTAAGTCTAACTTTTTGTAAATTTACATCATACACTCAAACTAGGAGTCTCTTGATTACGCGGTCGGTTCCTATGAGTTACATTAGTCTTGTACGAGGTGTTCTTGTCTCTTACTAGACCGTATTATGAATGTATTACGTTTTAAACTTTTGATGGAACATTTTTATGCTAAGTCTAACTATTTGCAAATTTACGTCGTACACTCAATTTGGGAACCCCGTGACTATGCGGTCAATTCCTACGAGATATATTGGTCCCGTGCGAGGTGTTAGTGCCTCTTACGAGACCATTTTTTGGTTGTTTTACATTTTCACGGATTTATGGCATTTTTATGGCTAAGTCTAACTATTTGTAAATTTACGTCATATACTAAAACAAAAAGTCTCGTGATTACGTGGTCGATTCATATAAGTTGCATTGGTCATGTGTTAGGTGTTCGTACCTTTGACGGGACAATATTGAGGTTGTTTTACAGTTTCACCCTTTCATGGCATGTTTTTATGCCTAAGTCTTACTTTTTACAAATTTACGTCGTATACTCAAATTGGGAGTGTCGTGGGTATACGGTCTATTCGTATGAGTTACATTGATCTCGTACGAGGTGTTTCCTCCTCTTACGGGACTGTTTTGTGATTGTTTATGTTTTCACCCTTTGGCCGCATGTTTTTATGCCTAAGTCTAACTTTTGGTAATTTTACATCGTAAACTCAAACCATTAGTCTCGTGACTACGCGATTGATTCTTACGAGTAACATTGGTCCCGTGTGAGGTGTTCGTTCCTCTTATGGGACCGTTTTGTGTTTGTTTTATGTTTTCACCCATTGATGACATTTTATATGCCCAAGTCTAACTTTTTGTAAATTTACGTCGTACACTAAAATCGAGAGTTCCGTGACTACGTGGTCGGTTCCAACGAGTTACAATGATCCCGTGCGAGGTGTCTGTGCCTCCCACGAGATCGATTTTTTGTTGTTTTACATTTTCACTATTGACGCCATCTTTTTATACTTAAGTCTAACTTTTTGCAAATTAACGTCGTACACTCAAATCTAGAGTCACGTGACCACATGATCGATTACTACAAGTTACATTGATCCCGTGCTAGGTGTTCGTACCTCTTACGGGACCATATTGTGGTTTTTTTTATATTTTCACCCTTTAACGATGTCGTTTTATACCTAAGTCTAACTTTTTGTAAATTTACGCCGTATAGTTAAATCGGGAGTCCCGTGACTATGCGGTCGGTTCCTATGAGTTACATTGGTATTGTAAGAGGTGTTCATGCCTCTTACGGTACAGTATTGTAGCCATTTTAAGTTTTAACCCTTTGACAATATGTTTTTATTCCTATGTCTAACTTTTTGTAAATTTACTTTGTACACTAAAAATGAGAGCCTCGTGACTACATAGTCAGTTTTAACAAGTTACATTGTTCCTGTACGAGGTGTTTGTTCCTCTTACCGGACCGTTTTGTGGTTGTTTTATATTTTCACCCATTGAAGGCATTTTTTATGCCAAAGTCTAACTTTTGATAACTTTTCATTTTATAATCAAACCGGGAGTCCTGTGACTATGCGGCCAATTCCTACGAGTTACATTGGTCCCGGGCGAGGTGTTCGTACCTCTCGCGAGACCATTTTGTGGTTATTTTACGTTTTAACCCATTTACGACATTTTTCATGCCTAAGTATAACGCTGTGACACCCCGCCTAATAAAATACCGGGTTATCAGTCCTATACAAAATTAAAACAGGAATCCCAGTTGGATCATCCTTACATCACTGTCAAAAAACTTTTTAAAACTTACTAACCACCTAGTATTCCAAAAGCTGGTGCCAAATTTTAACGTTTTTAATTAAACAAAACAGTACGTGCGGAAATAAATATAAACCATTCCCACAACAGAATAAAACTTAACTGAATAATTAATTAAACAATTTGCCGAATAAACCAACGGCCACCAAAGTGAATAATCCAATAGAACCATCCAACACCTGAATACATACATCTGAATATTGTACTGAGAAGACTAGGCGACAAGACCTAAATAAAAATGAAACTGGAAAATGATTCCTACTCTAGGAATGAATAAACGATGAGTCTAATCAAAACTCCTGCTCGCATCCACATATGCTGCAGCTCCGTGTTCCTGGAATAGAATATTAATCCTGGCATCCCTGTGGCTAGACACCTTAGAGGTTTTGAAAATGTTGTATAGCAAGTGTTATTACACAAAACGTTTTGAAAATATTTAGCAAGTAATTTATCGCAATAAATATCAGTTATTGATTACACATGCTAGGATCACGCACACTCTCTTGAGTTTCCTCACCTATAGTATATCCTGCATACCTAACGATTACCTTAATCCCACCTAGTTGTACTACCCCGTCCAACTAGTCCTTGTAATCCTCCCTTGACTTTCCACTCTAAACCGAGTATTATTATCCATGGGTTATAAGTTATCTCACTAATTAACTTAATTAATTTCCTTTAAATAATAACATATAACTGTGACACAAGTTATATATAAACAATTCCAACACACACTGTATTATTACCTGCATATAATATTTACTACCATTATATACGTACCTTTACCACAACATCAACATAGATATATATATATACATCCATCCCTCCGAGTATACCCTCACCGGATGATTCCCTCTGAAATGCTATCTCACTAGGTGTGCTCACATAACCTAGTTCACCAAGTTGAAATTGCTCACCAACTTGGCCCAAAATATAAACGTAGTGGAGGCGGTCATATTCCTTCCCTCAAAGTGACATAAATCCCTCACCCATCTACCGGATGCTATGACCAGGGGATATACTCGCCCTACTCCTCAAGCTAGGGGATTCACCCACATCGCGCAACCTCCCATGATAGCACTAGAGAATATAAATAAAACAAATATTTAGTCACTGATATTTAATAGCATACACAATAGATACATGTATATATATATATATATACTATCACTACACCGTATATATATAATATAAATCCCGGCATTACCGTGTACTCAAAACCCCGTACACTAGCCTGTAATTTCCTGAGTCTGTGGTCCGACTCAAATCAATTAATTTTCTCACTTAATAATTTATCATCTTCCCGAGTCTATGGTCCAACTCTATTATATTTAATTCACACCACAATTAAAAATAATATTTTTCCCGAGTTTACGGTCCGACTCTAATATAAATACTCTACACATTAATGGTTCGACTCTAAGATATTTAATTCACATCTCAATTAGCTTATTACTTTTTCGAGTATATAGTCCGACTCTAATTAAATTAATTAACACACCTATTAATTTAATACCTTCCCGAGTCTATCGCCCGACTCTAATTAAATTAATTAACACATCTGTTAATTTAATACCTTCCCGAGTCTATCGTTCGACTCTAATTAAATTAATTTACACACCTATTAATTTAATATCGATCTGAGTTTGTGGTCCGACTCCCAGTTAATTAATTTACACATTAATTAATTTAATACCTGGTGTCACCCAACCATTATCCCCGGACTCTCTCACTTGGTCCATAACTTAATATTTTTCGAGTCTGTATTCCGACTCCAAATTAATTTATTATCTCAATAATTAATTTAATACTTTGGTGTCACTTACCCAACCTACCCGGACTCGCTCCCTTGGTCCATATCTTACTATTTCCCGAGTTTACATTCCGACTCTAATTATACTAATTAATACATCAATTAATTTAATACTTTATGTCACCCAATCATTATACCCGAGCTCGCTCACTTGGGCCGAAATTAAATACTCTTATCATCTCGAATTAGAGTACGTCGCAATCAAGCCTAGGAATCTCCACTTTAACTCTCTCACAAAATTAAAGTCCAACACTCAATCATAGACCTACTACCACATCATTATTCCATCAATATATTTCATCAAGGTCCCAAACACTTTCCCAATAAAATTTTAGATATTTGAGGCTTAAAAACAAAAATCTCAATTTTTCTGGCAGATTAAACACCTTCTAGTAAAATTTTGATTTCTCCCTCTACAGAACTCCAATTAACCTGATTCCAAGTTCATTGGATAGATAAGAGAAATAAATTTCTAGTAATGTATGGTTAACACTCTAATTCGAAGTAAAATTCAAATCTAACATGTTTAAAATCACGTCAAAATTCTGGCAGATTACTATGTTGACAAATTAAACACCCTCTAGTAAAATGTCGATTACTCCCTCCACAGAACTCGGATTGACCTGATTCCACGTTCATTGAATACCTAAGAGAAATAAATTTCCAGACATGTATGGTTAACACTCTAATTCTAAGTACAACTCAAATGGAATACGTTTAAACTTGTCTCAAAAATTCTGACAAATTGAAATCTTATGTTCGTCAATTAAACCCTAAGCCATTCAAGATTAATGTTCTTCATCCAAGAACTCATAAATATTCCATGTTAATCATTAAATATATTTAAATTTCATCTTATCTTTACTTTGGGATTCATTCTATATGCAATCCTACCCAAACATGTGATCAATTCAAACATTTAATTCAAGGGTTTTCAATAGAATCAACCAATTCTTAAAACTCCTTACACATGGGTATTATAACTTGAATTTGATTTGCAATAAATACTTGCCTTATCTCCAGTAGGTTTGATTTCATGATTGTGGTTGGTGATTGATGATCTTTCTCCTTTAATCTTTCTTCCCAATTAATTTGTGGTGAAAATCTCCTTTGAATCCTTCCCACTTCTTCCTTTTTGCCTTGGAATTGTTTCTCTCTTCTCTCTAATGGCTATAGTGTGTTTTTATTCTCCCTAACCCTAGCCTCCAACTCTTATAATCTGACTTAGATTTTTAAAATTCGTGCGTCTCCTCACTCTAAAATGTAAAAAGGCCAGAATGCCCTCGTATGGGCCCGATTTAGCCCAAAAATGCCCCGAGACTCAATTGCTACCCCCGGGTACTCTTTTCTGACTATATCGACCCATCCGAACTCAACCGCACACTCAAAATTATCATCCGAAATACTTTTTGACATTTTCAAATTTTGACCTCAAAATGCGACACATTTAATTCGGACAATTAAACTTAAAAGTCGCCAAAATAAATAATTCTTTCCACTCAAATAATTTCTCCAAATCATAAATTTAAGTTTCTCCAATTTAATTACTTTTATAACTCCCAAAAATAATTAAATATGAAATCATCAAAATTACGTGGTGTTACATACTTCCCCCCTTACGAAAGAATTTCGTCCTCGAAATTAAGATGAGCGTAATGTTCCAAGTTTCGCATATCACTCTCTAGTCATTTTCCTCTAAGCCCGTTGTATCTATCGCATCCTCTTCTAACAATGAGCTACACAAGTATGCATTTTAATTAACAAAGGAGCCCATACACCCTGTACCCGTGCTGAACCGTACAAAATTTGTCTTGATTAACCCGGGTGTCCATACACCCTATCCCCGTGCTTTATCGGACGAAAGTTACCCAACTATGCTAGTCGTAACCCGTAATATAACTTCCAACCTGTAGTCATATTACATATATATATATACACTGGACGGGGTACTCAGCCTATGTACTAATGACTAAAAATCTCCTCACTTCTAACATTGCGCAAAGTGTCGTGCGTGGGACGTCTCGAAAAACGAAATCCAAATAAGGAACCCCCCCGATACACTACTACCTAACATTGTCGGTCGTTGAGATCCGTTAGACCCTTAGTCCATAACACGTACCCCTAAATTCTTATCTTTTAACACATAAGTATATATGCTTACCCTCATGCTACAAAAGACAACATAAAAATAATGCACCCTTACTATCACTAGTCCTTGCGCAAAATAAACCCCGAGCTATCTCTCCTTGCTCGAACATAAATCTAACCACTCTGATTCACTTTACTAAACACCCCTACTTACCGGGATAAAATGTGATAACACAAGACCTCACTTTGTGTCTATCGTACCACACAATATAACATATATACACACATATACATAGGCTAAACGCCCTCTCAGGTGATACCTAGTACCAATCATATCCTGGTGTCACGAACACCAAAACTTACCCTTACTCTTTGCAAATATTCAAATCCATCGCTATCCAGCCGATATTTGGGAAAATTCTCAACCCTACTCCCATAATTCTCGAAAGTAGTAACCCCTCCATTAATTCAAATCTTCTCTCGGTGTACACGTCCACTCTCCCGTGGATAACACCAAAGAATTTCGCTACTCCACGAAAAATTTTCTCTACCTACTATGGCTGCCACCACCAGCGTTCCCACTAAATTCGACTTATCTGCGAACTCTAGTAAAATTAATTCTTATATTGTGACACTCTCACTGTCACTCAAAACATACCTCATGCCCATAGGATAAAAATAATTACCTCCATACTCTAGCTGCAACGGCTGATCCTCGGGTTCCGGAGCATCTTCTCCCTGCCCGAATGCACACATTACTTGCTGTAGTGGCTGTACATCCACGACCTCGTCCTGTAGTTGACCCCTGCCTCGCTGAGGACAATCTATCTTCATGTTCCCCCTTCCCCACAAATGAAACACCTCCGAATAAATTCACCTTGCCATTGATCCCTTCCTTGCTGGCCTTGTCGGAATTTCTGGCCATCCTGTTGATAGCCTCCAGCTCTAAATGGTTTGGCATCATTTCTCTGCCTAAAATCCTGCCCCTGATTTCCCCCTATCTGCTGTTGGGATAACCCACAAGTACCGTTCCCTCCTTCTTTATCCGACTGGATGGTTTCCACTCCCCTCTTGCTTCCTTTCACGTGGAAGCGATATTCCTGACACTACAGGAGTGATGCATTTACTACGTTCATATAAGCTACTAATTCGGAATTTACTAATCAAATGTTGTCTGATCCTCCAGGCTAATCCATCCATGAACTTTAACTTCTTTCTTTATTTATCGCGTACCTCATCCGGTACAAAATTTGCCAAACGAGAGAATTATTCCTCGTAGTCGGCCACTGAACGGTCCCCTTGAGTTACCTGTCTAAATTTCCTCCTCATTTCAGTCTCAACTGCTGGCAGAAAATACTTGCGGTCGAACCGCACCCAAAACTCAGCAGTAGTTACTATATCCCTTTCCTCAACTGTGGTGATTGACTCCCACAACTGTAGCGCTACTCCCACTAAACTAAAAGTGGTTAGCATTTGCTTCTGCACTTCATTGCAATCTACCATACGTAGGTGACGATGGATATCTCTCTTCCAGTGACACGCCAGCACTATATCTGAATCTCCTTGAAACTCTGATGTATGCCCTTTTTGAAAAACCTCTCGTATTTTCTGCCACCGCGACGGCCCCGTATGAGCTTGAACATCTGGCGCCACTAACACTTGTGGATGATCTCGTGGAAAGTACCTTGCCATAGCGATCAACGTTGTGTTAACTACCTGCGCCACTAATTCAGCTACCTGTGCTACCGACATCATCTCTGGCATTTGCTACGGTAACTCTTGCTCTTGATGAGCCTCTCTAGTCTCATCTCTCCCTGCTGCTCTCTCTCTCCTAGGCGGCATCTGAAGTGAGCATCGAATCGTATGAGTTCACCTTCAAATAAATGGCAGAAAAACGTAAATGCGAATAAGTATAAGAATACAACAATCCTATGATAGGGATCTATATCAAAGATTGCTAAGCCGAAACGTGAAAAGATGCACAGATCCTATGGACACTAGAACTTGATGCTCTGATACCATATGTTACACCCCGCCTAATAAAATACCGGGTGATCAGTCCTATACAAAATTAAAAAAGGAATTCCAGTTGGATCATCCTTAGTATCACTGTCGAAAAACTTTTTAAAACTTACTAACCACCTAGTATTCCAAAAGTTGGTGCCAAATTTTAACGTTTTTAATTAAACAAAATAGTACATGCGAAAGTAAATATAAACCATTTACACAACTGAATGAAACTCAACTGAATAATTAATTAAATCCTAGCGTTCCTGTAATAGAATATCAATCCTAGCGTCCCTGTGGTTGGACACCTAAAAGGTTTTGAAAATATTGTATAGCAAGTGTTAGTACACAAAGCGTTTTGAAAATATTTAGCAAGTAATTTATCGCAATAGATATCAGTTATTGATTACACATGCTAGTATCACGCACACTCTCTTGAGTTTCCTCACCTCTAGTCTATCCTGCATACCTAACGATTACCTTAACCCCACCTAGTTGTACTACCCCGTCCAACTAGTCCTTATAATCCCCCTTCTCCTTTCCACTCTAAATCGAGTATTATTATCCATGGGTTATAAGTTATCTCACTAATTAACTTAATTAATTTCCTTTAAATAATAACATATAACTGTGACACAAGTTATATATAAACAATTCCATCACACACTGTTTTATTACCCGAATATAATATTTACTACCATTATATACGTACCTTTACCACAACATCAACACACATATATATACACATCCATCCCTCCGAGTATACCCTCACCGAACAATTCCCTCTTAAATGTTATCTCACTAGGTGTGCTCACATAACCTAGTTCCCCAAGTTGAAATCGCTCACCAACTTGTCCCAAAATATAAACGTAGTGGAGGCGGTCATATTTCTTCCATAAAAGTGAGATAAATCCATCGCCCATATACCGGACGCTATAACCTGAGGATATACCTGCCCTACTCCTCAAGCTAGGGGATTCACCCACATCGCGCAACCTCCCTTGATAGCACTAGAGAATATAAATTAAATAAAAATCTAGTCACTATATTTAATAGCACACACAATAGATACACGTATATATATATTGTCATTACACCGTATATATATAATATAAATCCCGACTTTATCATGTACTCAAAATCCCGTACACTTGCCCTAGTTTCCTGAGTCTGTAGTCTGACTCAACTCAATTAATTTTCTCACTTAATAATTAATCATCTTCCCGAGTCTATGGTCCGACTCTATTATATTTAATTCACACCTCAATTAAAATAATATTTTCCCCGAGTTTATCGTCCGACTCTAATATAAATACTCTACAAATTAATGGTTCGACTCTAAGATATTTAATTCAAATCTCAATTAACTTATTACTTTTCCGAGTCAATAGTCCGACTCTAATTAAACTAATTAACACACATATTAATTTAATACCTTCCCGAGTCTATCGCCCGACTCTAATTAAATTAATTAACACACCTATTAATTTAATACGTTTCCGAGTCTATCGTCTGACTCTAATTAAATTAATTAGCACACCTATTAATTTAATACCGATCTGAGTCTGTGGTCCAACTCCCAGTTAATTAATTTACACATTAATTAATTTAATACCTAGTGTCACCCAACCATTATCCCCAAACTCCCTCACTTGGTCCATAACTTAATATTTTCCGAGTCTATATTCCGACGCCAAATTAATTTATTCTCTCAATAATTAATTTAATACTTTGGTGTCACTTACCCAACCTACCCGGTCTCGATCCCTTAGTCCATATCTTAATTTTTTCTGAGTCTACATTCTGAATCTAATTATACTAATTAACACATCAATTAATTTAATGCTCATTGACACCCAACCATTATACCTGAGCTCGCTCACTTGGCCCGAAATTAAATATTCTTATCATCTTGAATTAGAGTACGTCGCAATCAAGCCTAGGAATCTCCACTTTAAATCTCTCACAAAATTTAAGTCCAACACTCAATCATAGATCTACTTCCATATCATTATTCCATAAATATATTTCATCAAGTTCCCAAACACTTCCCTGGTAAAATTTTAGACATTTAAGGCTTAAAAAGAAAAATCTCAAATTTTCTGACCGATTGAACACCCTCTAGTAAAATTTCGATTTCTCCCTCTACAGAACTCCAATTGACCTGATTCTAAGTTCATTAGATAGATAAGAGAAATAACTTTCTAGGAATGTATGGTTCACACTCTAATTCGGAGTAAAATTCAAATAGTACATGTTTAAATCACGTCAAAATTCTGGAAGATTACTATGTTGACAGATCAAATACCTTGTAGTAAAATGTCGATTACTCCCTCCACAGAACTCCGATTAACCTGATTCCACGTTCATTGAATACCTAAGAGAAATACCTTTCCAGGCATGTATGTTTAACACTCTAATTCGAAGTATAACTCAAATGGAATACGTTTAAACTTGTGTCAAAAATTCTGGCACATTGAAATCTTATGTTCGTCAATTAAACCCTAAGCCATTCAAGATTCATGTTCTTCATCCAAGAACTCATAAATATTCCATGTTAATCATTAAATATAATTAAACTTCATCTTATCTTTACTTTGGGATTCATTCTATATGCAATCCTACCCAAACATGTGATCAATTCAAACATTTAATTCAAGGGTTTTCAATAGAATCAACCAATTCTTAAAACTCCTTACGCATGGGAATTATAACTTGAATTTGATTTGCAATAAATACTTGCCTTATCTCCAGTAGGTCTGATTTCATGATTGTGGTTGGTGATTGATGATCTTTCTCCTTCAATCTTTCTTCCCAATGAGTTTGTGGTGAAAATCTCCTTTGAATCCTTCCCACTTCTTCCTTTTTGCCTTGGAATTGTTTCTCTCTTCTCTCTAATGTCTATGGTGTGTTTTTCTTCTCCATAACCCTAGACTCGAACTCTTATAATCTGACTTATAGTTCTAGACTTTGTGCATCTCATCACCCTAAAACGTAAAAAGGCCAGAATGCCCTCGTATTGGCCCGATTTAGCCCAAAAATGCCCCGAGCCTCAATTGCTACCCCCAGGTACTCTTTTCTGACTATATCGACCCATCCGAACTCAACTGAACACTCGGAATTGTCGACTGAAATACTTTTTGACATTTTCAAATTTTGGCCTCAAAATGCGACACACATTTAATTCAGACAATTAAACTTAAAAGTCCCCAAAATAAATAATTCTTTTCACTCAAATAATTTCTCCAAATCATAAATTTAAGTTTCTGCAATTTAATTACTTTTATAACTCCCAAAAATAATAAAATATGAAATCCTCAAAATTACGTGGTATTACATACTTCCCCCCTTACGAAAGAATTTCGTCCTCGAAATTAAGATGAGCGTAATGTTCCAAGTTTCGCATATCACTCTCTAGTCATTTGCCTATAAGCCCGTTATATCTATCCCATCCTCTTCTAACCATGAGTTACACAAGTATGCATTTTAATTAACAAAGGCGCCCATACACCCTGCACCCGTGCTTAACCGCACAAAATTTGTCTTAATTAACCCGGGTGTCCATACACCCTATCCCCGTGCTTTACCGGACGAAAGTTACCCGACTATGCTAGTCGTAACCCATAATATAACTTCCAACTTGTTGTCATATTACATATATATATATACACTGGCCGGGGTACTCAGCCTATGTACTAATGACTAAAGATCTCCCCACTTCTAACGTTGCTCTAAGTTTCGTGCGTGGGACGTCTCGGAAAATGAAATCCAAATAAGGAACCCTCCCGATACACTACTACCTAACATTGTCGATCGTTGAGATTCGTTAGACTCTCAGTCCATAACACGTACCCCTAAATACCTGTCTTTTAACACATAAGTATCTATGCTTACCCTCATGCTATAAAAGACAGCATAAAAATAATGTGCCCTTACTATCACTAGTCCTCGCGTAGAATAAACCCCGAGCTATCTCTCCTTGCTCTAACATAAATCTAACCACTCTGATTCACTTTACTAAACACCCCTACTTACCGGGATAAAATGTGATAACACAAGACCTCACTTTGTGTCTATCGCACCACACAATATAACATATATACACACATATACGTAGGCTAAACGCCCCTTCAAGTGATACCTAGTACCAATCATATCTTGGTGTCACGAACACCAAAACTTACCCTCACTCTTCGCAAATATTCAAATACATCGCTATCCAGCCGATATTTGGGAAAATTCTCAACCCTACTCCCATAATTCTCGAAAGTAGTAACCCCTCGCATAATTCAAACCTTCTCTCGGTGTACACGTCCACTCTCCCGTGGATAACACCAAATAATTTCGCTACTCCACGAAAAAATTTCTCTACCTACTATGGCTGCCACCACCAGCGTTCCCACTAAATTCGACTTATCTGCGAACTCTAGTAAAAATAATTCTTATATTGTGACACTCTCACTGAGACTCAAAACATAACTCATGCCCATAGGATAAAAATAATTACCTCCATACTCTAGTACAACGATTGATCCTCGAGTTCCGGAGCATCTTCTCCCTGCCTGAATGCACACATGACTTGCTGTAGTGGCTGTACATCCAGAACCTTGTCCTGTAGTTGACCCCTGCCTCGCTGAAGACAATCTATCTTCATGTGCCCCGCTTTCCCACAAATGAAACACCTCTAAATAAATTCACCTTGCTACTGATACCTTCCTTACTGGCCTTGTCGAAATTTCTGGCCATCCTGTTGATAGCCTCCAGCTCTAAATCGTTTGGCATCATTTCTCTGTCTAAAATCATGCCCCTGATTTCCCCCTGTCTGCTGTTGGTATAACCCACTAGTACCGTTCCCTCCTGCTTTATCCGACTGGGGTGTTTCCACTCCCCTCTTTCTTACTTTCATATGGAAGCGATATTCCTGACACTGCAAGAGTGCTGCATTTACTACGTCCATATAAGCTACTAATGCGGGATTTACTAATCAAATGTTGTTTGATCCTCCAGGCTAATCCATCCATGAACTTTAACTTCTTTCTTTCTTCATCGCGTACCTTATCCGGTACAAAATTTGCCAAACGAGAGAATTATTCCTCGTAGTCGGCCACTGAATGGTCCCCTTGAGTTACCTGCCTAAATTTCCTCCTCATTTCAGTCTCAATTGCTCGCGGAAAATACTTGCGGTCGAACCGCACCCAAAACTTGGCAATAGTTACTATATCCCTTTCCTCAACTGTAGTGATCGACTCCCACCACTGTAGCGCTGCTCCCACTAAACTAAAAGTGGTTAGCATTTGATTCTGCACCTCATTGCAATCTACCATGCGTAGGTGACGATGGATTTCTCTCTTCCAGTGACACGCTAGCACTATATCTGAACCTCCTTGAAACTCTTATGTATGCCCTTTTTGAAAAACCTCTCGTATTTTCTGCCACCGCGACGGCCCCGCATGAGCTTGAACATCTAGCGCCACTAACACTTATGGCTGATCTCGTGGAAAGTACCTTGCCATAGAGATCATCGTTGCTTTAACTACATGCGCCACTAATTCAGCTACCTGTGCTGCCGACATCATCTCGGTCAGTTACTGCGGTAACTCTTGCTCTTGATGAGCAATTCTAGTCTCACCTCCCCCTGCTGCTCTCTCTCTCCTGGGTGGCATCTGAAGTGAGTATCGAATCGTATGAGTTCACCCTCAAATAAATGGCAGAAGAACGTAAATGCGCATACGTATAAGAATACAACAATCCTATGATAGGGCTCTATATCAAAGATTGCTAAGCCGAAACGTGAAAAGCCGCACAGATCCTAAGGTCACTAGAACCTGATGCTCTGATACCATCTGTGACATAAAATACCGGGTGATCAGTCCTATACCAAATTAAAAAAGGAATTCCAGTTGGATCATCCTTAGTATCACTATCGAAAAACTTTTTAAAACTTACTAACCACCTAGTATTCCAAAAGTTGGTGCCAAATTTTAACGTTTTTAATTAAACAAAATAGTACATGCGAAAGTAAATATAAACCATTTACACAACTGAATGAAACTCAACTGAATAATTAATTAAACAATTTTCCGAATAAACCATCGGCCACCAAAGTGAATAATCCAATACAACCATCGAACACCTGAATACATACATCTGAAAATTGTACTGAGAAGACTGGGCGACAAGCCCTAAATAAAATTGAAAATGGTAAATGATTTCTACTCTAGGAATGAATAAATGATGCGTCTAATCAAAACTCCTACTAGCATCTACATATGCCGCAGCTTCGTGTTCCTGCAATAGAATATCAATCCTGGCATCCCTGTCGCTGGACACCTAAAAGGTTTTGAAAATATTGTATAGCAAGTGTTAGTACACAAAATGTTTTGAAAATATTTACCAAGTAATTTATTGCAATAGATATCAGTTATTGATTACACATGCTAGGATCACGCACACTCTCTTGAGTTTCCTCACCTCTAGTCTATCCTGCATACCTAACGATTACCTTAACCCCACCTAGTTGTACTACCCCGTCTAACTCGTACTTGTAATCCCCTTTTCCTTTCCACTCTAAATCGAGTATTATTATCCATGGGTTATAAGTTATCTCACTAATTAACTTAATTAATTTCCTTTAAAAAATAACATATAACTATGACACAAGTTATATATAAACATTTCCATCACACACTGTATTATTACCCGCATATAATATTTACTACCATTATATACGTACATTTACCACAATATGAACACATATATATATACACATCCATCCCTCTGAGTATACCCTCACCGAGTAATTCCCTCTGAAATGCTATATCACTAGGTATGCTCACATAACCTAGTTCCCAAATTTGAAATCGCTCACCAACTTGTCTCAAAATATAAATGTAGTGGAGGCGGTCATATTGCTTCCATAAAAGTGAGATAAATCCCTCACCCATATACCGGACGCTATGACCTGGGGATATACCCACCCTACTCCTCAAGCTAGGGTATTCACCCACATCGCGCAACCTCCCATGATAGCACTAGAATATATAAATTAAATAAAAATCTAGTCACTGATATTTAATAGCACACACAATAGATACACGTATATATATACTATCACTACACCATATATATATATAATATAAATCCCGGCTTTACCGTGTACTCAAAATCCCGTACACTAGCCCTAGTTTCTTGAGTCTGTGGTCCGACTCAACACAATTAATTTTCTCACTTAATAATTTATCATCTTCCCGAGTCTATGGTCCGACTCTATTATATTTAATTCACACCTCAATTAAAATAATATTTCCCCCGAGTTTATGGTCCGACTCTACTATAAATACTCTACACATTAATGGTTCGACTCTAAGATATTTAATTCACATCTCAATTAACTTATTACTTTCCCGAGTCTATAGTCCGACTCTAATTAAATTAATTAACACACCTATTAATTTAATACATTCCCGAGTTTATCGTTCGACTCTAATTAAATAAATTAACACACCTATTAATCTAATACCTTCCCGAGTCTATCGTCCGACACTAATTAAATTAATTAATACACCTATTAATTTAATACCGATCTGAGTCTGTGGTCCGACTCCCAGTTAATTAATTTACACATTAATTAATTTAATACCTGGTGTCACCCAACCATTATCCCCGGACTCCCTCACTTGGTCCATAACTTAATATTTTCTGAGTCTATATTCCGACTCCAAATTAATTTATTCTCTCAATAATTAATTTAATACTTTGGTGTCACTTATCCAACCTACCCGGACTCGATCCCTTGGTCCATATCTTAATTTTTTTCTTAGTCTACATTCTGAACCTAATTATACTAATTAACACATCAATTAATTTAATGCTCGGTGTCACCCAACCATTATACCCGAGCTCGCTCAATTGGCCCGATATTAAATATTCTTATCATCTTGAATTAGAGTACGTCGCAATCAAGCCTAGGAATCTCCACTTTAAATCTCTCACAAAATTTAAGTCCAACACTCAATCATAGATCTACTTCCATATCATTATTCCCTCAATATATTTCATCAAGGTCCCAAACACTTCCCTGATAAAATTTTAGACGTTTAAGGCTTAAAAAGAAAAATCTCAAATTTTCTGACCGATTAAACAACCTCTAATAAAATTTCGATTTCTCCCTCTACAGAACTGCGATTGACTGGATTCCAAGTTCAATGGATAGATAAGAGAAATATATTTCTAGAAATGTATGGTTCACACTCTAATTCGAAGCAAAATTCAAATCGTACATGTTTAAATCACGTCAAAATTATGGAAGATTACTATGTTCACAGATCAAATACCTTGTAGTAAAATGTCGATTACTCCCTCCACAGAACTCGGATTGACCTGATTCCACGTTCATTGAATACCTAAGAGAAATAACTTTCCAGACATGTATGGTTAACACTCTAATTCGAAGTACAACTCAAATGGAATACGTTTAAACTTGTCTCAAAAATTCTGGCAAATTGAAATCTTATGTTCGTCAATTAAACCCTAAGCCATTCAAGATTCATGTTCTTCATCCAAGAACTCATAAATATTCCATGTTAATCATTAAATATATTTAAATTTCATCTTATCTTTACTTTGGGATTCATTCTATATGCAATCCTACCCAAACATGTGATCAATTCAAACATTTAATTCAAGGGTTTTCAATAGAATCAACCAATTCTTAAAACTCCTTACACATGGGTATTATAACTTGAATTTGATTTGCAATAAATACTTGCCTTATCTCCAGTAGGTTTGATTTCATGATTGTGGTTGGTGATTGATGATCTTTCTCCTTTAATCTTTCTTCCCAATTAATTTGTGGTGAAAATCTCCTTTGAATCCTTCCCACTTCTTCCTTTTTGCCTTGGAATTGTTTCTCTCTTCTCTCTAATGGCTATAGTGTGTTTTTATTCTCCCTAACCCTAGCCTCCAACTCTTATAATCTGACTTAGATTTTTAAAATTCGTGCGTCTCCTCACTCTAAAATGTAAAAAGGCCAGAATGCCCTCGTATGGGCCCGATTTAGCCCAAAAATGCCCCGAGGCTCAATTGCTACCCCCAGGTACTCTTTTCTGACTACATCGACCCATCCGAACTCAACCGCACACTCAGAATTGTCGACTGAAATACTTTTTGACATTTTCAAATTTCAACCTCAAAATGCGACATACATTTAATTCGGACAATTAAACTTAAAAGTCGCCAAAATAAATAATTCTTTTCACTCAAATAATTTCTCCAAATCATAAATTTAAGTTTCTCCAATTTAATTACTTTTATAATTCGCAAAAATAATTAAATATGAAATCCTCAAAATTACGTGGTGTTACAAACGTTTTGAAAATTTACGTTGTATTCTGAAACTGGGAGTCCTGTGACTACATGGTTAGTTCATACGAGTTAAGTTGGCTATGTATGAGGTGTCTCTACCTCTTACGGGACCATTTTGTGGTTGTTTTATGTTTTCACCCATTTACGGCATCTTTCATGCCTAAGTTTAACTTTTTTTAAATTTAGATTGTATACTCAAATCAGAAGTCTCTGACTATGCATTTGGTTCCTACGAGTTACATTGTTCCCATTCGAGGTGTTCGTGCCTCTTACGGGACAATTTTCTGGTTGGTTGATGTTTTCACTCATTAACGAAATGTTTTTATGCCCAAGTGTGAGTTTTTCAAATTTACGTCGTATATTCAAATCAAAAGTCGCGTGACTACGTGGTCTATACCTATTAGTTGCATTGATACCGTATTAGGTGTTAGTACCTCTTACGGGACCATATTGGGGCTATTTTATGTTTTCACCCTTTAACGGAGAGTTTTTATGACTAAGTCTTACTTTTTGCAAATTTATATCGTATACTCAAACCAGTAGTGTCGTGGCTATACAGTCGTTTCTTAAGAGTTACATTGATCTCATACGAGGTGTTTTTACATTGTACGAGACCGTTTTTTGGCTATTTTACATTTTCACCCTTTGACTGCATGTTTTTATGCTTATGTCTACTTCTAGAAAATTTACGTTGTAAACTCAAACCATGAGTCCCGTGACTACGCGGTTGGTTCCTACGAGTTACATTGGTCACGTTTGAAGTGTCTGTGACTCTTACAAGACCGTTTTGTGATTGTTTTATGTTTTCACCTATTGACGACATGTTATATGCCCAAGTCTGACTATTTGAAAATAGATGTTGTACACTCAAATTAGGAGTCCCGTGATTATGTGGTCAGTTGCTATGAGTTATAGTGGTCCCTGATTGCACAGTCAGTTGCTACGAGTTATGGTGGTCTCGTGCGAGGTGTTTGTGCCTCTCATGGTACCGTTTTGTTATTGTTTTAGATTTTCACCATTTGTCGGCAAGTGTTTTTGCTTAAGTCTAACTTTTTGCAAATTTACATCGTACACTCAAATCGAGAGTCACGTGACTATGCGATCTGTTCCTACACGTTACATTGGTCCCGTGCTAGAGGTTTGTACCTTTGACGGGACCATATTGTGATTGTTTAACATTTTTATCCTACGACAGCATGATTGTCTGTTTAAGTCTAACATTTAGCAAATTCATGTCATATACTCAAACCGGGTGTCCCATGATTATGCGATCAGTTCCTACAAGATACATTAGTCCCATGCGAGATTTTGTGCCTCCTACGGGACCGTTTTGTGTTATTTTTTATGTTTTCACTCTTTGAAAACATGTTTTTACGCCTAAGTCTAACTTGTTGAAAATTTACGTCATATAGTCAAACCAGGAGTCAAGTGACTATGTAGTCTGTTCCAACGAGTTGGATAGGCACTGTACGAGGTGTTCTTTCCTTTTATGGGACCATTTTGTGGGTGTTTTACATTTTACTCTTTGACGGCATGTTTTTATGCCTAGGTCTAACTTTGAACAAAGTTAGGTTGTATACTCGAACTAGGAGACCCGTGACTATACGATCAATTCGAAGGAGTTATATTGGTCCCGTGCTAGGTGTTCTTGCCTCTTATGGGGCTTTATTGTGGATGTTTTACATTTTCACCATTTAATGGCATGTTTTTATGCCTAAGTCTAAAATTTTATAAATTTACGTCATATACTCAAATCGGGAGGCCCGTGACTATACGGTTGATTCCTACGAGATATATTGGTCTTGTCTGAGGTGTTCGTGTCTCTTATAAGATTGTATTGTGTATGTTTTATAATTTCACCCATTGATAGCACGTTTTTAGGCTTAAGTCTAAATTTTTATAAATTTACTTCGTACACTCAAATCGTGAGTCCCGTGACAACGCGGTCAGTTACTATGAGTTACATTGGCCCCGTGTGAGGTGTTTGTGACTCTTATGGGACCATTTTGTGGGTGGTTTACATTTTCACCCATTGACGACATGTTTTCATACTAAGTCTAACTATTTGCAATTTTTCTTTATATTCTAAAATTGGGAATCCCGTGACAACGTGATCGATTCCTACGAGTTAAATTGGTCCCGTGATAGGTGTTCGTGACTATTGCAGGACCGTTTTATGGTTTTTAATGTTTTAACCAATTTGTGGCATGTTTTTTTGCGAAAGTCTAACGTTTTGAAAATATACGCCATATACTCAAACTGAGAGTCCCGTGATTACGCGATCGGTTCCTACGAGTCATATTTGTCCCATGTGCGATGTTCGTACCTATTACATGACCGCTTTGTAGTTGTTTTATATTTTCACCCTTTGATGGCAAGTTTTTATTCTTAAGTCTAACATTTTTCAAATTTACGTCAAATACTCAAACGGAGTGCCCTGGGACAATGCGGTCGATTCCTACGAGTTACATCGATCCCGTACAAGGTGTTTGTGCCTCTTACAGGGACCTTTTTTTGGTTGTTTTACGTTTTCACCTTTTAACGACATGTTTTTATGCATAAGTCTAGCGTTTGCATATTTGCGTCGTATAGTTAAATCGGGAGTGTTGTGACTAAGCGTGCCTCATTTTGAGATGTTTATTAGTTGTTTACATTATCACTCACCAATTCCCAATTTTCAAATGCTTTATGTTCGACTTAATCAATTTAGAACACTTAATTATTTCATAAAATTTTGGTAGAGTTTTCTTTGTTTACTCATAAAATCCAACCTATTTTAATATTAAAATAAACCCAACAACAAAAGCCATAGCTAAACCACCAATAAATCCCTTTCACCAATTTAACATCTAAAAATAGTATATAAATCCATATATCCCTTTCACCATGTCAACCACTTGTTAAGGCCTTATTAGACACACACACATATTACACAACACACACGCGTGTGCACACACAACTAATTGAAGAATTTACTTTGGTAAAGGTGAACTGTATAGAAAATATTCTATCATTAATATAAAATACATACCAGATTTCTTCGCAACTTAAGATCCTCCGGATAAGCTCCCTCATTCTTAATCCTTTCGTATTTGTGCAAACAACTTGAGATCTTCCCTTTTTTCGATCACTTCTTCGAGTTTCGCTTTGGCTTTTACCGTTGTCTATGGATTGCGCAGTACCTCTGCCATAGCTCATTCTAGTGTGCTGGTGTTGTATCAGTTCCAATAATAAATAGGTCGTGCAATACCAAAATTATATTTTAAAATGATATATTAACCATTATGTAGGGAAACTAGTCATTTTATAGTAATATGTGTCTTAATTTTTTGACTTGTGAAATATTTGTGCTTTTTTTTTTATTTACCAGTTTTTTCAATTTTGGAATTGGAGATACATGAAGAATTAGTGAAAATGAGTAAGTAATTGAGAAAGGTGACAAACCAAGCACATATGTTTAATATGGGTCATGTTGATTTATTCTGGGTTCTGTTGTGAAATATTGAGTGTTGTCCTCACCCTGAGTTTCTACGGGGGAGTAATTCGAATAGGGATCCAAATTAGGAACATACACAAGCAAGAATACTCCAAATAAAACCTACATCAGAACTATGGCACATAGTCATTAATTGCATGAAGTGAACTGTAATTGAAGTTAACACACTATTCAAAATCTCAACCACTACCATTGTTCGTGTTTAATTTTCCCAAATTAGGACTAGAGGTAGATACTTTACAATGTGAAATGGACAATTCGATAAACAAGAGGATCAAACCTGAAGGAAAACCTCACTGATATACATATATAAAATAGATCTTCAAGGACAAGGCAAAACGATGAATTTCTATTTCCCAGTCAAATATATTGATAAGCAGATAAAGTAAGTTTACTCTAAAACTCAAACATTTTGAATATGTACGCCTGTGTATACATTTTTTAAGATATAGGTCTTTTCAATCTCTTAAGAGAATACTTAATAAGAATACGTCATTTGACCTGGATTTATTCAAATGAACCTTTGCTATGAAATTTAGGTCCATGAGTTTATTGAAATTCTTCATATTCTAAGTAAAAACGCATTTAAGAGTTTAGTGTGAAGGAAAAGTGAGAAATTAAATAAAGTACTATGGATATGTGATTATTTATCATTTTGCCTTAAGTTTGTTTCATGTTCAACAACTACAATGATAATAATCACAAAATTATACTTACTACGAAGATGGATATGATTTTAGGAATGTTTTCAGAAGCTCAAAAAGACTAACCTATGATCAAATTCCTCATCGAAAGGATAAGATTCAGCATCACAGCATCCCCAACCAAAGCATAATTTTGGTAGAATAGAATCGTTTTGATATTTTTCAGTGTTGAGTTTTGTAGGGTTTCAATGCCGCATAATGTTGATATCTGATTCAAACATAGCATTTAAATTGTCTCAAACTTAGCATCTAGAGTGTCTCAAACATAACATCTTTGATTGAAAAATCATTCTCATTAACACATGTTAAAACTATTATTCAAACAACTGACATTCTTTGTGTCAATTATAGAATAGGACCATATGGCTTTTCAGTGTAGAGAAGTTAGTATGAATAATAAAATGGAATGATGATACTGGAAATAGCACCACCAAGTCAATATAAATGAGTAGAGCTCAAAACAATTAACAATGGAGATATATATAGAACGTGACACGGAGAGGAGGATGAACATAATAATATAATTGGTTCAGCCAATTAGGCCCTCTCCAATGTACAACTGAGTGTAAGATCATTATCAAATGGGGATCTAATGGTCTGGATTACAACACCCAAACTTTCTCTCTCTGGTTACCAATGAGCATAGTTTTAGTCAGGTTTTCAATAATCAATCCCTTCTTATGGAGAAGATTAAGGGTGTATATAGAGCTTGGGGGTGCAGTGTACCCCCAAGAAGTCATGGAATACTCCTAACCACTAAGGTTGAGCCATTTGTCCCATCACAAGTCGATTGTGATGATGAAATATTCCCTCACGTGTGAGAGAGATATTGTTATAATGTTTTAGTCCACGTCGAGTTTGTAGACAATGTGCACTTTCCTACACGTCCCCCAATCCATGCTACTTGCCAATTGTCCACTGTCGTCCATCCAGGGCAGGTCAAGCTCAAAGTGTCAAAAACTGATCCCACGGATGTAGTGATCTATCTTGATGGAATGTCCCTCATCATCCCCGTCATCTAGGTGACAACCGAGGATGAGATGTAATAAGTTTGATGGGCACTGATGTTTAGCATGTTGATTTGTCATTCAAATATGAGGTCGAGATGACATATAAAGTACCATGAGGCCGAGGTTGAGTCAACTCAAGCTGGAGTCCTGGCTGAGCTATAATTCTTCGTTCTGGGATGATTGGTGGAGGTCGGCTGAGGCCAAGATGATAAGTATCAGGAAGGGTTCATACTTGGTATATCAATCACCTCCTAACCCTTACCCTTCAATGTGGATGGAAGGCTGAGGGATAAAGTTTTTCCTAGTTATGAGTTGAAGAGATGTCCTTTCATATGTTAGTTCTGAAAAGATGGGTGAAGACTAGAATGACACTTGGCAATCATCCTATGGTATGGCGTGAGGCCTAAGAATGGATGCTGTAAGGTGTACTTACGATATTTTGCCCTAGTGATGAGATGTATTGAGAACTATGCTTCCCTTTGTAAGTTCGGCAAAAATCATTACTCGTATTTAAATGGTTTTTTAAAACCATATTTCTCTTTCTTCTTCCATAAATTTCGTGTGCGCTCTCTCTCTAAAACCAGATCTTATCTTTATCATTGTTCACGCATTCCAAGTAACTTTTTAGGGTTTTCTTTACCTCTTCATTCTCCCACTCTATTCAGGTAACATCTATTTTCTCCCGTTTCCATGTTTCCTGCTTCTTGCTAATTTTCTTTTATTTTTCGTATTTTTCGGCCAGTATAATTTTTCTCTAGCCACCTTCACTAGTGGTTTTAGGGTTGTTCTTATGCAGTTTTGTGGTGGTTGTGAGATTTTAGTGGTTACCTTTAGCTTCCTGCCATTTTTTGGCCTAAAGATCCCACAAAATCGACCACTGATTGAACTCCGGCATTCTCCGATTAACTAGCTCTTTTTCTGGTTCTTGACTGTTACTAAAAAAAATGTTTCGTTTTCCCTCATTTAATCATTTGGTTAATTATATTCAACCTTTAATTAGTTTGTTCCATTTTAGCTCTTTATAATCTAAGTCCCACCTTGGCTTTTGGATGTTACAAAACCTTTATAAGTTAGCTGAATAGCTCCCCATACTTAGGGAGAAGTTCTTACAAAAAACATGTATGGTAGAGGAAGAGGATGAGGCTAGGAGTAGAGGCGACCCAATCTAGGTAAGACCACCTTTTCTTATCCCCTTAAAGACCATCTTCCCCTCCTCCTCTGAGGTCGACAAGGATAAGATGACTGGATCGTCCTCTACTCCAACCAGCATGAAGGATTCTTTTGAAGAAGCAATGAAGATGTCTCCCTCTCGTCCTATGAAACTGAAAGCACACGACGAAAAAACTCAGACCTCATCCTACGGACAAGCTGAGTCATCAGGTCGAGATGGTTCTTCACTCCAACTTTTGGATGATGAGGTTTCTAGTGATTCTTCGGTCCAAGTTATCTCTGAATATTCTCAGGCGATGATAAATGTTACCATCCCTCCATCTGCCATCCCTATCTAAGCCATATTTGTGAGTGAGTTTCAAGAGAGGTATCCTGATAGGGCTACTACCGCTGAAATTGAGGTCAAGGAGGGAGAAGATGAGTCCAATGAAGTAGAAGAGGATTCTGAGGCCGAAGAGCCCGTTGATTACTCATATGCTGGGAATTTCTAGTCCACCATCAAGAAGACTCACCTTATTCTTTGGAGACACCTATATGGTGTTAAATATGACATTTTGATCCGTGCCCGGACGAGGAAGAGAGAGTGTATGGCAGTAAAGAGGGTAAAGTTTCACTTTATGACCAGATGTTTAGGGTCGACTTTTGTCTCCCATTTCATCCAGTCGTCGGAGCCATTTTGTCCAGCCCAGGTCTTGCTCCCACTCAATTGGCTTCAAACTCCTGGAGGATCATGCTTGGATATGTTTTTATATGGAAGAACAAGTATGAGGACAATCCTTTAGTTGAAATTTTTTAGGCTTGCTATAACATCTCGTCCTTTAGAAACCGAGCAGGATATTACCATTTAGGGGCTAAGATGCCTGATAAGAAGAATATTCACGTTAACCAGATGTCTAATCGTTATTGGAAGGAGATATTATTCTTTATTTTTGCGGCTTGGGAATTTTTAGCCGATGTTGACCGTTATGATGGCGAGCCGAGAGGTCCTTATGACTAGGCAAATCCTTCAATGTCGTAAAAGTTGGATCCCGGTCTCAGCATAGTCGATAGGGAGAGAGTCAATTTTTTTAGAGACCAAGGGAAAGAATGAAAATTACCAACCTTCAAAGACTTAATGTTTCCACCTTAGATGACCTTTGTGAGTGAAACAGTTATCTTTGTTTTACAAGTCTTTCATCGTCTTTTATCTTTCTGACTTACCATTACTTATTTCTCATTTGCTGATCCTCCTCCTCACATTACTAAAGATTTTTGGATGATGAACATCCTAAGTCTTCGCAACTCCATATTTAAAAAGGCTGAAAAGCAATTGGTTGATGTATAACAAGCCAAAAAGATGACTAATACTCGTTCGACCCAGATAGAGGTCGTCCATAAAAGGACTTCCCAACACTTCTCTTTTGACACCTGACGTGAAAAGGAGGCACAATATAGGGTGAATCCATCCTCTTAGACAATATCGAGTTCTTCAGAGTCGAGTTCTTGCTCTGGGGACTCATTTAAAATTTTTTGGATGGACAATATTTCCTAGCTTAGGGCTTATCCCGATTCAATCATAATTTTGGCTATAAGGTAGAAACGGGATATGTTGTCAGTTCATTCTATGGAGGACTACAAGTTCCTAGTGAAGATGCCTCCTACTCAAGTTTTTTACTTCAACCTCCACCTTATGATTCGGGTATCGACTTCTTTTACTAATATCTTTCATCTGCTCTCATAATACGCTAGTTTATACCAACACTTATGTTTTTTACTTCGCTTTCAGTTTGTACGTACCTTAGCTTCGGACACGAAATGGATGGAGGAAACTATCCAAATATTTAAGAGGTCAAAGGAGCTTTAAAGTCTAAGGAGAAGTTAAAGGGCAAGTTAGAAGAACATAGAGAGGACCTCAGGGAGGCTAGGCTGGACTTGAAAGTTAAGGACGAGGCCTTACTGATTAGGGATAACTTTCTGAAGGAGAAAGATGAGGCCTTGGCTACCCAATTTCTCTAACACACTAAAGATATTCTTTCTTCCATTAAAAAGGAAAAAGACGATGCCTTGTCGATCGAGGCAATTCAGAAAATTAGGAACGAGGCTATTGAGGCTTTCAAAGCTTCGAATGAATTTGGTAGTTTCGACATCATTTGCCTTAAAAGAGGTATCAAGACAGCCTGCCGTTAGGTCGCTACCATGTTTTCTAAGGTCATCTCGTCCATACGGCCTGAGATGAAAGCTCATGAGTTAGAGAATACCTTAGTGGATGTGACTATGGAGTTCATTGAATTAATGGCCATAGTCCAGGACATTATAGCTAAGGGAGATTAATTAATGGAAGCCGAGAGCCTTGTCCAGGCGGAAGATGGTGCCACTGCTATAGTTGGGGTTAGAAAAATAGTGGCTGGGGATGTTGATGGCACCGGAGGAGTTCAAGTCGATGCTGAGCTCTCAAACATTATTATTTATCCAACTTCCTAAGGTAGTCATCTATGACCGATACTCTTTTCAAAATGTAACTCATACTTTTTCATTTTTAACATATCACTCGTCTTCTTTAAACATCATTGAATTGATCACTTGTGCTGAGCTTCTTTTCTTACTTATTTGAATGAATGGATATATTTTGGTTTCGTGCTAGATTCTTCTTTGGGTTTGGCAATCTGAACTCTTCATTCTGCTTAGACGAGGTTTATACTAACCATAATTAAATTATTTTTGAATTGATTTCACCAAATTATGGTGTTATATCACAAGTCCCCTCTTGTCATTTTGAGAGTGTACGGATGAGAGTCATCTCATCCAACACTGTATTCTCGGCCGAGAGAGTTTTTCACCAAATTAATCATGTTAAAGACAACCATAATTAAATGATTTTTGAATTTGAGTTCACCAAACTATGGTGTTGTATCACAAGTCCCCTCTCGTTGGTTTGACAATGTACGGATGAGAGTCGTCTCGTCCTACGTTGTCTTCTCGATCGAGAGATTTTTTCACCAAATTAATGATATTAAAGCCAACCATAGTTAAATTATTTTTTATTTGAGTTCACTAAATTATGGTGTCCAATCTCAAGTCCCCTCTCGTCGTTTTGAGAGTGTACGGATGAAAGTCGTCTCGTCCCACACTATATTCTCCATCGAGAGATTTTTTTACCAAATTAATGATCTTAAATCCAACCATAATTAAATGATTTTTTATGGTTGAGTTCACCAAATTATGATGTTTAACCTCAAGTCCTCTCTCGTCATTTTGAGAGTGTGCGGATGAGAGTCATCTTATCCTACACTTTCTTCTCGACAGAGAGAATTTTTCACCAAATTAACGCTGTTAATACACTATCCCCCCCCCCCCCCTGGATGTTATTGAAAATCAATGGATGAGGTCATCCCCATCCGAATTGCCATGTCACCGAGAGTGAGTTGATGATACTTCACCACGAATGATATTTTATAGCTTGATATGAGCTCAAACATGCAGTTCAATCAATATATACACAAAATATAAGGGAACACTTGACTTTTCATTCAAAATTTTCAATATATTCTTTTCATAAAATGATGAATAAATATTTTTACAAAATTTTATTGATAATATATCTTCAAATGATTAGCATTCCACGAATTTGAAAACGTCTGTCCCTCTAGGTTAGCTAGCTGATAGGTGCCTGGGACGACCTCTTCAGTGAATTTGTAAGGTCCATGGCAATTGGCATGGAGCTTGATTGGTTTTTTCCAAGTCTTCTTTAGCACCAGGTCTCTAGTATCTATTGTCTTGGCTTTGACTCTCTTATTGTAGAACTTAGCCATCCTCTGTTGGTAGGTCACGGCTTCTCTAATCTCTGCATTTTCCTGTCTCTCTTCGATGAAGTCTAAATCTACTCTCTGTTCTTTAGCTTTCCCCTCTAGATCATATGTCTGAACTCTCTGAGTTGGATGACCAATCTTTGTAGGCACCACTGCCTCTGAACTATAGGCAATCATGAATGGGGTTCCCCCCATCGGTGTTCTCTCTGCCATCCTGTAGGCCCATAAGATGGCATGAACTTCTTCAGTCCATCTTCCCTTAGCGTCTTCTAACTTTTTCTTCATCCCATCAAGGATTTTCCTATTTTTCACCTCTATCTGACTATTAGCCCATGGTCGGCCCAAAGTTTAGAAGAATTACTTGATGCCGACCCATTCGTAATACTTCTCCAAGGATACGTTCTTGAATTGCTTCCCACTGCCTGAGATTAGAGTGTTGGGTTGTCCATATCTACAAATAATATTGTTCCAAATAAATTGGAAGGTCTTTTTCTCTATTATGATTATCATTTCCTCGACTTCTACCTATTTAGAAAAATAGTCGATAGCTACTATTAGATATCGGTAGTTCCCAACGGCCCTTGGAAATGGTCCTACAAAGTCTATCCCCCAGACTGCAAATGGCTATGGTGAAGTATTGGAAGTCAAAGGTTGATGAGGCTAGTGCGATATGGTGGCTAATTTCTGGCATTTGTCACATTTCTTGACGTAGCCAGCTACGACCTTAGCCAAGGTCGGCCACCAATATCCTTGGATGACTATTCAATTAACCAATGATCTTCCTCTTATGTGACTGTAGCAAGATCCCTCAAGTACATCTCTCAAAATATAATCTACCTCCATTGGATGGACACATCAAAGTAGTGGGAGGATAAATCCATTTTTGTACAATACATCCCCTATGATAAAGAACTTCGCAGCCTTATACCTAAGTTTCCTCCTCTAGGATTTTAACTTAGGTAGCTCCCCATCTCTGATATAACTGATGATTGGGATCATCTAGGATACTCATAAGTTCAAATTAAGGCACAACTCCATTTTAGTGTCATCCTCTTCGAAAGTTGGCTGATGTAGGATCTCTACTGGTACTGACCTTTTGATTTCTATTCTTATGGCTGACTCCAATCTCACTAGAGCATCGTCCCTGTTGTTGTCTATCCGAGGAACTTTCCTGATCATTATTTCATCGAAGTTCTTTGCCATATTTTTCACCCTTCTAGGTACTTTGCCATTTTGTCGTTCTTTGCCTCATATACACCCCAAATCTGATTCACTGCTAATTGGGAGTCACATGGACTAAGAGTTGGCTGACGTTAAGTGTTTTGCCGAGGGAAAGTCTAGCTAGGAGTTACTCATACACAAATTCATTATTTGAGCCTTTGAAGCTAAACCTCGGAGCATACTCAATATGCATCACATCTGGGGCCAGCATAATTAAACCGATACCATTTTAACTTTCACAAGAGGACTTGTCCACAAATAAGTTCCACGTGATTCCTCCTTCTGAGAAATTTCCTTCTTCAAAGACTCCACTTTGCAATAAAAAATTATCTATTTCGGCCAAGACAGGCCTTCTAACACTCTTCCCGGCCTCTGCCATGTCTTCACATAATTTTTTAGGGCCAGGTGCTTGTGTTGGGGACTCTTTTCTATCGACCTCATCGCAAGTGAACTCGTCCACGAAATCTGCCAAAGCTTGCCCCTTGATCTATGTTCTTGGTTGATATACTATGTCAAATTCTCCCAGTTTAATAGACCAAGCCATAAACCTACCCGATTTCTCATGTGTATGGATGACTTGCCTAAGTGAGGAGTCTGTGAGGATAACCATAGTATGAGCTTGAAAATATGGCTTCATCCTTCTTGAGACATGTATTGGCACATAAGCTAATTTTTCCCATTTTTGGGTACCTCTACTCGGTCCCTTGAAGAGCCTTGCTATTATAATAAACTATTTTTTGCACTCCGCTCTCATCTCGCGCAATGGATGACTGATGGATGACTCAACCACGGACAGATACAGATATAACTTCTCTCCTTGAACAGGCCAAGATAATCAAAGTGGTGAGCCAAGATAAGCCTTTAACTCCTGGAAGTATTTCTATCACACTTTATCCAATTCGAAATCATTTTTCAGCACTTTGAAAAATGGCTGGCATTTTTCAGTTGCTCTTGAAACAAACTTGTTCAGTGCTGCAACTCGTCCAGTCGGCCTTTGTACCTCTTTAATTGTCCTAGGTGTCTTCATCTACACTAAATCTTTGATCTTCCCGGGGTTGTCCTCAATCCCCCGTTGATTCACAATAAAACCAAAAAAAATTCATACCCCAACGCCGAAAACATACTTGGTGGGGTTGAGTTTCATTCGATACTCATCCATGGTATTAAAAGTTTGCTCAAGGACGGGAACATAATTGTTGACCTTGAGTCTCTTCTTCAGCATGTCATCGACATATACATCCATGGTTTCCCCTATCTGGTCTTTAAACATCTTGTTTACTAACCTCTAATACGTTGCCCCTGTATTCTTCAAGTTGAAGGGCATGACCTTGTAACAATAAGTCCCTTTGTCAGTGATAAAAGCTTTATTTTTTTTATCGGTTGGGTCCATAAATATCTTATTGTAGCCTGAGTATGAATCCATGAAGCTCATCAACTCATGCCTGGCCATTGAATTTACCATCTAGTCTATCCATGCGAGAGTAAAACTATCTTTCGAGTAAGCTTTGTTCTGATCGATGAAGTCAACGCACATTCTCCATTTACCATTCGACTTCATTAGAATGATTGCATTTGACATCCACTCTGGGTAGTTCACTTCCCTGATGAACTCATCTTTTTTAAGTTTCTTCACCTCATCTTGTATTATTTCATATTTTTCCCTGGAGTAGATCCCCCGTCTCTGCCAAACTGGCTTTGCACCTTCCTCCACATTCAGCGTGTGGCATAGGAGTTTCAGGTCAATACCTGGCATGTCCTCATGGTTCCAGGGAAAATTGTTTTGTCTCTTCCTCAGAAGTTTAATCAATTCCTATTTGACCTCCTTCTTTAGGGATTTTCCAATTTGGATGGTTTTTTCCGGCTCATCCTCATTGAGGATGATAGATTCTACCTCTTTTGCGGTTTTACCCTTTTTCAGTTTCATCTCGCCTCTGGGGTCAAGAGTGTATATATTATAGGTCGTGATGGCCTTCTTCTGGGCTTCTCACCTCTTAGCTGAGTTGAAACAGCATTCAGGTGCCAATATTAGGTCACCTTGAACTTCCCCTACTCCAAAGGAGTCAGGAATTTTATCATTTGGTGAACGGTGGAAGGCATAACCTCAAATTCCTTGAGAGATACCCTTCCCATTATTATGTTTTAATATGAGTAGACATTATCATTCCTTACAAAGAAATTGATCTTCTTTGTAAGCCTCTTCGGCCAAGTATCCCCCATCCTAACGTTCATCTCAAACATTCCCAATGAGTGGACTTTTTCACCACTGAATCCAATCAGAGGATGATGATAGGGAACAAGCCTCTTTTTTCTAAGTCCCAGGCCTTTAAAGCATGGCCAAAACATGACATTAGTCGATCTTCCCCCATCAACAAGTATCTTAGGTACCTCAAACCCATGCAGCCATGTTGTAATTGCTAGGGGGTCATCGTGAGGGTCGACGATCCCTTTGAAATGAAGTATTGAAAATCCCACCATTAGGGTATCATTGTCTACCTTTTTTCTCTTCTCTGTCTTTGTACCAACTGCATCCGAGTTTACATCTTCAACCTTTGGGATCGGCCACCTCTGTGCCCCCACCAGTGAGTCCCCCACAAATCATTTTTACATCTAACAAAATCATATGAGGCGACCCTTAGTATCATCGTCCTTTGGTGGGAGGTCTGGGTCATCCGAGGAATCATCCTTCATCATTGGAAACTTCTCTTTGCATTTATCGTCTCTTCATTTTTTGGGGTCATCTCGACCACCCACTCAATTGTTCTTATCCATAAACTTTCTCAACTTTTCGGATTTTAGCATTTTCTCTATCTCATCCTTGAGCGCGAAGAATCTTTTAGTGGTGTGTCTATGATCCTGATGGAACTCACACCATAGGTTCTTGTTTCTCTTATGAGGAGGAAATTTTAACTTCTTTGGCCATCTCAAGGACTGATAATTCCTTATCTCATTCAGGATATGCTCCGAGGTGACAATCAGTGGGGTGTAGTCAGCGAAATTTTCATCGGTCGATCTTTTCTTTCCATTATTTCCCTTGGACTTTGGAAACTTGCCACCATTGATTGTTCCTTTATCTTTAACTCCTCTGGTAGCCATTTCCTCCTCCGTGTTCATAACCCTCCCGTTCATATCCAGGAGTTCATCCATCACTACAAGAATTTGCACCATTAGCAACAATATTTAGCAACACAAGCTATTTTTGTTGCCAAAGATACCCTTTTGGCAACAAAATCTAATTTATGTTGCCAAAAGACCATTTTACATTGTATTTTTGGCAGCATAAAATAAAATTTGTTGCCAAAGGTTAAAATTTCAAGCGGGAAGCTAACAAAATAAAAGGGGGGAGAAATTTAGTTTTTAGCAACATAGTTATTTGTTGCCAAATATCACTTAACTTTTGGCAACATAGGAGTGTGTTGAGAAAAATAGGTGACTTTTGGCAACAAAGGATAGTGTGATGCCAAAAGTATTTTATCTTTTTTTTTAATCTTTTGTCAAAAAAACACAAAATACGGTTTTCTTTATCAAACCCTCTTTCTTCTTTCTGTCAAAACCCAGATGAGCCACAACCCCCAAACGAGCCGCAACGCAACCTTACCTCACCGTCGCGGCGAAATTCACGAAGCTCCTTAGCGGCCGTTAAATTGTTGTCGTGAAAACCACCATGAAATCATGGTAGTGAAATCCCCAAAGCCACCGCTGCTTCAGCTATCCCTTCTCTAGGGTTGTGTCTGGTCCCATACCTACGGGTTATTTCTTCCTCAAGCTACAGGCGGAGCAAGTGCTACTCAATCAGCTAAATCAAAAGCATCACAATCGGTTCAAGCTTCGGACTTATTTCTGTTTGAACTCTCCGACTCCATCTCCATTTTTTCTCTCTCCGCCGTGAGTATATTGTGCTCTCTACTCTCCGTATTTATCTTTCGTCATTTTTGTATAAGTATTGATTCAGACGTTATGAACTTTTGTTGTGATGTTGTTTGGTATATTGATAGGTAATCTCAGTTTAAACTTTGTATTTTTATTCTTTCTTATAGCAAAATCATACAGTTATGTCATCAAAATGTGTAACATCTACAATTGGTGTCTTATAGAAAAATCATACGGTTATGTCATCAAAATCATATAGTAGGTCTAAATTGGATCAAGCAGATCTGGATTAAGCAGGTCTGAATTAGTGTCTTCCTTTTTCTGTTTTGTTTTATTTCTGGATCGAGCATTTTTGGATCGAGTAGGTCAGGAATTCCCTTTTTTCCGTGTCTTGGCTCAAGTCTTCAGTGAGATGGTTTGAGTGAGATTTATTCACATTCTTACCTCCGTTGTTTATTTTCTTTAGACTTTTTAATATACGTTGTTCATTTTAACTATCTCTTTTTTACCATTATGTATTGCTTTATACATATATATTTATCGATCTTCGGTGATGGGGTTATATTTGAAGTTGAAACTGTCAAGAAAAGGTCTAATACTTCTAACTTTACACCCGAGTTGAGATAATTCCAGCAAACAAGGTGAATTGTTGGATTTGATCCAATGCTACCATACATGTTGTCAATTTTTTATTATTTTCTTTTTCTTTGGTTGGATTTGAACGAATAATATTTTTTTTCCATATTCTGTTTCATCGAAAATATTCTTGCAATTTGTCATACGGGTGATGCTGCAAGTTATTTGGATGTGTGAGCAAGATAAGGTACTTCTTTAACGGGAAGGAGCTGTT
Organism: Sambucus nigra; assembly: GCA_949130495.1. Taxonomy (NCBI): domain Eukaryota; kingdom Viridiplantae; phylum Streptophyta; class Magnoliopsida; order Dipsacales; family Adoxaceae; genus Sambucus; species Sambucus nigra. The sequence continues at coordinate 492,374,213 of OX422220.1, read as the reverse complement.
GTCCGAGCCGCTATCATGAGCTTCTGTCAAAGCGGCAATTTTTTTGGATGTGTACAGAATTTCAAGCAGTGGAGGTAACAAATCACGATCTATGTAAAAGATTTCAATTTTTTTGAAGATTTTCTCTTCTGGAAGCCAAAATTTGAAGTTTTCATTGCTAATAACTCAACTTCAGATGAAGTCTAATGTACAGTTTGATCGTCGTCTTTATTCAAATTCTAATTTGTTCATGTTATATGGAAATGCTATTCATATTCTAATTTTAAGTTATATGCGTCGGGGATCAATGTAACTCGTAGGAACCGACTACATAACCACGAGACTCCCGATTTGATTATACAACATAAATTTGCAAAAAGTAAGAGACATAACATCACGTCGTTAAAGGGTGAAAACATAAAACGGCCACAAAACGGTCCCATAAGAGGCACGAACACCTCGCACAGGACCAATGTAACTCGTAGGAATTGAGCGCGTAGTCACGTGGGTCCCGATTTGAGTGTGCGACCTAAATTTGCAAAAAGATAGACTTAAGGATAAAGACATGCCCTCAAAGGGTGAAAATGTAATACAACCACAAAACGGTCCTGAAAGAGTCACGAACACCTCACACGGGACTAATGTAACTTGTAGGAACCGATCGCGTAGTCAAGTGACTCCTAGTTTGAGTGTACGACCAAAATTTGTAAAAAGCTACACTTAAGCATAAAACATGTGTTCAAAGGGTGAAAATGTAAAACAGTTGCAAAACGGTCCCGTAGCAGTCACGAACACCTCACACAGGACGAATGTCACCTGTAGGAATCGACCGCGTAGTCACAACACTCCCGATTTGAGTGTACGACATGAATTTGTAAAAAGTTAGACTTAAGCATAAAAACATGTCATCGAAGGGTGAAAATGTAAAACAACCACAAAACGGCCACGTAAGAGGCACGAACACCTCGTACGGGACCCATGTGACTCGTAGGAACCGATTGCGTAGTCACGGGGCTCTCAGTTTGAGTGTACGATGTAAATTTGCAAAAAACTAGACTTAAGCATAAAAACATGCCATCGAAGGGTGAAAACGTAAAGAAACCACAAAACGGTCCCGTAATAGTCAAGAACACCTCGCACGGGACCAATGTGACTCGTAGGAACCGACCGCGTTGTCACGTGGCTCCCGGTTTGAGTGTACATAGTAAATTTGCAAAAAAATTAACTTAAGCGTAAAAACATGCCATCGAAGGGTGAAAACGTAAAAACTGCCACAAAACGGTCCCTTATTAGTCATGAGCACCTCGCACGGGACCCATGTGACTCGTAGGAACCGATCGCGTAGTCACGGGGATCTCAGTTTGAGTGTACGACGTAAATTTGCAAAAAATTAGACTTAAGCATAAAAACATGACATCGAAGGGTGAAAACATAAAAAAGTCATAAAACGGTCCCGTAGGAGTCACGAAAACCTCGCACGGGACCAATGTGACTCGTAGGAACCGACCGCGTATTCACGGGGCTGCCGGTTTGAGTTTACGACGTAAATTTGTAAAAAATTTAGACTTAAGCATAAAAAAATGCCATCGAAGGGTAAAAATACAAAACAACAACAAAAATACCCGGTAAGAGACATGAACACCTCGCACCGGACCAATGTGACTCGTAGGAACCGACCGCGAAGTCACGAGGATCCCGGTATAAGCGTATGGCGTAAATTTGTAAAAAATTAGATTTAAGCATAAAAACATGCCATCGAAGGGTGAAAACGTAAAACAACCACAAAACTGTCCAGTAAGAGTCACGAACACTTCGCACGAGACCAATGTGACTCGTAGGAACCGACCGCGTTGTCACGGTGCTCCCGGTTTGAGTGTACGACATAAATTTGCCAAAAATTAGACTTAAGCATAAAAACATGCCATCGAAGAGTGAAAACTTAAAACAACCACAAAACGGTCCCGTAAGAGTCACGAACGCCTCGCACGTGACCAATGTGACTCGTAGGAACCGATCGCGTAGTCACGGGGCTCCCGGTTTGAGTTTACGACTTAAATTTGTAAAAAATTTGGACTTAAGCATAAAAACATGCCATCGAAGGGTGAAAATATAAAACAAAAACAAAACAACCCGATAAGAGACACGAACACCTCGCACCGGACCAATGTGACCTGTAGGAACCGACCGAGAAGTCACGGGGCTCCCGGTTTGAGCGTATGGCGTAAATTTGTAAAAAAATAGATTTAAGCATAAAAACATGCCATCGAAGGGTGAAAACGCAAAACAACCACAAAAGAGTCCAGTAAGAGTCAAGAACACCTCGCACGGGACCAATGTGACTCGTAGGAACCGACCGCGTTGTCACGGGGCTCCCAGTTTGAGTGTACATAGTAAATTTGCAAAAAAATAAACTTAAGCATAGAAACATGCCATCGAAGGGTGAAAACGTAAAACAGCCACAAAACGGTCCCGTAATAGTCACGAGCACCTCGTACGGGACCTATGTGACTCGTAGGAACCGATCGCGTAGTCACGGGGCTCTCGGTTTGAGTGTACGACGTAAATTTGCTAAAAAATAGACTTAAGCATAAAAACATGTCATCGAAGGGTGAAAACGTCAAAAAGTCATAAAACGATCCCGTAAGAGTCACGAAAAGCTCGCACGGGACGAATGTGACTCGTACGAACCGACCGCGTAGTCACGGGGCTCCCGGTTGAGTTTACGACGTAAATTTGTAAAAAATTTAGACTTAAGCATAAAAACATGCCATCGAAGGGTGAAAACATAAAACAACATCAAAACGACCCGGTAAGAGACACGAACTCCTCGCACCGGACTAATGTGACTCGTAGGAAATTGACCGCGAAGTCACGTGGCTCCCGGTTTGAGCGTATGGCATAAATTTGTAAAAAAATAGATTTAAGCGTAAAAACATGCCATCTAAGGGTAAAAACGTAAAACAATCACAAAACGGTGCAGTAAGAGTCACGAACACCTCGTACGAGATCAATGTGACTCGTAGGAACCGACCGCGTAGTCACGACGCTTTCGGTTTGAGTGTACGACGTAAATTTGTAAAAAATTAGACTTAAGCATAAAAACATGCCATCGAAGGGTGAAAACTTAAAACAACCACAAAACGGTCCCGTAAGAGTCACGAACACCTCGCACGGGACTAATGTGACTCGTAGGAACCACCGCGTAGTCACGGGGCTCCCGGTTTGAGTTTACGACGTAAATTTGTAAAAAATTTAGACTTAAGCATAAAAACATGCCATCGAAGGGTGAAAACATAAAACAACATCAAAACGACCCGGTAAGAGACACGAACTCCTCGCACCGGACCAATGTGACTCGTAGGAAATTGACCGCGAAGTCACGTGGCTCTCGGTTTGAGCGTATGGCGTAAATTTGTAAAAAAATAGATTTAAGCATAAAAACATGCCATCGAAGGGTGAAAACGTAAAACAACCACAAAACGGTCCTGTATGAGTCACGAACACCTCACACGAGACCCATGTGACTCGTAGGAATCAGCCGTGTTGTCACGGGGCTCCCGGTTTGAGTGTACGACGTAAATTTGTCAAAAATTAGACTTGAGCATAAAAACATGCCATCGAAGGGTGAAAACGTAAAACAGCCCCAAAATGGTCCCGTAAGAGTCAAGAACACCTCGCACGGGACCAATGTGACTCGTAGGAACCGACCGCATAGTCACGGGGCTCCCGGTTTGAGAGTACGACGTAAATTTGGGAAAAAATTAGACTTGAGCATAAAAACATGCAATCAAAGGGTGAAAACGTAAAATAACCACAAAACGGTCCAGTAAGAGTCAGGAACACTTCGCACAAGACCAATGTGACTCGTAGGAACCGACCGCGTTGTCACGGTGCTCCCGATTTGAGTGTACGGCGTAAATTTGCCAAAAATTAGACTTAAGCATAAAAACATGCCATCGAATGGTGAAAACTTAAAACAACCACAAAACGGTCCCGTAAGAGTCACGAACACCTCGCACGGGATCAATCTGACTCGTAGGAACCGGCCACATAGTCACGGCGCTCCCAGTTTGAGTGTACATAGTAAATTTGCAAAAAATCAAACTTAAGCGTAAAAACATTTCATCGAAGGGTGAAAATGTAAAATAGCCACACAAAGGTCCCGTAAGAGTCACGAACACAGAGTACGGGACCCATGTGACTCGTAGGAACAGGTCGCGTCGTCACGGGGCTTCCGGCTCGAGTGTACGACGTAAATTTTTAAAAAATTTAGACTTAAGCATAAAAACATGCAATCGAAGTGTGAAAACATAAAATCGCCACAAAACGGTCGCGCAAGAGTCACGAACACCTCGCACGGACCAATGTGATTCGTAGGAACCGACCGCGTAGCCACGGCGCTCCTAGTTTGAGTGTACATAGTAAATTTGCAAAAAATTAGACTTAAGCATAAAAACATGTCATCGAAGGGTGAAAACGTAAAACAGCCACAAAACGGTCCCGTAAGAGTCACGAACACCTCGTACGGCACCCATGTGACTCGTACGAACCGATCGTGTAGTCACGGGGCTCCCAGTTTGAGTGTACATAGTAAATTTGTAAACAATTAGACTTAAGCATAAATTTTTTTTATCGAAGGGTGAAAACGTAAAACAGCAACAAAACGGTCCCGTAAGAGTCACGAAGACCTCGTACGGGACCCATGTGACTCGTAGGAACCGATCGCGTAGTCACGGGGCTTCCGGTTTGAGTGTACGACGTAAATTTGCAAAAAATTAGATTTAAGCATAAAAACATGCCATCGAATGGTGAAAACGTAAAACCGCCATAAAACGGTCTCTTAAGAGTCACGAAAACCTCACAGGATACCAATGTGACTCGTAGGAACCGACTGCGTAGTCACGGGGCTCCCGGTTTGAGTTTACGACGTAAATTTGCAAAAAATTAGACTTAAGCATAAAAACATGCCATCGAAGGGTGAAAACGTAAAACCGCCATAAAACGGTCTCGTAAGAGTCACGAAAACCTCATAGGATACCAATGTGACTCGTAGGAACCGACCGCATAGTCACGGGGCTCCCGGTTTGAGTTTACGATGTAAATTTCTAAAAAATTTAGACTTAAGCATGAAAATTCCATCGAAAGATAAAAACATAAAACAACAACAAAAGGACCCGGTAAGAGACACGAACACCTCGCACCGGACCAATGTGACTCATAGGAACCGACCGCGAAGTCACGTGGCTCCCGGTTTGAGTGTACGGCGTAAATTTGTAAAAAAATAGACTTAAGCATAAAAACATGCCATCGATGGGTGAAAACGTAAAACAACAACAAAACGGTCCAATAAGAGTCACGAACACTTCGTACGAGACCAATGTGACTCGTAGGAACCGACCGCGTTGTCACGGTGCTCCCGATTTGAGTGTACGGCGTAAATTTGCCAAAAATTAGACTTAGGCATAAAAACATGCCATCGAAGGGTGAAAACTTAAGACAACCACAAAACGGTCCCGTAAGGGTCACGAACACCTCGCACGGGATCAATGTGACTCGTAGGAACCGGCTGCATAGTCACGGCGCTCCCAGTTTGAGTGTACATAGTAAATTTGAAAAAAGTTAGACTTAAGCGTAAAAACATTTCGTCGAAGGGTGAAAACGTAAAACAGCCACAAAAAGGTACCGTAAGAGTCACGAACACCGAGTACGGGACCCATGTGACTCGTAGGAACAGATCGCGTCGTCACGGGGCTTCCGGCTTGAGTGTACGACGTAAATTTTCAAAAAATTTAGACCTAAGCATAAAAACATGCAATGGAAGTGTGAAAACATAAAACAGCCACAAAACGGTCACGTAAGAGTCACGAACACCTCGCACGGGACCAATGTGACTCGTAGGAACCGACCGCGTAGTCACGGTGCTCCTAGTATGAGTGTACCATAGTAAATTTGCAAAAAATTAGACTTAAGCATAAAAACATGCCATCGAAGGGTGAAAACATAAAACAACCACAAAACGATCCCGTAAGAGTCACGAACACCTCGTACGGCACCCATGTGACTCGTACGAACCGATCGCGTAGTCACGGGGCTCCCAGTTTGAGTGTACATAGTAAATTTGTAAATAATTAGACTTAAGCGTAAAAATATTTTATCGAAGGGTGAAAACATAAAACAGCAACAAAACGGTCTCGTAAGAGTCACGAAGGCCTCGTACGGGACCCATGTGACTCGTAGGAACCGATCGCGTAGTCACGGGGCTTCCAGTTTGAGTGTACGACGTAAATTTGCAAAAAATTAGACTTAAGCATAAAAACATGCCATGGAAGGGTGAAAACGTAAAACCGCCATAAAACGGCCCCGTAAGAGTCACGAAACCTCACAGGATACCAATGTGACTCGTAGGAACCGACCGCGTAGTCACGGGGATCCCGGTTTGAGTTTACGATGTAAACTTGTAAAAAATTTAGACTTAAGCATGAAAATTCCAACGAAAGGTGAAAACATAAAACAACAACAAAACGACCCGGTAAGAGACACGAACACCTCGCACCGGATCAATGTGACTCGTAGGAACCGACCGCGAAGTCACGGGGCTCCCGGTTTGAGTGTACGGCGTAAATTTGTAAAAAAATAGACTTAAGCATAAAAACATGCCATCGAAGGGTGAAAACATAAAAAAACCACAAAACGGTCCAGTAAGAGTCACGAACACTTCGCATGAGACCAATGTGACTCGTAGGAACCGACCGCGTTGTCACGGTGCTCCCGATTTGAGTGTACGGCGTAAATTTGCCAAAAATTAGACTTAGGCATAAAAACATGCCATCGAAGGGTGAAAACTTAAGACAACCACAAAACGGTCCCGTAAGGGTCACGAACACCTCGCACGGGATCAATGTGACTCGTAGGAACCGGCCGCATAGTCACGGCGCTCCCAGTTTGAGTGTGCATAGTAAATTTGCAAAAAGTTAGACTTAAGCGTAAAAACATTTCGTCGAAGGGTGAAAATGTAAAACAGCCACAAAAAGGTCCCGTAAGAGTCACGAACACCGAGTACGGGACCCATGTGACTCGTAGGAACAGATCGCGTCGTCACGGGGCTTCCGGCTTGAGTGTACGACGTAAATTTGCAAAAAATTTAGACTTAAGCATAAAAACATGCCATCGAAGTGTGAAAACATAAAACAGCCACAAAACGGTCACGTAAGAGTCACGAACACCTCGCACGGGACCAATGTGACTCGTAGGAACCGACCGCGTAGTCACGGCGCTCCTAGTTTGAGTGTACATAGTAAATTTGCAAAAAATTAGACTTAAGCATAAAAACATGCCATCGAATGGTGAAAACATAAAACAGCCACAAAACGGTCCCGTAAGAGTCACGAACACCTCGTACGGGACCCATGTGACTCGTAGGAACCGATCGCGTAGTGACGGGGGTTCCGGTTTGAGTGTAAGACGTAAATTTGCAAAAAATTAGACTTAAGCATAAAAACATGCCATCGAAGGGTGAAAACGTAAAACCGCCCTAAAACGGTCCTGTAAGAGTCACGAAAACCTCGTACGGGACCCATGTGACTCGTAGGAACTGACCGCGTAGTCACGGGGCTTCCGGTTTGAGTGTACGACGTAAATTTGCAAAAAATTAGACTTGAGCATAAAAACATGCCATCGAAGGGTGAAAACATAAAACCGCCATAAAACGGTCCCGTAAGAGTCACGAAAACCTCACAGGATACCAATGTGACTCGCAGGAACCGACCGCGTAGTCACGGGGCTCCCGGTTTGAGTTTACGACGTAAATTTGTAAAAAAATTAGACTTAAGCATGAAAATTCCATCGAAAGGTGAAAACATAAAACAATAACAAAACAACCCCGTAAGAGACACGAACACCTCGCACCGGACCAATGTGACTCGTAGGAACCGACCGCGAAGTCACGTGGCTCCCGGTTTGAGTGTACGGCGTAAATTTGTAAAAAAATAGACTTAAGCATAAAAACATGCCATCGATGGGTGAAAACGTAAAACAACAACAAAACGGTCCAATAAGAGTCACGAACACTTCGCACGAGACCAATGTGACTCGTAGGAACCGACCGCGTTGTCACGGTGCTCCCGATTTGAGTGTACGGCGTAAATTTTCCAAAAATTAGACTTAGGCATAAAAACATGCCATCGAAGGGTGAAAACTTAAGACAACCACAAAACGGTCCCGTAAGGGTTACGAACACCTCGCACGGGATCAATGTGACTCGTAGGAACCGGCTGCATAGTCACGGCGCTCCCAGTTTGAGTGTACATAGTAAATTTGAAAAAAGTTAGACTTAAGCGTAAAAACATTTCGTCGAAGGGTGAAAACGTAAAACAGCCACAAAAAGGTACCGTAAGAGTCACGAACACCGAGTACGGGACCCATGTGACTCGTAGGAACAGATCGCGTCGTCACGGGGCTTCCGGCTTGAGTGTACGACGTAAATTTTCAAAAAATTTAGACCTAAGCATAAAAACATGCAATGGAAGTGTGAAAACATAAAACAGCCACAAAACGGTCACGTAAGAGTCACGAACACCTCGCACGGGACCAATGTGACTCGTAGGAACCGACCGCGTAGTCACGGCGCTCCTAGTTTGAGTGTACCATAGTAAATTTGCAAAAAATTAGACTTAAGCATAAAAACATGCCATCGAAGGGTGAAAACATAAAACAACCACAAAACGATCCCGTAAGAGTCACGAACACCTCGTACGGCACCCATGTGACTCGTACGAACCGATCGCGTAGTCACGGGGCTCCCAGTTTGAGTGTACATAGTAAATTTGTAAACAATTAGACTTAAGCGTAAAAATATTTTATCGAAGGGTGAAAACATAAAACAGCAACAAAACGGTCCCGTAAGAGTCACGAAGACCTCGTACGGGACCCATGTGACTCGTAGGAACCGATCGCGTAGTCACGGGGCTTCCAGTTTGAGTGTACGACGTAAATTTGCAAAAAATTAGACTTAAGCATAAAAACATGCCATTGAAGGGTGAAAACGTAAAACCGCCATAAAACGGTCCCGTAAGAGTCACGAAAACCTCACAGGATACTAATGTGACTCGTAGGAACCGACCGCGTAGTCACGGGGCTCCCGGTTTGAGTTTACGATGTAAACTTTTAAAAAATTTAGACTTAAGCATGAAAATTCCAACGAAAGGTGAAAACATAAAACAACAACAAAACGACCCGGTAAGAGACACGGACACCTCGCACCGGATCAATGTGACTCGTAGGAACCGACCGCGAAGTCACGGGGCTCCCGGTTTGAGTGTACGGCGTAAATTTGTAAAAAAATAGACTTAAGCATAAAAACATTCCATCGAAGGGTGAAAACATAAAACAACCACAAAACGGTTCAATAAGAGTCACGAACACTTCGCACGAGACCAATGTGACTCGTAGGAACCGACCGCGTTGTCACGGTGCTCCCGATTTGAGTGTACGGCGTAAATTTGCCAAAAATTAGACTTAGGCATAAAAACATGCCATCGAAGGGTGAAAACTTAAGACAACCACAAAACGGTCCCGTAAGGGTCACGAACACCTCGCACGGGATCAATGTGACTCGTAGGAACCGGCCGCATAGTCACGGCACTCCCAGTTTGAGTGTGCATAGTAAATTTGCAAAAAGTTAGACTTAAGCGTAAAAACATTTCGTCGAAGGGTGAAAACGTAAAACAGCCACAAAAAGGTCCCGTAAGAGTCACGAACACCGAGTACGGGACCCATGTGACTCGTAGGAACAGATCGCGTCGTCACGGGGCTTCCGGCTTGAGTGTACGACGTAAATTTGCAAAAAATTTAGACTTAAGCATAAAAACATGTCATCGAAGTGTGAAAACATAAAACAACCACAAAACGGTCACGTAAGAGTCACGAACACCTCGCACGGGACCAATGTGACTCGTAGGAACCGACCGCGTAGTCACGGCACTCCCAGTTTGAGTGTACATAGTAAATTTGCAAAAAATTAGACTTAAGCCTAAAAACATGCCATCGAAGGGTGAAAACATAAAACAGCCAGGGCTCCCAGTTTGAGTGTACATAGTAAATTTGTAAACAATTAGACTTAAGCGTAAAAATATTTCATCGAAGGGTGAAAACATAAAACAACAACAAAACGGTCCCGTAAGAGTCACGAACACCTCGTACGGGACCCATGTGACTCGTAGGAACCGATCGCGTAGTCACGGGGCTCCCAGTTTGAGTGTACATAGTAAATTTGTATACAATTAGACTTAAGCGTAAAAATATTTCGTCGAAGGGTGAAAACATAAAACAGCCACAAAACGATCCCGTAACAGTCACGAACACCTCGTACGGGACCCATGTGACTCGTAGGAAGCGATCGCGTAGTCACGGGGCTCCCAGTTTGAGTGTACATAGTAAATTTGTAAACAATTAGACTTGAGCGTAAAAATATTTCATCGAAGGGTGAAAACATAAAACAGCAACAAAACGGTCCCGTAAGAGTCACGAACACCTTGTACGGGACCCATGTGACTCGTAGGAACCGATCGCGTAGTCACGGGGCTTCCGGTTTGAGTGTACGACGTAAATTCGCAAAAAATTAGACTTAAGCATAAAAACATGCCATCGAAGGGTGAAAACGTAAAACCGCCGTAAAACGTTCCCGTAAGAGTCACGAAAACCTCACAGGATACCAATGTGACTCGTAGGAACCGACCGCGTAGTCACGGGGCTCCCGGTTTGAGTTTACGATGTAAATTTGTAAAAAAAATTAGACTTAAGCATGAAAATTCCATCGAAAGGTGAAAACATAAAACAACAACAAAACAACCACGTAAGAGACACGAACACCTCGCACCGGACCAATGTGACTCGTAGGAACCGACCGCGAAGTCACGGGGCTCCCGGTTTGAGTGTACGGCCTAAATTTGTAAAAAAATAGACTTAAGCATAAAAACATGCCATCGAAGGGTGAAAACGTAAAACAACCACAAAACGGTCTAGTAAGAGTCACGAACACTTCGCACGAGACCAATGTGACTCGTAGGAACCGACCGCGTTGTCACGGTGCTCCCGATTTGAGTGTACGGCGTAAATTTGTCAAAAATTAGACTTAAGCATAAAAACATTTCATCGAAGGGTGAAAACGTATAACAGCAACAAAACGGTCCTGTAAGAGTCACGAACACCTCGTACGGGACTAATGTGACTCGTAGGATCCGACCGCGTAGTCACGGGACTCCCGGTTTGAGTTTAGGACGTAAATTTGTAAAAAAATTAGACTTAAGAATGAAAACATGCCATCGAAGGGTGAAAACATAAGACAGTCACAAAACGGTCCCGTAAGAGTCATGAATACCTCGCACGGGACCAATGTGACTCGTAGGAACCGACCGCGTAGTCACATAATGATATTCGGCATATTAAAGTGAATATATTATTGATGATCTCTTCTTGGCATTTTCAGCCACCAAGAGACGAACATACTTCTACAACTTTGGAAATTCATACTAACACCCATTTTTTTCCCATAGAAGTTCCACACTTGGTTGAAACTGGGCACTGAATAAGCAGATGTTTTGTTTCTAACTCACACATTCTGCATCGAGAAGCAAGTGTGATGCCAGTTTCTTGAACAGAAACATCTATAGGTATTGCATTACGCAAAACTTTCCAAATAAAGATGCTGATTTTGGGAGGGCAACTGTCATTCCAGACATATTTCCAACTAAAAGAAGAGGGTCTGGAAGACCTCACTACATCATCACTACATCATAGGCTATTTTGAGTGTCAAAGTCCCCTGTTGTAGAGAGTCTCCAAATCTCCTTCTCTTCATCTATAAATTTAGCGGAGCTTTTCTTGAACTTCCACAATCTGATTGAAGCCTTTTGTACTTTTGTTGGAAGTAGAAGTAGATTTAAATTTGTTCCTCATGAAGGAACCCCATAGACCTCTGTCAAATTTCCATTTCCAGTATAGCTTTAAGCTAGCTGCCTCTATGATACATGATAAAGATCTAGTATTGAGGTCCCCTTCAGCATGAGGGTAGCAAACTGCATCCCATTTAATCACACACACACACACACACACACACACACATATATATATATATATATATGCAGTACTGTACTGTGCAATATATATATATACCTGCTTTATACTGCATATATATACTGTAGTGGGTTATTTTCTCACTTTAAGCTGCGTTTCGTTTGTTTTATGCTTTATGACTGATCCGTGTTTATTCATGTCCATATACATCATGTCCACGAGGGAGAAAAAATGATGATTCTTTCACTTTATTTCTAGAGACTCATCGGCCATCCTTTGATCTCTTATTCTTTGAGGTAAGAACATATGTGGCATTTTGTCTTACACATCTCTATAGATTTGGGTGAAAATGAAAATTACTCTGTGGTTTACTGCTAGAAGAATTGCTCTGTGGTGTTTTTTGTTCATCTTTGTGTAGAATCCATTTTCTATTTTATGTTGAGAGAAGGTTTCATTTAACAGTTTTATAACAGTTATATATAATATATATATATAATATAATATAACAGATATTATATAAATACATCATCTTATGTATATATATAATATAACAGATGTTATATTATATATATATAATATAATATAACAGATATTATATAAATACATCATCTTATATATATATATAATATAACAGATGTTATATTATATATAAGATAATAATATAACATCTGTTATATTTATATAATATATATAAGATAATAATATAACATCTGTTATATTTATATAATCTGTTATATTATATATATTTATATAATCTGTTATATTATATATATATATATATTATATAACAGATATTATACATATATAACAGTTATATATATATATATATATATATATATATATATATTAACTGTTATATATATGATATATATAACTGTTATATATCATATATAACAGTTATATATATATATATTAACTGTTATATATATGATATATATAACTGTTATATATCATATATAACAGTTATATATATCATATATATAACAGTTAATATATATATATATATATATATATATATATATATATATATATATATATATATATATATATATATATATATATATATATATTAACTGTTATATATATTATATAATATATAACTGTTATATATATGATATATATATATATATATATATATATATATAACTGTTATATATGTATATGATATATATAACTGTTATATATATATATATATATATATATATATATATATATATATATATATATGATATCATATATATATATATAACTGTTATATATATGATATATATATATATATATATATATATATATATATATATATCATATATATATATATATATATATATACATATATAACAGTTATATATATATATATATCATATATATATAACAGTTATATATATCATATATAACTGTTATATATGTATATATATATATATATAATATATATATATCATATATATATATATATATATATATATATATATATTAACTGTTATATATATGATATATATAACTGTTATATATATGATATATATATATATATATATATATATATATATATATATATATATATATAACTGTTATATATGTATATCATATATAACTGTTATATATGTATATCATATATGTATATCATATATAACTGTTATATATATGTATATCATATATATATATATATATTAACTATTATATATATGTGTTATATATATATATAACAGTTAATATATAATATATATTATATATCAGTTAATATATAATATACAGTTAATATATATATATTAAAACAGTTATATATATATACACAATTTTTTTTATAAAATGTTTATATATATATTACACAGCTGTTTATATATATAACAGTTTTTTTTAATAAACTGTTTATATGGAACAGTTATATGACATTTTTTTTAAATAAACTGTTATATATAACTGTTTATATAACAGTTATATATAACTGTTCATATATATATAACTATAATAGTTATAAATTATTATTATCTTTTGAAGTCGGATAGATTATAATTTATTTTGTATTTTGTATTTTGTGTAGAATGAAAATGGATTTGCGACACATGAAAAAGTCAATGGATATGGAGGATCGAGGTACGTAGCTACTAGGATACTTATATACGTTTATGTAGCTACTCGGATACTATTTTTAGATATTAAATTGGTGAAAGGGATTTAATGGTGGTTTAGCTGCGTTTTTTGCTGTTGGGTTTATTTTAATGTTAAAAACATGTTGGATTTCATGAATAAACAAAGGAAACTCTGCCGAAATTTTCTGAAATTAAATAGTGATTTAAATTGATCAAGTCAAACATACATGCATTTGAAGTTATACAAACCCATGTAGTCATTTATTTTTGTATCTTGTGCAGGTTATGATGGATTTTGCTTGGAGTTATTATGTTCGTGGTGGCTTGGAGCTGCGATTTCTTGTAGCGTAGGGGAGCGATATTGTCGTTGTTGTAGTTTACGTGGATTTTTTAAATATATTTTAATGTGTTAATGTATTATGCTAGATCATGTTTACATCTTTTGTTACGTTCTTATTTGGGAGACATTTATTTTGTACCTTTATACTTGGATTGTGATGAAATATTATTTTGTAATTCATATTTATGAGATATGGTTGAAAATTGTGGAATTTTGTATTACTTATGATTGTATGAAAAATGCGTAATGTTATTTCGGATTATAAGGTTGCACGTTTTATGAAAAAAGTGCAACAATTGCGAAAAAAATAATAGGTAATAAATAAAAATATTGTACTTTTGGCAACACAATTTTTTGTCTCCAAAAGTTATCATTTACATCTATCACTTTGGATATGGCAACACATGTTTGGTTGCCAAAGGTATGGCTTTTGGCAACACAAGAGCTGTGTTGCCAAATGTACGACTTTTGGCAACACAAAACATGTGTTGCCAAAAGGCTATACCTTTGGCAACACAGCTCTTGTGGTGCCAAAAGTCGTACCTTTGGCAACACAACTCTTGTGTTGCCAAAAGCTGCACCTTTTGGCAACACAGCTCTTGTGTTGCCAAAGATGTTGCTTTTGGCAACACAAGACCTCTGTTGCCAAAGGTATAGCCTTTTGGCAACACAACTCCTGTGTTGCCAAAAGCTATAGCTTTTGGCAACACAACTATTTTTGTTGCTGTTGAGTGACTTTTGGCAACACAAATAATATTTTTTATTATAAATTTGACAAATTATAAAATACTTTTGGCAACACAATTGCGTGTTGCCAAAAGTATACCTTCAGCAACACAGGTCTGCTATGTTGCCAAAGGGTTTCCTAGACAGGCAATGGGCAACAAGCTGGCAACATAGCAAAATATGTTGCCAATACCTTTTAGCAACATATTTCTAACTTTAGCAACATAATTTGTATGTTGCTAATGATGCAAATTCTTGTAGTGCATGGACTTTGGAGGATCTTCGGCCAAATTCTAGAGGATCTTTCCTTTATACAATCCTCCCATCAGGGCGGTCATTGAAACTCTTTCTTCGTAATATTCAACTTCAAACTTCTCTTTGTTGAAGCGAGCAATATAATCCCTCAGATTCTCATCTTTTCCCTGCTTGACATATAGCAGGTGGGTCGTCTTCTTCCTCGACTTTATTACAAAGAAAAAGTTATGCATGAACCTTTCGGCCAACAGTTTGAAGTTCTCTATAGAGTTCTTAGGAAGAGAAGTAAACCATACATGGGATGCCCCTGTCAAAGTGCTAGAGAATGCATAACATCTCATCTAATCTTAGACTGAGTAGATTTCGGCGGTCGACGGGTTCATTTCCACGTAATGGATGGGATTTGTGCTCCCGTCATATTTTGTAGATACTACTAGAGGCTTGAACTTAGTCGGGGTTGGGTGGCTAATGATCCCTGCCACAAAGGGGGAACATTCAGTATATCCCCTCTACACGGGGTCTCATCTCTTCAGTACGTCCCCTATATTGTCATCCGACCTTTGAATGGAATCATTCCAGGGCTACTCAATCGCAGCATCCACTTCGTTCTCGGCTTGAAAATGTTATCTCTAGCCCCCTCCCTGTTGGCAAGGTGTACTAAGGGCTCTTGATCGGCTGTCTTGTATCAAATTTTGACCTCTCTTTGATCCTCCTCTCAACCTCTAGAGGGTCTGCATTAATTGCATATGTCATTCCTTCTAGAATCATCTATAATTCGGGACCTGGAGAGACGATTTCTCAAATCCTCTTTTGGGACTAGCCTCTAAAAATCTGACCCCTACTAAGTATATCTAAAGCTGATACCCTAAGCCTGCAACCTCATATCGACCTCCTTCTTTTCCCCCTGTTAGGAATTGGCCGGACAGTACCTCTGGATATTTAATAAGGCTCCCAATAGTACCTTTCCTCCTTATCCTCATCCCGGAACTGATCGTCTTGGGATTCTCGTCCTTGCATACCTAGGTGCAAATGCCTAGGGTCAGCAACATATCATTGACATTGTTGAGGAGGAAGGTATTTCTATGGGGTGGGGTGGTCCCCTGGCCACTAGATCAGGAACACCATCTCAGGTTGTCAGAGTTACATATTCATCTTCGGGGCCTACAGGTCTAGTAATAATATTTTGGTTAAAGGAAGCGAGTTGCTCTTGAATCACTAATTGGATGGCCGCTAATGAGAGAAGCGTCGGTGCCACCTTAGATAGATATGACTGTGGCGAGGCTTGTCTTGAGCTGGGACCAACCCCTGGAGGTAGGTTAGTAGCCATGTCAACAGTTAACTTGAAGAGATTACAAATTTGAAAAAGTGTTTGAAAGGCTCAACTGGAGATCTTTCAATGGTTATACAGACCCACTTGAGTGGGGCTGGAATACCCCCAGAGAATCCAGTGAGGTTAAGCGGAGCTAAGATTAGGAAAAAGATAAAATATCATTTCCTTATAAGGCACCAGATTGATGATTCTAGAAATAGCACCACCAAGTCAGTATAAATGAGTAGAACTCGAATAAGTTAACAATGGTGATTTAATATAGAATGTGATTGGGAGAAGAGGATGAACACAATAGTATAAGTGGTTCAGCCAATCAGGCCTACTCCACTACACAAGTGAGTGTAAGATCATTATCAAATGGGGCTCTAATGGACTAGATTACAACACTCAATCTTGATCTCTCTCTAGTTACCAATGAGCTCAGTTTTAGTAGCATTTTCAATAATCGATCCCTTCTCATGGAGAAGATGAAGGGTATATATAGTGTTGGGGGTGCTGTGTACCCCTAAGCAGACATGGAATACTCCTAACCAATAAGGTTGAACCATATGTCGTGTCACATGTAGATTATAATGATGAAATATTACCTCATATGTGAGGGAGATATTGTTATAATAGTTTTGTTAACGTGGGATCGTAGTCCACGTGCACTTTCCCACACATCCCCCAATCCACGCATCTTACCAGCTATCCACTAACGGCCATCCAGGCAAGGCCAAGGTCGAAGTCTCATTGTCAGATCGAAATTTTTTGATTTTGGCAACAAATTGAGTAATCACCATGCTATGAAAAACTTTAAAGACAGAACACACTTCAGTTTTAGATTTCAACAAGTAAATCCATGTAGCACGAGAATAATCATCAATAAATAGAACAAAATATTTGAACCCGTCATAAGAATCAGTGCGACAGGGACCCCACAAATCTGAATGAATTAACTCAAAAGGTTCGAGAGAAACATACGAAGAGTTTCTAAAAGGTAATGGGACTTGTTTAGAAAACTGACAAGTATCACATACACCTCACTCGTTGGACATATAAGGAAATAAGAAAGATAAAATGCGATTGGATGGGTGTCCAAATCGTTGATGCAAAATGTGACTATCTAACTGAACACTTTTGAAACACATTACAGTCGGTGGTTTCAACAAATATAGATCATGTGAGTAAACTCCCTCACCAATCTTCTTCCTCCATGTTCGATCCTGAAATACAACACTAGTGGTAGAAAAAATAACATCACAATTCAGGGAATTAGTGATCTTACCAACAGAAAGAAGTTGAGTTGGAAATGAAGGAACAACAAGAGCATCCGAACTACGTGAATCATCAAAGAAATTAATTTTTCCAGATCTGAAAACTGGAACTGAAGTCCCATTAGCCACAGATACGTATGTTTTGATGAACCGAAGGTAAAATTTTGCAAATTGTTCGAATCATTTGCCATATGATCGGTTGCACCGGAATCAATAATCCAAGTATTTGCAATTTTAAGCTTACCTGGCGCATGAGTGCTGGAGGGAGGACCAGATTCAGAAGCATTAGACCTGCAAAATTACTGAAGAATGTGAGTTAATTGATTTATTGAGATGGAAGTGTCCACTGCAGCAAATGATTCCTTTTTACTCATATTATCAAAAGCTGGTTTAAGATGAGGATGAAGCTTCCAACATTGATCCTTAGTGGGTCTAGTTTTTCCACAATGGTCACATTTGTAGGTCTCTGACTTTCCATTATTTTGAGAGTTTTCCTTCCCATTAAAGGCCTTCCTTTTATCATCTAGCCTGGAAACAAACGAACTAGACTCTGACACGAATTTGGAGTCTGGATTCATCATCTTCTTTCGAGTTTCTTCTCGCTACACAGTAGCACAAACACTTGAAAAGGATGGAA
The DNA here is from genome assembly GCA_949130495.1 of Sambucus nigra. Lineage (NCBI taxonomy): Eukaryota > Viridiplantae > Streptophyta > Magnoliopsida > Dipsacales > Adoxaceae > Sambucus > Sambucus nigra. The sequence continues at coordinate 492,355,539 of OX422220.1, read as the reverse complement.
GAGTAGAGCTCATGAGAATATTACTCCTGAGGTTTTCATATTCTGGATTGAAGCTATTTAACAGAGAATTTTTTTTATCTTCTTCATCCCTTTTTAGCAAGATTTTCGCATCAGTGGTGTGAGGATGATACATATCCAGTTCATCCCACATCTTTTTTAGATTACCAAAATGTTCCATGATCATCTTATCTCCTTGCTGCGCAGCAGCAATCTCCCATTTCAATTCAAAAATCCGAGAAGCATTATTTGGGTTTCCATACATTTCAGTAAGGATCCCCATAATTCTTTTGAAGAGTCAGAGAAGGTAAATATTTCAGCAATCTGAGGCTCCATCGAATTGAGTAACCAGGATCTAATAAGTTGATCATTAGCATCCCAATCTTCATAGCCTGAATCAGATTTGACGGGGTAAACTTTATCTCCAGTTATAAAACCCATTTTTTTCTTACCACCAAGAGATAGAGTTACAACTCTAGACCATGGCACATAGTTTAGACCATTTAAAAGAACAGATGAAAGTTTCCAACCCGGATGATCAGATTCCACCATTGTTTTACAAGGAGAAAAGATAATGAGAATTGCAAAGTTCTCTTGTTCTGTATCAAACCCGCTCTGATACCATATATAATTTAGAGCTAAACAGAATGAGAGAAAACAATAACTTTGCTGAACTTTATTAATTAAAAAATTGAGATGGCTACCAACGTTCCGTATATGGAAAAATAACAGTAATGCTAGACATAAGAAAAAAATAAAGGGGATTTAACACTTTCAAACTGACCACTTCTATTGTTGACCGATTATTCCACAAATATCTCCAAAACAAGGAATGTAAAAAACATTTCCATAGTATGATAGATTGAATTTAAAGATAGTTTTACAAAACAAATAAAAACAGTGGAAATCTGTGATTCAAACATGATACACGAAACAACTGATTCAAAAATGATATTGATAAAAATATTGGGGGAGATGAACGGGAAAAACAATACAGGTGGAATTACCTAATTTTAATTTTTACCTTCAGGGCAAATAATATTTGATTCATTCCTGGTTGTGTGGAAAATGTTGTTGCTGAACGATCAATGTATATCGGCCAAATATATGGACTCTTCATATTGCAATATTGAGGAATTTCCTTCTTTGGGGACAGAGGAAAAGGCCGAAAACGAAAGGGGGGGACCTACCTCATGAATTTCCTATTTCGTTGTGATGAAAATCAGGACAACCTACGTGTGTTTTAGTATTAATGGTCTTTGCCCACGTGGGTAGGCTATGTTTGTCGTAGAAATAAGTAGAGGCTTGCATTTAGTAGTATTAAAAATAAATAATAGATTTCTCTTGGGATTTTTTTTTTTTTTTGGGGGGTACCAAAACCTTCATTACTTAAATTTTATCTATACTGTTTACTTTGTATGAGACTTTTAAATACTTTTTTTCTTAAATAAAAAAAGCAGCCAAAATATCATGTGATCATACGGTAATATAAAAAAAATTAAGTTACTATTAAAATATTATGTGTAAGCATCTATGATAGCCTTTTTTTCTATTAAAAAAATAGCCGCTGTCTTGATTTTTACTTTGAAGAAAAAAGAATTTTTTTAAATTCCCCTGCAACTTTTTTTCTAGAAAGATATGTAAACATTTTTTATTGTCAGTCTCTATTTTGCTTTTAAAAAGAGTCCCTCTTCGTATTTGTTGTTAAAAGAAAATATATTGCCTTTTCTTTTCTCCAAATACCACCGCTAGCCATTTATTAGAATGACATGAGTACTAAAACATTCAGCGTATAGTCTCTATACATTATATGGTCTACTTGTTACTATTTTTACACTTTTAAACACCATTTTCTTAAACAAAAAATACATAACAATATCGGTTAAAACGTTTAGGGCCTGTTTGGTTTGCAACTATAATTCTGTTTTATGTATTTAAATACAATTCTGATAAAAATCTTCGTTTGGCAACCTGTTTTTAAACACAGAATTATAATATTCCTGTGTTATAATCAAGTTTTTCAGAAAACAGATTTTGGGTGTTTTATAACATATGTTTTTTTTATTTTTCAACTCAGAATTATTCATTCTTAATATTTTAAAGCAATTATACCTTAATATATAATATGCATACATAATACATTAATGTGTGTAATTCTTATAAATAAAAAAAATATATGTACATATACACAAAATTACGTATGGAATAATATAAAGTTAAATAATATTATCAATAGATACATGATACTTATATATAATTTTATACATATATTATTAATATATGGAATAATATAAAATATACATATAGTACATATGTATTAAAAAATATTATCAATTCATGTATGTATATAATTTTATAGTGAATTATATATGCGACATCATTATAAATATATATATATATATATATATATAGAGAGAGAGAGAGAGAGAGAGTTAAACTCCCTAACATACTTCATTAAATATACCTAAAAATACATGATATTAAATGTACGTGTATATAATTTATGATGTATGTATATGTATACATTCATGTATCATGTATGTATGAAAGTTTTATGTATGTTTATATGTACATAATGTACATACATATATATATAATTTACATATATATGTACATATATACGTACATATATATATATGTATACATTCATGTACTTTACATTATATATGTACATATATATGTATATATACATTCATGTACTTTACTTTACATTTAATGAGGTGTGTTATATATATATGTATGTACATGAATGTATACATACATACATACATCATAATTTATGATGCATGTATGTATGTATACATTCATGTATATTGTATGAAAGTTTTATGTATGTTTTATGTAATGAGGTATGTTATATATCTCTATCTCTACTACTTAAAAAGAGGGAAGTTCCTCTTCAACTCTCAAAGTACTAAACTACCCTCATTAAATTAATATTTTCTATCATACCCTTAATATTAATCTCACACATTTATTAACTAGATACATTCTCTTTCCTAATACATTCATCTAACAAAACTTTCAAATAAATTCATCTTGAAACCCACACACATTCATTAAATTAAAATCATTCCATGAATTTTAACTTGATACATTCCCCCTCCTAATACATTCATCTAACAAAACTTTCAAATACATTCATCTTGAAACCCTAGAAATCAAAAGTCAGCTGCCTAAGTTCCTTCATCTTCCCATCAGATTCATATTGGATAGTTTCTTCGTTGCTGTTGTTTCTTGTCTAAAAAACAAGGTCAATACTCATAATTTCCTCTCTAATTTTTTATTCATTTTTCATTTGCCATCAAAAGTATGCATTTGTTAATTTGAAAGCAAATACATAATTTTTGTAATTATATCTATCTCATTCATGAATGTTGTCTCTCTTTTGTGGTGAGATTTTGTATTTTCAATTTTATTGTTGTTCTATTCATGTTTTATAATAATTCTAAATTCAATGTTAATTTCAGCAAAATTATATATATTTTTTAAGTTAAGGAATTACCAAGTTCATACCTTATTAGATTATTATTTTTTATGCATTCATATATATTTCCCAGTTGGACATATTTGTATTCATGTTTATTTCTGAAAGATTCTAAAAATTCTTAAAACACTCCAATTACTTTTTAAAAGACAAACTTTCCCTTTGCTCTAAAGATCAAACAAATATTTTTTTATTTGTTAATTTTTTTTCCATAAAAACAGTTTTTTAAAACATTTTTTTATTTTTTAAATTAAAAAATAACTGTTTTTTATAAAAACTATTAAAAAAACTGTTATGATAGTTTTAGAAACCCTTTTTTATTTAAAAAAAACTGTTATGATACTTTTATAGAAGTTTTTTTTAAGATAGATTTAAAAACTGTTTTTTTCAAAAAAAATATTTTTTACATAAAATTGGGAAAAAATTAACAAATAGAAAACTGTTTTTTAAATTGAAAATTATTTTTATAACCGAACACGACTCATAAAAGAAACTCGACACAACACGATAATTTTTTTTTTAACCAAACATGAACACGATCCTAAGAAAAGTGACACAACACAACATGAAATATTATTTTTTTACAAAACAAGGACAAGACCCAAGTAAAAGTGTCACGCCACAATATATATTATTTTTTTAACCAAACACGAACCCAACCAAAATAAAAATGACACGACACGCCTCAAAATCTTATTTTCACCTATAAAAGTAATATGACATAACACGAAATCTCATTTTTTTACCAAATACTAACACAATCCACTTAAAATGCAACACGACAAGTGGGCCGTATTCGCATTTCATAAAAAAATGAATTTTGTATCGTGCCATGTCACTTTCATATGTGTCATATTCATTTTACTTAAAATTAAGATTTTGAGGTGTGTCGTGCCATGTCGTGTTAATTTTATTTTGGTCGCGTATTATAAAATATTTTAAATAAAATGTACAAAAAAAAACAGTTTTGAATAATTTATTAAGTGCCTAAAGATTTTATTTAAAAAAAATTAAGATTCTAATAGTTACTGTTTTGGAACTACTGACTTTTTATTTTTATAAAACAATTTTTATAATTATTAGAATTTTTGTAACAATTTTTGTAACTATTAGAATTTTTGTAACAATTTTCTTAAAACACTCCCATGCTTGGATTTTACTTGAAATAATAATTTTTTAAATAAAATCTTTAGGCACTTAAAAAATTGTTTAAAACTTTTTTTTATTTTTACATTTTATTTAAAATGTTTTATAATACCGCCTATACCTACCACTGGCGCGTACTAAGATACTAAAAAAATTACCACCGCCTATGCATACCGCTAGCGCGGATCATTTTTTTAAATAGTAAAAAGATTATTTTTGAAATTCCTCTGTGTTGAAATTTTTTCACACTGTATGGTTCAATGTATTCATTTTGTCTCTCTACATATATATATTCTTCTTATGAAGTCTTACGTCGGTTCAGGTTGTAACTCCGCAACTAAGAAAAACATAACTTCCAAGAACAACCAAATAAGTGAGCAAACTGAGTCCAAATTACCTTACTGAAGCTACAATTACATGTCTTGGTTGAATTATCTTTGTCGACTCAAACACACACTCTAAAATGTATCTTTAGCATCTTTAGATACATAGTGTTCAAAGAATTTTCAGTTTGTTTTTCCCTACTCTTAATATTTAGTACTGAGTGTCACTTATTTAGTTGATGGATACTTATGGAATACATTGCACTTATTCAAGTACCATAATTTTTTTTAATTTTGTAAAATTAATTTACAATTGTTGTTTTCAATTCATCTTATTGTTGAGTAAATTGTTTTAATTTCTTGGAAACTTAGGTTTGTCCATACTTATTAACCGAATTGATTCTCTTTATTATTTTGTAATTTCTATTCAATGAACATGAATGCAGTTTCTCTGTTTCACGTAATTTATCTTTGAAAGTTGTTGTATTGATATGTGAAGACTAATAATCCATCCATCATATTATGTAAATGTAATGACTAAAAAGAACTAATGCCCTGTTTAACTTCATAATGATGATTAAGTAATTAAATATTTGGGTCTCAATTCCTCACTTTGAGAATTCCTTATAAGGATTGGCAATGGGACGGAAGCATCAACACATGATGAGGGCCCCGAACAGCCTCTCATTGACGTTATCTTCCCATCATTAAATATAAATGCCAACTCGCCAAACTTCTTGACAGATCGAGCAATTCTTGCAACAACAAACGAGCACGTAGACTCACTCAATGATATGATGATTGATATGTTCCCCAGAGAATTGAAGACATTAAATAGCTTTGATGAAGTCGTGGATGACATGAACAACTATTACCAAGAAGAATTTTTAAATTTTTTGATGCCGAATGGATTGCCACCACACGCATTGAAACTTAAACATAATTGTCCAATCATTCTTCGGCGTAATATAAATCAATCAGTTGGATTATGTAACGGAACAAGAATGTTGTACAAAGGTTCTTTGGATAATGTCATCCATGTTCGTCGCTCATAAAGTTGAAGAGGAAGAAGACCCTTTGAATCCTAACAAACGTCAAAAGCAACATATTTAAGCATTAAATTTTTAGTTTTTAGGATTACACATTGTTTTTATCAAATGTCATCTTTCAATAACTGCGAATTGGAATTTGCTTGCTGAAGCTTTTTTTAACTTCTTTTTATTAATGATATTTCCCTATAAATCATTTCAAGCTAATTTCATTGTGATAAATTTATTCGGATTATATATACATACATATTTGTGTGTATTTCTTCTTGCTTTTGAGTAAGGAGTTTTGAGTTCGTGTATGATAGATTTAGAGTATTCACAGGAATATCTTGTATAGTTTACAGTTGAATGGAGGTTTGAGTTTTTGGGTAATGATTGATGCTTCGTACTAGGTACTTTATGTTATATTATAACAAAACAGATTCTACATAATATGTTACAAGTATTTTTATTACTTTGTCATTCACAGATTTGCAGTGAAAGATTAATATCTGGAAACGGTCGCACGTGCAACGCACGTGGGCACAACTAGTATATATATATGTATGTACATATAAACATACATAAAACTTTCATACAATATACATGAATGTATACATACATACATACATCATAAATTATGATGTACATAAAACTTTCATGCAATATACATGAATGTATACATACATACATACATACATACATACATCATAAATTATGATGTATGTATGTATGTATACATTCATGTATGAATGTATGTATGTATACATTCATGTATGTATATATATAATTTAATGTATACATTCATGTATGTATATATACATGTATACATACATGAATGTATACATTAAATTATATATATACATTCATACATTCATACATGAATGTATACATACATACATACATCATAAATTATATACATGTACATTTAATGAGGTATGTTATATATATATGTATCTACATATAAACATACATAAAACTTTCATACAATATACATGAATGTATACATACATACATACATCATAAATTTATATATACATACATGAATGTATACATACATACATACATGAATGTATATATACATTAAATTATATATATGTATATATATACACATACATACATACATGAATGTATACATACATACATACATCATAATTTATGATGTATGTATGTATGTTTAATTAATACATACATGAATGTATACATACATACATACATACATACATACATACATACATACATACATACATACATACATCATAATTTATGATGTATGTATATATTGAATTAAACATACATACATACATTTAATTAAACATACATACATACATCATAATTTATGATGTATGTATGTATGTATACATTCATGTATGTATGTATGTATATTTAATTATATATAATATACATGAATGTATATAATATATAATATACATGAATTTAATTATATATACATTCATGTATGTATACATTCATGTATATTATATATAATTAAATGTACATACATACATACATGAATGTATACATTCTATCTATGTATACATTCATGTATATTATATATAATTAAATGTATATATATATATACATACATACATACATACATACATGAATGTATACATTCTATCTATGTATACATTCATGTATGTATGTATGTGTATATATATATATATATATATATATATATATATATATATATATATATATATATATATATATATATCCACACGCACATACACGCATATATATGATATAAATATACATATTTGTCAATTTTGTCAAATTTTCAAAAAACTGTATTTAAAAACAACTTTACCAAACGCAGACCAATAATTATAAATACAAAAAACTGAATTTTAAAACTGTATTTAAAAACAGTGTTTAAATCGAATTTTCTGAATAGAGAACCAAACGGGCCTTTAATGATCCTAAAATATTATAGAAGTCTTAAAAAACAATAAGATTCAAAATATAATGAGTTAAGCTTCTTAAACAGTTGATATTGTCTTGTTAAAAACAGTCCTTATTTTGATTTGTCCTTGAAGCAAGATGCGATACTTTTTATTATTTAAGAAGTAATGTTGCCCATGTACTTGTTCAACACCAATTAAAACGTGATATATTTGCACTTGGAAAAATATTGTTTTTATAATGAGAGATGTGTAAGACATGTATTTTATATGTTTCATTTCTCTATTGATAATTACTATATCCCATACATAATTGTATGATAGTTCTCTCATTTCTCCCAGAAAGATACATTGCTCCCTTCTTACTCTAGTTGGCGACAAATATCTAAGGCCAGTCACTAATAAAAACTGCGAATTGAAAACGCAACCCCTCATGCGGTGTGTGCATAGGCAGGGATTTTATTGCAAACAAAGAGTCTAATTTTATATTTTTAAATTTTAAAGATCAAAACTTTAAATGATTTAATCCAATAAAAACTTGTGCCTTAATTTTAAACCTTTGTTATGAAATTCTATTTACCCAATTTTAATTTTTTTAACCCAAAACATTCATCTAGGCCATAAGCACATAAAAAAGTAACACATCCATAATTCACCGATGTACGAGGAGAACTCACAACAGGAAAAAACCTAGAATGACCCACCCACACAGCTAACTATGATAGGGTTTTACAAAGGCTGACAATATACTAACTCAACGACTCGTATCCGTTGCAAACCTTGATGTTTTTCAATCATCTAACTCTCATCCACAGTGCAATGGAGGAGTCAACTAACACAAGATGCCAGGAGGCACTGGTCCACGCATGCCTCAGTATTTACGGATGAGGATCAACAACCATCAACTAAATCGAAACACGGAATCCACCTCTTCTTTACCACAACACAACAAATAGAACGTACGGAGTCTAATGCACGAAACACGTTCTCTCAATATGAAGAAAAATAAACTTTTCTTCCTAAATAAAATATCTCGAAGAATACGGATCTTTAAACGTGAAAGGTGAAACTAGAATTTTGGAACATTGGTAAATGGGTATGGAGTTAATTTTCACCAAAAGTTCTTGAACAAAACTAAGTCCAACATGCCTTAAATAGTGAAAATACGAATTTTGAGGTTGCAAACTCGTTGAACGAGATTACAAAGTTGTTCAAACGAGAAGGAGTTTTCGTTGAAACGAGAATAGTGTCCGTTCGAGCGAGAAATCTTTTTCGTTCTAATGAACTTCCAATGAGTTTTCCACGGTTAAACAAAGAGTACTTATTTTATGTTTGTTAGATGCATGTTCGAACGAGATTCTAAAGTCGTTCTAATGAGATCAAAAGTCTCTCTAATAAAAATAGAATTTCGTTCAAAGGGAATTCAAATCTCGTTCTAATGTGATCATTAAAATAAATTTCTTCAAAAAATAGTTCCAAATGATTTTACTAAAAAACAATCGCGTTTAAAATTTATCCAATGACCATATTCAATCATGCATTCATACATGTGAGACCCCAGTAAATACGAAGACAAACTTCGCAGGACAAATGTAGCACGATGTGTATCCAACATTAAAGCTTGGCAACAACATCATCGTCAAACATGTCATATGATTACGAGATCGACAATTCAAATCATAACCTAAAACTCATAGGATTTGTTCAAAATTAAACCAATTACAATCAAATTGATTCGATTGGAAATTTTTCTTTCACGTATCACCGATACGTGCTATAAGATTGCAACTCATGTGTACTTTTTCAAGTCAGAATTGATTTTTCATATTGAAAATTGTTGACTTAGTTACATTCTTCACGCATAAACATAAATTTGAGTTTCTAGAGTTAATTCTTAAAAATAACCCGAAAGTTGGATCAAATTTCTATTTCTTAGACGATCTTTAAAATATTTCAATTTTATGTTAATAGCTGAAAATTATTCCAACGTCATCGTCAATCCATTAAAAAATCAACTATCATTACACGTATCAAAATATAGGCATATCTCTTTCCCTCATATGTCTCTCACTTCTCCCTATTTCTCTCATTCTCTCCATTACACAAATGCACGTGCCAATCTTCTCACCGTCGGTGCAAGAACCATACCAACACGCTAACCACTAGTAGACTATTCCATTACAATCGAAATAATCGATACCCCTAATGCACCTTCAAACCCAACTACCATCAAAATCACTCTGAAACAACCACTAACTTAGACCCTAAGAGCAACTCTCCACCACAAACTAGCTAAAAAATCCAACAAAATTATGTTTTTTATAAGTAAATGATTAAATACAAGAAACCATCCTAACAGGGATAAATCACGTATATAAGATGTATACACTACAAATCATTGATATTGATTTAAACCACCACACCAGAGTTAAATCACAACCGCTGCCACTCCACTTCCAGTTAAACTTTATCAATAGAGAGAAACCTCACGATCCAATAGCAAAAAAATATGAGGCTGACTTATGGACTAAGTCACTCTCTTTAAAGAGAGAGAGAGAGAGAGAGAGAGAGAGAGAGAGAGAAGATAAAAAAAAATGTTTCTTAATGGATTTGTTTGTGTATTCAGCGAATCTACAGGGGGGAATGATAAAAATGAACAACGATGCATGAGTAGTGAAGGAGAGACAAATGATGTGGGATGAAAAGTTTCCAACTTTTCGCATACAAAAACACTTTCGACCCAAATAAAAAAGATAATTACCTTTTATATTTTTCATTCAGGTTTTTATTGCAAAATAAACTTATTTGTTTGTCCAAAAAATTTAAGGTCAATTTACAATTAGGTCCCTTGTTGACAATGTTTAAACATTTAAGCACAATTTACTATTAGGTTCACTTGTTATGCCACTAGCGTGGATTTCTACAAGAAGAGAGTTAGTGGACCTAAGTGTTTAAAATTTATTTGTGAGGGGCCTAAAAATACTTTGCTAAAAATTTAATGCACGCACAACCCAGGACCCAAGACCTGGACATGGTCAAGGGTAGGGTCGATCAGACTGAAGGTCGTGGCATGCGCGTGCGCGTATGAGATTTTTCCTAATAAGTAATTTCACCCATCACACACAAAATTCTAATGTCCAAAGCTTTTCACCATTAATGTCAAAATGATGTGTATTAACTACACCACAAATCACATTTCCACAAAAATATCACAATACTTCTTGTTGGGAGAAAGATCCAAAGTGTGTTGTAATACCTCATACATTTATCATTAATTAATTTTCGCTTGCTTTATATTATTAATTTAATAGGATAAATTAAATTGGATTTCATAAATATTAATTAGTAAGATAAAAGATTAATATTTATTATAATTAGTATTTACTTGTGTGTGACAAGTAAATTATTTTGTGATGTAATATATATCGCATATGAGTTATAGTGATGATTTATTATTATATGTCGATAGTGTGTTACATCGAGGGATCGATATAATTTGTGGGCGATGTGTAGGATAAGAACGTGTCGGTCCCGGTTATTGAGATTATATAATATTTGTAGTTAGGCGACTCGGACGACCTTTTCTAGTGCACGGATGATACAGGAAGGGTCGAAATACCAGAATAGGTACCATGACATTATGTTTGGATTTTCAGGGCTTTTTAGACATAACATGATCCGTACAAGAGTAGAAGGGTCAATTTATGCTTAGGGCAAAGAAGAAAAATAGGATTAGATTCATTATAGGGGTATTTAAGAGGTTGGGAAGGTTGATGGCAACCCACCTTTCATATTTTACCCAAGATATTGAGAGACCCCTAGAGAAGAGAAAAGTAGAAGAAAGAAGAGAAAGCATGTAGGGGAGAATAGAGAGGAGTCCACCCTTCATCAAATTCGTAGAGATCTTCAGATTTTAATCCACATGGCAAGTAGTTACTTGATTTATGTTGAAAATTAAGTGTAGTTAATGATTTTCATGATAAGAATTAAAGATATGAGATTTAAAGTATGAAATATTAAAACTCGATTAATTGATGATGGAAACCCTATGTTGTTTTAAAGATGAGTTATGTTAAAAAGTTTAAATCCTTTAGTTTTAATCTTGTATTTTATGTTCTCGAACCATAATATGGTGTATAAAGGTTTAAAAATATGTTTCTATACTTATATTGGGTTAGGGTATTGACTGGGTACTATTTTATATCTTGGGTTGGGCATTAATGGAGGTTTTGGAGGCCTCACCTTTGCCCTTAGGACATTTTAGTTTATCTCCCAAAATGAATTGGTTTGGTGTAGTGGCGAATTTGTTTGGATCATAAAATTTTAGTTTTTTTTCTTTATGAACGCGTGGTTGTCAGTTTCGTATTTTTTTTTTATTTTTTTTACTTAGTTATGATTTTTATACGAAAAGGTATGCGAGACTGAGATCTTTAGTTGGTTATTTTGGGATGGTCTTTATTTTCAGAACAATTATATTTAGAATGATTATAAGACCTTATGGATTTGTTCTCTTGGTTAATATGAATTCATAGTTGATGCAACCCAGGTTTACAAAGCTTAGAAGTCATTAATGGAAATTAGAAAAATGAATTATGGAATTTGGGAAAACAAACACGTGTTGAATACATGTAGATATGATATTTGACCCAGACATTTATTTTTTGGTTATTTTTCTTTTATACTCCAGGTGTACAGCAGTCATAGTGGGGACCACAAGGATAGATCCATTATTGCCATGTACTAACTGCAAATGCTAAATAATTATTTAGACACCTCAGCTCATTCTATCTAGTTATGATCATTTTATTTCAGTTCAATTTGGGGCATGTTGCGCGTAGATGGATAGGTTTTTATATTTTTTTCAGAGATCATATTTTAGTACCCACTTTCTTATTCAGTTTCTTATAATGGATATTTTTTTTGGTGACTGATGGTTTATTCGATTTACAGGAATTATTTGTTTATGCATTGTGACTTATTAATTAATTTTGATTGTTTCATTTTTTTCGTGTTATTTATATTATATTGTGTTTACTGCAGTGATGATGAGAATGAACTATACTGAGATTTCTGTCTTCTTTTAGTAGATGATTGGCCACCTGATAATAGAATAGGCAGGTTGTCACATGTATATAATGTTTGTTATATATAAAAGAGTTATTGATAAAAGGTACCATCTTCTTTGATATTAATCATCCTCCAGAGTGATGGATGATTAAATTCAAAGAAGAGAAAGTAAAAATGATGAACTAGGTCTTGAAAATAGATTCACTACTTTCCACAAATGTGTTATTATCCTCTTTAAAAGAAAAAAGAAATGAATATACATTGAAAGACTCTCAATATATTGGTATGGAATGATATGAGAGTTATTTTGAAATGAAGTACAGTGACGGCTTAAATAAGGCAAATCAAAAAATGGGGTTCACATTTTCAATAGAAGCCAATGGACACATCTATTACCATAGGCATGTATGAGAGAGTTGTTGGTGATTTCTAATTCTAATGTATAGACAAAAAAGAACTTTTCCCGCAAACATATATCAAAAAGCTTTATGACAGATTCAAGGAATTCGTACTTGTCATCAGAGGTGTTGTTGAAGTGAATGAGAGAGTCGTTGGAGTAAAACCTGTTGCAGCTATTCAAAGACTTTTAAAACTACCTTTGAATGACTTGGCATCCAATGAGTAACTCTCGCTACAGCGAGAGTGCTGATGTGATGATGCTTTAAGTATAAGGGTCCGTTTAGTTGTTAGTGGACAAAAGTGTGGGCACGATAAAATTTGTCTAGGCAAATTCAGATGATGCTATCAAACAACATTAGGCAAAATTAAAGTCAATCCAATTAATTTATTTAAAAATAATTTTTATATTATATTCAAAAATGTTAAAAATAATTTTTGCAATATTTTTATATTGCAGTTTTTATATTATATTCAAAAATGTTAAAAAATTTGTAAAACATTCTCTTAACAATTTTTTATAATATCAAAAACAGTTTTTAAAATATTACAAAACAAATTTTAAACATTCACAACAGTTCTTTTAAACTCTTTAAAACAGTTTTAAAAAATGTTTTTTAAAACTTTAAACAGTTTTTATAATATATCCAAAACTGTTTTACAATATTTTTATATTACGGTTTTTCAAAAAATTTGTAAAACATTCTTTTAACAATTTTTTATAATATTAAAAACAGTTTTCAAAACATTACAAAACAGTTTTTAAACATTCACAACAGTTTTTTTAAACTCTTTAAAACCGTTTTAAAAAATGTTTTTTAAAACTTTAAAACAGTTTTTATAATATATCCAAAACAGTTTTTAAAAATGTTAAAAACTGTTTTACAATATTTTTATATTACGGTTTTTCAAAAAATTTGTAAAACATTCTCTTAACAATTTTTTATAATATTAAAAGCAGTTTTCAAAACATTACAAAACAGTTTTTAAATATTTATAACAGTTTTTTTAAATATTTAAAACAGCCTTTAAAATTATTTTTTAAAACATTAAAACTGTTTTTATAATATATTCACAACAGTTTTTAAAAATGTTAAAAACAGTTTTTACAATATTTTGTTAATACGATTTTTTAAAAAAATTGTAAACATTTTCTTAACATTTTTTTATAATATTAAAAACAGTTTTGGAAACATTACAAAACAATTTTTAAATATTCATAACAGTTTTTTAATTATTTAAAACAGTTTTTAAATTATTTTTTAAAACATTAAAATCGTTTAAGAAGTTGGCAAATTTGTGGGCAAATATTTCCTACTCAAATAGGTAAGCAAAATTTGCCCACAGATTGTGTATAGGAGGTGTTGTACATTGGCAAATAATGCCTAGGCAAATTATGCAACCAAACAGCCAAAATGTGGACAAATTTTCATATTTGCCAACTTTTTGACATTTGCCTAAGCAAATTATGTCAATCAAACGGACCCTAAGTTTCTCGTGCCAAGTTTCATAGAATTTTCCAAAATAACTTGTTTCAATTTTGGTTCAGCGATGAAAACTGTCGCTGAAGCTAAACAACTCAGTTTTACATTGTTTCGATTGATTGTCAATTTTTAAATATTTTGTTGTACAAGTAAAATATCTTGATAGCAAAGTCTCAGGACATGCACTCATATGTCTTTATGAATATATTTTTTAAAATAGTGTTGTAAAAACACGTGATGTGTGTGAGTAGATTTTTCAATTTGCCTTTTATCCTATCATGTCAGTAATTAGGATGATCAAAACTCGACTTCGAGATCCTAAGTGTTAGTGATGCTTTCAAGAGAGGTATATAGGGATAAAATATTTTGGAATATTGAAATAATACAACTATCGACGAGGGCATAAATGATTGTATGAACACTCTTACAATTTTAATAGGGTTTAATTTTCAACATTTGAAAGCATAGGATAAAGATCAAATTCACTTCAAACCTTCGTGTTAAAATGTATTTTACCCATTAAATTATTTTTTAAATAATAAACTCTATTTAAACAAGAATTGTTTTGATTTTGGTTCCTATATCTTTATTTTTCTTGGGGATTGTCCCATAAAATAAAATTACTTTGAGCCTAATTTCTAATGAGACCATTAGTTTCACAATTTCAAGTAACCATATAAAACAAACCATAAATTGTATAGAAATAAACAAAAAAAACAAATGCCTTTTTTTAAATAATGGAACCAAATGCCATTTTAAGGGATTTTTATCGACTAGCCCTCTATAACACTCTGTATGTTTTTGCATTTATTTTTCGGCATATTTAAATTACATATGTGAGCATAATTTAATTTAATAAATAAACAAAGTGAATTAAATAAATATTAATTAGAGAGTAAAAGAATTAATATCTATTTGATATTATATTTACTTGTGTGATAAGTAATGAAAAATAGGTTAAATTGCTTTACGTTGTACATGAGTAAAAATCAACGGGTTTGACGGTAACTCATTTGAGACGCACGTGTAAGGTTGTGTTAGGAATGAAATGGTAAATTTAAGTTAGATAACTCAGATGGTGATTTCGAGTGACCCAATGATCCAGAATAGGTGGAGATTGTCATAATTAGGTATCTGAAGGTTGTAATCAAGTTCGAGGGACCTTTTAGCCTAAACGAGACCCTTTATTGGGCATTCCAGTCGTCCTACATATGGTACTTAACCTAATTTTGGGATTGGGGTTATATTTAGGGACGGTTGATGGAGTGGTCGTCCATTCCACAATCTAAAAGACTTAGGATTTGAGAGCGAAAATAATATAGAAGGAAAAACTAAGAGAAATCGAAGAGAAACGATCCGAGAAGGGAATTGAGGCATTCCAATCTTAGGATCATTACTTAAAGAAGAAACAAACAAGAAGAACTCATAATATATACGGTTAAAAAGTCAATTATTATCTTTCTCTACTTGATTATGTAGTTTCAATCACTTCACCAAATTAAGCGAACGGTCGCGAACTTTGGCCATGACCCTGTCCAAGGGACAAGGACCTGGGTCGTTATCGAATTAGGCATGACCAAAATTATGGGTAACGGACCAAGTCCCTACCCAAGAGAAATGATCATGCACCATTACATCAGGGAACACGGTCACGAACAAGGGCCATGAATAGCTGGTCACAAACCAAATCCCTGACCCATGCGTGACTATATGGTATCTTGGTCATGGTCGATAGCCGTAACTGCTTCTTATCCCCTCAAGATAGTGGTCAAGTACCAAATTCGTGACGGTTGTTTAACCCTCACGATTATGATCAAGACCCTAAAGTTGTGACTATTGTTTACCCCTCATAATAGTGGTTACATCCCACAGAAATGACCAAGTGTTATACCTTTTTCCAGTGTAGTCACGGAGCTCAACCGAGACAACATATATAACGAAAAAAATATTGTCACTCACTAGATCCGTGACCATATTTAACTAGCAAAACAAATATGGACTGTTTAGGTCCTATTCTCGAACCTAGAGTCCCACGAATGCGCGGCTAGTTGCTGCGTGTTACGTTAGACACACACGAGGTGTTCGTGCCACTCGGGAGGAATTTGTGTGTGTGGGGGGGGGGGGGGGGGGAGGGGGGAGTTCACCCCTTCTGGCCCATTTCCATGCCATAGTGTTCGTATTTTGAAATTCGAGTCTTATTCTCAAACTCGGACTCCTGTAACTATGCGATCAGTTGCTACATGTTACGTTGAATGTTCACGAGTTGTTCGTTCCACTCTCAATGACGATCGGGGGAGGGGGATTGGTGGAGTTTGCCTCCTCACATAAAGTTTTCAAGCTTAAGGGTGAAAACTTTCAAATCCCAGTGCTATTCTTAAACCAGAAGTCCCATGAATATGCGATCGGTTGCTACGTGTTACGTTGGACGCACATGAGGTGTTTGTTCCACTCGCTATGCCATTTGGGTTGGGTTTGGCGTCCTCCCCTTCGTGGTACTTTTCAAGACTTAGTGTTCCTAGTTAAAAATTTGGGTCCTATTCTCAAATCGGGAGTCTCGTGAATGCATGTCTGGTTACTACGTGTTATGTTGAACGTGCACGAGGTGTTTGTGCCATTCGCGTGCCTTTTTTTGGGGGGGGCATCCACCTCCTCGCATGAAATTTTGAATCCTAAGTATTCCTATTTTCAAATTCGGGTCGTATTCTTATTCCGGGAGTCCTAGAACTGTGGGAACTATTGCTATATGTTTTGTTGGACGCGCACAAGGTGTTCGTTCCACTCGCGATGGTGTTTGCTGGGGGTGGCGTCCGTCCCCTTGTGGCACATTTTAAAGCCTAAGTGTTCCTAGATTCAAATTCGGGCCTATTCTCAAACTAGAGTCCCGCGATTTCGTGAATAGTTACTACATGTTACATTGGACATGCACGAGGTGTTCGTGCCACTCATAGTGCCATTATAGGGGAAGGATTGATGGCGTCCATCCCTTCAAGAACGTTTTCAACCATAAGTGTTCCTATTTTTAAATCCGGGTACTATTCTCAAACCAGGAGTCCCGCATCTGCACGACTAGTTGTTATGTGTTATGTTGGATGCACACGAGGTGTTCGTGTCCCACGCGGTACCGTTTGGTGTGTTGGGGGGGGGGGTAGCGCCCGCCCCTTTGCGAAACATTTTCAATACTAAATATTCCTTGTTCCAAATTTGGGTCCTATTATTAGACCGAGAGTCGTATGACTCTGCGAACTGTTGCAACGTGTTAGCTGGATGCGCATGAAGTGATCGTGTCAATCGCGTGCCATTTGGGGGGTTGGTTCCATCGCCCCCCCCTGCAATAAATTTACAAGCCTAAGTGATCCTAGTTTTCAATTCAGATCATATTCTCAAACCGAGAGTCCCGCGAATGCACGACCATTTAGTACGTGTCACATTAGATGCGCGTGAGGTTTTCGTGCCAATAACGACAACGTTTCGGGAGGGATTGGTTGTGTCCACCTCCTCACATCACGTTCTAAATTTTATGTGTTCCCACTTTCAAATTCTGAGAGTGTGCTTCCGTTCAATGTCTAAACTTATTCATTAAATTCTAATTTTATTTCCATATTTAATTAAACGATAAACATGCATTTAATATGATTTAAAGAAATAAAACCTATCTAGCATGCAAACTGAACAATCATAAACATGGATTCAGGAAAAATCCACGAAAGGGGCAAAAACGTTTATTTCACTATTCAATGTAAACCTCAACTTGCATATACATAGAGATATATAGCGTATTTGACATATAAATACCCGTAGGCCTCAGTTCGTTGTCTTTAGCAAGAGCTCCGAGAATCAGCAATGGAGACAACCTTTTTTCTCCACAAGATTTACTCCAAGAATGGGTTATATGAGTAAATGGGTTTCTCAATGATTCACACATAAGATTTGGTATGCTTGAGAGAATCAAAATCGGCTTTTTCCTATAAAAATGAAGTCTTAAAGTGCAACAGATGTGTAGGAGGCAGAGTTAAAAAGACTTGACAAATACCTAATGAGAGAAGGTATTTATAGGCGATAAAAAAAATCAAGGTGGTTCATGTCGTTCGAGCGACAACACAATGTCAGTAGAACAATATAAAGATGTTGCTAGATGGTCTATCGAGCAACCAAAGTAACGACATAATAAAAGCCAAACTAGTACGCGGTCTTTTGATGCACAAAAGAAACTAGGCATCTCTCGACCTTCAAATGACATGTCCATGTTGTTTGAATTACATGTCCAGGTCGTTTGAACAAATTTTTATCGAAAAACTTTATTTTTTAAATGCCAGCCTTGTTTTAATAAAATGGGAACATTTATAAAACCAATTTAAAAAATCTCCCAAATATTTATGTGAACATTAATAACTCTAAATAACGCTATACATTTAACGTAGTAGGGTTAGTGGAGTCCGGTTGAAGATACACGATGCACATTGATGATGCATGACACGTATTGAAGATGATGGGTGTGTGATAATGACATTTGATGCTAAGGATTCTGATAGTGTCCGTCATGAATGATCATATGAAGACGTGCCAAATGTAGTGGTATACGACATATCAACTGTGATCTGGGACAACTCTGAAATTCCTAGATTCTAGACAGATAATCAAAAGATTATGACCTTACAAATCTCACCTTATGTCTATGCCAATACATACATAAAAAATATCCGAATTATGAAACCCAAAATAAAATCCTATCACATGTAATCTAATATCCCCAAAACCCATAAATATAAATATCAAAGTACATATCTTTAAAACTTCAACTATCCAAAGTTTCTTTGCCATTGTCAGGGTGTGCCAAGAGAATGAGCCTCAATTTGTACCTACCCACATGAGACGAGAAATAAATACCTGTGACGCGCACAAGTTTTGAAACAAAATGATAAGCATAAATGTCAATATAAATTAAGCATAAGCAAACCATTAAATCAAAGAAACAACAAATCTACACTACCCCATAATCTGTTCTCCCCCTTTTTATGATGTCCTCAAATAGACAATGAGAAGAAATATAGCAAGACATACGGAGTGTGTCACAAGGTATTAAACTTCTCTTTTTGAATTTTTCAAACTTTTTCGGACAAAAAATATACAAAAAAAATGACACCATCAAAGAACATTAAGATAACATAGTCAATGATAGCGTAAGTGTAGGGGTGTAAACAAATTCGATAGGAAAATCAACACAAGCATTCATAACATATGTGCACGATGAATTTTGGGTACTCCTAATGAATGAACTCAAAATCATCATGTGGTGTAAAAAGGTCAATATATATGAAATTGACTCGATCTAATCAACAAATAAAAGTCAAATGATTTCCACACAAATAATGCCCAAAACTATTTAATGTTTTTTCAAGGACGTGCAAGCCTGTTGTTTTATTTCCATCCAAACTCCCTCGTAGATAATAATGCTTTTTCTGTACCTGTATCAAATGAAGTACGAATATATCTTTTAGAGATTTTCTATTGGCCCATTTTTGGCAAATGTGATCTTTTAATCCCTTGATTTTTCTAGGGATCTTTTTAAACGGTGGCTTTCATGACGAGATTATTATTCTCTCACATCTCTTTCCCGTGGCCACTCAAACTTTTTATTCCTAACAAATTCCTCAAGGGCAACAGTTCTTACATGCACTAATTTTATTATTCTCGTTTTATCGCATTTGGTTCGTTTTATAGGCAAAATTTAGATAAAAACTCCTAAACCAACATGTGACAAACAAGTGCAATGTTCAAAAATAAATTCGAACATATGTGTATTAAAGGAGATAAGGAGTCAACCATGTAGAAAGATATCAGTAATCACATCTCAATGACTCTCATGCACTATAAACCATAAGAATAAAATGATGTAGCGTCTCAAATCACTATAAAAAAAAGTCACGTGGAATATGGAAATGATGTTGTGACTTTTGCAATCCTAAATGTCTATCCATATAACGTGTAAAAAAACAAAACTCTTTTTGTGTTTTTTGAAACTTTTATAAAAATAAAATCTTTTTGTGTTTTTCATTTTTCTTAAAAACCGAATATATTTTTGAATTTTTCTCTATTTTTAAATAACCAAAAATATGTTAGTATTTTTATAAAAACATGAATAAGAAAAAAATATAACACACAAAAATAGTGCAAATGATACAGTCTAGCAATAGGAACCATATGATATGAGCAAGAAAAATTGTATCCTATACTAGACAGGGTAAACACCCCTCAGTCAACTGTGCAGATTCCTAAAGACTTCCTAAGACTCTCAAATATAAGGGCAACTAAAGGATTCGTGAAAATATCGGCTAACTGGAAGTCGGTGGACACAAAACTCAAGGACACGATCTTCTCTTTTACTAATTCATGGATAAAGTGCTCATGTATCCTAATGTGCTTTGTGCACTAATACTGGACTAGATTACGGGATATGTGTATCATGCTCATATTATCACAGGAAATAGTCATGGTTTCTTGTGAAATTCATAATCCTCCAGCATCTGCTTCATCCGCAATAGTTGTGTGGAACAAGTTTTGGCGGCTATGTACCCAGCCTCCGCAGTGGACAAAAACATGAAGTTTTGCTTCTTGCTTAACCAAATGACAAGTGCAGAACCAAAATAAAAACATCCAATGATCCTACATCCATACTCATCCCCAACCCAATCAGCATCCGAATACGCAAATAAATGGTCACCGGTATTAAAGGAATACCAAATATCATATGAGAGAGTCCCACTAACGTATATCATAATACGTTTAAGAGACTGTAAGTGTGACTCTTTCGAGTATGCCTGGTATCGCGCAAAGACTCCAACACTAAAGGTTATGTCGGGATGATTGGAAGTCAATTTGAGAAGACTACTTATATGTAATACCCCATCTTTTTACTAATTTTAATTATAGGGTTAATTAAATAAAAATAGAAAATTAGTTTGTAATTAATCTGGATTTAAATACTAGCGAGGCGATAGTTAGTATTTGATTATGATAATTATGTTGAATATTACTGAGCGGGTATAGTAATATATGATTATGAACTTATTAAAATTGTCACATGTGGAAAATACGACAGTTTTGAAAATTAAGATGGGATAGTTTTAGAAATTAAGTTAGGACGCACGTGCGAGTCGTGTCGGGACCCAATTTAATGGATTTAAAAAGTAATTTATTCCTAAGTCATCCAAATGGTCATTTTGAGTGATCCAACGTGTCCAAAAGTATCAAGATAGTCAAGTCTACCCGGAGGTTTAGATTGGGACCCGAGGCAGTTTTAGGCCAAACCAGCAACCCAAGAAGGTATTTTAGGCATTTCAAATTTTAGAGTATTAAGAGCCACAAAATTTCTAAGATTTTATCAGAGATAGGTTAGGCCAATAGGGTTCTATCAATCACATAAAATTAATAAGCCATTAGAGGAGGAAGGAGAACGGATTCTCAAGCCTTGAACAACCACCTATAGACCTTTTGCACCGCCGTTACCACCATCGTGTAGATAGGAAGCAGGGGATGCCCCTATATCATCTTCTCCAAAGGATCAAAACTACCATTCCAGGTAAGTGATTTAACTTGTTATGATTCTGAAAATATACTATCCATGGTAGTTTAAAATTGGAGACTAGACTTGAAATATTGATAATTTCATGAATTGGGAGAATTTAATCTGGAATATGCGTAGGTTTTGCATGTAGTTGAACTTTTGATATGTAGAGACAATGAAATCATAATTCATGTATATAAATTAATGAATTAATATTGAGTTATTTAATGTTCTTGAAGAAAAATTGATGAACAAGGGCTTTTATGAAAAACACGTGTTTCGATCGAAGATAATTCTGCCCCATGATGATTTAATGATTCCGAGACATTAGAAATTATGTATTTATGTTAGTATAACATTTAGTATAAGTATTTTGGATCTTGGAACATTAAAATAAAGGATTGGAGGTATGAAATTGAAGAAACCCTTAGGTTATATTATGCAGAGTCACAGCCATACCAGATGAATCTATTGATCAACCATGGATATCGATTGATCGACTGGTTCAATCGATCGATTCCCCCCGTATTTGTGATAAAATTTCCTTTTAAGGTTTAACCCATCCTAGCTTTTAAGAATTATTTGTGTTTACTATTTGAACATATTGGGACATAGTGAAGGTCCTTAGGGTTGTATTTGAGGTCCGAAAAATATTAGTTTGGTTTGGGATTAAATGATAAATTTACAAGTGTCTGACGTGTGAGTTACGGTAAAAAATTATGGAAACTTGAATTTAATTCGGATGAACAATAACTTAAGGTTAGAGATAGTAGTAAGGGGACTTTAAATGGATGAAACAACCTTAGAGACAAGTAAGAGAATTAGTAACCTTTTGGGATAAGTTTAAGTACTCGGATTTATAGGATGACAGTTGTCGTGCTAAATATATTATGTAGAATAATCGGGATGAACATATACTACGCATAAGACTTATCATATGGGAAGCGTGAATACCTAAATTAATGTAAAATACTTAGGTTGTTGATTTCGTAATGTATGGATGATTTTGTGTATGACATACCTATCATGCTTTCTATCACGGGAGGTTTTGGAAAGGGGACAGTCTTGTCTTTGTGTTCCTTCGGGGGGACTTTAGATTGCTACCTCAGAACATAGGACGGTGAACACTTACTTGTGAGTTGATAACTCATCTAACCAAGGGAACGTAGGTATGTGCATAACCCATGGGTATGTGAACTATGTTCGCCTCCAATACGTGTGATTTGTATTGATACGGTTCCTGAGTGATTCAAAACTCGTGATACTTATGTGCGTGATGTACCGGGATTCGATAGCAGAGTATGCATGCACCGCAACTCGTCTAAGGGGTGCCATATGTGTATATATGTACTGAGCGTGACATAAATATATACTTGAGATTGTTCTACTCTGTTGCTTGGTTGATGAGTTAGGGTGAGACCTAGAGAATAATGTAAACTTGAGGAAATTCATAATGAGTATTAAGTTAGTTAAAAATGATTAATAATTAAGTGTAATGGAATTTCATGGTATTTGAGTAATGCGGGTGGCTCAATATAGTAATCCATATAGACAAAGATTTGGTACCGACAAGATAGGGGGTAGTGCAGCTAGTATGGGTAGTAAATATGCGTTAGGAATGGACAATAGTTGAGGGGTGCGAATCTTAAGAGAGAGCACTTGACTAACATGTATATGATATTTACTCTTTAATGCAATTTAAACACTTGTTATTTTAAACTATATTTCTCACATCGGGCTCTGACCCGTTTTCTTCCAATTCTATTTTGGTTTTTTAAAAACCATTTAAGTGCCAAGCCATAGCGATGCTAAGCATATGCGTTCCATTTTTATTGACTTGTTGTAGCTGCTGTGAAAGTTATATGATTTTGGAATTAGACGCCTCCACCATATATCTTTGATTCTTACAGAGTTATTTATATCAGTCAGGGGATGTCGCCCCTTTTCATTTAGAGATAGCAGTTTCAGACTTTCATTTTCATTTCAGTTGTTGGATTTATTTAGCTATTCAGACTTCTGTATTAGGATTATTTGGCATTGAGTGTTACTCCAGACTCTGTTATTTCTTTCTATTAATTATTCCTATGAGATTGTTTATGTGAATGTTGAATGGTTGGTTATTCATTACTTGGTTTTAAGTTAATTTAATTAATATAATTTGGCATCTCACTTTTTAAATATTAGGTGGCTAGTAATTAATAAAATGTTTTCGACAATGATGCTAAGATTGAACCAACTTGATATTTTATATTAATTTAAATAAAGGAGTAGCTACCCGGTATTTAATTACACGGGGTGTTATATGTGGTATCAGAGCATCAGGTTCTAGAGTCTTTAGGATCTGTACGACTTATTATTCTTTCAGCGTAGCATTCTTCGATATAGAGCCCTATTTTAGGAATGTTACATTCACCTTTATATATTAGATATTTGGTGCTTCGGCTATTAAGTTTTGTATAGACAAAATACTTAATCAATTCATCCAAATTTCAGATGTCACTTGAGAGATAACGACAGACTAACACCGATGAAGAGATTTATGCTAGACAAAATCAATAAGTACCTCGGGTACACTAGGAAAGAGTGGAAATTATTGAGATAGCGAATATTGTGGCACAAGTAGTGACTATTTAATTTAGCAGTACCAAGATCACAGTGTGCAGATTATAAGGGCAAAAGAACACGAGATTTTTGTCAATATGACAAGATAAAGGATATCAATAGTGGGAAAAGAACGTTGCAGCAGCGACAAGTTCCTCAAAGTCATCAAGACCAAGAAGATAATGGAATGGGCAGAAAGAGCCAAAATTTCCAGGCCTGACAAAGCCAAGAATAGGGGCTATCACAAAAATGTGTTTTAAATGTGGGAGATATGGCCATAAATGTCGAGCTTGCCCGGATTGAGCTGGAGAGAAACCTCGACCCAATCAGCAAGGGCAACTGGGCCAAAGAAGTAATGGACTTCAGGGTTAGTGTTATAAGTGTGAACAGTAGGGTCACAAGTGGAAGGACGTCCTGCAACCAGATAGAGTACCACAACAGGATGCTCAAAAGGGACAATAAGTGCAGTTACCCCTTACAACCTTAGTCCCATAACAACAGGGAGAATTTCCATATGGACGTGCCTATAACGTCCAATATGTAGTCATGCCATAGAGGCGGTAAGTACCACAAGTATTTGGAGGTACGATACTTTAATTTTGGTTATATCTTTAGGAATAAAGGAAATATTTCAAGTGATATAGATGCTGAGAACACACTATATGGTTGACTTACTTGAGTGTGTGCCATATGGGAGTTCCAACTAGTTTAGATATCGAGACAAAATAGGATTAGATTTTTCCGAGTTACTCTATCTCAAAAAGACTCCATGAAATCCTAGTCAAAGTACTCCAATGCAACACAATGAGGTAAGTACAACTCTTGAACCACAATTAGGACACATACGTTGCATATACATATTTATTATGTGTGCATATTTTATATAGTGGTGGTGTTGCTTCAAATATTTTTTTTGGAAAAAGAAATTCATTTGAATATTTTTGTAATCATTTAAAATGATTTTTCATTCAATTGAAATACGATTTAAAAAAATATATTTGAGGTTAAGATAAGAATATTTTTTATGATAAAAATTTGATTGGTTAATTTTTTTTTAGTCGGAAAATTTAATTTTTTCAAGACTTTAAAAAACACATCTGTGTTATTTTTTTATAAGGCTTTTTGTGTTTGTTTAGTGTCTTGGTGGTTAGAATCATTTGTGACCCTAGATTGAGTAGTTATCAATGAACCATATTGATACTGCCTCAATCCTAGTGAAAACCTTTTAGCCAATCAAAATTAGTTATCTCACTTTCTTTCTACACCATTAGATCTTGGAGATTTGATCTAAACCTTTCATTCGGTAACAAACCCTATTGCCCTCATAGAAAAATATCATCTTCTTCTCCATCCATCTTGAGAGGAAAGAATAAGAGAGAGAAGAGGGTACCGTCGAAACTCGGCTAAATCGAGAGCTACCATCGTCCGTCGCCGGAGTCGGAGCTGTCATCACCGGTCATCACTTGATCGGGAAAAACTTGAGTTCACCGGAGCTGTACCACCGGACGAAAGAAACCACGACAGCCGGATCTGCATAAATCGAAAAGAGAGAAGACAGGCATGTATTATCGGACACGTCGGCACTGTGAGAGAGAAGGAGAGTTGGTCCTTTATCACCGGAGCTAGGCTAAACCATTAGCTTCCATCGAACCTTTATCGCCAAAAATTAAAACCCGAGATCGCCCATCGAAATCTTAAGAAAATAGAGTTGCTGCTGTTGATGCCGAAAAAATCGAATCAGATCCTATGATCGTCTGCACCTGCTGTAAGGAAAAGAAGCGAGAGAGTGACCAGAGCCTTAGTTGATCGAAAAAAATGTCGAAGTTGTTGTCCGAAAAACTCAAAATCATCGGAGCTGTTCGTAAATTGACCGCCGGAGTTTTTTTTTAGCGCCGAAAAATGCAGAATAGATCAGATTTGTGTACTCCTCAAACCCTATATCTATTTAGGGAACTTTTTAGTACACTAATTGTTAGGATTGTTGTGTTTTTTTTTCTTTGATAATTTGTGTATTATTGTTGTTGATTTTTTGTATCCAAGAGTATAGTTTCAAATAAATTTGAAACTCCAGACTTATTGTTGTGGCGTATATTCAGATTGGAGAAATATAATTTTTTGTTTCATAAAATATATTTCACAAATTGGTGAAATAAATTTTGGAGATAAATAATTTTGAAACAAAACTTGATTTGAATTTTTTATTCCGAATCTGAAATTTTTGAAGTCTTGAATTCAAAGCATACTTGGGATTAATTGCATTTCATATAGCAGTTGGTTTGTAATTAATAGAATATTTCTTTTATTTGATTGAGAGGCGTGAGATACATTTGTTGCATCTAGTTTAATTCACAAACACTATCACTCTCACACGAACACTTAGGAGTTGTGGTTCTTGCTGAGATATTTTGTTTGTGGGGTTGCTGGAATCTGGGATTCAAGGATAAAATAAGAAGTTGCGTGGAGAAGAATAAATCAAGATAGAATGCCTTTAAGAGTGGAGTAACTAAGGTAGGTATGTTTCTGATCTAGTATTTTAGTTCTTAGTTTCATGCTTTAGTGATCTAACTTGGTTGTGATTCCAGTGAACTTTTTATTTTGCTCCATAGAGGGGGGCGTGGATGTTTCCCCTATTTTAGGTTTTTACCAGGTTAAAAATCACGTGTCTGATTTGCTTGAATCTTCTTAATTACTTTGGTGAACAATATCGTACTCGAGACTTAAATTGAACGTTTTTAGTTTTAAAAGCATAAGGTAATCAAACTAACGAATCTAGAGAACATATTCAGAAAAATCGTTTTAACACATCTAGTGTTCATTTTGAAAAGAGTTTAGTTCAACGAGTTTATTTCGGAGTTTACTCAACTTATAAATTTTTGTTATTAATCTTGTAAACAAATTTTTTCAGTTGCATTTCGACAAGTGATTTTCATAAATGCATAAAATATATTAGCCTTTCTATTACATATGTTTAGCGGTCGTGAGTAGCAGGGCCTTTTATCTTCGCCTACAGGAAAGTGTAAGTGGGCACTAATAGAATACTTATAGTAGATACTATCTATTACTACACGGAAGAGATATGAGGGTGAAATGTATTACCAATATGAACTTGTTAGTAATGGTTTCAATGATAACAAACAGATATAGTACGACTATTATATTCGATGTCCAGGATAGAATGGGTTTTGCAAATAAACACTGAACACCTAATGATAGTAAGAACTAGGGCTGGAAGCGGTACGGGTTTTTACCGTACCGTACCGTTTTGATCCGAAAAAAATGGTTTTTGTTTCATATATTAAAATACCAAAAACCAGACATACCGAAACCGAAATTACCGCAAAAAAGTTGGTTGGTTTTGGTTTTTAATATTTAAAAAACTGATTTACCGAAAGTACCGTACCGAATTTTATGAAACCAGAAAAAACAGTACCGAAATTACCATACCGTACCGAATTTACCGAAACCAGAAAAAACCGTACCAAAATTACCGTGCCGTACCAAATTTACCAAAATTACCGTACCGAATTTACCAAAACTAGAAAAAAGTTGGTTTTGGTTTTGGTTTTAATATTTAAAAAAGTTAGTTGGTTTTGTTTTTGGTTTTTGGGGACTTTTAGTGTTGTTTATTGAAACATAAAAAACCGAAACCAGAAACCAGAAACCAGAAAAAACCAAAATTTACCGAAACCAGAAGAAACCAGAAAAAACCAGAATTTACCGAAACCAGAAAAAAATCGAAATTACAAAAAAAAAACCGAAATACCAGCCGGTTTGGTTTTGGTATTGATTTTGGTGTACCGGGTGGTAAACTGGTACGGTTTGGTTTTACCATCTAGAGTTTGGTTTTGGTATTGGTATCTACTATTTACCGACCAAACCGTACCGCTTACACCCCTAGTAAGAACACTGCTGTGTATATCGTCTTTCATGACGGGAGAGTAAATTTTAAGACAAGAATGTAGATATGAGGTACAATTTATGTACGGAAGGCCTCTGAATCTCATTGACCAACAACGTTAGTTAGTAGTGTATCGGGGGGCTCCTTGTTTGGATTTTTCTTTGTGAGACATCCCACGCACAAAACTTAGCGAATATCGAGAGAGGGGAAATGCTTGGCCATTGGTATACGAGTTTAGTACCTTAGTTATTTCATGAAGATAAATCAATAACCTTGAGTTACTAAAGTAGATTACTATCTAAGGCTGGTAGGACCGTATAGTATGACGTAAGCAATGTTGTAGAATGTTTTATTCACAAGTAGTTCGGTAGAATACTAGAGAATAATATAGCTATGATTATTAGGATAATTGAGACTAACTGATAATACGCAAATATTGCGTATTTCATCCGTCGAACCTATGAATTTTAGCCCCCTCGGGTACCTTAATCTATATATTTAAGCCCGTTAACCAGACAACCTCGGTTTATATTGTTAACATATTATATGAGGTATAATTGGGATTTTTAGGTATTTAGGTACTAAGTATGGAGTTCAGACGCATTCCGCTCAAGTTTCGTATGCAATCGCACGTTCAAGGGAAATCCGGTCAATTCACAGTTTGGGTACCTAGCCCGACATCCACACGGAAGTTGTATCCCTCCTCGCAAGCTTCGCGTGGCCGCAAATGGTGCGCGATTCGGATCCCTAACAAAGAAGTTACGACACTTTTGGCGGAAGAGAAAAGCATTGAAACCAAAAGAGGGGAGAAGGGGAAGAAAAGAATGCAGTAGGCTGCTCAGTTCTTCCCTGATTGATCGATCGATCGATCAAAAGGATCGATCGATCCATCCATCAGATTTTTTCCACGATTTCAATGATCGATCAATCAACCAAAGGGGTCGATCGATCGATCCCCTATTTTCTGCAGATATTTTGCTTTCTTTTCTTTTTCCTTTTCTTTTATTCCAACTTACTATATAACCCCATTTTGTTGTAATATCAGAGATAGTTAGTTTTAGAAGACATTTTGGGTTAGGGTTTGGTTTTGAGAGCTCATCTTCTTCTCTTCTTGGGATGACATCCATTTGGTTTTGTAAGATTGAACTATTCACTTCCATCTCCATTTATATAAATTGTTCTTACTTATTTCTTGCTATGTAGAATAATTGCCACGCTTTCTAAATTATTTTAACTTCTTTATTTCTTGCTTTACTAGTTTAATTAGTATAAATTATCTTAGTTCATTATGTTCCCTTAGATAAATAGGGCCGGGATGTCGTTCCTCCATTAACGGGCCCCGAGCTCCAAAAATTAGGTTTTGTGCAAAATTGCGTTTAATTGAACCCGCGCGAATTAAAGTTGCATTATTATGCGTTTAACTTTCTTTGTCATGTAGCATTAGTGTTTAAAGAGATAATCCGAGTTTAATCCGCGTGTGACCAATTTTCGGTTAAATGTTTATTCTCGTAACTTTGGCTTAAATTCCGTATTGTGTGAAGTTTATGTTTAATTGATAATGCTCGATTAAATTGCTTTCGGGTCAAAATTTTGATTAGTAGTTGTTTCGAGCCGTATGGTTGGATGATATCCTGATCCTCTCTTTTACTTTATTTATACTTAACTTCTCTCTTTTCTTTTATTTACAACCCGCCATCACCTTTTTACACTTTTATTCTTGAACTGATAAATCCGTTACAATCTATCGAACACTCCCTGTGGATTCTATCATTACTTACCGATGCACTCCGTTAGTGTGCCAAATCTAGGTATTTATTTGTGTAGAGGTGTAAACACCCAACGAAATATTTTACACACACTTTACCCCGGCTACCAAAATGGCGCCGTTGCCGGGGATTATTTTGTTATAGATTGTAATTGTCTTATTAGTTTGTAGTATTCTTTCTTTTGTATTTGTATTCTTTGTTTTAACCTTTTTTTGCAGGACTGCTACATTTAAGCGCCTTGAAACGCTTGAATTTTCCCGTCGCACATTGCTTTGTGGAATTTGTCCTCTCGAGCCTTTGTTGAGGTAAGCATGTCTTATTCTAACTTTTATGGGAATCCTAATGATGATTCTCAAAATTCCGGTAAATCATTGACTTTTGGTTAATACTTGCATTCCCAAAAAGTTGCAACATCTAAAATGACATTGGGTGAGTATTACAAAGGTCAAAGTTTGGGTTCCATCAATTTTGGGCGTGATCATTTTGATTCTGGGTCGCAAGATCCTTATGATGAGAATTTTAAAAAAAATTGTAATCATTTTCAAAATTCTTATGTTAATGATTTTGAGTGTATTCCTGAGAACAATTTCCAAACCTCTCAATTCCAAGAATCCTCTCCTCGCCCTATGACTTTCGGTGAGGGATTGAGCATTCTTGAAAATGAGAGGATTGAAAACCGTTATCGGGAAGAAAATCGTTGTTGGGAACATGAGTTGGATTTACTATTTGAATCCAACGATAACTTTTCTTCTGAGACTACTGAGGTCGAGGACTGTTTTGAACCAAATGAGGACTTCGTTCCTACTTTGGAACAAATCATCCTTGATTTGACCCATGGTATAGTAGAGAATAAAAATGAGGATGAAACGGGTGTAGTATCCATTTGCAATGAATTCGTTTCCTCTTTGATTTTCAAAGAAGAAAGTTTCATTGTAAACGATCCTATTTCTTCCGAAATTCAATTTTCAAGCGATGATAACTCATCGCCTAAGATTGAATTTCTTTCATCCCCGTATTTATTCTATACTGTCACATCAATTCTCGTACCCGATGAATCGGCCCAAAACTTTTTAGTTCCAAACCTTTCACCGACGAGGAGTACTCGCTCGAGTCGCCTTCCATGACGGCATATTTTCCCTCATGTGCGCCGCCTCCCATTCCAACTTTAAAGTACTTGGGAGATGATTCAATTTTTCTTGGCCCACATGTGTATTTGTCGCCCGTCCTATCCAGATCCCCCATCCTCCCCCCTAAATTTTTAATCGGGGATGGTTCCTCTTTTCCACCACCCATATGCCTTCCGTCGTTCGAACGGAATTCCTATTTTTCGGGAGGCATGTATGAAAGGGAGGGTCCACTATTGATCCTCCAAAGTCAAATTGTATTTTGGGTGGACCCTCAAAAATTTAGACTTCTAGTGTATAGTTAGTTAGGATCCTAAATAGTAGGTTGTACATAGTTAGCTTTTTATTATTTTTTTTCTTTTTATTTCAGTCTAATGTAATTAGTTAACTGTTTGTTATTTGTTTTTGCTCCGCTTGTTACTAACTTGTTTTGTAGATTCTTTGGACTTGTTCTTAATTTTGTGTAATATCGTTATTTTCTTCTCTTTGACTTGATTCTTAATGTGCATTGAGGACAATGTCAAGTTTTAAGTTAGGGGGTGTGGGATATTCTATCATTTTCTTTATTTAGCCCATGTTTTTGCTCACATGTTAGTTACTTTGTATGCTTTTCTTCAAAAAATTCAAAATTTTCAAAAATATTTTCTTTTTTTTTCTCCTTTATTGGGCATTTTGCCTTTGTTTCCAATGTTAAATTTCAATAATTTCCCGATCCAATTGACAACCCAATGATGTATGTTCTCGATTTTAGAAGTTATTAGACTTTAGTCTTGATTATTGATATTATGAATAACTTCATGAATTAAACTTTAATCCCACAAGCACATGCACTTTTATTGTTATATTGATTTGGTTTAAGATTTTTATAACTCGATAATCTTTTGTTTCATTGTATATACTTACACCGAGTAAGCTTTGTACCTTTCGTCATTTGTTAGTGTGTACACTATTCTTTTCTCATTGAAAACGTTGAATTCGTCAGTAATCTCTCTATTCTTTCATTTGATTGTTCATTAATTGAGTTCATACTTTAAATGTGTTACTTGATCATGATTTCAATATATTTCTTTGACTCGAGAATTATGTAAACTTTGTGAAATGATCATAGGCCTTCTTTGTTATATCACCCATATTAGCCTTGACCTCACCCTTATATGTTTACCCTCGTTAACCCCTTTGAGCCTAAATATTAGCCTTTCGTTTCATAACCCAAATCCCATAACCAACTCTAAATTGGAGTTTTAAAACCAGACATACACTTTCCATGCCTTTGTTTGGAATGTTACTTGGGATTGAATGATGTTGTTATGATGTCGGTTGCAATTTAGGCATATGAGAGTTTGAAAAGTAAAGAAAGTGTAGTGAAAAAGAGAAGAAAAAGAGAAAGTTGAAAACAAAAGAAAACAAAAGAAAAAAGTGAGAAAAAGAAGAAAAGAAAGAGAAAGAGAAAGAGAAAGTTTTATATATTGTCTATAGTGATTCAATAATCCTTGTTACTCTCTCGATTATTATATCTAATGCTCGTTTGGAAATCATTTGTCTAATTTTAAAATTGCCCACTTTTTACCATTATCCCGAGTTTCATCCCCAAACACTTTGAATCCGTATACACATCCCTTTCATTTCGTACCGCAACCTAGCCTACATTACAACCCTATTAAAGTCCTATGTGATCTTAAGTAGATGTAATTCAAAAGTTTAAATAGTTTTGATAATCTGTGAAAATGCATTTCGCCTCTTTTGTATGTGCGGTATCCTTTCACTGAGATTACATTTTTTAATTTCTCTATAGCGTTCTTCATTTGTGACATGTGCGCAGCCAAGTTTCCCTTTACATTTACTCCTTATGCCCGCATGTCCCGTGTGTTACCTCCCTGTTTCAAGTGATTTCATTTGATGAGTGTAATACCCGTGAGGATTGACTTTTATGCATGTTTGATATTTAGTATCCGAGTTATTTAAGTTTTTACCAAACCATATTTTGCGTGTGCTCACTCCCCTCCCATGTGTTAAAGTTTCAATTCATTGAGGTGCATTCGATAATGTTAATAACTACGGACTTTTCACGTGAATTCGTTTTCTATGCTAATAACAAGTTTTAATATTGTTTGTATTGTTGAGTTTGTCGCATGTGATTGGGAATATTTTGAGGAAACTATATGATGTTTGTGGGCTTCTTCCCTGAAAACCCTCACGAGATGACACTCGTCCACTAAGGTGACCTAGGGGTTTAACGGCTTATTGCATACGCTAACTGCAATCGAATCGCCCGCAAAAGTGGCCTTATGCGTTTATACCATATTTTTGTACGTATCCTGCTTTTGGTTTACTTGTTCTTGTTGTTGCATCCTCTTTTATTGCTAGGCACTAGCAATGTGTAACTTAGGGGGTGTGATAATACGCAAATATTGCGTATTTCATCCGTCAAACCTACGCATTTTAGCTCCCTCGAGTGCCTTAATCTCTATATTTAAGACCGTTAACCAGAAAACCTCGGTTTATATTATTAACATATTATATGAGGTATAATTGCGCTTTTGTAAGTATTTAGGTACTAAGTATGGAGTTCGGATGCATTCCGCTCAAGTTTCGTATGCAATCGCACGTTCAAGGGCAATCCGGTGAAGTCACAGTTTGGGTACCTGGCCCGACATCAACACGTAAGTTGTATCCCTCCTTGCAAACTTCGTATGGACATGAACGATGCGCGATTCAGATTCCTAACAAAGAAGTTACAGTACTTTTGGCAGAAGAGAAAAGTATTGAAACCAAAAGAGGGGAGAAAGGGAAGAAAAGAATGAAGTAGGCTGCTTGGTTCTACCCTGTTTGATCGATCAATCGATCAAAAGGATCGATCGATCGATCCTTTAGATTTTTTCCACGATTTCAATGATCGATCGATCGACCAAAGGGTTCGATCGATCGATCCCCTGTTTTCTGCAGATATTTTGCTTTCTTTTCTTTTTCCTTTTCTTTTATTCCAACTTACTATATAACCCAATTTTGTTGTAATATCACAGATAGTTAGTTTTTGAAGACATTTTAGGTTAGGGTTTGGTTTTGAGAGCTCATCTTCTTCTCTTCTTGGGATGACATCCATTTGGCTTTGTAAGATTGAACTATTCACTTCCATCTCCATTTCTATAAATTGTTCTTGCCTATTTCTTGCTTTGTAGAATAATTTCCATGCTTTCTAAATTAGTTTAATTGCTTTATTTCTTGATTTCCTAGTTTAATTAGTATCTATTAGCTTAGTTCATTATGTGCCCTTAGATAAATAGGGCCGGGATGTCGTTCCGCCATTAACGGGCCCCGAGCTCCGAAAATTAGGTTTTGTGCAAAATTGCGTTTAATTGAACCCGCGCGAGTTAAAGTCGGATTATTATGCGTTTAACTTTCTTTGTCACGCAACATTAGTATTTAAAGAGATAATCCGAGTTTAATCCGCATGTGACCAATTTTCGGTTAAATGTTTATTCTCGCAACTTTGGCTTAAATTCCTTATTGTGTCAAGTTTACGTTTAATTGATAATGCTCGATTAAATAGGTTTCGAGCCGGAATTTTGATTAGTAGTTGTTTCGAACCGTATGGTTGAATGATATCCCGATCCTCGCTTTTACTTTATTTAGACTTAACTTCTCTCTTTTCTTTTATTTATAACCTACCATCACCTTATTAGACTTTTATTCCTGAACTGATAAATCCATTACAATCTATCGAACACTCCATGTGGATTCGATCCTTACTTGCTGCGGCACTCCGTTAGTGTGCCAAGTCTAGGTATTTATTTATGTAGAGGCGTAAACACCCAACGACATATTTTACACACAGTTTACACCGGCTACCACCAACTTTATCAAATATTGGGAGTTACAAAACCAAATTGAGCAGCTATTAGGACAGGATTTCATCCATATGAGTACCTCACCTTAGGATGCTCGAGTGATGCTTGTAAAGAAGAGAGATGGGTCATTACTTTTGTGTGTCGACTATCGATAGTTGAATAAATTCAAGATACGGAATAAATATTCGTTGCCCTAAACTGATGACTTATTTGACCAATTGAGAGGAGTTGCCTTCTTCTTAAATATAGACTTGAGGTCGGGATACCATCAGTTACGCATCACGGAGAAGGATGTGTCTAAAATTTCATTCTTAACGGGATATAGATCATATGAGTTCAGGGTTATGCCTTTTGGTATAACCATTGCTCCGACTGTGTTTATGGACTTGATGAATAGAGTGTTCAGAAATTTCCTAGATCAGTTTGTCACTGTCTTCATAGATGATATCCTGAGTTATTCCTAGACTGTGATAGTCTTATTTGCACTTCGAATACGGAGACATTATATAATATAGACTGCGGTAGTCTTGTTTGCACTTCAGATATAGAGACATTATATCTTGGGGGATATATTTTTCTTATTCACAGATCACAAGTCACTATAGTACCTCTTCACCCAGAAGGAGATAAATATGCGTCAGCACAGGTGGCTTAAATTTTGAAGGATTATCAGTTCGATATCCAATACCACTCGGGGAAGGCTAACGTGGTAGAAGATGCATTGAATCGTAGGCCAATAGGTGAGTTGGACGAAGTGTGGAAAGAGAAATGGAAGGAGTTGGGACACCAAGATGCAGTGGCCCGATAATTTATGTTTGTTATAAAAGTTACGCCTCCGATAATTATGAGGGTAGTAGAGGCTCAGGCAATGGATCTATTTTTCCAGGATCGGATAGTACAGTTTCTAACACAGGGGGCCGAGTATTACACCATTGGTTCGGATGGAGGTTGCGCTTCAATAGGAGACTGATTGTTCCTGAAGGGGAGGACTTGCGATACGAGGTGATGATGGAGTCACATGGTTTGCATTTTGTGGTAAATCTCGATGAGGATAAGATATACCAAGATATGAGGTGGCGGTACTGGTGGAGTGGAATGAAGAAGGATATTGTCGAGTTTGTTTTGAAATGTGACACTTGTCAGCTGGTGAAGGTGGACCATCAAAGACCGGCCGAACTTCTATAACCGTTAAAGGTTCCTATGTGGAAATAGGAGAGAATTTCCATGGATTTCATCATGGGATTGACTACACCTCAGTGAGGTCACGATTCAATATGGGTGATTTTGGATCATTTGACCAAGGTAGCTCACTTTCTATGGGTTTATAAGTACTACACAACAAGACAATACCCTCAAATCTCTATAGCTGAAATAGTGAGACTTCACGGGGGACCCCTTGGTATCGTGTTCGACAGGGATAAGATTCTTTTATCTAGGTTTTGGTAGAACTTTTAAGAGGCTATGGGTACAGAGTTACGACTGAGTTCGACCTATCACCTGCAAACCGATGGACAGACTGAGCGAACAAATCAAATGTTAGAGCATATGTTGCGGATGTGTATCCTAAATTTTTGCAGGGGATGGGAGAAGTATCTCCCACTAGGGGAGTTTACCTATAATAACTCCTACCAGTTTACAATTGGCATGGCTCCATTTGAGGTGTTATACGGTAGACCTTGTCATTCTCCAACGTATTGGTTAGCGGTGGGGGAAAATGAACTACTTGGGTTAGAGGTGATCTAGGATACTTCGACTAGGATAGAGATGATTTGGAGCCATATTTGAATTTCTCAGGATCGACAGAAGAACCACACCGATGCCAAGAGGTTCTTCCAGGAGTTCATTGTGGGAGACCAGGTGTTGCTGAAGTATCTCCTATGAAGGGGATAATGCGTTTTGGTAAGAAACAATAGTTCGCGCCGAGATATGTGGAGTCATTCCCTATCATCGAGAAAATTGGGCCAGTTGCTTTTAGACTTGGGTTACCGGAGCACTTGCATAGGATTCATGACATGTTCCATATGTCTTCGTTGAGGATATATCTTCGGGATGAGTTGGCTCATACTAACATTGCTTAGGAGGAGATGGATCTGCAGCCCGATAGTTCCTACGATGAGGGGTCGGTTGCTATCCTAGACCATAGCGAGAGTAAATTGAGATCGAAGGTAGTACCATTAATACGTGTTCAGTGGAAAATAATGCCGAGGAGCGCGAGGATGAGATGTGTGACAAATATCTAGAATTATTTTTACCAGGTATACCTTTATTTCAAAATTTTGGGACAAAATTCCATTATTAGTGGGGAAGTATGTAACACCCCGTCTTTTTACTGATTTTAATTATAGGATTAACTAAATTAAAAATGGGAAATTATTGGTAATTAATCTGGATTTAAATACTAGCGAGATGAGAGTTAGTATTTGATTATGATAATTATGCCGAATTTTACTGAGCGAGTATAGGGATATATGATTATGAACTAATTAAAATTATCGCGTGTGGAAAATATGATAGTTATGGAAATTAATTTGGGACATTTTTGGTAATTAAGTTGGAATGCGCGTGCTAGTCGTGTCAGGACCCAATTTAATGGATTTGAAAAGTAATGTATTTCTAAGTAATCCAAATGGTCATTTTAAGTGCACCAACGTGTTCGGAAGTATCAAGATAGTCAGAAAACTCTACCCGGATGTTTAGTTTTAGGCCAAACCGACAACCCGGGAAGGTATTTTGGGCATTTTAAATTTTAGAGTATTAAGACCCACGAAATTTCTAAGGCTATATCAGATAATAGGTTAGGACATTAGGGTTCTATCAATCACAGAAGCTAAGGAAGCCATTAGAGGGGGGAGGAGAAAGGACTCCCAAGCTTTGAACCACAACCTCTACACTTTTTGCACCGTCGTCACCACCAATGCGTAGATCAAAAGAGAGGATCGCCCATATATCATCTTCTCCAAAGGATCCGAAATTCCATTTGAGGCAAGTGATTTAACTTGTTATGATTCAGCAAATATATTATCCATGGTAGTTTAGAATTAGAGACTAAACTTGAAATATTAATAATTTCATGAATTGGGCGAGTATAATCTGGAATATGGGTAGGTTTTGCATGTAGTTGAATTTCTGATATGTCGAGACGACAAAATCATGATTCATGTATAGATATTCATGAATTAACGTTGAGATATTTGATGTTCTTGAAGAAAAATTGATGAACAAGGTTTTTTATGAAAAACACATGTTTTGATCCAAGATAATTATGCCCCATGATGATTTAATGATTCTGAGACGTTAAAAATTATGTATTTATGTCAGTGTAACCTTTAGTGTAAATATTTGGGAGTCTAGAACATTAAAATATAGGATTGGAGATCTGAAATTAAATAAACCCGTAGGTTATATTGTGCAAAATCTCAGCCATATTTGATGAATCGATCGATCGACCATGAATGTCGATCGATCGACCCTTCCCTTCGATCTGTCAACTCCCCCTATATTTTTGATAAAATTTCCTTTTAAGGTTTAACCAATATCAGGCTTTAATAATTATTGGTGTGTACTATTTGAACATATTGGGACTTACGGAAGGTCAGTAGGGGTGTATTTGAGGTCCGAAAATTATTAGTTTGGTTTGGGATTA
The DNA here is from genome assembly GCA_949130495.1 of Sambucus nigra. NCBI lineage: Eukaryota > Viridiplantae > Streptophyta > Magnoliopsida > Dipsacales > Adoxaceae > Sambucus > Sambucus nigra. The sequence goes on along the minus strand of OX422220.1, from coordinate 492,316,269 downwards.
AATGATAAATTTACGAGTGTCCAACGAGCGAATTATGATTGAAAATTATGGGAACTTGAATTTAATTTGAATGAACAATAAATTAAGGTTAGAGACAGTAGAAGGGGGACTTTAAATTACTGAAATAACCTTAGAGACAAGTGGGATACTTAGTAACCTTTTGGGATAAGTATAAGTACTCAGATTTATACTAAGAGAGTTGTCATGCTAAACATATTACGTAGAATAATCGGGATGAAACTATGCTACGTATGAGACTTATAATATGGGAAGTGTGAATACCTATATTAATTTATAAATACTTAGGTTTCTTTATTTCCTAATGTATGGATGATTTTGTGTATGGCATACCCATCACGCTTGCTATCACAGGTGATTTTAGAAAGGGGACAGTCTTGTCTTTGTGCGCCTTCGAGAGGACTTTAGATTGGTACCTCATAAAATAGGACTGTGAAGACTTATTTATGAGTCGATAAGTCAGCTGACCATGGGAGAGTAGGTATGTGAGTGACCCATGGCTATGTGAACTATGTTCGCCTCCAATATGTGTGATTTGTATTGATACGGTTCTTAAGTGTTTCGAAACTCGTGATCCTTACGTACGTGATGTACTGGGATTTGATAGCAGAGTATACATGCACCGCAGCTCAGCCTAGGGGTGCCATATATGTATATATGTACTAAGAGTGATATAAATATATACTTGAGATTGTTTTACTCTCTTTCTTGGTAGATGAGTTAGGATGAGACCTAGAGAATAATGTAAACTTGTGGAAATTCATAATTAGTATTACGTTACTTAAAAATGATTAATAAATAAGGGTAATGGAATAACATGGTATTTGAGTAATACGGGTGTCTCAATATAGTAATCCCTATGGACAAAGATTTAGTACCGATAAGATAGGTGGGTAGCGTATCTAGAATGGGTAGTAAATATGAGTTTGGCGTGCACAATAGTTAAGGGGTGAGAATCTCAAGAGAGAGCACGTGAATAACATGTATATGATATTTACTGTTTAATGCAATTTTAACACTTGTTGTTTTAAACTATATTTTCCACATCGGGCTCTGACCCGTTTGCTTCCAAATCTATTTTGGTTTTGTAAAAACCTTCTGGGTGCCCATCCACAGGGACGCCAAGCATAGGAGTTACATTTTTATTAACGTGTTGTAGCTGCTACGAAAGTTACAGGATTTTGGTATTAGATGGCTCCACCATTTATCTTTGATTCTTATAGAGTTATCTACATCAGTTATGGCATGTCGCCCTTTTCATTTAGAGATAGCAGTTTTAGACTTTCATTTTCATTTCAGTTGCTGGATTTATTTAGATATTCAGACTTTTGTATTGAGATTATTTGGCATTGAGACTATATTTGGTGTGTTACTCCAGGCTCTATTATTTATTTCTATTAATTATTCCCATGAGATTGTTTATGTGAATGTTGAATGGTTGGTTATTCATTTCTTGATTGTAAGTTAATATAATTAATAAAATTTGGTATCTCACTTTTTAAATATTAGGTGACTGGTAATTAATAAAATATTTTCGACAGTGATGCTAAGACTGAACCAACTTGATATTCTCTATTAATTTAAATACAGGAGTAGATACCCTGTATTGAATTAGACGGGGTGTCACGCTATCATACTCCAATACAAGGTTTTCTCTACGTCCTTGCCTGAAGTGTCCTTGTTAAGCTTAGCTGAGGTACTCATCGAGCTACGTGCGTGCTTAGCGGAGTCTAACCCAAACTTTTTCATGAGGTCTCTTGAATACTTGGATTATGAGATGAACATCACATCCTCTAGGTGATGAACTTGGAGATCAAGGAAGAATGTAAGCTCACTAACCATGATGATCTCGAACTCACTCTTCATCTCCTCCTCAAAGTCGTGAGCATGGTGGGAGAAAGTGTATCCATAGACTATGTCGTATACATAGACATTGGCTACCAAAATAGCCCCTTATCCTCTCGTAAAAAATAACATCTTATATAGTCCCCCTCTTTTTAAGCCAGTCTAAGAGACATGAAGTAAGCCTCTCGTACCAAGCACGAGGTGCTTGCTTCAAACCATACAAGGCTTTCCTCAGATATTAGACGTGTCCAGGGTACTTTAAGTGTTCAAACCCTTTCGGTTGTTCCACATAAACATCCTCCTGTAGAATGCCATTCAAAAAGTAACTCTTAACATCCATCTAATATAACTTGAAGCCCAGATGATATGCGATGGCAAGTAGCAGGAGAACGGACTCAAGCCTCTTAATAGGAGGAAATTTATCCTCAAAGTCTATACCCTCACTCTTATGTAACCCATAGTGAACAACCTAGCTTATATAATGGTACCATTATCATACATCTTATTGTTTTAGATCCACTTAGCACCAAGAACGTTCTTCTCACTAGGTTGGGGGAAAATTACTAGACATCATTCTCTTAAAACTGAAGCAATTCTTCTTACATAGCGGATATCCACTATTCATCTTTGAGTGTTTCTTTGAAATTCTTATGCTTGACTTTGGACTTTTATCAAAGAAACCTATATATGTTCTCTAGTTGAGCGCGAGTCTTGACCCCTAAAGTTGGATCTCCTAGAATGGTGAGAGGGGTGATGAATCTTGTGAACCTAAGCAAGTGTGTCTCTTAAATAAAGAGTAGGGTCCACCCTGGGTGTGTGAGGGACAATGGGATCACCACATGGAAGTGCATCATCCTCACACAAAAGGCTAGGATCAACAAACGTAGGTGGTTCATCATCTTACACATTGATGTTTATTTACTCCATAACCTTAGAGCTACTCAGGTTAAAAACCCGATAAGCTCTGTTGGTCGATGAATATCCTAACAAAACTCTCTCGTCGCTCTAGGAGTTAAACTTTCATAATTTCTCTCTATCCCGTAGAATATGGAATTTGCTCCCAAAGATATGAAAATATGAAAGGTTGTGTGTCTTACCTATCCACAACTCATATGGGTTCTGAAGTATGTCTGGATGAAGATATACTATCTTCACCATGTGGCACGTGATAGGCACCACCTCTCCCCAAAACCTCCTAGAAACTCTACAACCTAAAAGCATAGATCTAGCCATCTCCTAAATTGTCTGGTTCTTCCTCTCAATTATCATATTTTGCTAAGGAGTGTTCGCGGTAAAAAATCATGTTTAGTCCCAAGGAAATCATAATAAAGATCCACCTTTCTTATTTAAATTATGTGTCATTGTCAGTACGTATTCTATTGATAGTGACACTGTGTTGATTTTGCTGGACACGACGCTTCGTCATAAGAAACTATACAACATTGAAATTCTCTCTTAGGAAACCAACTATGTAATAACGAGAGAAATCATCTACCATCACGAGAATATACCTCTTACCACCCAGACTCTCAATGTGAGTAGGACCCATAAGATCTATGTGACTCAACTTTAGCACACCTGTAGTGATAATGTAATTCAACTTTATAGGGACTACGAACTTACTTTTCTAGATAACAGGGTCCACTGAATGCGAAAGTTGGCTTTCCAAGTGATGGAAAGCCATGTACTAGGTGTTTCTTTGTTAAAGGCTCCAAATCTATATAATTAATGTGACCTAGATGTTAATGGCACTGTTGCCGCTAAATGAGGACTTGGGCACAATCCCATAATTGTTATCATTTGTCCTCACCCCTTGTAATAGAATTTTACCGCCTTGATCATAAATGTTACACTTGTTCCGATCAAACTTTACGTAAAGTCGGCATTTCATAGCTGGCTAATGCTGAGAAGGTTTGCTTTCAAACCTTTGACATACAAAACATTATAAACTTAGGAAACATGGGTATCTCTAGTGTAACTCATCCTAATATACTAGATTTTCTCCCATATCCAAAAGTGACTTTGTATTCCTTGCAATTCTCAAGGTAGGTAAAAAAATGTGACATCACCTATCATATTTCTGGAGCACCGACTATTAAAATACACTGTGAAGTATTATTAGCTTTAAGAGCAACATTAACAATGAGATATTTTACTTCATGCTTAGGCACCCAAGAAGTGGTAACATTTTGGTCACCCTTGTCATTGGTGGTTCTATCCGATATGTTGGAATTATCCAATAACGGAAAAGACATTCGTTTTAACTCTTCCATTAAAATATGAGAATTGGTCACCAGAAACTTAACCTTCTATCTAAGACTAATAATATCACTAATGTGTTGTGATGGAGCATGTGCACGTTGACCCAACCTATAGAAATACTTACTAAGGTAGCCTTTTCTCCTACAGTAAGTAAAAAAGTAGACGATATTATGCCGACCTTGGTTTGCTCTTCTTGGCCGAACTCTTCTTTGGGGTTTTGGTTAATGGCCATATGGATTCATGGTAAACTCAAGAACTGGTTTCGGTTCGATATGGGATGTGGAAGCACCGTAAAAACCTATTCCCTACCTTTTACCAAACCCTAAAGTGGAGCTAAGGAGCATCTTTCCCATATCTCCGTATTTGTCCTCAGTATTTACCTTGACCTCCCGGGCACTCTGAAGCTCATGAGTGAGTTGGGCTACAAGGTCTTCATGTCTCTTCCGATCCTCTACGGATGCAAGGAGATCATTCATAAGACTAGGAACTAATTTGGTCAAGTTCCCTTTATTTTTCTCCAAAATACTCAATCTCTCCAAAATCTCGTTTTCTCTTAACATAAACTCTCTCTCTCTCTCTCTCTCTCTCTCTCTCTCTCTCTCTCTCTCTCCCTATCTATCTATCTATCTATCTATCTATCTATCTATCTATCTATCTATCTATCTATCTATCTATCTATCTATCTATCTATCTATCTATCTATCTATCTATCCATCTATCCATCTATATATCTATCTATCTATCTATCTATCTATCTATCTATCTATCTATCTATCTATCTATCTATCTATCTATCTATCTATCTATCTATCTATATCTATCTATCTATCTATCTATCTATCTATCTATCTATCTATCTATCTATCTATCTATCTATCTATCTATCTATCTATCTATCTATCTATCTTATCTCCTAAATCTTTGTCTAATGCGATGATCTTAAGATCTAACCCTTTTCTTTTCTTTTTAGTTTTAAAGGACTCAACATATAAATTGGGATACTCGCATTGTAGTTCACACACTCTCTCACTTGTAACATCATCATCCTCACTCACATCATTTTCATTATCGAGATGTCCTTGTGATGTATCTTCCTCATCATCGTTAGGTGCACTAGACTTACTCACATGACTAGCCATGAATACGGTGAAGTTATATTCATGTGGTGATTCATCTCTTAAATCCATTGACTCGACCCCACGGTCATCACTAAGGATGGTATTTAAATCATCTTTGCCTTTTCCATGATACTTTAATCTAGTTTCACACTCAAAGGCTTTCTGACCCCTCTTGTCACACTCGTAACACCTCTCTTCCTCTCTCTTAGGAATGTCCTTTTTTATTTTTATCAAATTTCTTTCCAGATTTACTCTTGTGAAAACTCTTTTTATCTTAATAATTGCCATTATTTTCTGGTTTGAGGAACATCTTTAAATGTTTAGCGAATAGGGCCAAATCGTCTAAATCAATATTATATTCAAAATCTGACATTTCTTCCTCTCTTCTTTTAGACGACTCTTCTCTCATTCTAGATGACTACTCACTTTTTCTAGCCTGGACTTTAAGTGTTATTACTTTTTCTTTTGGTTTAACCATTTTAGTAAAAATATAAATTTCATAAGTATGGAGGTCTCCTAAAAGTTCTTTTAACCTAAGAGAGTCTAACATTTTTAATGAATTCAGCACAGTGACTTTAGGGATGAGACGCTTAGGGAGTGGTCTTAAAATCTTCGTAGACACTCTTGTGTCAGGTATTTTTTCACCAAGATTAAAGATAATAATAACAATATCTCAGAGACGTGCACAAAACTCATCGAAACTTTCAGATTCAAGCATAGTTATAGTTTCAAACTAGGTAGTTAAATTTTGCAATTTACATGCCTTAACGTCATTTATGCCCTCGTGCGTAAGCTATAGGATAAACCATGCATATTTTGACGTGGTATACGCCATGATACGCCAGAACTCATCAGGTGAGAGGGCTCTGAAAATTGCACCAAGGCCACGTGAATTATAAGTGGTCCATTTAAATTCATCCACAGTATAGCTAGAAACATGTTTAAGATTAGTCACATTATATAGAGTCACTGGGGAGTAGTCCACCCTCTTTTGCAAATTATCCAGACACGCTCATCTATGTCATTTAAAGTAGATTTCATGTGGGCTTTCCAATGAGCATAGTTTGTCCCATCAAAAACTGGCATCAGATTATATAACTTTTCCATTTAACCAAAGCTTTTTCAAAAATCAATTTTTTTTTAAAATTGATATCCCGAAAAATTTTGAGAAAAAATTACACGATATAATTGTGTAATTGGATCTGATACCAATTTCGGAGTGCACTTCCATTCAATGTATACACTTATTTAATTAAATTCCAATTTTATCTCCAATTTTAATTAAACCCTAAACATGCATCTAATGTGATTTAAAGAAATAAAACATGTCTAGCATGCAAACCAAACATTCACAAACACGAATTCGAGAAAAATCCCCAAAAGGTGCAAAACCTGTTATTTCACTATTCAATGTAAACCTCGACTTACATATACATAGATAAATACAACATGTTTGACAGAGGAACGCCCTTAGGCCTCAGTTCGTTGTCTTCATTAAGAGATCCCTTAAGATCTCCAAGAATCAGCCATGGAGACAACCTTTCTTGTCCACAAGATTTACTCCAAGAATGGGTATTATGAGTAAATGGGTTTCTCAAGATTTACTCCAAAGGTTAGTAATCCCATAAAATGCTCAAATTTCAGGTCTATTAGCTTGTGTACTCTTTCTAACAAAGTTATTTCTAAAATACTTTGTGATAGGCTTAGTCCTATTCTTTCTTTTATAATATCTCCTAACCAAAGTGGTTTTGTCAAAGGAAGGAATATTAAAGATATTATCTTGTTAGCGCAAGAAATGATTCACTCTATTGGCTAGAAAGCTCATGGAGGTAATATTATATAAAAACTGAACATGAAAAAAGCCTATGATAGGGTTTATTGGCCATTCTTATGCTTTATTCTTAGGAAATTTGGGTTTTGTGAGATCTTTATTGATTTGGTTTGGAGTCTTTTTGCTTACAATTGGTTCAATATAATAGTTAATGGTCTGAGTCTAGGTTATTTTAATTCCACTAGAGGTCTTAGCCAAGGAGACCCCCTCGCTCCTAGTCTTTTCATCATAACCACTGAAGTTCTTTGCTGAAAACTGAACCATCTATATAATTCCAATATGGATACTCCCTTTACTCACCCTCTAAGAAGTGTTCTCATTAGCCATCTGGGATTTACAAATGACTTAATTATATTCATCTATGCTTGTAAGAGGTCTCGAAAAGCTCTTTTTAAAGTGGTGGAAGAATTTGAAAATGCATCTAGGCACCCTGTAAATTTAGATAAAATTGATTTTTTTCATATCAAATAAATTCAAGAAGAAAATATCATCAAGATGTCCATTAACATATCTTGGTGGATGTCCATGCCATCAAGATATCATCAAGTTCGCATCTTCTCTAATAACCCTAAGATGGTTATGTGGGAGTTATGGAAAGCTAGAAACTCTAACAAAATGAATATTACTGTGAAATCAATCAACATTATACAAAATGTTAGGAGCACTTTAACTGATTTGGTCTCTATTCTTGAATTCAAAGATAGGTGCAAGAGTGAAGAGGATTTTGTTATATCTTGGTTCAAGATGAAAATCAGGCCTCCCAAAGTAAATCTCATTAAGTGTGTTTGGTCTAATCCAAATTAAGTGTGACACCCCACCCAATTAGATACTGGGTGATCAGTCCTTCATTAAATTAAAAGAG